>CM053037.1:79766255-80366255 GCA_028564925.1 Lithobates sylvaticus
TTTAAACAGGAATTCCAATCTTTTATTGGTTGGATCCTTAAGCATTTGAGCATTGTCTACCGGACAAGTTACATTTTTATTCACAGAGGAAATAGTCCCATCAATTGCCGGTATATTCAATTTTTTGGTGAATTTTTCCTCCATAGGATAAAGTGTAGAGGAGAAAATGCTTATCTGTGTGATCCCACTCAGAATACATAAGCTGTTCCAACAATGGATGGACAGGAAAATCATGCATAGCCTGGGGAGGCTTTAGGGAACCCAAAGAAGTGGGTTTTTCAGATGACTTATTTAAGGGTAGCTTAAATGTGGAGCGAATCATTTCTGTCAGCGATTGTACCAGCAATTTTTCAGATTGTGAAGCTGAAAAGGCTCTTCCCTAATTGATTCCTCAGAAGAGGAGTCAGCCTCTTCACGGTCCCCTGAGGGGGCCTCATCCTCCCCTGCCCACTGATATTCTGCTTGAGGGTCCTGGGCGGTAGCAGGGAACCTATTGCGCTTTCTCCCATGCTGGGAAGATGCGATTAGAGCAGTCGGTCTTTCCTCCAGCCCCACCAAAGCGGGGAGGAGAAAACATCCTCAGTAATGTAGACAGGGGCTGAAGTATTGGAAACAGTTGCAACACTTCTGGATCTTCAGGGGGGTGGCATTGCTGGGGTGAGACTAGGGTCCTCAGAGCCTGAAGGTGATACCTTTGGTCCCCTCTTTGAGGAATTTGTATGTCCCCTTCTGGAATGCATAGTCCTAAGCACAAATGCAGAGGTACTTACAAGGAAAAACGCACCCACTGCTGAGCAATTGTCCAGTAATTGTTATGGCTATTAAATGCTCAGCGTAAAGAGCAGCAAACCCCCTGACCATACAGCGTCCGCCCTGCCTGCTCCTGGAAAGGGGAGAAAAAAGCATTCCCAGATGGAGAGACTTCAGCCAAATCCCCCCTCCAATCTCTTACCGGTGGCCAGGACGGATAGATGGAGAAAGCCATGCAGCTTCTGCTGACACACGAGATCTAAAAGCATGGAAACAGGTACATGCTCTTTACAGCCCCCAGTGGTGACTTTAGGCATGACAACATTTACTGTATAGGAGGAATCTGCTAAGGGGACATTCTACTTTTGGTTTTAAATACTGTTTTCCAAAAATATTATACTGATTTAGGTCCAAAATGTTTGTTTCTAATCTGCTTGCAATCAAACAAAGGGGGGGATTGGTAGAATAGGGATTATAACGGTGCAAAGATAATGAAAAAAGGTCGGGGTAGACTCACAGTTCAAGGCTCGTAATACTCGTTAGTTAATAGAACAATTTTTATTAAATATAGACAATTATATCAAAAACATACAAAAGGAGAAAATATATATATTTGAAAAAATATTGACAATATATATTTTTCGGAAGATAGGACTCGATTCAGTAGATCATGGCAATGATTAAAATGTCAGTTACATCAATTTACAGTCATGAATATAAAAGACAGTACATAGTCAATAATAGAATCAAATTGTGCATATAAGGTTAAAGATACAGTTCACATTTGGTGAAGGAAGATAACCTGGGATAGACTAGATTAGTCATAGTAGACTGTTCCGACATGTTTCGCCATAACAATGGCTTCCTCAGGGTATGTCTACTTTGCGTAATTGATGTATCTAGTAAAGAAAGTATCATAATGAGTTCCGTTCAATACTCGGTAAAGGAGGAAATTAAAACCATTTAGATAAATAGAAATGGAAAGGACTAGTTTATTTAAAGAGTGAAATGTCACCAAATTACCAACGTAGAGGAAGTGCTAATACCCCTCCGTCCCAAGGTGGAAAAAAGGGAAGGGAAGAGTCCCCCTTAAAAGCCAACCCAAACTTACCCTAATCAGGGCGTGGATTTGACCTTCATTCTTATTAACTTTACCTAATCTTATACCCTCCTCCCCTATCCTTAACCAACTCTCTGTTCAATAAAGTAATTTTCTGCCTATTCATTATCTCTTCAGGTGCCTCCTGTCTCAATACCGGTCATTTCCTTAGAACCATTTGGTTCTTTATCACCCCTTTATTCATATTATTTCTTACAACTCTTCCAAATTAATTAAAGTAAGTAATCTTTTGAGACATTGTCCATTATATAGTGTATGGCGTTACGTCCATGAACTAATCTTTCATGGACTCACAACACTATTTAAATTACTTTTATTACTCGTTGTCATTTCTCTCGGTCATTCCTTCTCAATTAGATCAACACACCTCCTAACCTGGGGATTACCGCCTTCTACTAGGCAGCCGTGGCACCCTATATGACTGCCCTACCCCATGGTCGCGGCTGAGTCTGATCCACGCCCTGATTAGGGTAAGTTTGGGTTGGCTTTTAAGGGGGACTCTTCCCTTCCCTTTTTTCCACCTTGGGACGGAGGGGTATTAGCACTTCCTCTACGTTGGTAATTTGGTGACATTTCACTCTTTAAATAAACTAGTCCTTTCCATTTCTATTTATCTAAATGGTTTTAATTTCCTCCTTTACCGAGTATTGAACGGAACTCATTATGATACTTTCTTTACTAGATACATCAATTACGCAAAGTAGACATACCCTGAGGAAGCCATTGTTATGGCGAAACATGTCGGAACAGTCTACTATGACTAATCTAGTCTATCCCAGGTTATCTTCCTTCACCAAATGTGAACTGTATCTTTAACCTTATATGCACAATTTGATTCTATTATTGACTATGTACTGTCTTTTATATTCATGACTGTAAATTGATGTAACTGACATTTTAATCATTGCCATGATCTACTGAATCGAGTCCTATCTTCCGAAAAATATATATTGTCAATATTTTTTCAAATATATATATTTTCTCCTTTTGTATGTTTTTGATATAATTGTCTATATTTAATAAAAATTGTTCTATTAACTAACGAGTATTACGAGCCTTGAACTGTGAGTCTACCCCGACCTTTTTTCATTATCTTTGCACCGTTATAATCCCTATTCTACCAATCCCCCCCTTTGTTTGATACTCTTATACCAAGGGATGAGGTGCTGTATCGTCTAGTGGACCCTCTCTGTCCTTCTGTATATTACAATCTGCTTGCAATGTTTATGTGCAAAATTACTAATTTTATTTCTTGTTTCTCTACACAGTTTCCTTCAACGCCACAGGAATGGCAGACTGTGGCCGCCCACTTTGCTAGGTGTTGGGACTTTCCCAACTATGGAGGGGCAATTGATGGGAAACACGTCCGCATCGTCCCACCCCCCAACTCGGGGTCCTACTATTATAATTACAAGGGGTATAATAGTATCGTGATGTTGGTGGTGGTGTCAGCGACATATGACTTCATGTATGTGGACGTGGGGAAAAATGGCTGGATGTCGGATGGTGGAGTTCTACTGGCGTCTCCAGAGTGGCAGTCTGGGCTTGCCACCTCCAGAGGAGAATGCGGAAGGACTCCCCTTCGTCTTCGTCACGGATGAGGCGTTTGCGCTGTCAAGCCATCTGATGCAGCCTTTCCCGATGAGGACCCTCACCCCGGACCAGAGGGTCTTTAATTTCTGGCTGTCCAGAGCCCGAAGAGTAGTGGAGAACACTTTTGGGATCATGGCCAGCTGCTTCCGCCTATTTTTGACACCCATCCACATGGCGGAATATAAACTGAATCATATTGTGCTTTCCTGCCTCATTCTGCACATTTTTTTTAAAAAAAATTCACCGAACTATGTGGTCTCAGTTGGCCCTGATGCTGACTTACCCGAAAATGTTAACCTGACGGCCCTTGAAGCTGTCCGTCCTGGCTTGCCCCCCCAAAATGCCCGTAAAGTCCGAACAAGATATATGCCTGAGAGGCATATTTTAAGGTTGAATATATATTTTATTAACAATATATGCACATACAAATCAATAAATTCTGTCTATATAACATAGTTAACATAACATAAACAGTAAGCATATGATAGGGGGGTAGGGGGGAAACTTAGGGGGTTAGGAGAGGGTAGATGGTGTTGGTATCATAGGTTGGGATAGATTATAGGTTGCACCCGCGGGGGTGTATATACAGCTTAGTGCTGCACTATTCTACCTGGTTGTCTATGGATAAGGTTTGTCCAGTAGTGAGCCTGGTTGTCCCCGTGCGGTATCATCTATCAGTGGACACCGCCCGGGGCTTGTGTATTGCAACATTTCAAACCTTTCTGGTAAGTATTCTTCATGGTGGTGAAAGAGAGTGGTTAATAACTGGGGGGGGGGGGATAAGTGGGGTAAGGGGGGGGATAGCGGGGGGGGGTAAGGGGGTAGCTTAAGTCCTCTTTCTGCTTGGTGAGCAGGTTTGGAGTATCTTATAGGTATAGCTTGTTGCTAGTATTAATTTCAGTTCTATACAGTGTTTGATAGCCCAACTAGAGTGGAGTGGTGGCGCCATATTGACCATAAATTGTTAAATTGATCATATCTATCATCTGTTTTTGCCTGCATTTCTTCCATTAACATGGTATCGTTAAGTATGTTCACCCATCCTGATATGGGGGGGTAATGTCTTTCTTCCAGTGTAGGGTTATATTATGTCTCGCCGCTGAGAGGATAAACCTTAATAGGCAATGCTTTTGCGATTTGATGGACCAGGGATGATAGATAGGAGAGCAACCATGGGGGAAGGGGCCAGTGTGGTTTGATACATGTCATTGTAAATCATAAATATGTTGTCCCAGAAGGGGCGTACCTTAATGCAGTCCCACCAAACGTGGATGTATGATCCCTGTCCTCCGTGACATCTCCAGCAAGCGTCTGTGGCGTCGGGGAACATCCTGTGCACCGAGAATGGGACTCTGTACCACCTTGAGAGTAATTTAAAGTTCTTTTCCTGTGTGAACCCTGATCTGGATGTTTGGTGTGTGTGAATAAAAGATGTACTCCACTGGGCGGGGGATATATCTACCCCCAGATCACGGGCCCATCTGTGGGTGTATGCAGGAAGGGTTTCACATTGGTGAGTCTGTATGTTTTTATATATGAGAGATACGGTGTGTCTGGGGGTCTGAGAGAGATTACACATAGTTTCAAAATCGGTAAGTTGTCTGTGGACTTGGCCTGAGAGGTGTAGAGATCTGCTGAGGTGGTTCAGGGAAAGAGTTGACAACCAGTCCGCTGCAATGCCAGTCGGTGGGTCCGACGAGGGTCGGAAGTGACCTGTAGAGGGGTGAACAAATTGATTGGCTGTTGGCCATTGTTTTCGGTGGTATGTCCCTAAGTTTTCCCTGAGTAGGGAGGTGGAGAGGTCTGCGTTATCGAACAAGGGGGCAAGAGGGCCTGGATCTGTGGTAAGTGCCAGTTTGCAGGCTTTGTCATACCATAGGGCCAGTGCTGCAGTTGTCAGTGGGGATAGCCCTGGGAGCGAGCGAAATTTGGCATTGTAGCCCCATAGTAGGGCTCTTAGGTCAGTTTGCGCCATGTCTTGTTCGACAGAGATCGAAGGTTTGAGCAAGGGTCTTGGAAACCATTCAAGGAGTCTGGAGAAAAGTGCAGCGTTGTGGTATGTTTGAAAGTCCGGCAGTCCCATGCCTCCCCTGTCTTTAGGGGCGCATAGCACTTTGTGTTTAAGTCTAGGTGGGTGGTGTTGCCATATGAATTTGGTCACTAAAGTGCGGAGGGAGAGAAAGAATGCTTTTGGGAGAAGGATTGGTAATGTCTGAAATAGATATAATGTTTTAGGTAAGATATCCATTTTTATTACGTTCATTCTCCCCCACCATGTTAGTTTGAGGTTATGCCAGGCTTCCAATGAGCGTCTGATTGTAGTCAGGAGCGGGCTGTAGTTCAGGGGGTAAATGTCTTGTGTGTCAGCAGGGATCTCTGTGCCCAGGTATTTAACTGATTTTGTCTGCCAGCGGAAGGGGAATTGTAGTTTGAGGGTCTCTAGCTCTGGGGGCGTTAGAGATATGTTCAGGGCCTCTGTTTTAGTAATGTTCAATTTAAAGTTGCTGTGTGCTCCGAATCTATCTAGTTCGGCTAGGATGGTTGGTATAGTGATTCGGGGTTGGGTGACATACAGTAATAGGTCATCAGCATATAGTGACAATTTGCGTGTGGCGGATGGGGTAGGGATCCCGTGTATGTTTCCGTTTTTACGAATGGCTTGCGCCAGGTGTTCTACTGTAATGGCGAATAATAGTGGCGATAGGGGGCAACCCTGTCGTGTGCCATTAGTAATGCTAAATGCTTCCGAGGTCTCCCCATTAGCTAATACTTTTGCTGATGGGCGTGAATACAAGGACATAATTTTGGAGATCATGCGCGGTCCTATGCCTATCTGTTGTAATGACGCGTGTAGGAATGGCCAGCTGACTCTATCAAATGCTTTTTCGGCGTCACACGCCAGTAAGCAGGTTGGGATATGTTGTGATTTCGCATATGCAATGAGATGAAGTGTTTTAGTTGTGTTGTCCCTGGCTTCGCGTCCAGGTATGAAACCAACTTGATCACTATGGATCAGTTCGGGTAGTAGGGGGGCTAGGCGAGTGGCTAGAATTTTGGAGTATAGTTTTAAATCAATGTTCAATAGGGAGATGGGACGGTAGTTACTGCATAGAGAGGGGTCCTTTCCTGGTTTGGGGATCACTACTATTTGAGCCTGTAGAAGTTGAAGGGAGAGGGGATGAGTGTCATCTACCTCGTTGAAGGCTTTCGTCAAGATTGGGGCTAGTTGTTGGGCGAATTTCTTGTAAAATAAGGGGGTATACCCATCAGGGCCTGGGCTCTTACCATTTTTGAGGCCTTTGATTGCTGCAATGAATTCAGTTGTGGTTATAGGTACTTCTAAAGCTTCAACATCTGGTTGTGGTATCACTGGGAGGGCTGTCTCCTGAATGTACTGCTGTAGGGCTAATGTGGTAGTAGGGGAGGAGTCAGAGGGAGATGGGAGGTTGTAGAGGGTGGAATAGTATTCCCTGAATTCCGAAATGATTTCAGAGTTTTTTGATTTTTTCTGTTGTGATGGGGATATAATATGGGTTATGTTCTGCCTCTTTTGTCTTGGGTGTAATACCCGTGCGAGGTGTTTCCCGCATTTGTTCGCCTGGGCATAATGGATGTGGCGGCCTTTGGTGAAGGCGATTAGTGCTCTGTCTGAGAAAATCTGTAGCAGGTCTCTACGGGCGTTGGATAGTTCCGTCAGGGTCTTTGTGTCTAACGTGTGCTTGTGTTGGGCTTCAAGAGAGGCTATTTGGGAGAAAAGGCGCTTGATATCAGTGGTGCGTGCTTTTTTCAGTCTGGATCCGTGCTTTATGAGGACCCCCCGTAAAACACACTTAAGGGTTTCCCATTTATTCAGGTTAGAGGTCTCGTCCTGCACGTGCGTTTGTAAGAAGTCGGTAATTGTTTTAGACACGTCAGCAAAGCATACCGTGTCGCTCAGTAGGTTGTCGTTGAGTCTCCATGAGGAACGACGATTGGTGTACGGCAGTTTCCCTAGTGTCATATGTACTGGGGCATGGTCCGACCATAGTTTCAGGCCAATCTCGCAGGTGGGGTCGAAGTCAAGGAGTGTTTGTGTTAGAAAGAAGTAGTCAATTCTGCTGTATGATTTGTGGGCTGGGGAGTAGTATGTGTAATCTCTCTCAGTTGGGTGGGTAAAACGCCAGAGATCTACCAGTGATATACCTCTGAGGGTGGTACGCATGGTGTTTAGCGCAGATGGTGGTATGTGTGACTTACCAGTGGACGAGTCCATTCTCGGTACCAGTGGAGCGTTCAGGTCACCTGCTAGGATCAAGTTAGTTGTCCCGAAGTTTTGTAGGCGGGTGGTCACGGAAGACAGGAATCCTTGTTGGTTCTGGTTAGGAAGGTAGACATTAGCTAGAGTTAGTACCGTTTGCGAGTATTGCAGTTTCAGGAATATATATCTACCGTTTGGATCAATACATGTGTCTAAGATTGTTGGGGTGAAGGTGCTGTGGAATGCTATGGATACTCCTTTCGTTTTGGCCAAGGGGTTGGTGCTATGGAACCATGTGGTAAAGTGCTTATCTGGGAGTGTTGGTATTTTGTTAGTTTTAAAGTGGGTTTCCTGGAGCAGTAAAATGTGAGATTTGGCTTTATGAAAGTGGTGAAGAATCTGTCTACGTTTTTCGGGGGTGTTGAGTCCTCTACAATTGAGAGAGGATATCTTGATGCCTAAGGGGGCTGCCATGATGTCGGTAGTACAGGTATACTAGTGTGTGTTTTTTATGTTCTGGTTTGCTCGAGGCAAGAACACTCGGTTCCTGCTGAGTTGTGTTAGAAAGATAGGGTGGGGGATGAGGAATGGGGTATCAGGTGGTAGCAGGAGGTAGAAAGGGGAGAGGGGAAAAGAGGTAGAAAAAATACCCAGGGGAGGGGAGGAAGGGATGGTAAGAGGGGGGAGGGAAGGTATAGGGAGGGTATAGGTATTGACACAGGGAGCTAGTGTTTCTGCGCTAGGTGATGGTGTCAGGAAAAACACTGTTGTCACTGGTGTTGTGTGTCCTGCGTCTAAATGTCTATTCAGCTAGTGAATTGTGAAGTGCTGTAAACTTATAGGGAGGTAGCTCCCTCTAGTGTCCGAAGTGTATAAGAAACCTCGGACACTACTTAGTAAACCTAGTGGAAAAAAATTCCACCACAGAGGCAATTAAGTCTCTGTAAACCCTAACGTGGGGAACGTGTTTGGTCTGTGAACAGGAGCTCCGCTCCAACCTGAAACAAAAATTGTCTAAGTGCATAAAGTCAAGGCACACAGCAATAAAGTGCATAACATTCAAACTTCATTATTAACCGCAAAATTCCCTGATGGCAGGGGGGTCTTCGGCTGCCTCCCATAGCCTTTCCAGAAAGCATGTCTTCCTCCTGTGAGTAGTTAGACATGAGCTTCAGGCTATTAGTTAGGGGGATATTAGATCTGAAAGATTTCTTCAACAGCCATGGGGAGCAGCCGAGATCAAAGTAAACAATCTAAAAGAGTCAGAGGAATATCTAATGGAGAAAATCTAAGTAAACTCCGTTAGAGTCAGTGCAATTGCTGGATGCTATCCAGCTTTTCTTATGCATTTCCAAAGAACTTATGTAGGGGAGCCACCGGCCGGTGGTAGTAGTAAAGGTGATCATCCTGGGGGAGAGGTGGTAGTATTGGGACGGGATCTTTTCTTCTTAAGTTGTCCTTCCCATCCTGGTTTCCTAGGGAGGCCTGGGGTCGCGGGGTGCAGCGGCCAATCTGGGATTTTGATTTGGGGC
This sequence comes from Lithobates sylvaticus, assembly GCA_028564925.1. NCBI lineage: Eukaryota > Metazoa > Chordata > Amphibia > Anura > Ranidae > Lithobates > Lithobates sylvaticus. Next base: position 79,775,488 of record CM053037.1, read on the forward strand.
AATTCGAAAGTGCCCAGAAAATTGGGTAAGTCTCCCGGGGTGCGGAAGGTTGCTGATTTGCCATTTTGGAAAGCAAAGAGGTGAAAGGGAAATCCCCATCTGTATTTGATTTGCTGTGCGTGCAGAGCGTCTGAGAGGCATATTTTAAACTGAAATAATATTTGTTTTCATTTACTGCTTGGGTTTGTTTTAGGTGTCTCCTAGCTTATTTAATGGTTTATTTGTTGGCCTTTATCTTCAACAGTGTAAACCCACTTTCTGTGACAGTCTCTTCTTCATCAAAATAATATTTTAATGTTTTGGGTCTGCTACATACAGCTTGTTTTTGTCGTTAATGTATGTAGTGCATTACTGACAAAAACATTACTCATTTTCAGCACCATGAGAGGAATGTGTGGAGTCATGAAAGTGGCGTGATTGGTGGTTACTTAAAAAGCACTGTTGGTGTTATTTACTAAAGGCAAATCCACAATGCACTACAAGTGCACTGCAAAAGTGCCCCTGAAACTGCATTTCGAGTGCAAAGTGGATTTGCCTTTATTAAATAACACCCATTGTCACAGAAAACAACAACTTTACTACAAATACTGCTTTTGGGGTTTGGAAAAAGGAAGCCACACATTGTTGATGTTTAAACGTTTTACTTCAAGCACATTCACATGTGTGTTTCTAAAAGGGTTTTACAACAAACCAACATATTTGGTGTATATAACATTATTTTTGCTAACATTACTATAACTTGGCGCTTTTGTGTAAACAGGCATGTATCAGCATAACATACAGAACACAGGAACTTACAAAGTTCAACTTGGAAAAGTGAAGACAATATCAGACATGAGTATGTCCAAAATGTGTTGGTATTGATATCATATGGGGTGTGACCCCTGTAAAAGCCAAATTTAGAAGATGCACACAAATTGGGGATCAAACTGGGCATTTTCTTCCTGAACCCATGCCTAGAATGTCAAAATGTGCAATCTCCCATCATGGGGGATCAATGGACGTGTTTTGGGGGTGCAACCCCTTCACCTCAGCCATTCTAGTAGCAAGGAAGGGGTTGCACCCACAAAACATGTACATTGATCCCCCATGATGGGAGATAGCACATGCTGACACACTGTGTGCATCTTCCAAATTTGGCTTTTTCTAAAATTGAAATTTTTTTTGTTTTAAAAATGAAAATGTCTGCTAGCTAGTTTGGGGTGTTTCAGATTCTCCCTAAAACATCAATGATGTTCTTCATTTTTTGTTGAACATCATTGATGTTTTTCTTGATATCATCTAAATCGCGATTGCACCCCATTATCTCCCCGATAAGGATCTGGGCACTTTCACTGGTAAAATGCGATTCTTCTTCCACAACATCCACATCACCTAAAAATAAACCCAAAAAAACACAGTGTATTATAAATATGCAGGCATACATTGATTAGCTTACCTGAAGCTGTGGTCTCAGACACTCACCTGTTGTGGTGCCAATTTCGCCAATTTCTACAATCTCTCCTTCCTCCTCCTCCTCCTCCTCCTCTGCTTCTGGTGTTGGTATTTCCCCTTCTTTGGGAGATGTGGTGTCCCTGGTGTCCTCAGACATCTTCTCTCCCCTATGTGAACGTACAAAAGGAACACTTAGCACACAGATATTTGAGGGCAGAAATAGGAATATGAAACATTGCTTGAAAGTGTCGTACAATTGTGTTTTTTGGCAGAGTTCAAAGCAGAAAACATTATTTTGGACACTTTCTAAAGCTGGAATACTTACCTGTGTTGTGAAAGTTTGTCAGATGGAGACACCCCTATAGTATCCACTGGAGCATGTGTGTGTGACATGCTAATAAAAAGGGTGTTCTGGTGTCCCACACTAGTGCTCCAGAGTCCAGATTTGTAACCAGCTACTAAGTGTCTCTCCTTTACACTGAATCCAGTTTGCATTTCATTCTATCACCAAGCCCTGTAGACAAGAATCTTCCTTTGACTAGAGATAGATAGGCCTGAACAAATGTAGTTTCCTGCAACTTGCCAAAACATTGTATTTGAAGTGGGCGAATGATCGAGGTTTATTACGAATGATTGAACCCACGAACATAAAAGTGGCCATTTTAAATTGTAAAACATTAAATCAAAGCACATGGAGCAGTATGCAAGCAATAATAATAATATGAACACACGACAACTACTTACTTTTTAGCAGAACCCGCTTGATCCTTCTGTACTGATCGTGCTCCCTCAGTTTCAGGTCTGACCAGCGTTTCCTCATTTGATCCTTGGATCGTCGTACCCCAAAATTCTTCTGCAGACTCTTCCCAACTTTAGCCATGATCTTGGCCTTTCTGACATTTGGGTTGGGGTAAGGCCCATACTTCCCATCATAGTCGCTCCTCTTCAATATGTCCACCATCTCCAACATCTCTCCAAAAGACATATTTGAGGCCTTAAATCTTCTCCTCCGGGATTGGGACGTTTCTGCCTCCGGCCTTTCCTCGTCCTCCTCCTCGTTGCTGGAATAATTAGTGCGCACCTACTGTATCTCCGCCATGTGCTCTCCCCACTGCGCCGTAAAGAGAAGGGGCGAGGAATAGACTAGAAAGATCGTCTGGGGCGGGCGGAGTTTCACGCATGCGCACTGTATATAAAACTCCACACGCGTGTGTCGTACGTACGATCTGTGAGCAGAGGGAGAGAGCCCTGATCGTGCTAACGAAGATACAATTTGAACTTGGTACATCACTAGCCTATACTGCTTCTAGATTGAGGCTTATTTTGGGACAAGATTAGGAGAGTTTAGCGTGACATTATTATGGTTTGTCTTGAGTTGTGTCTTGCAGAGAATACTATGGATCCTTTTGAACTCCCTTTTTTTAGGGTGATGATCATTGATCTGCCTGTGGCAGATTCAGACCCATTTTATAAGGACCTAAGTAAGAGGAAGGCAGCGCTGGAGAAACTACTTGATTTGGTAAAGATCATTGTCCCCACGGCAGACATCACCTATGTGAAATCCGAAATTGGTGACCAAAGGAGTACATATCTGAGGGAGCTCAAGTAGTTCAAGAATTCCCTGCGATCAGGAGATCCAAATGACATTTATGTCCCCAGGATGTTGTTATATGACAGGCTGCATTTTCTGGCAGACCCGAGGGAACCCATACCATCACTCTACAGTCTTCTTTCAAGGCTTCCTTCCCCCCCAGCTGAGGCTTCCGATGTCCAACCTGGGCCTTCCAGGCAGCAACATGTGGAGGGGCCCAGCTTGAGACAGGTATAGCATTGTTGAACATATTTCTTGTCGTACATTTAATGATGTTAACTAGATGTTATTATTGCTCAGTTAAGTTGTGATTTAACCACTTCCCACCCGGCCACTGTACATATACGGCCGGGTGGGAGCCGTCTACTTCTGAATGGACGTTCCGGAACGTCCTTCAGAAGTAGAGGGATCGCGCGCGCGCGCACCCGCGCAGCGGCGCGATCCCGATGCGGCTGTGTCACCCGGACACGGCGCATCTCGGATCGGCAGGAGGGCTCGGTGATTGGCCCTCCTGATCACATGACGGCTGTGTCGAAACACAGCCGTCATGTGATGTAAACAAACAGCCGGTTGCTAGGCAATCGGCGCTCCTCTCCTCACACGGAAGTCGTCGGTGAGGAGAGGAGAGCGGATCGCTGCAGCCGGCTGGTGTTCAGTGAGTATTAGCTGTTTTTTTTACAGCTTTTTACTCACTGATCACCAGTGTAGTGTCCCCACATTAAAACACACATGTCCCCACAGTAAAACACACATGTCCCCACAGTAAACCACACATGTCCCCAAATAATAAAAACACATGTCCCTCACATATGTCCCAGTAAAATAACATGTGCCAATGATTATCTGCACACATATGTCCGTGATCACCTGCACACACCTGTACATGATCATTTGCGTACATATGTCCGTGATCACACGAACCAATTATTATACACTTAACGGAATTTTTTTTACAAAAAACATGTAGCAGAATACATTTTGGCTTAAATTTATGACAACATTTGATTTTATTGGATTTCTTTTAAAAAAGAAAGGAGAAAATATTGTTTTTTATCAAAATTTCCGTTATGTTTTCGCTTATATCGCAAAAAATTAAAAACGGAGTCGCGAATAAATACCACCAAACTAAAGCTCTATTTGTGCGAACAAAATGATAAAAAATTCATTTGGTTACAGCATTGCATGACCGCGCAATTGTCACTGAAAGTGCGAGAGTGCTGAAAGCTGAAAATTGGTCTGGGCAGGAAGGGTGTTTAAGTGCACAGTAAGCAAGTGGTTAACAAAGTGGTTGACATATCAATAGACAGGGACCAAAAAGGATTGGGACAAGAATGAAAAATGCTGGGCTCTGAATGATAGTATGTTCTATTTATTAACATTCAATTTGCAACAGTCATGAGCTGAAAATTGTGTGATTGATGAACAAAGAACTAAAACTATGTCCCATTTTCACACACAGGAAGACCTCAGCCGGGAGGAGGCTGTGGCAAGTGGCAGCCGGGAGGAGGCTGTGGCAAGTGGCAGCCAGGAGGTCGACCATTGCCCTCCTCCTCCTCCAACTCCTGCCACAACTAGAAGAGCAGAGCCACAGCCTGGAAGGAAGCCTGGAGGGAAGTGCCTAAGGAAGACCAGAGAGTGATGGCCTAGGTTCAGTCTGGTCTGACAGAAGATGCAGCCTATTGTATGACCACATCCTGGGGACATAGATGTCATCTGCTCTTCCTGATTGCTTGGACTTCTGGACCAGACTGTTCTCCCTTAGATATGTGCTCCTCAGGCCACCAATTTTGCTATTACATATTTGATGTCTGCCCTGGGGGCAAAAAGGCATTGCCAAATTGACCAGTTTCTCCAGCGTTGCCTTCCTGTTTATGACACCTAATAAAGTTTTTTTTGGTTTCAAGAAATACTTGCCTATGTGTTTTACTTCAAAAAGGACAGTTTATTTGTGAGTAGGCAGGTACATTTCAAAAATCAGAAAGTCAAATTAACAAGGGGCACCAACACCAAACATCCTCCTAGAGATTAAAAAAAAAAAAAACAATAAAATAAAATGATAATGATGTTGGGGTAAGTTGAGACACAATAAAAAAATTACGAAGATGAGCAAAATGTCAAATAAAGGAGATCTTGATTAACCGCTTCCCGACCGCCCACTGCATATATACGTCAGCAGAATGGCACGGGCAGGCAGAATCACGTACCTGTACGTGATCGTGCATGTGCCTGCCTGTGGGTCACGCTCGCGACCCGGTCGGGAGCTCCGTGACCCCGGCCGCGGGACCAGCGGACCCGATCGCCGCTGGTGTCCCGCGATCGGGTTACGGAGCTGAAGAACGGGGAGAGGTTTGTGTAAACAAACCTCTCCCCGCGCTTCCTACACTGACTGTCAGTGATCGGCGGTTCCCTGTCATCGGGAACGCCGATCAATGACGTCACACGTACAGCCACGCCCCCCTACAGTAAAATGAACACAACACGTCACACTCACAACACGTCACACGTCCCCGCCCCCTAGTGGTTAACCCCTTCACTACAACTGTCATTTACATAGGAATCATTGCTATTTAAATAGCACTGATTTCTATATAAATGACAAATGTCCCAAAAATGTGTCAAAAATGTCTGATGTGTCCGCCATAATGTCGCAGTCACAATAAAAAAAAAAAAAAAAAAAAAAAAAATCGCTGATCGCCGCCATTACTAGTAAAAAAAAAAATATTAATAAAAATGCTATAAAACTATCCCCTATTTTGTAAACGCTATAACTTTTGCGCAAACCAATCAATAATCGCTAATTGCGATTTTTTTTACCAAAAATATGTAGAAGAATACGTATCGGCCGAAACTGAGGAAAAAAAATTTTTTTTTTATATATTTTTTTTGGGATATTTATTATAGCAAAAAGTAAAAAATATTGCATTTTTTTTAAAATTGTCGCTCTATTTTTGTTTATAGCGCAAAAAATAAAAACCGCAGGGGCGATCAAATACCACCAAAAGAAAGCTCTATTTGTGGGAAAAAAAGGACGCCAATTTTGTTTGGGAGCCACGTCGCACGACCGCGCAATTGTCAGTTAAAACGACGCAGTGCCGAATCGCAAAAAGGGGCCTGGTCCTTTGGCTGCCAATTGGTCCGGGGCTGAAGTGGTTAAAAAAACAACCACAAAATTTACAAAAAAAAAAAAAAGATTCTGGAGATCTGACTAATAAAAATATTCTAGTCATGAAATCAGGAAAAAGAAATAAGTTTTGGAAAAGTCTGTGTGAGTATGAGCAGCAAAAGCATTTCATTCTAGCATTCTAAAGAAAAAGAGAATGCGCTGCATTAAACAATTTTTAACATTGCAGCATGACGAATGTGCTATATCGATTACGAACGCTAGTTTCACCTGACCGAGCACTTCCGTCTCAGAATTTCTTCTGAGCATGCGTGGCACTTTGTCCGTCGGACTAGGCTACAAACGATCAGAATTGTCATGATCGGATTTTGTTGTCGGAAAATTTGAGATCCAGCTCTCAAACTTTTTCCGTCGGAAATTCCGAGGGAAAAAGTCAGATGGAGCCCACACACGGGCGGATTTTTCGTCAACATGGTCCGATCGGACATTTTCCGTCGGAATGTCCGACCGTATGTACGGGGCATAAATTAAGCGGAATCAGCTTTGATCGGGTCTCCGATGTAGTAACCCAAAAGCGGGTGCCTATTACTGTCACAAGGGATGTTTACATGTTGTGACAGCAATAAAACTGAACTTTTTTTTTTTTTAAAAGGAACAGTGTAAAACTAAAACAAAAAAAAAAAAATTCTGAAAAAAAATCCCTGCGTGCTCACGCACCAAAGAAAACGCATACACAAGTCATGCCCGCAAATGTAAACAGTGTTCAAATCACACATGTGAGGTATCGTCGCAATAGTTAGAGTGAGAGCAATAATTCTAGCAAAAACCTCCTCTGTAACTCTTAACAAGTAACCATTAAACAATTTTAAAGCATCGCCATGGAGATTTTTAAGTAGTGTAGTTTGTCGCCATTCCAGGAATGCGTGAAATTTAAACCGCATTTGGACCGCCCACCATACATATACTGTGGCAGGGCGGCCGGGCTGCACAAAATCACGTACCTGTATGTGATTTCGTGGACGCAGTGTAGGGGTGTAGCGGGAGCCAATCAGTGGGTCCGGCGGCCGCGATGGCCTTTATGACTTGCCAATCATTCTGTGGAGAGACAGATCAGTGGTGTGCCTATGAAAACAAGACAAACCGCTGATCTGTCAGGGAGCAAAGAAGAGATGTTTGTGTTTCAGCTAAGATGAATCCCGATCTCTCTTTTCATCCAGTCTATACATCCCCCATACAGTTACAACTCTCAGGAACACACTTAACCCCTTAACTTTCCCCTGCTGTTAACCCCTTCCCTGCCAGTGTCATTTATACAGTGATCAGTGAATTTTTTTAGCACCGATCACTGTGTTGGTGTCACCGGTCCCCAAAAAGTGTCACTTAGTGTCCAATGTGTTTTTTATTCGAAATTGTCAGTCTTTTTTTGTTTATAGTGCAAAAAATAAAGACCACAAGGGGTGATCAAATATCACCAAAAGAAAGCTCTATTTGTGGAAAAAAAAATGACATACAATTTATTTGGGTACAGCGTCGCACGACCACGCAATTGTCAGTGCCGTGCCGCAAAAAATGGCCTGGTCAGGAAGTGGGAAAAACCTTCCGGAGCTGAAGTGGTTAAAGCGTAACATGTTCGGTATCTATTTACTTGGTGTAACATCATCTTTCACAATATACAAAAAAATTTGGGCTAACTTTACTGTTTCTTTTTTTTTCGAATTTAATGAAGTGTATTTTTTCCAACAAAAATAGCGCTTGAAAGACCGCTATGCAAATACCGCGTGACATAAAATATTGCAACGACCGCCATTTTATTCTCTACTAAAAATATATATATAAAAAGTCTACACATCCCTGTTAATGTGTCAGGTTTCTGTGATGTAAAAAAATGAGACAAAGATAAATAATTTTTCCACCTTTTAATGTTGACCTATAAACTGTACAACTCAGTTGAACAAAAAAATGAAATCTTTTAGGAGGAGGGAAGTAAAAGGAAAAAAAAAAAAACGAAAATAATATGGTTGCATAAGTTTGCACACCCTTAAACTAATACTTTGTTGAAGCACCTTTTGATTTTATTACAGCACTCAGTCTTTTTGGGTATGAGTCCATCAGCATGACACATCTTGACTTGGCAATATTTGCCCACGCAAAAACACTCCAAATCTTTCAGATTGCGAGGGCATCTCCTGTGCACAGCCATCTTCAGATCACCCCGCAGATTTTCAGTCTAATTCAGGTCTGGGCTCTGGCATTCCAAAACTTTAACCTTCTTCTGGTGAAGCCATTCCTTTGTTGATTTGGATGTATGCTTTGGGTCATTGTCAAGCTGAAAGATGAAGTTCTGCTTCATGTTCAGTTTTCTAGCAGAAGCCTGAAGGTTTTGTGCCAATATTGAATGGTATTTGGAACTGTTCATAATTTTCTCTATCTTGACTAAGGCCCCTGTTCCAGCTGAAGAAAAACAGCCCCAAAGCATGATGCTGCCACCACCATGCTTCACTGTGGGTTTGGTGTTCTTTGGTGATGTGCAGTGTTGTTTTTGCACCAAACATATCTTTTGGAATTATGGCCAAAAAGTTCAAACTTGGTTTCATCAGACCGTAACACATTTTCCCACATGCTTTTGGGAGACTTCAGATGTGTTTTTGCAAAATGTAGCCAGGCTTGGATGTTTTCCTTCGTAAGAAAAGGGTTCCGTCTTGCCACTCCCATAGCCCAGACATATGAAGGATACGGGAGATTGTTGTCACATGCAGGCCCGGAAGGGGACAAAAAATAGGCCCGGGCATTTTGGATTGAGCAGCCCATAATGTGTTAACCGGCCCCTTCCCCACTCTCCACCCTGACGGATCCCCCGGGAGTGGGAAGGAGGGAACCCGGCAGAGGTGTGGGGGGGGGGGAGAGGGGGACCAGGAAAGAGCATTGGGGGTGGTAGAGAGCACAGGGGGGCAGCAGAGAGCATGGGGGGATGTGGAGGGCACAGGGGGGGGGGGGGGCACGGAGAGCATGGAGGGATGTGGAGAGCACAGGGGGGGGGGGGCGGCAGAGAGCATAGGGGGATGTGGAAAGCACAGGGGGGCTGGCGGAGAGCATGGGGAGATGTGGAGAGCATGGGGCATGTGGAGACCACAGGGAGGGGCATGGCGGAGAGCATGGGGGAGGTGGAAAGCACGGGAGGAGGTGGAGAGCCCAGGGGGGTGGCGGAGAGCATGGGAGAATGTGGAGAGCATGGGGGGTGGCGGAGAGCATGGGGGAGATGGAGAGCACAGGGGGGGCAGCAGAGAGCCTGGGGAATGTGGAGAGCACAGGGGGGAGGTGGAGAGCATGGGGGAGGTGGAGAGCACAGGGGGTGGCAGAGAGCACGGGGGAATGTGGAGAGCACAGGGGGGGGTGGCAGAGAGCATGGGGGGGATGTAAAATATGATCGTGACCTGACACACACATTGAGAGACATGGCGGCCTCCATCCCCAATTTAATGAATAGGAATGGGTGAGTTAATGGGACTTTAAATGAGGGTACGCCATGTGGAGAATTAAAAATAATAACAATATAAAGTGAAATTGAATCCACAATACAAAATTTATTATACCCTAAAATACATAACGAATGTTTTATATCAAGTACATAGGTAGTCAGCAGACTTTCAATGCATATGTTGCTACATCGTATACAATACAGATAAAAATAGACATAGTAGATATACATGTTGTAGTACATCATTGTAATATAGAGGAATAACTGTTGATTTATAATGGCACTCTGCGCGTTTCCTGGTATTTCAACCATCCATCAGGAGTGTTATGAAGTAGTAAACTGAGAAAAGGAGAGCAGGGGTTAATAATAAGAATGAGAGGAGGGCTGAGACTATCAAGTCTCACTGTAATGAAAATTACATTAGAGTACTTACAGGTGGTCCCTAGGCCCAGTTCGGTATCTACCAAGGCAAGCAGGGGCCGGAGGCATGGTGTCAACCCCCAGGGTTGAAGCGGGGGAACCCTTCCAGGGTGGGGAGCAGCCCCCAGAGCCCAGCATAGTGGTCACAGTCAAGACTCAATGGACTATGTGTACACCAGAAGTGCATGGTATTTCTAGAAAAAAGTGTGTCAAAGAAAAAAGGGGGAATTAGTGTTGGTATGTTGGGATGTGAGGGTGAGGGGACAGAATATCTATGTGTTTCCACAAAGGGACTACATAATTGGGTGTGTAGAGAGTGATAGGCAGCTGCAACATACCTTAAGAGTAGGGATGAGCCGAACACCCCCGGGTTCGGTTCGAACCAGAACCTTCGAACGGACCGAAAGTTCGCGCGAATTTTCGAACCCTATACGTTATAATGGACGCGAACGTTCGAAATCAAAAGTGCTAATTACAACGGCCAATATGCATGTTAATGTCATAAAACAGGTTTGGGGACCCGGGTCCTGCCCCAGGGGACATATATCAATGCAAAAAGAACTTTTAAAAACTAACGTTTTTTCGGGAGCAGTCATTTTAATGATGCATAAAGTGAAAAAAAAAAAGTGAAATTTTCCTTTAAATATGGTACCTGGGGGGTGTCTAAAGTATGCCTGTGAAGTGGCATGTGTTTCCCGTGTTTAGAACTGTCCTTGCACAAAATGACATTTGTAAAGGAAAAAAAGAAGCCATTTAAAACCACTTGCGGCTTTAGGTTTGTTCTTAAGTAGAATCTGAACAGGTACATTATGAAGTGTAGCTCCATCCCAAAAAAATCTATTTTTAAGCTTTTTGGAGAACATAGGGAGGGGTTATCACCCCTGTAACATTTGCTGTCTTTGCACATCTGTTCAGAACATGTCACCTCACTTTCCGTCCCAATGACAAATGTTTTTGGAAAAGTGGGGTTTTAATTGAAACAAGGATTGGTGATAAAGTATCAGTAGAGAGGAGATACCTTTTTCCCAAATTAAATCTAACAGGATAGAATTTCCCTTCCTAGGGGTAGATTTCCTCTCACTTCCTGTTTTCTCTTTCCATTTGCAAGTAGGAGTCGTTTGTAAGTTGGATGTTTGAAAGTAGGGGCCTGGCGTATATACTCTGCAGAAATTTGCCCTATTAGATGTTGGTGTAGCCACAAGACTGGTGGGCACAGGAATGGGCCCTGCTATGAGTTAATAGATCAAGATTTGTAATTGCATGCACCTGTTGAACAGGGCAGAAAAATTGGGGGTGGTGGTGGTGGTGGACGGTGTTGCCACAAGACTGTAAGCTCTCACAGTTACTGTTGGTGGGCGCAGGAATGGGCCCTGCTGTGAGTTATTAGATCAAGATTTGTAATTGCAAGCACCTGATGAACAGGGCAGAAAAATTGGGCCTTTGGCGGTGGTGGTGGACGGTGTTGCCACAAGACTGCAGGCCCTCATAGTTACTCTTGGTGGGCGCAGGAATGGGCCCTGCTGTGAACTATTAGATCAAGATTTGTAATTACCCGCCCCTGTTAAACAGGGGCTGAAAAATTGTGCCTTAGGCACTGGTGCTGGTGCCACAACACTGCAACCCGGCCCTCACAGATACTGTACTTGGAGCACAGCAGTCACACGTGTTGCGAAGCATGTTTTTAAAAAATTGTAAGTACCCGCCCCTGTTAAACAGGGGCTGAAAAATTGTGCCTTAGGCACTGGTGCTGGTGCCACAACACTGCAACCCGGCCCTCACAGATACTGTACTTGGAGCACAGCAGTCACACGTGTTGCGAAGCATTTTTTTAAAAAATTGTAAGTACCCGCCCCTGTTAAACAGGGGCTGAAAAATTGTGCCTTAGGCACTGGTGCTGGTGCCACAACACTGCAACCCGGCCCTCACAGATACTGTACTTGGAGCACAGCAGTCACACGTGTTGCGAAGCATTTTTTTAAAAAATTGTAAGTACCCGCCCCTGTTAAACAGGGGCAGAAAAATTGTGCCTTAGGCACTGGTGCTGGTGCCACAACACTGCAACCCGGCCCTCACAGATACTGTACTTGGAGCACAGCAGTCACACGTGTTGCGAAGCATTTTTTTAAAAAATTGTAAGTACCCGCCCCTGTTAAACAGGGGCAGAAAAATTGTGCCTTAGGCACTGGTGCTGGTGCCACAACACTGCAACCCGGCCCTCACAGATACTGTACTTGGAGCACAGCAGTCACACGTGTTGCGAAGCATTTTTTTAAAAAATTGTAAGTACCCGCCCCTGTTAAACAGGGGCAGAAAAATTGTGCCTTAGGCACTGGTGCTGGTGCCACAACACTGCAACCCGGCCCTCACAGATACTGTACTTGGAGCACAGCAGTCACACGTGTTGCGAAGCATTTTTTTAAAAAATTGTAAGTACCCGCCCCTGTTAAACAGGGGCTGAAAAATTGTGCCTTAGGCACTGGTGCTGGTGCCACAACACTGCAACCCCTCACAGAGACTGTACTTGGAGCACAGCAGTCACACGTGTTGCGAAGCATTTTTTTAAAAAATTGGAAGTACACGCCCCTGTTAAACAGGGGCTGAAAAATTGTGCCTTAGGCACTGGTGTGGTGGCATGGATCATTGAGGAGGAGGAAGAGGATAGTCAGTGAACATAAGAGGACAGTCACTCAGCATCAGCATAGGCAGTCTTGAAGGGATGTGACATTAAAAATTATTCGGTTATATCCGCCTCAGGTGCCTGGTAGCTGGTGGTGATCCAAGACTGATTCATTTTGATGAATGTCAGTCGATCAACCGAGGCGGTGGACAGGCGCACCCTATGATCAGTCACAAATCCTCCAGCAGCACTGAATGTGCGTTCGGAAAGAACGCTGGAGGCAGGACAGGCCAGTAGCTCAATTGCATACTGTGCAAGCTCTGGCCAGTGATCCATCCTCAGGACCCAGTAAGCCAGAGGATTTTCGGTGGGAAAGGTGTCCAAGTCTGACCTTGCCCCAAGGTATTCCTGCACCATGTATATCAGACGCTGGCGATGGTTGCTGGAACCGATCATACCTTGGGGCTGCGGACTAAAAAATTGTCTGAACGCATCGGTCAGACGTCCACCTTCCCCACCGCTCCTTCTGCCACTGACCGAAGCCTCAGCAACTCGTCGCCCAGGACCAGGAGTTTGTAGCCTCCCAGTTTCTGGGAACGCGTTGCACAGACCTTTCTGCAAGGCCTCCCTGAGATGTCTCATCCTCTGCTCCCTCTGCGACGGCAAGATAAGGTCCGCAACCTTACCCTTGTACCGCGGATCAAGGAGAGTGGCCAGCCAGTAATGGTCCCTCTCCTTGATCCGAAGAACACGAGGATCCTTCCGCAGGCTTTGCAGGATCAGGGAGGCCATGCAGCGTAGGTTAGCTGAGGCATTCGGTCCGGAGTCTTCTGGGTCTTCTGGGTCACTGATGACATGATCGCCAGCCACCTCCTCCCAGCCACGTACAAGTCCACTGGCTTGTTGGGACTGTACATCATCCCTAAAAGACTGCTGCTGCTGATGCTGAGTGCCAGGCTCCACCTCCATGCTCACACAATCCTCCTCCTCCTCCTCCTCCTCCTCCTCCTCATCCTCTTCCTGTGTGATGGGTGGGACAGAAGGAACACTGTCCGGATAAAGTGGGCCTTGAGAGGCAAGGAAGTCCTCCTCTTCCTGCCTCTGTTCTGCCTCAAGTGCCCTGTCCATTATCCCACGCAGCGTATGCTCCAACAGGTGGACAAGAGGGACAGTGTCACTGATGCATGCACTGTCACTGCTCACCATCCTCGTGGCCTCCTCAAATGGTGAGAGGACAGTGCATGCATCCCTGATCATGCTCCACTGACGTGGGGAAAAAAACCAAGCTCCCCTGACCCTGTCCTGGTGCCGTAGTCGCAAAGGTACTCATTGATGGCCCTCTGCTGCGTGTGCAGTCGCTGCAGCATGGCCAACGTTGAGTTCCACCTGGTGGGCATGTCAGATATTAGGCGGTTCTTGGGCAGGTTCAGCTCCTTTTGCAGCTCAGTCAGCCGAGCACTGGCATTATAAGATCGGCGGAAATGCACACAGACTTTCCTGGCCTGCCTCAGGACATCCTGTAAGCCTGGGAACCTGCCCAAGAACCGCTGCACCACCAGGTTGAGGACGTGAGCCATGCAGGGCACCTGTCGCAGGGCGGAGAGGAGGTTGGTGCCATTGTCAGAAACGACCATTCCTGGCTTAAGCTGACGTGGCGTCAACCACCTCTCGGCCTGCCCCTGCAGAGCTGCCAGAACCTCTGGCCCAGTGTGGCTCCTGTCCCCCAAACACACCAGCGCAAGCACGGCATGGCATCTTTTTGCCTGCGTACTTGCGTAGCCCCTTGTACGCCTACGGAGCACCGCTGGTTCCAAGGACAGAGCACTGGAGGAAGAAGAAGAGGAGGGGGTGGAGGAGAGAGGTGTGTCACAACCAGTAGCAGTAGTCGCGTTTTGGAGGCGTGGTGGCGGAACAACCTCCAACACTACTGCACCTTGTCCTGCATCCCTCCCAGCTGCCAATAGAGTGACCCAATGGGCCGTGAAAGAAAGGTACCGTCCCTGTCCATGCCTGCTGGACCATGAGTCAGCGGTAATATGCACCTTACCGCTGACCGCCCTGTCCAGCGAGGCATGGACATTGCCCTCCACATGCCGGTAGAGAGACGGAATCGCCTTCCGCGAGAAAAAGTGGCGTTTGGGAACCTGCCACTGAGGAACCGCACATTGAACAAACTCACGGAAGGGGGCCGAGTCTACCAACTGAAAAGGCAGCAGTTGAAGTGCTAGCAATTTAGCAAGGCTAGCATTCAACCGCTGGGCATGTGGATGGCTGGGAGTGTACTTCTTTCTACGGTCCAGCAGCTGGGGCAGGGAAATTTGCCTGCTGCAATCGGACGTCGGTGTACTGCAAGTACTTGGTTGTGACACACCGAATTCTACACCTTCAGTCCTCTCAGAGCAGCTTTCAGAGAGGACTGAAGGTGTAGTGGGGATGGAGATCCCAGCTGAGGAGGAGCAAGGAGAGGTCCGCTTAGTTCTTTGGTGTGGGTCTTTTATGTGTGCCTGCCAACGAGCTGCATGGCAGGTCGCCATATGTCTGGTCATGCTTGTCGTGCCCAAGCGGCTGATGTTTTGGCCACGCGAGATACGCTTGAGACAAATATTGCAAATAGCAGTGGTGCGATCTGCTGCACTCGTCTCAAAAAAGGCCCACACCAAAGAACTTTTCTGATAACGTGCAGAGGCAGCGCCCTGCACAGGCGGAGCTCTGCGGTGTTGTACAGTTGCTGTGCTGGCCTCTACCTGGCCTCCAGGGGGCATCCTGCCTCGTTGGACATGTGACGCCGCATCCTCCTCCTCCTCGTCCTCCTCCTCATCCTCTCTCCCTTGAGGCACCCACGTGGAGTCAGTGACCTCATCATCCCCTCCCTCTTCACCACTAGAGCAAACCTGGCAGTAAGCTGCAGCTGGTGGAACAGTACTGCCAGATTCCTCAAGCTGGGTATCGTCATCCGAGCCTTCGAATCGTTGGGCATCCTCCTGGAGCATGTACCCAACACTGTGCTCAAAGAGTTCGGGGGACTCCTCAGGAGGACATGGTGGGTCTAGGGAAGGGGTGGCTGATGATGCTCTGTCAGTACCCTGAGCCTGGGTGAGAGAGGATGAGGAGGATGAGGAGGGCTTGGTCATCCATTCTACCAAGCCTTCAGCATGATGCGGCTCCACATGTCCAGCTGCCGAAAACAAAGACGCGCGTGTCCCATGGCCACGTGCTGATGACGATGCACGACCACGTCCACGTCCACGGCCACGTCCACTAGAAACAGAGCCTGCCTGCCCTGTGTTCTTGGCT
Source organism: Lithobates sylvaticus (assembly GCA_028564925.1). NCBI lineage: Eukaryota > Metazoa > Chordata > Amphibia > Anura > Ranidae > Lithobates > Lithobates sylvaticus. The sequence continues at coordinate 79,791,440 of CM053037.1, forward strand.
CTGCACGCTCTGCCTCCCCTTGGCGGTCTTCCAGCCATTGTAGTCGGTAGTCCTGTGGGTGCTGCTGAGAAGAAAATATAGGAGCTCTGTGTGATGCCACTAACACACTAGAAGTCCTATGGGTGCTTCTGCAAAGAAAATAGAGGAGCTCTGTGTGATGCCACTAACACACTAGAAGTCCTGTGGGTGCTTATGCAAAGAAAATAGAGGAGCTCTGTGTGATGCCACTAACACACTAGAAGTCCTGTGGGTGCTTCTGCAAAGAAAATAGAGGAGCTCTGTGTGATGCCACTAACACACTAGAAGTCCTGTGGGTGCTGCTGAGAAGAATATATAGGAGCTCTGTGTGATGCCACTAACACACTAGAAGTCCTATGGGTGCTTCTGCAAAGAAAATAGAGGAGCTCTGTGTGATGCCACTAACACACTAGAAGTCCTGTGGGTGCTGCTGAGAAGAATATATAGGAGCTCTGTGTGATGCCACTAACACACTAGAAGTCCTATGGGTGCTTCTGCAAAGAAAATAGAGGAGCTCTGTGTGATGCCACTAACACACTAGAAGTCCTGTGGGTGCTGCTGAGAAGAATATATAGGAGCTCTGTGTGATGCCACTAACACACTAGAAGTCCTATGGGTGCTTCTGCAAAGAAAATAGAGGAGCTCTGTGTGATGCCACTAACACACTAGAAGTCCTGTGGATGCTTATGCAAAGAAAATAGAGGAGCTCTGTGTGATGCCACTAACACACTAGAAGTCCTGTGGGTGCTTATGCAAAGAAAATAGAGGAGCTCTGTGTGATGCCACTAACACACTAGAAGTCCTGTGGGTGCTGCTGAGAAGAATATATAGGAGCTCTGTGTGATGCCACTAACACACTAGAAGTCCTATGGGTGCTTCTGCAAAGAAAATAGAGGAGCTCTGTGTGATGGGACTAACACACTTCAAGTCCTATAGGTGCTTCTGGGAAGAAAATAAAGGTCTGTGTGATGGGACTAACACACTTCAAGTCCTATAGGTGCTTCTGGGAACAAAATATAGGATCTCTGTGTGATGGGACTAACACACTTCAAGTCCTATATGTGCTTCTGGGAACAAAATATAGCTCTGTGTGTGTGATGGGACTAACACACTTCAAGTCCTATAGGTGCTTCTGGGAACAAAATATAGCTCTGTGTGTGTGATGGGACTAACACACTACAAGTCCTATAGGTGCCTCTGGGAACAAAATATAGCTCTGTGTGTGTGATGGGACTAACACACTTCAAGTCCTATAGGTGCTTCTGGGAAGAAAATATAGCTCTGTGTGTGTGATGGGACTAACACACTTCAAGTCCTATAGGTGCTTCTGGGAACAAAATATAGCTCTGTGTGTGTGATGGGACTAACACACTTCAAGTCCTATAGGTGCTTCTGGGAACAAAATATAGCTCTGTGTGTGTGATGGGACTAACACACTTCAAGTCCTATAGGTGCTTCTGGGAACAAAATATAGCTCTGTGTGTGTGATGGGACTAACACACTTCAAGTCCTATAGGTGCTTCTGGGAACAAAATATAGCTCTGTGTGTGTGATGGGACTAACACACTTCAAGTCCTATAGGTGCTTCTGGGAACAAAATATAGCTCTGTGTGTGTGATGGGACTAACACACTTCAAGTCCTATAGGTGCTTCTGGGAACAAAATATAGCTCTGTGTGTGTGATGGGACTAACACACTTCAAGTCCTATAGGTGCTTCTGGGAAGAAAATATAGCTCTGTGTGTGTGATGGGACTAACACACTTCAAGTCCTATAGGTGCTTCTGGGAACAAAATATAGCTCTGTGTGTGTGATGGGACTAACACACTTCAAGTCCTATAGGTGCTTCTGGGAAGAAAATATAGCTCTGTGTGTGTAATGGGACTAACACACTTCAAGTCCTATAGGTGCTTCTGGGAACACAATATAGCTCTGTGTGTGTGATGGGACTAACACACTTCAAGTCCTATAGGTGCTTCTGGGAACAAAATAAAGGTCTGTGTGATGGGACTAACACACTTCAAGTCCTATAGGTGCTTCTGGGAACAAAATATAGGATCTCTGTGTGATGGGACTAACACACACTTCAAGTCCTATATGTGCTTCTGGGAACAAAATATAGCTCTGTGTGTGTGATGGGACTAACACACTTCAAGTCCTATAGGTGCTTCTGGGAAGAAAATATAGCTCTGTGTGTGTAATGGGACTAACACACTTCAAGTCCTATAGGTGCCTCTGGGAACAAAATATAGCTCTGTGTGTGTGATGGGACTAACACACTTCAAGTCCTATAGGTGCTTCTGGGAAGAAAATATAGCTCTGTGTGTGTAATGGGACTAACACACTTCAAGTCCTATAGGTGCTTCTGGGAACAATATATAGCTCTGTGTGTGTGATGGGACTAACACACTTCAAGTCCTATAGGTGCTTCTGGGAAGAAAATATAGCTCTGTGTGTGTAATGGGACTAACACACTTCAAGTCCTATAGGTGCCTCTGGGAACAAAATATAGCTCTGTGTGTGTGATGGGACTAACACACTTCAAGTCCTATAGGTGCTTCTGGGAAGAAAATATAGCTCTGTGTGTGTAATGGGACTAACACACTTCAAGTCCTATAGGTGCTTCTGGGAACAATATATAGCTCTGTGTGTGTGATGGGACTAACACACTTCAAGTCCTATAGGTGCTTCTGGGAAGAAAATATAGCTCTGTGTGTGTAATGGGACTAACACACTTCAAGTCCTATAGGTGCCTCTGGGAACAAAATATAGCTCTGTGTGTGTGATGGGACTAACACACTTCAAGTCCTATAGGTGCTTCTGGGAAGAAAATATAGCTCTGTGTGTGTAATGGGACTAACACACTTCAAGTCCTATAGGTGCCTCTGGGAACAAAATATAGCTCTGTGTGTGTGATGGGACTAACACACTTCAAGTCCTATAGGTGCTTCTGGGAAGAAAATATAGCTCTGTGTGTGTGATGGGACTAACACACTTCAAGTCCTATAGGTTCTTCTGGGAACAAAATATAGGAGCTCTGCCTGCCTGCCACGAACACACTACAAGTCCTATAGGTGCTTCTGGGAACAAAATATAGGAGCTCTGCCTGCCTGCCACGAACACACTACAAGTCCTATAGGTGCTTCTGGTAACAAAATATAGGAGCTCTGCCTGCCTGCCACGAACACACTACAAGTCCTATAGGTGCTTCTGGTAACAAAATATAGGAGCTCTGCCTGCCTGCCACGAACACACTACAAGTCCTATAGGTGCTTCTGGTAACAAAATATAGGAGCTCTGCCTGCCTGCCACGAACACACTACAAGCCCCTCTTTCTCAATCAATCTTTGTAACTGAATTTATCTAACTCAATCTCTGTAAGTGAATCTCTCTACCTAACTAAATCGAGCAGAGTGTCACAGAATCAGCCTGCTCAATCTGCGCCGGAACAGCATGTGACCGGCGCAGACGGCGTGGCGGCCTTTTATAGGGGGGGGCGTGTACTACAGCCCCTGAGCTGTAATTGGCTACAGGCGTCCTGCCTGTAGCCAATTATGGCTCTTCGAGTTTCCGGGGCTGTGATTGGCCAAGCATGCGGGGTCACAGTGCATGCTTGGCCAATCATCAGCCAGCAATGCACTGCGTCGGCCGCGCCGGCCGCAATGCATTGCGGGGCCGCGCGCATCACACGAACGTGATGCGAGCGGCCAAAATAGTTCTGGGCTCGCCGAGCGAGCGAACGCCCGGTGCTCGATGCGAACGTGGGTTCGCATCGAGCACCGGGCCCATCCCTACTTAAGAGGATAGTTGATCTTCCAACAGGGAAGTAACCTGTGTGTAGGATTAGGATGTGTGTCCTTAGAGTTGAGTCAAGCAAATGAACCACCTGCTACCTCCAGGTTGCTAATATACTCCCAACCACAGGGAGTGGCCCCGCTAACGCCATGTCTAATTGGCCATAGTGCACAGGAAAGGCGGAGGCACCCAGCTGCACATGGAGGAGCCATCAGCAATGGGTCCGAAGCCCATCCCGTGCATGGCCATAGATGGAAAAGGAGTGACGTTAATTCAACGTCAATGGCATCGCCAGAGGCGGCGTGCAAGCATGGCGCCAATGAGCAGGGAACCTGGCCCTGCCCCCACCCAAAGGTGGAGGGGGGGATGGGCCGCCGCTCATCGCAACCATGGAAGCTGAAAGGACACCCCCATATCCCCCACAGCCCAAGCTGATCCGAACTGGGAGTAGATAATTATTGAATAAATTTTAGGTCGAAGATAATGCATAGATAGGGAATGGCTTGGGAATCTAGTGGGAATAGGGAAGGTTTCTGATAATGAATTGATGTATTACTGCATAATTATTAAAACCCACCTTTGGGTGGGGGCGGGGCCAGGTTCCCTGCTCATCGGCGCCAGGCTTGGACGCCGCCTCTGGCGATGCCATTGACGTTGAATTAACGTCACTCCTTTTCCATCTATGGCCATGCACGGGATGGGCTTGGGGACCCATTGCTGATGGCTCCTCCATGTGCAGCTGGGTGCCTCCACCTTTCCTGTGCACTATGGCCAATTAGACATGGCGTTAGCGGGGCCCCTCCCTGTGGTTGGGAGTATATTAGCAACCTGGAGGTAGCAGGTGGTTCATTTGCTTGACTCAACTCTAAGGACACACATCCTAATCCTACACACAGGTTACTTCCCTGTTGGAAGATCAACTATCCTCTTAAGGTATGTTGCAGCTGCCTATCACTCTCTACACACCCAATTATGTAGTCCCTTTGTGGAAACACATAGATATTCTGTCCCCTCACCCTCACATCCCAACATACCTACACTAATTCCCCCTTTTTTCTTTGACACACTTTTTTTCTAGAAATACCATGCACTTCTGGTGTACACATAGTCCATTGAGTCTTGACTGTGACCACTATGCTGGGCTCCGGGGGCTGCTCCCCACCCTGGAAGGGTTCCCCCGCTTCAACCTTGGGGGTTGACACCATGCCTCCGGCCCCTGCTTGCCTTGGTAGATACCGAACTGGGCCTAGGGACCACCTGTAAGTACTCTAATGTAATTTTTATTACAGTGAGACTTGATAGTCTCAGCCCTCCCCTCATTCTTATTATTAACCCCTGCTCTCCTTTTCTCAGTTTACTACTTCATAACACTCCTGATGAATGGTTGAAATACCAGGAAACGCGTAGAGTGCCATTATATATCAACAGTTATTCCTCTATATTACAATGATGTACTACAACATGTATATCTACTATGTCTATTTTTATCTGTATTGTATACGATGTAGCAACATATGCATTGAAAGTCTGCTGACTACCTATGTACTTGATATAAAACATTCGTTATGTATTTTAGGGTATAATAAATTTTGTATTGTGGATTCAATTTCACTTTATATTGTTATTATTTTTAATTCTCCACATGGCGTACCCTCATTTAAAGTCCCATTAACTCACCCATTCCTATTCAGCATGGGGGAATGTTGAGAGCACAGGGGGGCAGCAGAGAGCCTGGGGGAATGTGGAGAGCACAGAGGGGGGTGGTGGAGAGCATGGGGGAGGTGGAGAGCCCGGGGGGAGGTGGAGAGCCCGGGGGTGGCAGAGAGCATAGGGGGAGGTGGAGAGCACAGGGGGGCAGCAGAGAGCCTGGGGGAATGTGGAGAGCACAGAGGGGGAGGTGGAGAGCCCGGGGGGAGGTGGAGAGCCCAAAGGGAGGTGAAGAGCCCGGGGGTGGCAGAGAGCATGGGGGGAGGTGGAGAGCCCAGGGGGGGTTGCGGAGCGCATGGGGGGAGGTGGAAAACCCGGGGGTGGCAGAGATAATGTGGAGAGCCCGGGGGGTGGCGGAAAGCATGGGGAGATGTGGAGAGCATGGGGGGCAGCAGAGAGCATGGGGGAATGTGGAGAGCACAGGGAGGGGCGTGGCAGAGAGCATGGGGGAGGTGGAGAGCACAGGGGGGCAGCGGAGAGCATGGGGGAGGTGGAGAGCACAGGGGGGGCAGCAAAGAGCATGGGGGAGGTGGAGAGCACAGGGGGGGCAGCAGAGAGCATGGGGGAATGTGGAGAGCACAGGGGGGGCAGCAGAGAGCATGAGGGAATGTGGAGAGCACAGGGGGGTGGCAGAGAGCATGGGGGAATGTGGAGAGCACAGGGGGGTGGCAGAGAGCATGGGGGAATGTGGAGAGCACAGGGGGGGTGGCAGAGAGCATGGGGGAATGTGGAGAGCACAGGAGGGTGGCGGAAAGCATGGGGGGAGGTGGAGAGCACAGGAGGGTGGCGGAAAGCATGGGGGGAGGTGGAGAGCACAGGGGGGCAGCAGAGAGCCTGGGGGAATGTGGAGAGCACAGAAGGGGGTGGTGGAGAGCATGGGGGAGGTGGAGAGCCCGGGGGTGGCAGAGAGCATAGGGGGAGGTGGAGAGCACAGGGGAACAGCAGAGAGCCTGGGGGAATGTGGAGAGCACAGGGGGTGGCAGAGAGCATGGGGGGGAGGTTGAGAGCACAGGGGGCAGCAGAGAACCTGGGGGAATGTGGAGAGCACAGAGGGGGGTGGTGGAGAGCATGGGGGAGGTGGAGAGCCCGGGGGGAGGTGGAGAGCCCGGGGGTGGCAGAGAGCATAGGGGGAGGTGGAGAGCACAGGGGGGCAGCAGAGAGCCTGGGGGAATGTGGAGAGCACAGGGGGGGTGGTGGAGAGCATGGGGGGGAGGTGGAGAGCCAGGGGGGAGGTGGAGAGCCCAGGGGTGGCAGAGAGCATGGGGGGAGGTGGAGAGCCCAGGGGGGGTTGCGGAGCGCATGGTGGAGGTGGAAAACCCGGGGGTGGCAGAGATAATGTGGGGAGGTGGAGAGCCCGGGGGGTGGCGGAAAGCATGGGGGGAGTTGGAGAGCATGGGGAGATGTGGAGAGCATGGGGGGCAGCAGAGAGCATGGGGGAATGTGGAGAGCACAGGGAGGGGCGTGGCGGAGAGCATGGGGGAGGTGGAGAGCACAGGGGGGGGCAGCAGAGAGCATGGGGGAGGTGGAGAGCACAGGGGGGCAGCAGAGAGCATGGGGGAATGTGGAGAGCACAGGGAGGGGCGTGGCGGAGAGCATGGGGGAGGTGGAGAGCACAGGGGGGGCAGCGGAGAGCATGGGGGAGGTGAAGAGCACAGGGGGGGCAGCAGAGAGCATGGGGGAATGTGGAGAGCACCGGGGGTGGCAGAGAGCATGGGGGAATGTGGAGAGCACAGGGGGTGGCAGAGAGCATGGGGGAATGTGGAGAGCACAGGGGGGTGGCAGAGAGCATGGGGGAATGTGGAGAGCACAGGAGGGTGGCAGAGAGCATGGGGGGAGGTGGAGAGCACAGGGGGGCAGCAGAGAGCCTGGGGGAATGTGGAGAGCACAGGGGGGGCGGCGGAAAGCAGGGGGGAAGGTGGAGAGCCCAGGAGGTGTGGCAGAGAGCACAGGGGGGTGGCGGAGAGCATGGGGGAATGTGAAGAGCACATGGGGGTGGCAGGGAGCATGGGGGGGGGTGGAGAGCCCAGGGGGGGTGGCAGAGAGCATGGGGGGGCGGAGAGCACAGGGGGGTGGCAGAGAGCATGGGGGAATGTGGAGAGCACAGGGGGGCAGCGGAGAGCCTGGGGGAATGTGGAGAGCACGGGGGTGGCGGAGAGCAGGGGGGGATGTGGAGAGTACAGGGAGGCAGCAGAGAGCCTGGGGGAATGTGGAGAGCACAGGGGGGCGGCGGAGAGCATGGGGGAAGGTGGAGAGCCCAGGAGGGGTGGCGGAGAGCAGGGGGGAATGTGGAGAGCACATGGGGGTGGTGGAGAGCATGGGGGGGGTGGAGAGCCCAGGAGGGGTGGCAGAGAGCATGGGGGAATGTGGAGAGCACAGGGGGGTGGCGGAGAGCATGGGGGAAGGTGGAGAGCACAGGGGGGCAGCAGAGAGCCTGGGGGAATGTGGAGAGCACAGAGGGGGTGGTGGAGAGACCGGGGGGAGGTGGAGAGCCCGGGGGTGGCAGAGAGCATAGGGGGAGGTGGAGAGCACAGGGGGGCGGCAGAGAGCCTGGGGAAATGTGGAGAGCAAAGAGGGGGTGGTGGAGAGCTCGGGGGTGGCAGAGAGCATGGGGGAGGTGGAGAGCCCAGGGGGGGTGGCAGAGCACATGGGGGGAGGTGGAAAACCCGGGGGTGGCGGAGATCATGTGGGGAGGTGGAGAGCCCGGGGGGTGGCGGAAAGCATGGGGGAATGTGGAGAGCACAGGGGGGGTGGCGGAGAGCATGGGGGAATGTGGAGAGCACATGGGGGTGGTGGAGAGCATGGGGGAATGTGGAGAGCACATGGGGGTGGCGGAGAGCATGGGGGAGGTGGAGAGCCCCGGGGTAGCGGAGAGCATGGGGGGAGGTGGAGAGCCCGGGGGTGGCGGAGAGCATGGGTGGAGGTGGAGAGCATGGGGGAATGTGGAGAGCACAGGGGGGTGGCGGAGAGCATGGGGAATGTGGAGAGCACAGGGGGGTGGCGGAGAGCATAGGGAAATGTGGAGAGACCGGGGGGAGGTGGAGAGCCCGGGGGTGGCAGAGAGCATAGGGGGAGGTGGAGAGCACAGGGGGGCAGCAGAGAGCCTGGGGGAATGTGGAGAGCACAGAGGGGGTGGTGGAGAGCATGGGGGGAGGTGGAGAGCTCGGGGGTGGCAGAGAGCATGGGGGGGAGGTTGAGAGCACAGGGGGCAGCCGAGAACCTGGGGGAATGTGGAGAGCACAGAGGGGGGTGGTGGAGAGCATGGGGGAGGTGGAGAGCCCGGGGGGAGGTGGAGAGCCCGGGGGTGGCAGAGAGCATAGGGGGAGGTGGAGAGCACAGGGGGGCAGCAGAGAGCCTGGGGGAATGTGGAGAGCACAGGGGGGGTGGTGGAGAGCATGGGGGGGAGGTGGAGAGCCAGGGGGGAGGTGGAGAGCCCAGGGGTGGCAGAGAGCATGGGGGGAGGTGGAGAGCCCAGGGGGGGTTGCGGAGCGCATGGTGGAGGTGGAAAACCCGGGGGTGGCAGAGATAATGTGGGGAGGTGGAGAGCCCGGGGGGTGGCGGAAAGCATGGGGGGAGTTGGAGAGCATGGGGAGATGTGGAGAGCATGGGGGGCAGCAGAGAGCATGGGGGAATGTGGAGAGCACAGGGAGGGGCGTGGCGGAGAGCATGGGGGAGGTGGAGAGCACAGGGGGGGGCAGCAGAGAGCATGGGGGAGGTGGAGAGCACAGGGGGGCAGCAGAGAGCATGGGGGAATGTGGAGAGCACAGGGAGGGGCGTGGCGGAGAGCATGGGGGAGGTGGAGAGCACAGGGGGGCAGCGGAGAGCATGGGGGAGGTGAAGAGCACAGGGGGGGCAGCAGAGAGCATGGGGGAATGTGGAGAGCACCGGGGGTGGCAGAGAGCATGGGGGAATGTGGAGAGCACAGGGGGTGGCAGAGAGCATGGGGGAATGTGGAGAGCACAGGGGGGTGGCAGAGAGCATGGGGGAATGTGGAGAGCACAGGAGGGTGGCAGAGAGCATGGGGGAATGTGGAGAGCACAGGGGGGCAGCAGAGAGCCTGGGGGAATGTGGAGAGCACAGGGGGGGCGGCGGAAAGCATGGGGGAAGGTGGAGAGCCCAGGAGGTGTGGCAGAGAGCACAGGGGGGTGGCGGAGAGCATGGGGGAATGTGAAGAGCACATGGGGGTGGCAGGGAGCATGGGGGGGGGTGGAGAGCCCAGGGGGGGTGGCAGAGAGCATGGGGGGGCGGAGAGCACAGGGGGGTGGCAGAGAGCATGGGGGAATGTGGAGAGCACAGGGGGGCAGCGGAGAGCCTGGGGGAATGTGGAGAGCACGGGGGTGGCGGAGAGCAGGGGGGGATGTGGAGAGCACAGGGAGGGCAGCAGAGAGCCTGGGGGAATGTGGAGAGCACAGGGGGGCGGCGGAGAGCATGGGGGAAGGTGGAGAGCCCAGGAGGTGTGGCGGAGAGCATGGGGGAATGTGGAGAGCACATGGGGGTGGTGGAGAGCATGGGGGGGGTGGAGAGCCCAGGAGGGGTGGCAGAGAGCATGGGGGAATGTGGAGAGCACAGGGGGGTGGCGGAGAGCATGGGGGAAGGTGGAGAGCACAGGGGGGCAGCAGAGAGCCTGGGGGAATGTGGAGAGCACAGAGGGGGTGGTGGAGAGACCGGGGGGAGGTGGAGAGCCCGGGGGTGGCAGAGAGCATAGGGGGAGGTGGAGAGCACAGGGGGGCGGCAGAGAGCCTGGGGAAATGTGGAGAGCAAAGAGGGGGTGGTGGAGAGCTCGGGGGTGGCAGAGAGCATGGGGGAGGTGGAGAGCCCAGGGGGGGTGGCAGAGCACATGGGGGGAGGTGGAAAACCCGGGGGTGGCAGAGATCATGTGGGGAGGTGGAGAGCCCGGGGGGTGGCGGAAAGCATGGGGGAATGTGGAGAGCACAGGGGGGGGTGGCGGAGAGCATGGGGGAATGTGGAGAGCACATGGGGGTGGTGGAGAGCATGGGGGAATGTGGAGAGCACATGGGGGTGGCGGAGAGCATGGGGGAGGTGGAGAGCCCCGGGGTAGCGGAGAGCATGGGGGGAGGTGGAGAGCCCGGGGGTGGCGGAGAGCATGGGTGGAGGTGGAGAGCATGGGGGAATGTGGAGAGCATGGGGGAATGTGGAGAGCACAGGGGGGTGGCGGAGAGCATGGGGAATGTGGAGAGCACAGGGGGGGTGGCGGAGAGCATAGGGAAATGTGGAGAGACCGGGGGGAGGTGGAGAGCCCGGGGGTGGCAGAGAGCATAGGGGGAGGTGGAGAGCACAGGGGGGCAGCAGAGAGCCTGGGGGAATGTGGAGAGCACAGAGGGGGTGGTGGAGAGCCTGGGGGGAGGTGGAGAGCTCGGGGGTGGCAGAGAGCATGGGGGGGAGGTGGAGAGCACAGGGGGGCAGCAGAGAGCCTGGGGGAATGTGGAGAGCACAGGGGGGTGGCGGAGAGCATGGGGGAATGTGGAGAGCACAGGGGGGTGGCGGAGAGCATGGGGGAATGTGGAGAGCACAGGGGGGGGTGGTGGAGAGCATGGGGGGAGGTGGAGAGCACAGGGGGGGTGGCGGAGAGCATGGGGGAATGTGGAGCGCACAGGGGGGTGGCGGAGAGCCCAGGGGGGGCAGTAGAGAGAAGCAGGTTAGGAGGAGCAGTGGGGGCGGCTGCATATAGAAGAATCATTCTCTCTATCTTCCTCCTGCAGTCTCGGAATGCCTGCTTCTCCTCCACCTCTCGCAGGTATTCAGAGACTGCAGGAGGAAGATGAAAAGAATGATTCTTCTATATGCAGCCGCCCCCACAGCTCCTCCTATCCAGGTTACAGGGGGGCTACACTCACATTTTCTCTTACCGCTCGGCTCCATGGTGTCTGCTCTAGCTCCTCCCCCCTTTGCAGTCACGACCCCCGGCACCGACGGCTGACCTATATGGACGAGGCCGTAGGTGGCTCATCTAGATCCTCCCCCTTCATGTTTCCTTCCCCCCTCCCGGCGGCCCCCGAGCTCAAAGGGCCCCGGACTGGCGGCCCACTGGGCAAGTGCTCGGTTTGCCCTATGGCCAATCCGGGCCTGGTCACATACTTGCCAGCTATTCCTGCAGCTCCTTTAATGTTGCTGTAGGCCTCTTGGCAGCCTCCCTGACCAGTTTTCTTCTCGTCTTTTCATCAATATTGGAGGGACGTCCAGTTCTTGGTAATGTCACTGTTGTGCCATATTTTCTCCACTTGATGATGACTGTCTTCACTGTGTATTTTGTTCCCTTCTCCTGACAGATACCTTTTAACAATGAGATCCCTCTGATGCTTTGGAAGCTCTGTGCGGACCATGGCTTTTGCTGTAGGATGAGACTAATAAAATGTCAGAAAAGACCTACTAAACAGCTGAACTTTTATTTGGGGTTAATCAGAGGCACTTGAAATGATGGCAGGCGTGTACTGACTCCTATTTAAAGCGGGATTCCACCCTAAAGTGGAACTTTCGCTTTTCGGAACCATACACCCCTCTGGTGTCACATTTGGCACCTTTCAGGGGGGAGGGGGGTGACAGGTATCTGCACCCACTTCCGGGCATAAACTCCCACGGGAATTTACGTCACTTCCTGTCCCGGCGCACTGTCTGCCGGGACACACACGTGTCCCGGCAGACAGCGCAGAAGATTCTCATTGCGCAGCGCGACTCGCGCATGCGCAGTAGGGAACCGGGAAGTGAAGCCGCAAAGGCGACACTTCCTGATTCCCTCACCGAGAATGGCGCTGGCAACAGCAGAGAGCCGAGCGATTGATTGGCCTCTGCTGCCGACATCGCTGGAACTGGGAGACAGGTAAGTGTCCATTTATTAAAAGTCAGCAGCTGCAGTATTTGTAGCTGCTGGCTTTTAAAAAAAAAAATTGCAGGTACAATCCCTTTTTAACATGAGTTTGAATGTGATTGCCTAATTCTGAACACATCTACATCCCCCAGTTATAAGAGGGTGTGCACACTTATGCAACCATATTATTTATTTTAATTTTTTTTATTTATGTCTGGGACAGGTCTCACATGGACCAGCAAAATACAGAGCATCAAAACGATACATAACATGAACATTTACATTTTCTTTGTACAGATCTTATCAACTTCTACTCATTACAGTGTCTCAAAGAGTCCATATATTTGAGGTCAGAACAATGGGAAATATTATATCTGTGACTCGTTAACCTTCCCCGCGCCCTTAGGAGGGTGAACGGGGTGGATCTTGCTCATGGCGCTTCTGAGTATTCCTGTGTAGGATCAGGGGGGTAATTAACTACCCCTCTCTTGTATACCTTCTATATCTTGTCGTATCGTTTAGAGTGTAATGTGACATTATCCTATGGGGCCCATCCCTCGTATTTTTCTCAGGTATTCTCGATCGCGACCCCCCAGTAATGCGGGGCCCCGACCGGGCGGAGAGAAAGAGAGAGAGAGAGTTAAATAGAAGAGTAAAGAGGGGAGACGTGCGAGAAAGGGGGGGTGGAAGGGAGGGAGTGGGGACGCCTTCCACGATCATGGGGTGTTGCTGAGACCTTAATAGGTCGAATCTAGGTATATTGCCACAACAGCCTGGAGTGTGCAAGATCAGGGTCCAACGGACTCCATTTACCTATCACGTTGTGGCTACAGATCCTCTCAGGGCCTGTCCTTCATCTGAGTATATGAACATGGTCCATAGTTGCCATGTCTTGGAAAAAACTGAAAATTGTATACTTACCTTTCCGTAATTTTCCTTTCCTGTCGCATCTTCATGGCAGCTTATACCTTGGGTTGTGACTCCGCCTCCACAACCTGATAGGACCACATAACTATAAAATGGTGATACGGCCCCCGCCCTAGTATTCTCTGTATATATGAATCACTATCTAAAACGGAAAAAAAAAAAAAAAAAAGGGTGGGCAAAGTATGCTGCCATGAAGATGCGACAGGAAAGGAAAATTACGGAAAGGTAAGTATACAATTTTCCGTTTTCCTGTCGCATCATGGCAGCATATACCTTGGGGAGTAACTCGCAGACAGGGTGGGAATATGCAAGCAAGATAAGTTTATTGACAAGGAATAGAGGAATTGGCTCGGATAACGGATTTCCCGAAATCTGTAGTTGTTAGGCATGCAGAATCCACTCTGTAGTGGGAGATGAAAGTATTCCTGGAGGACCAGGTGGCGGCTCTGCAGATGGTTTCCGCCGAGACTCTACAGTAGGCTGCCCACGAGGTCGCCACTGCCCTGGTGGAGTGTGCCCTTAAGCCATCAGGAATTTGTATGGTGCTGAGTGAGTAGGCCTTCTTGATGGACTTGACTAGCCATGAAGCAATAGTACGGGCCGATGCTGCCTGGCCTTTCCTGAAGCCATGAGGGATAATCAGCAGGTTTTCCGACTTCCTGATGGGTTTGGAAGCTGAAAGGTAGGCCAGGATGTTGCTCTTGACGTCCAGGGGGTGGGGATCGCCCTGGTCTGTGGTAAAAGCCGGTAGGCTAATCTCCTGATTGAAATGGAAGGATGAGGATACCTTGGGAATCAGGCGGTCCGAGGGTCTCAGGATTACCCTGTCCGGGTATATGACCAGGTAGGGATCCTTGGCTAGCAGGGCCTGTATCTCAGAGACCCTTCTTGCTGAGGTTATTGCTATTAGGAAAGTAACCTTCAGTGTGAGGTCCCAAAGGGAGATGTTCTCTAGTGGGAAGAATGGTTCTTTGGATAGAGCTTCCAGAACGACCGATAGATCCCAGGCTGGAAATGAAGGCTTCCTGGGTGGTCTTAACTTGAGGCATGCTCTCTGGAACTGGATGATGAGAGGATCCTGTGCCCACCTAACCCCGGTCAGGGCGGATAGGGCTGAGACCTGCACCTTCAGAGTGCTGGAGCCGAGGCCCTTGTCCAGACCCTACTGCAGGAACTCTAGGACCTGGGATGTCAGTAGGGAGGATGGATTCCAGCCTTCTTGATGGGCGAAAGAAACAAACTTCTCCCACACCCTTCGGTAGGTAGTGTTCGTGGTGGGTTTTCTGGCCTGGAGCAGTGTCTCGATTACCCTCTGGGAGCAGCCCTGGTCTAGATACCTAGCCCTCTCAGTTTCCAGGCCATCAGGTGCAGCTTCCCCGGGTTGGGGTGGAGCAGCTGACCTTGAGAGAGCAGATCGGCTGACATCGGGAGAGGGAGAGGGTCTGCCGTGTTCAGCTGCAGGAGGGTGGTGAACCACGGCCTCCTGGGCCAGAATGGAATTACGGCCACTACTAGTGCTGTCGTCCTCTTGAGTTTCAGGAGGAATCTCGCTATCAGGGGGGTCGGGGGGAAAATGTAGCCCAGGTGAAACTCCCAGGGGTGCTGGAGACAGTCTGTGCCCTCCGCAGCAGGGAAGGGGGTCCTCGACAGAAACCTCCGTCATTTCGCGTTTGCTGGGGTCGCGGCCAGGTCTATGTCGGGGAGACCCCAGGTTTGGACAATGAGGGTGAAAGCTTGAGGGCTCAGGGACCACTCGTTGTTTGAGATGAAGTCCCTGCTGAGAGAGTCTGCCAGTATGTTCTCGGTGCCCGGGATGTAGGCTGCCCTCAGATCCAGAAGGTTTTGTTGTGCCCATTCCATCACAGGGCGCACCTCCTGCAGCATGGAGGAGCTCCTGGTGCCCCCCTGTCTGTTGATATAGGCAACAGCTACCTTGTTGTCCATCTTTAAGAGGACCTGTTTCCCTCTCAAAAGAGGACTGAAGGCTAGAAGGGCCTGGAAGGCTGCCCTCATCTCTAGAACATTGGAGACAAGGTCCCGTGCTCTGAACGGCCAGCGGCCCTGTGCTGCATGCTGAAGGTAGTGAGCCCCCCATCCTTCCAGACTGGCGTCTGAGGTAACGACTTCTAGAGGGGGAGAGACAATGTGTCTGTATTTGTTCAGATTGTGGGGACGAGTCCACCACTCTAGAGATCGCTGGACTTCCTGAGTGATATGGATTAACTGGGACATGGGTGAGCCGTCCCATTGGAGAAGGAACGAGATCTGAAGGGGTCTCGCGTTCCACTGCGCCCACTGGACCATCGGGATGGTAGCTGACAGGGAGCCTAGGAGGCTGAGGCACACTCTGGCTGATAAGGGAGTTGTTGAAATTGCCTTCCTCACTTTCCTGTCCAGAGGAGGAACCTTCTCTGGGGGTAGCTGTATGGAGTTTTGCCGGGTGTTTAGTGGGGCTCCAAGGAAGACCATCCTCTGGGTGGGCTGAGCGTTGCTCTTCCTCCAGTTGATGAGCCATCCCAGGCCCTGTAGCGTGGAGACTAGGATCTCCCTGTGCTGTATGAGGGACTCCTGGCTGTTCGAGAGGAGGAGGATGTCGTCCAGATAGTGGTGGACCCTTAGGCCTCTTTCCCTCAGGGAAGCGATGACCGGGAGAAGGACCTTCGTGAATGTCCTAGGGGCGGTGGAGATTCCGAACGGGAGGCTCCGGAACTGGTAATAGTGGTGATCTATTGCGAACCGGAGAAACTTCTGAAAGGCTATATGGATGGGGATATGCAGGTAGGCATCCTGGAGATCTATGGACAGCATCCAGTCCTCCAGGTTTATGGCCTGGAGGATCGATTGTAGGCTCTCCATTTTGAAGGATTCTACCCGGATGGAGTGGTTGAGGATCTTTGGGTCCAGGACAGGGCGTAAGTCCCCGGATTTTTTTCTGACCAGGAACAGTGGGGAGTAAAACCCCAGACCTCTTTGTGGTCGGGGCACCTCTACTACTGCTTTTTTCTGGAGTAGCTCCTGGACGTATCCTAACAACAGCATCCTTCTTTCTCGAGAGCCTGGTCGGGCAGAAATGATCCCCCGGGGGGCGTCCCCTGAATGACCACCTGTGCCCGAACCGGACGGTGGCCACCGTCCAGGGGTCTCTGATGGTTTCCGCCCAGAGCAGCCTGAATCTTAGGAGCCTGGCTCCCACTACTGCTGGCTGGGCGGGCGCACCTTCAAAAAGGCTTCTGGTCGGTGGACTCAGAGGTCTTGGGTTTCTGGAACCTCGAGAAGGAAGTCTGAGGGTTCTTCCAGTTCCTCCTAAACTCTCTGCCAGGCCTGTAGGCCTTGGCGTCCCTGTACCTGTCGGGGAGATTTCGTCTAGAGGGAGGAGGCCTCTGCTGTTTGGGCCTCCTGTCTGAGGGGATGAGCGGTGATTTCCCGCCAGTCACTTTGGAAATGGCTGAATCTAGCTTCGCCCCGAAAAGGTTTTCGCCGTCGTAAGGGATACGGCACCAGTTGGACTTGGAAGCCGGGTCAGCCGCCCACGGCTTTAGCCAGAGTGCCCGTCTGGCCATGACGGAGGACAGCATGGCCCTGGATGTAGACTTTATCACATCAACAGAGGCCTCTGCCACGAAGTCTCCTGCCAGGCTTAGCTCCTGCAAGGCCTTGACTAGTTTGTCCTGGTCTGCTCCTTCTGCAATAAGTTTTTCGGCGCTGGCCGACCAGCTGGAGATGGCTTTCCCCACGGCCGCAAGGGCCACTGCTGGCCTGCATGCGCCACCTGCCGCTAGATAGGTTCTCTTCAGATCTGTGTCGATCTTCCTATCTAGGACGTCTCTGAAGGTCACGGCGTCCTCGCTAGGGAGCGTCACATGCCTGGCCAGACGCATGAGGGATGCGTCTACTACAGGCGGGGTCACCAGAGGTTTCACCTTGGGCTCCTTAAGAGGGTATAATTTGGCAAGCCTATTGTTGAGACTTGATTTTTTATCAGGCCTCTGCCATTCCTCCCTAATGAGATCATCAAGCTCCTCGATGAAGGGGAAGGCCTCCGGATCCCGTCTGAGGTTGGGGAAGTACTATTTCCGCTTTTGCTGGATCTCCTGGGGCTCATCCCAGTTAATAGCCTCCTTCACAGACCTCACAAAAGGTTCGATAAGGGAAAAGTCGAAGCCCGCTGATGCCTCCAATTCTTCCTCGTCTGACTGGGAGTCCTGCTCCCTTGATGTACTCGGGGGCAGGAGAGGCGCTTCTTGTGGATGCATCCACGTCTAGAGCGGGCTGTGGGGTTAGAGCCCCTGTCGGTTCTCTGGGGTCCTGGTCTCCTCTGGTTGCCTCCTCGAGGCACCTGCGGCAGGCTAGTTTGTCCGGGAGGGCGGCGGCCCCGCACACCCAGCAGGTGTTGGGAGCGGGCCTGGAGCGGGTCGCTGAGTGGTGTCTGTGCGCAGGTGATCTTCTGCGGCGTGAGCGACTGCGTCGAGAATAGGATCTGGAGCGACTTCCTCTACGACTTCTATGACCCGAGCGACTTCTCCTGCTCCGAACTGAACGGCTCCGTCTGTGGCCTGAGCGGCTCCTTCCCCGCGAGGACCCTCTACGTCCGGACTTGGAGGATCTTGAGGACCTGACAGGGCTGAACATTTAGGTAGCATTAGTGTCTCAGCTCTCTCTTTTTTTTTTTTTTTTTTTTTTTTTACTTACCGATCCGTCCTCCCCCCTTACCTATTGGTCTGGCGGTGATCTGCTGGGGCAGTGGTCTCCATGAGGAAGGGAGATAGACAGCCTGTAAGACAGGAGAAGAAAGGTAGGGTAAGGGGGGGGGGGGGTGCAGTGCAAAACCATGAAAGGCACTTACCTGGTGAGGAGTAGGCTGAGGATGATCTGCAGCAGCGAAAAAAATGGGTTTTTCGGGGTTTCCAGGATTCTGCAAAGCCTGTGGGATAAAAAGGGAATTTTTTCCCTTTTTTAAATTTGGAGATTCGCAAAGACCTCAGGCCGCCCGAGCAGACCATACTGCGCATGCGCCGAAGCGCCAGGACGCTCGGCGCACCTGAGGGGAAGAGAGAGTGAAAGAGAGGGACTACAGAGCCCAGCAGCGCTGCAGGTAAACGGCGCTTTCTTTCTTTTCCAAAATAGCAAAGAGGGGGGAGACCACTGCACAGTAGAAAGCCTATTTAAGGCTTAAGCATATGTTGGAGTGTGTTTGCCCTGACACACATAGGCATGATAGCAAGGTGCTTTAAGCCTGTTTAAGGCTTTATACAGAGGCCAGGAGAATGTTGGTGCTTAAAACCTCTTTAAGGTTCTACACAGGGGCAGTCGACAAGGTGCTTTAAACCTATTTAAGGTTTTGCACACGGCAGTCATCGCAGTGCTTTAAACCTGTTTAAGGTTTTACACGCAGGCAGTCATCATAGTGCTTTAAACCTATTTAAGGTTCTACACAGAGGCAGTCCGGCAGAAAACAATAACAGAGAAAATGATACGATACCCCTGAGATCACCAGAGTGGGGTTCCTTCCATTTAGCTTCCTTTAGAGGCTGTAGCGGCAAGGACTTCCAAACCAGGAGAGGCTAGAACCTGGCTGGGGCGAAGCGGTAAGGGGGTGATGTCCGTGCGTCCCAACAGGTGAGGAAAAATAAGAGAATACTGGGGCGGGGGCCGTATCCCCATTTTATAGTTATGTGGTCCTATCAGGTTGTGGAGGCGGAGTCACAACCCAAGGTATATGCTGCCATGATGCGACAGGAAAGTTTCCTGTCTCTTTTGTGCTGTGAGGATGAGGTCCTCCATTCTCCTGATGTCCTCCACTTTCTGGAGCCACTGGTCAATGGTTGGCGGGAGAGCAGACTTCCAGCACATTGGGACACACGCTTTAGCTGCATCGAGTAGGTGACGTATCACCGTTTTTTTTAATTTATTTTTTGTATATTCTATCAGGTATGTCCGACGCATGTAAAAGGAAAAAAGCGTTTTGTATTGTGTCGCGGATCACAGTCCAGAAGTGTGTCAGTCTGGGGCAGGACCAAAAAATGTGTAGTAAGGTCCCCTTATCAGTTTGGCATCGCCAACATGGATCCGATGCTGAGGGAAATATTTTGTGCAGTAACGCTGGGGTTTTGTACCACCGTGAGATAATCTTAAAGTTAGTTTCCTAAATTTTGGCGCATATGGAGGATTTATGTGTGTACCTGAGGGCGCGTTGTCTCTTCATAGGGCTTAGCTGTATCCCCAGTTCATCTTCCCATTTAAGAAGCCCTGGGGGTAGAAAGTCCTCCGGTGGAGTGTTTATGAGGGCGTACGTCAGTGAGATTGTGTGTGGGAGATTTCCCGTACTATTACAAGTCTCTTCTAAGGTCGTGAGCGCTTGGTCACTGCCTAACGGGGGGGGGGGGGGGGGGGTATAGAGCCCACCAAAAAGTGACTCAGCTGGAGAGCTCTCATGAAATTCAGTCTGAACGGGCCTGTTGGGTCTGAAAGTTCTGCTGCTGTTGTCCACCGTCCTCTTGTGTTAAAATGGGTAGCCTGGTGTATGCCTGGTGCAGATAAACTGCGAAAGGGTTCGTCTCGGATACCCAGAGTAAAAAGTGGATTACCTAAAATTGGGTATAGAGGTGAGTTTGGGGATGAGAGGGATGTCTGGGTTATGAGACGGTTACAGATGCGTGCGGTGTTACCAATTAGTGGGTGTCGTCTAATCTCTGGTGATAGTCCTGAGTAGCACCAAGGGATGCCGCGAAGTGAGACTTCGCTTTGTGCCTGCTTCACTTGGGTCCACAATTTAGAGTCCTGGTGGCGATACCAGTGTATGAGTCTCCCTAGGTGTATGGCCTGGTAGTAGGCATGGACACTAGGGAGGGCCAAGCCACCATGTATTTTGGGGAGGACTAGTAGTGCATTTGCTAGTCTAGGCCTTTTCTTAGCCCAAACAAATTTTGAGAATATTTTTTGTGTTTGTTTAAAATAGGAGGTAGGGATATGTATGGGTAGTGCCTGCATTAAGTACAAACATTTTGGTAGGATTTGGTAGTGGGCATCCCTGACGTGTCCCGTTTGTTATGGGAAAGAGGTCTGAGAGCACTCCGTTGGCTCTCACCCTTGCTTTTGGTGTCGTATATACCGCAGAGATCCACTTCATCATGTTGTTACCTAGGCCCATGTTCTGTAGTGTGGCGAACATAAAGGCCCAGTTCACCCTGTCAAAAGCTTTCTCGGCATCTGTGCCGAGAAAGACGCTTGGTGTTTTGGTCAGGGTAACATGGTGGAGTAAGTTCAGGACTTTGGTTGTGTTGTCCCTCGCTTCTCTAGACGGAACAAAGCCCACCTGGTCTAGGTGAATTAAATGGGGTACATGTAATTGCAGTCTGGTGGCTATTATCTTGGTGAACAATTTCAGGTCTGTATTTAGCAGGGATATAGGGCGGTAACTCCCGCACTGGGCCGGGTCTTTTCCCTCCTTAGGTATCACTGCTATCTGCGCCTGTAGCGTTGTGTCGTGTAAATTACTTCCTTTACCCAAGTCGTTAAAGAGCTTGGCTAGGTGGTGTCCCAACGCTGGGAGTAGCGTCTTGTAGTACTGGATCGTGAGCCTGTCGGGACCTGGTGCCTTGTTTTGTTTGGTTTGTCCTATAGCTGTCTGTATGTCCGTCAAGGTAATGGGTTCGTCTAGAATCTCTCGTGTTTCAGATGATGAAGTAGGCATTGCCGAGTCGGCTATATATTCTAATATATACGATCGGGTGGGGCTTTTCCACACTCAAGTTGTAGAGGGACTCGTAATATGATTTGAATTCCTGTGTTATTTGTTGTGGTAGGGATTTTCGTTGAGTAGAGGAGAGGAGTAGTATGTGCGAGATATAGGACGCTGTCGTCTGAGATCGTAATGCTTGTGCCAGCAGTTTCCCACATTTGTTACCAGATTCATAGACCTTCCTACGGGTGATCTGGAGTGCGGCTTTGGCTTTAAAGTGAAGCAAGTCATTCACCTGTGCGCATATTGTATCTAATTCTCCCCCTAATGTTCTGGTCGGTGTCTGTTTGTGTTCCGTTTCTATCTTGTGTAGTTTGTCTAGTAACGTCATTATTTGGGCGGTTCTCTGTCTTTTATCCTTGCACCATGTTTAATTAGCACCCCGCGTATCACTGCCTTGTGCGCTTCCCATACAAGACCTGCGTCGCAATCGTCTGTGTTGGTGTCGTAATTAAAGTAAAGTAGTGGGTAATTTCTTTTGTGACGTCTGCCAAGACTTCAGGGTCATTTAGGAGGCTCTCGTTAAGTCTCCATGTTTTTCCTTTGTTGTGTGTAAGTCATTTAGCGCGTATTTCAACATGACCGGGGCATGGTCTGACCAGGTAATAGAGCCAATGGATGCGTCTCTGACTGCCTGAAGCTGGTTATGCGGGATCAAGAAGAGGTCTATACGAGAGTATACTTGGTGTGTGCGGGGAAAAAAGGAGTAGTCTCGTTCACCAGGGTGCAGTAGACGCCACACGTCAATTAGACACGAGTCGTGTAATGCCGAATGAATTGTTTTGCGCAGTAGTCTGGTGGTTGAGGATGTGCCCGAAGATGTGTCTTCTGTGGGGATCAGGGGAATATTCAGGTCACCTCCTAGTATTAATTGGCCCATGGAAAAGTTCTGCAGTGCTTCTAATGCCGCGTACACACGTGCAGACTTTTGCGGGCGGACTTAGTCCAGCGGACAATCCGCCGGACTTTCCAGCTGGGTCCGCCGGACTTTCCGAGCGTGTGGACTTGCCCACACACGTGCGGACTTGCCCACACACGCACGGACTTCTCCGGCGGATAATCCGCCGGCCAAAGTCCGCGGGACTTTTGAAAATGAACGGACTTGCCCACACACGGAGCAGTCCGTTCATTTCGAACGTAACTTCAGGTACGTAGCTAGCGTAGGCAGTAAATGCCGGCGCGCTAGCTCCGTCACCTGGCATGGATTTAAAGGGAATCCCCACGCCAAAAAATGGCGTGGGGGTCCCCCCCAAATCCATCTCAGACCCTTATCCGAGCACGCAGCCTGGCAGGCCAGGAAAGGGGTGGGGACGAACGAGCGCCCCCCCCTCCTGAGCCGTACCAGGCCGCGTGCCCTGAACATGAGGGGTGCCCTGGGGAAAGGGGGGCCGTGCGGCCCCCCCACCCCAAAGCACCTTGTCCCCATGTTGATGAGGACAAGGGCCTCTTCCCGACAACCCTGGCCGTTGGTTGTCGGGGTCTGCGGGCGGGGGCTTATCGGAATCTGGAAGCCCCCTTTAATAAGGGGGCCCCCAGATACCGGCCCCCCACCCTATGTGAATGAGTATGGGGTACGATGTACCCCTACCCATTCACCTAACGTGTAAAATGTACAAGTACAAAAACACACACACTTTTGAAAAAATATTTTATTGCACTGCTCCGGGGGTCTTCTTCCGTCTTGGGGGTCTTCTCGCCGGACTCCTCCGCTCTCTTCTGCTCTTTTACCTAGCTCTTTCACGAGCGGAGAAGTCCGGCTACCTTCTTCGTCGTCGCCGCTGTCGTCTGGGGGTCTCGATTCGCCTTCGGGGGTCTTCCGGGGGTCTCTTCTGTTCTTGCGGCGGTCTTCGTCTTCCGCACCGCCTGCGCCTTCTTCTTCTTCTTCTTGTCCTTCTTCTTGTTCTTCTTCTTCTTCCGATGTTGACCCGATGCTCTCTCTGCCCGGAATGCCAGAGCCGCACTGCGCTGGGACTTGTATAGGGACATGGGGACAGGGTCACATGCTCATGTCACATGGTGACACCCGCCCCCTTGTGATGTCACAGTCCCAGCATCCTCCGGGACTGTGACATCACAGGGGGGCGGGGTCACCATGTGACATGAGCATGTGACCCTGTCCCCATGTCCCTATATAAGTCCCAGCGCAGCGCGGCTCTGGCATTCCGGGCAGAGAGAGCATCGGGTCAACATCGGAAGAAGAAGAACAAGAAGGACAAGAAGAAGAAGGCGCCGGCGGCGACGACCGCAGCAAGAACAGAAGAGACCCCCGGAAGACCCCCGAAGGCGGATCGAGACCCCCCAGACGACGGCGGCGACGACGAAGAAGGTAGCCGGACTTCCCCGCTTGGTAAAAGAGCTTGGTAAATGGCGGGGGAGTCCGGCGAGAAGACCCCCAAGACGGAAGAAGACCCCCGGAGCAGTGCAATAAACTATTTTTTCAAAAGTGTGGGTGTTTTTTTACTTTACATTTTACACCTTAGGTGAATGGGTAGGGGTACATCGTACCCCATACTCATTCACATAGGGTGGGGGGCCGGGATCTGAGTGCCCCCTTATAAAAGGGGGCTCTCAGATTCCGATAAGCCCCCGCCCGCAGACCCCGACAACCAACGGCCAGGGTTGTCGGGAAGAGGCCCTTGTCCTCATCAACATGGGGACAAGGTGCTTTGGGGTGGGGGGGCCGCACGGCCCCCCTTTCCCCAGGGCACCCCCCATGTTGAGGGCACGCGGCCTGGTACGGCTCAGGAGGGGGGGGGCGCTCGTTCGTCCCCACCCCTTTCCTGGCCTGCCAGGCTGCGTGCTCGGATAAGGGTCTGACATGGATTTGGGGGGAACCCCCACGCCGTTTTTCGGCGTGGGGAGTCCCTTTAAATCCATGCCAGCTTACGGAGCTAGCGCGGCGGCATTTACTGCCTACGCTAGCTACGTAACCTGAAGTCACGTGCTAAATGAACGGACTTGCCGATGAGCGGCAAGTCCGTTCATTTTCAAAAGTCCCGCGGACTTGCCTACTAACGGCGGGATTGTCCGCCGGACTGCCAAGTCCAGCGGATAATTTTAAAACCAAACTTAAAACTTTGGTCCGCCGGACTTTGGCGCCAAAAAGTCCGCCGGCGCCCACACACGAGGGGATTATCCGCTGGACTTCAGGCCAGAGGATAATCCCGCGGGATAGTCCCTTCGTGTGTACGCCGCATAACTGTTTTTTTATAAAGGAACCTTGTTGACTATTTGGAGCTTACAGGCTCGCAATAGTCACTTTCGCGTCCCCAATCAGCCCCTTAAGGAACAAAAACCTTCCCTCCGGGTCTGCTCTCATGTCAACCAGAGTCCACGGGATTCTCGCTGCAATTTGGATGGAAACTCCCCTGGATTTGGCTTCTGAATAGGTTGCATGATAGACTGTTGGGTAGAACCTGTTTTTTAGAATTGGAAATTTATTTTCCCTGAAGTGTGTCTCCTGAATCAGGACGACATCAGCTTTCATACGTTTATTATTGAGTAGCATACGCCTTTTTTCTGGTATTTTCAAAGCACGCTAGACTGGAGTGTTCTCCTCGAACTTTACATGAATATTGTACTATCATCCCAGATTAATATACAGTAAAAAGATATTGGAGATTCGGGACTGTCTATGGTACAAACACAAAAAAAAATTCATAAAGATAAGATAAAAAAATTGCTTGTTTTATTTGCATATAAAGTAAAAAAAGAAAAAAGAGAAACACAATGTTAAACTCCGTGTACAACAGTATATGGGTCATGGGGTTCAAAGGTACTACATACAGTTCCTAATAGAACACCTATATAATCATACACTCAAAGTACACAGGTCATAATACTTGTCCAATCGCTCGACATGTTTCGCCTAGATAGGCTTCATCAGGAGACAAGGATAGAGTATATTTGCAGATAGACGAAAATTTGGAAATGTTTTCGTATTCTATGGTATGTATACAAAACAATATATTGATTAGTATATACAGAACAATTGATAGACATTAAAACATTGTATATGCTGCATAGAATGTGCGGTAGCAGGAATGTGTAGTGAAGTCAGTTTACACATGCATAATCCCCTACCTCCAATGTCATAGGGGTCATAAGCATGACCAGACTTCCAAAAGTTGGTGCCGATGGTCCCACTGCAGCACCTCCCAGAAGGGGTTTGCACAGGGCTAAACCCAGCGAACGCCACCAGAAATGATGGCTGGGGAGTTGTAGGGGGAGAGAGAGAGATCCTGTTCCTTTTCCAATAAAATATTTATGGGGCCTGTGAAGTACATAGGTACTTATTAACCACAGTTATGTTCAACTGGATAAAGTGTAATTATTAGCAGAGTAGGAAAATAACATGACCATGCCCAATGTCAGTTGTCAGACTTTACCTACCTCTATGAAAACTTGTAAGAATATATACTTATGAAAGGCTCGGGTCGAACAACCCCCCAAGGTAAACCAAATGATGGGGGGAAGAAAGCGGGAACTGATAAATCTTTATTTTAAGTACTGTCCACTAAGCCAAAGCGATTTCTGAAAAATAACAAGAAAAGGAAGAGAGACTCCAATAAAAGTGCATAGGACATATATCCGATACATTTTAAGGATCCCCAAAAGAAAGGGGTTACACTCCCCTACCTTATAGTGGAATGTATGTGGCATCAGGTCGTATCATGTTTGATGGCTGGTCAGCCCATATACTGCCACACAACAGGGGCTAAGTATATTATCCAATGCCTATAAAGAGGGTATTTAAAAAGATAAGTGCAATAGTTCCATATAATCAAAATTATAGTGGACAGCATGTCCACCATTGAGAAAAGCTAGAAAGGTTAAGTTGAATTAATCTACCTGTTTTTGTCGTTCCCAAAGCGTCCCGAGCCTCACGTCCACCTCAGTCTGACACAGCGTCAGACTGGGTTTAAATAGTCTCCCCCCGTGGCGCCAAAAGCGCACGGCGTGTGACGTCACGCCGTGCTGACGTCACGCAGACGCAAAGCGGAGGCCGGCCGGCGCTCGATCCAGACCATGTGACCGGAGTGTTCCTGTGAGGAACTCCTTCCGGTGCACAGTTCAACTGGGACTAACCTAACATACCCTGCTGACAGCAGCCGTACTGTTCTGTCAAGTGCAGGGCATGATGGGGTCCCTGTAGGTGGAAATTGGAACTTAGTGGCCAGATCGATGCTAATGGCCGACCCCCGACTCGGAAGCGTGGCGGGCAGGGGACCACCATATGGTGGGCATCAGTCCCCGCCATGCATCCGGAGCAGTCCATACAAGTCCCCAAAACCCTGGAGCGAGCGCCATAAAGGGCACCCCCCGTGCATCGATGTAAATTTTCCCCAGGGACCTGTGCCGATGCGGAATCCACCCAGACCAATAAGAACTTAGAAAAAGAAAAAAAGGAGATACAAGAAAAGGAAAGATAAAAGAATAAATTAAAGAAAAAGACACCCTGCGAACACATATTCAATGCAGCATACGATTGTTGTTATTTTTATTCAGTTATTATTTGAGACATAAGTTTTTACAACTCAGGGTAAGTATATTTACATACCAAAAAGGATATTAAATAAACAATTTAACCCCTACGGAGAGGGGAATATTACATGAACAAGCACGTTTCAACACACACAGATTAAGGTTAGATCTAGGCCATGTATGGCCCACGCATCCAACTTAGCGGTGCCCAAATTCTGGTGCTGACAGAGAAAGGGAAGGAAAAATGGGAGGGAAAAGACGGGGAAGGGGAAAGGGGGAGGAGGGGGGGGGGGGGGGAATGGAAGGAAAAAGGAGGAGGGGAAAGGGATGAACAGGGAAAAGGGAAGGAGAAAAGGGGGAGGTGAAAGGGCTATAGCTGGTGAGGAAATGAAGAGTTGAAGATGAGGTATGAAACCTCTACATTATAAAAAGGGTTTAAAACTAATTCCTTCGTTGAGGCCCGGATACCGGGTAGCCTTCAACGAATAAATCCATCTGGTTTCGATTTGTAAAAGTTTCTTATCTAGATTACCCCCCCGTTCCTGTTGGGGGAGGTGCTCAAGACTATAGAAACCAATATATTTAAGGTCAAAATTGTGATATAGGCCTACATGACGACTGATCGGTGTCTCCATTTTACGTTTACATATTAGTGATACATGATCTCTCATGCGACAAAATAGGGGGCATTTTGTTTTTCCCACATAAAATGCTCCGCATAGGCATTTCATCAGGTATACTGATCCCACTGATTGGCAGTTAGTGCGATGTTTTGGAGTCCATGTTTTGCCATTTGGAAGATCTATATTTTTGCCCTCCAGAATGAAGCGGCAAAATTTACATTTGCCACATTTATATGTGCCTGGGACTTGTTTTTTGCTGTTCTGATCACTCGAATAGTGACTGCTTACTAAAGTGTCGCGTAATGAGCGAGACCTCTTATATGTAATCTCTGGGTACGATTTAATATGTTTAGATATTTTTTCATCAGTGGACAGTAGGTACCAAAATTTTTTATATATGTTGCGTACCTTCCTGTGTTGCCGATTATATTTAGTGACAACTCGTGTACTTTCCTGGGTCTTAGCCCGTCTGGGTTTATATAATAGGAGTTGTCTATTCATATCCACTACCTGATTGTAAGCTTTCCTGAGACATGTTTTGCTGTATCCTCGCAATAGAAGACGCTCGCGCAAAAGATTTGCCTCTCGTTGAAAATCATCGAGATGCGTGCAATTTCGCTTGATCCGTAAAAATTGGCTATAAGGGATGCTTTTAATTCGTTTCTCAGGATGGGAGCTGCTAGCATGCAGCATACTATTGCCCGCTGAGGCTTTTCTATAGAGGGTAGAGCACAATGTTCCCTTCTCATCAACAAAAAGTTCAACGTCCAAAAAAGTAATCCTTTTCTGATCGTAGTTAAAGGTAAATTTAAGGTTATATTCATTGATTTGTAATTCGTCCAGAAATACAATAAGGTCCTCCCTGGATCCTGACCATATCATGAGGACGTCATCAATGTAACGACTCCATGATAAGATTTGACCAATCGACAGGCTTTTACTCTCATCAGAGAATAAGTCTCGCTCCCATCCCCCCAGGTACAGGTTCGCATATGAGGGCGCGCACTTTGCCCCCATAGCGACCCCCTGCACCTGGAGGTAATGGGAGCGTTTAAATACAAATATATTGTGCATCAGCACAAAGCTGAGTAGCTCCAATACAAACTCATTGTATTTCCATGAGTCAATATCTCTTTCTGTCAAAAATTCCCCTATCACCTCAATGCCCTTTTTGTGTGGGATCGAGTTATAGAGGGCTTCTATGTCAATGGCTACAAGCCATGCATTTGTAGGTATCTGTAATCCATCTGTGCTT
This sequence comes from Lithobates sylvaticus, assembly GCA_028564925.1. Taxonomy (NCBI): domain Eukaryota; kingdom Metazoa; phylum Chordata; class Amphibia; order Anura; family Ranidae; genus Lithobates; species Lithobates sylvaticus. The sequence goes on from CM053037.1 coordinate 79,819,806, forward strand.
TTCAAAAGTTCTATAGTGTCTTTTACATATGAGAATAGACATTTAACATGCGGATACAAGTACTCATCAACCAATTGACTGGCTTTTTCTGTCAGAGACCCGCACCCTGAAATTATGGGACGGCCTGGTGGCGATGTCAGACTCTTGTGTACCTTGGGCAAGGCATAAAAAGTAGGAGTGGTAAATGAGGTCATGTCTAGAAAATCAAAAGTTTTGGCATCTATGGTGCCATTTATACGAGCCTTCATTATTATATTTCTATATTTGTTCATATAGTAATTTACATGTGAGGCTGGTACCGATCTGTACCAAGTTTTATTTGATATTATGTCTAAGCACATTTTTTCGTAGTTCTCTACGTCTAAGATGACTAGATTCCCACCCTTGTCCGATGGTTTGATTAGAATATTGCTATTTGTTTTCAAGGTTCGTAGTGCCTCTTTAAGTTCCTTCGGCAGGTTGGTCTGAGGTCCAGCCTGCCAGTTAGTAGATTCTATTTCCTTTGTGACCTGTATAACAAAGGCCCAGATATTGGAATTCCCCTGTAGGACTGGGAAGGATTTTGATTTGGGTTTGTACGTTTTGGGGTTGCCAAAGTTTTGGGCACCAGGAGCCGATGGGTCCGCAGGGCGAGAGCCATCGGCTCCTGGTGCCCAAAACTTTGGCAACCCCAAAACGTACAAACCCAAATCAAAATCCTTCCCAGTCCTACAGGGGAATTCCAATATCTGGGCCTTTGTTATACAGGTCACAAAGGAAATAGAATCTACTAACTGGCAGGCTGGACCTCAGACCAACCTGCCGAAGGAACTTAAAGAGGCACTACGAACCTTGAAAACAAATAGCAATATTCTAATCAAACCATCGGACAAGGGTGGGAATCTAGTCATCTTAGACGTAGAGAACTACGAAAAAATGTGCTTAGACATAATATCAAATAAAACTTGGTACAGATCGGTACCAGCCTCACATGTAAATTACTATATGAACAAATATAGAAATATAATAATGAAGGCTCGTATAAATGGCACCATAGATGCCAAAACTTTTGATTTTCTAGACATGACCTCATTTACCACTCCTACTTTTTATGCCTTGCCCAAGGTACACAAGAGTCTGACATCGCCACCAGGCCGTCCCATAATTTCAGGGTGCGGGTCTCTGACAGAAAAAGCCAGTCAATTGGTTGATGAGTACTTGTATCCGCATGTTAAATGTCTATTCTCATATGTAAAAGACACTATAGAACTTTTGAAAAGCACAGATGGATTACAGATACCTACAAATGCATGGCTTGTAGCCATTGACATAGAAGCCCTCTATAACTCGATCCCACACAAAAAGGGCATTGAGGTGATAGGGGAATTTTTGACAGAAAGAGATATTGACTCATGGAAATACAATGAGTTTGTATTGGAGCTACTCAGCTTTGTGCTGATGCACAATATATTTGTATTTAAACGCTCCCATTACCTCCAGGTGCAGGGGGTCGCTATGGGGGCAAAGTGCGCGCCCTCATATGCGAACCTGTACCTGGGGGGGATGGGAGCGAGACTTAAGCCCCATACACACGCTCGGACAATCCGCGGACCAGGTCGGTCGGACTTTGTCCGACGTACTTTGTCCGATGTTGGCGTTGCGTACACACGGTCGGACTACGTTGTCGGAATATCCGGTCCGGAAGAACGTCGTGACGTAAGTCGTCGTCCACGAGATTACAAAAGGGAAGTTCAGCACCACGTCAGGCACCCGTTGGGCTCCTTCTGCTGATCCCGTGTTTATCGAGAGTTAGTGGAAGTTTGGTGACTTAAGATTCGCGCTTCTCAGTTTTCTGACTCAGATCGTTACTGCTCTTCAGTTTGTGCTTGTCGTGCGTATCTGTTTATTAGTGCGTGTAGTCAGCTCGCATTTGTTGGTCATTGCGGCCTATATCTTGATATAGGACGCTTTGATTTGCACTGCTTATTGTCTGCTCGTTGCTGGTATTCACTTCGTTCTTTCAGGCCTTGCTGTTTATCGGTGCTTTCTGTTTGTCCGTTCTGACCAGCCGACCTTTTGTGACCTTCTGAGCGATGTTTCCCGTGCGTACTCGTCGCCGAGTTCGTGCTGTACGCGGAATTGGTGTCGGGCTTTTAGCTTTGAGCCAAGACCCGTCCATGAACAGAGTGACGAGGAGTATGTGGACCAAGAATTGGTTGCTTCAGCGTGACCAGTTCTCGCACATGCCTTTGCTTCGTGAGATCCGGGAGAATAATCCTGATGATTTCAGGGACTTTATCAGGATGACGGACCCCGATTTTCACCGTCTTTTGGCTTTGCTGACCCCCTTTATCAGCCGGCAGGATACCTGCATGAGACAAGCCATTACTCCGGAGCAGAGGCTTGTTGCCACGTTGAGGTACTTGGCGACAGGGAGAAGTCTTCAGGATTTGAAGTTCTCTTCAGGTATCTCTCCCCAGGCCCTGGGAATCATTATTCCAGAGACCTGTTCTGCCATCATTCAGGTCCTGCAGGAGGACTATATTAAGGTAACATTTCTACTTTACTATTCCCTTCTATGTATGCTCTGTTTGCTAATGTCTTCTATTTTTGACCTCCTTCCCTAATTACCATGATTGCAATATGTTCTAATATGCTGTGCCCCTTTTCTCCTTCATGCATTTTTCCCTTCACTTACCTCCCCAGCATGCTCTTCTGCCCCAATAGACACCTATGGCCTAGTCACTTAAGCAATGTCTTTTGTCTGCTGCATAGTATTGTTTGCCCCAAAACACCCCCTAAAATATGCACAAATGTTTGCTGTGTGGTTTACTTCATGTAGAGCCCCCTTTTTTTTTCTTTTGGTGGGGGGGGGGCAAACTCATTAGGAACCCCCTCCCCCAACTGCTCTGTCAGATGGTACCAATCCTTTATCTGCTGGCTTTCCCAAGGTCCATACACACTATATACCTACCTCTTTATAGTGCGCATCTTTAGGGATGAATTCAGCAAAGCATGTAGTGCAAGGGGCTGCCTCCATACATTCCATTTCCTATTTTTTTGTCTTCTTTCCCTCCTATTAGCTTGCTTGGTAATTTAATAATGTCACACTGTGCCTGCCTTTTTTGGGGGGGGGGGGGGTTGAAATGTCATTTGATCTTTCCTGTGGCCTGCCAATAGTGTTAAGTACAGAGGGTCTGGCCAAACTAGCCCACATTATTGAGCCATTTGCCAATCAATGAAGTGCAGAGGGTTAGCTGTCCACCACCCCCCCCCCAAAACCCTAGTTATTGCCAATGTCCCATCAGAAGTGGGGGGATTGATGGGGGGGGTGAGTAATCTGTGAAGGGGAGCCTCTACTTTTCTGTGCAAATACTTTCCAGCCTCCAATTTTATACAATGCTCTTGTTCCAAGATGTTGATTGTCTAATCTGCTTGCAATGTTTAGGTGCAAAGTGGCTAATTTTTTTTTATTGTTTCACTCCACAGTTCCCTTCCACGCCACAGGAATGGCAGACTGTGGCCTCCCACTTTGCCAGCCGTTGGGACTTTCCTAACTGCGGAGGGGCAATTGATGGGAAACACGTCCGCATCGTCCCACCGCCCAACTCGGGGTCCTACTATTATAATTATAAAGGGTTTAATAGTGTAGTGATGTTGGCGGTGGTGTCGGCAACATACGAGTTTATGTATGTGGACGTGGGTATGAACGGCCGGATATCGGATGGTGGGGCCATTACGCACACGGAGTTCTACTGGCGTCTCCAAAGTGGCAGTCTGTGCTTGCCACCTCCAGAGGAGAATGCCGAAGGACTCCCCTTCGTCTTTGTCGCAGATGAAGCGTTTGCGTTGACTCCCCATGTGATGAGGCCATTCCCGATGAGGACCCTCACCCCGGACCAGAGGGTCTTCAACTACAGGCTGTCCAGAGCCAGAAGAGTTGTGGAGAACGCTTTTGGCATCCTGGCCAGCCGCTTCCGCCTGTTCCTGACGGCATTTAACTTGGCGGAATACAAACTGAACCACATAGTTCTTGCCTGTTGCATATTGCACAACTTCCTCAAAAGACATAACAGGAACTATGTGGTGCCCGTTGGCCCAGATGTGGAGGGCCCTCCAAATGCGGAACTCACAGCCCTTCGAGTGGCACGTCCAGGCTTGCCCCCTCTAAATGCCCGTGTGGTCCGGGACCAATATATGGAGTACTTTGTGGGTAGGGGGGCCATTGCTCTGCCTGACGATGTGTGAGAGGCATTTTTTAATAAATCTGATATTTTAACCAACCTATGATTTCTTGTCATTTCAGTCTTCTTTTTAGCTTATTTTACTTTGACATTTTTTCCCTTTGCCTTCGACAGTGGGAATGCACTTTCTGGGCAAAAGGAGGTAACAGTCTCTTCTTCCCAAAAAGATTATTCTCATGTTGTGTGTTTGCTACCTAATCTTTGGTCTAGAGAAGGTTTGTACTGCATAACTGACACCCAAAATACTCCTTTTCATCACCAGGTCTGACATGTGTGTATTCTCCAAAATGCTGTGCTCCGTGTTTTCGTACAAAGCACTGTGGGTGTCATTTACATAAGTCAAATCCGCTATGCTCTACAAGTGCATTGAAAAAGTTCCCTGGGAAAGAAAATTGGAGTGCAAAGTGGATTTGCCTTTAGTAAATAACACCCATTGCCCCCCATATCCTTTTCATTTTACATACATAATGCATTGTGTTTTTTAAATAAGGAAGCCACACATTTAGAAAAATAAAAGTTTACTAGGAAAACATTCACAAGTGCGTTTACAATCTTCACGCCAAAACTGACAACATCTTGGTTATTTACAACATTGTTTACAAACATTCCGCAATTGGTAAAACCAGGCATGGAGCAAAACAGAACCTAGGAACTTGGAAAGTTCAACTTTGTAAAGTGAAGACAAGATCAGACATGACTATATGTTCAAAGTGTGTTTGATCTTGCCTTCATCACATGGGGGGGTCACCCCCGAAAAGTGGAAATTTGGAACATGCACACAATTTGGGTCTGAAAATGGTCATTAGATGGGAAAACACATGCCTAGAAGCTTCAAAAGTGCCATTTTCCATCATGGGGATGAATGGACGTTTTTTGGGGGTGCAACCCCTTCACCACAACCACTTTCGTAGTTCGTAAAGTGTTTGCACCCCCAAAAAAACGTTGCCATTCATCCACCATGGTGGGAGCTAGCACATGTGGACACAATGTGTGCATGTTCCAAATTTCACACAGTTTTTAAGTTGCAAATGTGTTCAGAAGCTGGCACAAATGTGTGTTAATTACTTGGTGCGTTTTCATATTTTTCCTAAAACATCAATGATGTTCTTCAATTTTTGTTGAACATCATTGATGTTTTGCTTTATGTAATCTAGATCTCGATTGCAGACCATTATCTCTCCGATGAGTACGTGGGCACTCTCTGTGGTAAAGTGCGATTTTTCTTCCACAACATCCACGTCACCTAAAAAAACCACAAACAAACAAAAATGGGGTGTTGGAAATGAGGCAGCCATACATGGATTAGCTTACCAGTAGCTGTGTTCTCCCACACTCACCTGTTGTGGTGACAATTTCGATGATCTCTCCTTCCTCCTCCTCCTCCTCCTCTTCTGCTTCTGCTCTTTCCCCTTTTTTGGGAGGTGTTGGTTTGGGGGTTTCCTCAGACGGCCCAAGTTTTCGCTCCCCTATGAGAATGTCCAAAAGGAAGATTTAGCAACACAAGCTATTGAGGGCAGAAATAGGAAATGACAAACATTGCTTGAAAGTGACGGACACTATTTTAGTTTGGCCAGTTACAAATGTCAACTACATGAATGTAGTCACTTTGTAAAGGTGCTAAACTGACTAGCTTTTTGGTAGAAGTTTGTGTGATGGAGACCCCCCTCTAGTGTCCACTGGAGCACATGTGTGGAAAAGCATAATAAAAAAGGGGTTTGGGTGTCCCAGCACTAGTGCTCTAGAGTCCAGATGGGTAAACAGCTACTGAGTGACCTCTCCTTTACATTGAATAAATTGGCTTTACATTCTTGATGACATTTCTAGTGAGAACAAACTTCCTTTCCCAAAAAAAACACCAAACATCGTATTATAAGTGGCCGAACGATCGAGGTTGCGTACGATCGAATGCACACACACGATCATGACAGTGGCAGAAAGATCGAGGCTGAGTACGATCGAATGCACAGACGAACCTGAAAGTGGCCATTTTGGAATGTACAACTTGGTAAAAATCAAAACACAATGGAGCAGTATGCAAGCAAGAAATCAAACACAAAACACAACTACTTACTTTTTTGAAGAATTCTCTTGATCTTTCTGTACTGATCGGCCTCCCTCAGTTTCAGGTCTGACCAGCGTTTCCTCAGTTGTTCCTTGGATCGTTGTACCCCAAACTGATTGTACAGCCTCCTCACAACTTTAGACATGATCTTGGCCTTGCGGACATTGGGGTTGAGGTAAGGCCCATACTTCCCATCATAGTCGCTCCTCTTTAATATGTCCACCATCTCCAACATTTCTCCAAATGACATATTGGAGGCCTTGAATTTCAGGCTCCGGGATCGGGACGTTTCTGCCTCCGGACTTTCCTCGTCCTCCTCCTCGTTGGTGGGATATTTGTGGCGCACCTGCTGTGTCCCCGCCATGTGCTCTCCCCACTACGCCGTAAAGAGAAGGGGTGGGGAATAGACGAGAGATCGTCAGGGGCGGGCGGAGTTTGAAGCATGCGCAGTGTATATAAAACGTCACACGCCTGTGTCGTAGCCACGATCTGGGAGACGAGGGGAGAGAACTCACACGAGACGATCGCTACAAACGAAGGTACAATTTAACGTTGGTACATAACTAGCCTAGACTGATTTGAACTTGAGGCTTCTTTATGGAGAAGATTAGGAGAGTTTAGCCTGACATAATTTATAGGGTTTGGTGTGTTGTTGTGTCTTGCAGAGATTGATATGAAGGGATTCAACGACATGAGTTTTCTCCCCCTCTTCATTGCCAAATACAGGGATTTTCCCATATTGTGGCAGGGTATACACCCACATTACACCAACAAACCAAAGAGGCACGCAGCCCTGGAGGAACTTGTGGAATTTGTCAAGCCAAGGTTCCCCACGGCAACTGTTGATGATATTAGAAAGAAAATTGGCAGCCTGAGGAGTGCGTATATCAGGGAGCGGAAGAAGGTCGTGAAGTCTGAGGAAACTGCAACTTCAGCAGATGAGGTCTATGTCCCCAAGCTCTGGTACTATCAGAGTCTCCATTTTCTGAAGGACCAGGCTGATGTCACGGAGCCAACCTCAACTCCTCCTTCCACGCTTCCTTGCGCGCAGCCCACCCCTGATGAGGCTTCCGAGGAGCAACCTGGGCCTTCCAGTCTGGAAGAGGTGGAGGAGCCTAGCTTGTTCCAGGTATAGTAGTTTTGTTACCATTTATGGGAATAATGAATGATGTTCACTTAATTCAGGATCGCCAATTGCTTAGTTCCTAACGTGTTTGACATATCAACAGACAGTGGTGTGGGAGACATTTGGGGCCAGAATCTAAACTGCAGGGCTGAGAATTGTATGGTTTTCTATTTGTAAACATTTTGCACCAGTCACTAGATGAGAATTGTGTGTGTTTGATGAACAAATAACTGAAACTATGTCCCTTTTTCATACACAGGAAGACCTCAGCCAGGAGGTGGCTGTGGAAGGTGGCAGTCAGGAGGAGGCAGGGGTTAGTGGCAGCCACCAGCTGGGTAGTGGCAGCCAAGAGGGGGCTAGGCCTCGGAGCCTGACTGACACCCAAACCCCTCCCCTCCGCCCTCCGTACAAAAGGGCGAGAAGGGGGGGTTATGCGGCACAGTCAGCGCTCCGGATGATCAGAGAGGCTTCAGACTCCCTACATGCCACACCCGCCGACGAGGAGACCTTTGGCTCGGTGGTTGTCACAAAAATGATGGGTATGGAGGTGGGGCAACGCAACATGTGTGAGGGGCTCATCCTCCATGTCCTAAATAAGGGTAGGGCTGGGGAGATGACCCCAGTCACACATGTTTGCCATAGCTACCATGCTCCGCCTCCTCCTCCTCCTCCTCCTCCTTCTGCCACCCCACCAGCACGACAGCCACAGCGTGGAAGGAAGCGTGGAAGGAAGACCTGAGAGTGACGACCTGCAATCAGTCTGGTGTGAGAGAAGATGGAGCCTCTTGTAGTACCAGAGCCTGGGGACCTAGATGGCATCTGCTGCAGTTCCGGATACTTTGGACTTCACGACCAGATTGCACTCCCCTTAATATACGTACTCCTCAGGCCCCCAATTTTCTACGCTTGGACAATGATGGTTGCCGTGGGGGGCCAAGACTTTGCAAATTCCCCAAGTTTCACCATGGCTGCGTTCCTCTTTGGTTTGTTGGTGTGACCTAAATAAAGGTTTTTTTGATTTGAAATAATCATTGACTATTGTGTTTTACTTTGCTACAATGACAGTTTTTCTTTGAGTAGGCAGGTACATTTCACTAATCCTAAAGTAGAATTAACAAGGGGCAACAACAACAAACAACCTCCTAGTAAATTTAAGCAAGAAATACAAATGTAAATAATGTGTTTTTGGTAATTTGAGACACACAACCCCCCTCCAAAAAAAAAAAAAAAAAACATTCAAATATGTATTCCCCAAAAAAAAAAAAAAAAGACAAATCATGGTAAAAAAATAACAAAGATTCTTTTCCGTTCAGAGTAAAAATAAACATGTAGTGTATAAATGCTGCAAAGTAATAAAGAAGTAAGTTTGTGAGAAGTGCGGGTGAATAGGAGCAGCTAAAAGATGTCATTCTTGTTGCATTGTAAAGAAAAAGAGAATGCGCTGCATTAAAGACATTTTAACATTGCAGCGTGACGAATGTGCTGTGTCGATTAGGAAAGGTAGTTTTACCTGACCGAGCGCTTCCGTCACAGAATTTCTTCTGAGCATGCGTAGCACTTTGTCCGTCGGACAAGCGTACACGCGCTCGGATTTGGTGTGATCGGACCGGGTTGACGGCAAATCTTTCCAGCAGGAGATAAGACTTTGTCCGACGGACAAACCGACGAACACTGTCCGATGGTGCATACACACGGTCTGATTTTTCAACAACCTTGTCCGATCGGACCAAATTGATGAAAAAGTCCGACCGTGTGTATGGGGCTTTATTCTCTGATGAGAGTAAAAGCCTGTCGATTGGTCAAATCTTATCATGGAGTCGTTACATTGACGTCCTCATGATATGGTCAGGATCCAGGGAGGACCTTATTGTATTTCTGGACGAATTACAAATCAATGAATATAACCTTAAATTTACCTTTTAACTACGATCAGAAAAGGATTACTTTTTTGGACGTTGAACTTTTTGTTGATGAGAAGGGAACATTGTGCTCTACCCTCTATAGAAAAGCCTCAGCGGGCAATAGTATGCTGCATGCTAGCAGCTCCCATCCTGAGAAACTAATTAAAAGCATCCCTTATAGCCAATTTTTACGGATCAAGCGAAATTGCACGCATCTCGATGATTTTCAACGAGAGGCAAATCTTTTGCGCGAGCGTCTTCTATTGCGAGGATACAGCAAAACATGTCTCAGGAAAGCTTACAATCAGGTAGTGGATATGAATAGACAACTCCTATTATATAAACCCAGACGGGCTAAGACCCAGGAAAGTACACGAGTTGTCACTAAATATAATCGGCAACACAGGAAGGTACGCAACATATATAAAAAATTTTGGTACCTACTGTCCACTGATGAAAAAATATCTAAACATATTAAATCGTACCCAGAGATTACATATAAGGTCTCGCTCATTACGCGACACTTTAGTAAGCAGTCACTATTCGAGTGATCAGAACAGCAAAAAACAAGTCCCAGGCACATATAAATGTGGCAAATGTAAATTTTGCCGCTTCATTCTGGAGGGCAAAAATATAGATCTTCCAGATGGCAAAACATGGACTCCAAAACATCGCACTAACTGCCAATCAGTGGGATCAGTATACCTGATGAAATGCCTATGCGGAGCATTTTATGTGGGAAAAACAAAACGCCCCCTATTTTGTCGCATGAGAGATCATGTATCACTAATATGTAAACGTAAAATGGAGACACCGATCAGTCGTCATGTAGGCCTATATCACAATTTTGACCTTAAATATATTGGTTTCTATAGTCTTGAGCACCTCCCCCAACAGGAACGGGGGGGTAATCTAGATAAGAAACTTTTACAAATCGAAACCAGATGGATTTATTCGTTGAAGGCTACCCGGTATCCGGGCCTCAACGAAGGAATTAGTTTTAAACCCTTTTTATAATGTAGAGGTTTCATACCTCATCTTCAACTCTTCATTTCCTCACCAGCTATAGCCCTTTCCCCTCCCCCTTTTCTCCTTCCCTTTTCCCTGTTCATCCCTTTCCCCTCCTCCTTTTTCCTTCCATTCCCCCCCCCCTCCTCCCCCTTTCCCCTTCCCCGTCTTTTCCCTCCCATTTTTCCTTCCCTTTCTCTGTCAGCACCAGAATTTGGGCACCGCTAAGTTGGATGCGTGGGCCATACATGGCCTAGATCTAACCTTAATCTGTGTGTGTTGAAACGTGCTTGTTCATGTAATATTCCCCTCTCCGTAGGGGTTAAATTGTTTATTTAATATCCTTTTTGGTATGTAAATATACTTACCCTGAGTTGTAAAAACTTATGACTCAAATATCAACTGAATAAAAATAACAACAATCGTATGCTGCATTGAATATGTGTTCGCAGGGTGTCTTTTTTTCTTTAATTTATTCTTTTATCTTTCCTTTTCTTGTATCTCCTTTTTTTCTTTTTCTAAGTTCTGATTGGTCTGGGTGGATTCCGCATCGGCACAGGTCCCTGGGGAAAATTTACATCGATGCACGGGGGGTGCCCTTTATGGCGTTCGCTCCAGGGTTTTGGGGACTTGTATGGACTGCTCCGGATGCGTGGCGGGGACTGATGCCCACCATATGGTGGTCCCCTGCCCGCCACGCTTCCGAGTCGGGGGTCGGCCATTAGCATCGATCTGGCCACTAAGTTCCAATTTCCACCTACAGGGACCCCATCATGCCCTGCACTTGACAGAACAGTACGGCTGCTGTCAGCAGGGTATGTTAGGTTAGTCCCAGTTGAACTGTGCACCGGAAGGAGTTCCTCACAGGAACACTCCGGTCACATGGTCTGGATTGAGCGCCGGCCGGCCTCCGCTTTGCGTCTGCGTGACATCAGCACGGCGTGACGTCACACGCCGTTCGCTTTTGGCGCCACGGGGGGAGACTATTTAAACCCAGTCTGATGCTGTGTCAGACTGAGGTGGACGTGAGGCTCGGGACGCTTTGGGAACGACAAAAACAGGTAGATTAATTCAACTTAACCTTTCCAGCTTTTCTCAATGGTGGACATGCTGTCCACTATAATTTTGATTATATGGAACTATTGCACTTATCTTTTTAAATACCCTCTTTATAGGCATTGGATAATATACTTAGCCCCTGTTGTGTGGCAGTATATGGGCTGACCAGCCATCAAACATGATACGACCTGATGCCACACACATTCCACTATAAGGTAGGGGAGTGTAACCCCTTTCTTTTGGGGATCCTTAAAATGTATCGGATATATGTCCTATGCACTTTTATTGGAGTCTCTCTTCCTTTTCTTGTTATTTTTCAGAAATCGCTTTGGCTTAGTGGACAGTACTTAAAATAAAGATTTATCAGTTCCCGCTTTCTTCCCCCCATCATTTGGTTTACCTTGGGGGGTTGTTCGACCCGAGCCTTTCATAAGTATATATTCTTACAAGTTTTCATAGAGGTAGGTAAAGTCTGACAACTGACATTGGGCATGGTCATGTTATTTTCCTACTCTGCTAATAATTACACTTTATCCAGTTGAACATAACTGTGGTTAATAAGTACCTATGTACTTCACAGGCCCCATAAATATTTTATTGGAAAAGGAACAGGATCTCTCTCTCCCCCTACAACTCCCCAGCCATCATTTCTGGTGGCGTTCGCTGGGTTTAGCCCTGTGCAAACCCCTTCTGGGAGGTGCTGCAGTGGGACCATCGGCACCAACTTTTGGAAGTCTGGTCATGCTTATGACCCCTATGACATTGGAGGTAGGGGATTATGCATGTGTAAACTGACTTCACTACACATTCCTGCTACCGCACATTCTATGCAGCATATACAATGTTTTAATGTCTATCAATTGTTCTGTATATACTAATCAATATATTGTTTTGTATACATACCATAGAATACGAAAACATTTCCAAATTTTCGTCCATCTGCAAATATACTCTATCCTTGTCTCCTGATGAAGCCTATCTAGGCGAAACATGTCGAGCGATTGGACAAGTATTATGACCTGTGTACTTTGAGTGTATGATTATATAGGTGTTCTATTAGGAACTGTATGTAGTACCTTTGAACCCCATGACCCATATACTGTTGTACACGGAGTTTAACATTGTGTTTTTCTTTTTTCTTTTTCTTTTTTTACTTTATATGCAAATAAAACAAGCAATTTTTTTATCTTATCTTTATGAAATTTTTTTTGTGTCTGTACCATAGACAGTCCCGAATCTCCAATATCTTTTTACTTTTTTCTGGTATGTTAAGCCCTTTGGCGTTCAATGAGACGACTTGGAGCACGTCCATGATCGTGGAAGGGTATGGGGAAGATTGGATTGAGTCAAGACAGGACAGGTGGATACAGTAGGGGAGGGGGGGGGGAGAGAGGGAAGGGAAAAGTGGTTTAGAGCAGAAAAGAGAGTGTGTTTAGAAAGGATAGGATACAGTAGGCTCCTGGTGGGAATACGGGAGATAAGTGTAGTACACCGTCCACCGTCTAGCAGTGTCGGTCTCCTAATCTGTACAGCTAAACTGCTGTTCAAACGTCTGCCAGATCCAGCTGGTGAGACGTTAACCTATGTGTGGGAGTGTCTAGCAAGGACCATAGGGAGGGCTCCCTGTCCTTCTCCAAGCCATGGACAGTTGGTGTATAAGAGGGTGTGAGCTTTATTTGCGTAACTTTGTGTGTAAGAATCATGGAGACAAGGTAAGGTATTACTTCAAATATGTGAATGTCTAATTAACCATTCAAAATCCACATAGCATAACGTGAAAATATAACTATTGAACATAATGTTCGTACCGACTGGCAAAGTAAAGGCATACTCATAGTGCAAAACTGTAACATTGTAATTCTGCTTCCCAGGCGTTCGGGCAGGATCACCCCTCTCCTGAACTCCCCCCTGATCTGCAGAGGTGGCCACCTCTATTTATATGGACTTGCAGTCTGCAGTAAAGCACCAGGGTCCCAGGAGAGGGAGGAGGCCGCCCCACGTTTCTATTATTCCGCTTACCTTCCCGCCCCACCCACCACAATATTAAGCAGGCTATGCATATGTTCTAAAATCCCCAGTGTTCAAGGGAAACCCCAACTGTCCAGCCTTATAACAATTCCAAATCCCTTACAGAGCTGGGTAATGGGTATTGGTGTCTGGCTCTATCTGTGCCAAGATGGAGAGCAATGGGGGGTTCCTTAAGAGAAAAAAAAAAAACCCCTGCCACTTTGGTCTGAAATGTTTCTTAACCCTCAGGGCGGATTTAAAGACTCCTCCAGGCGGTATGTCCGGTTTTCAGTAAAGTGGAGAAACAAGAGCAGTGGGTATGGCTTACCCTATTCCTGCCGGATGGCGCTGACTTTGACCAGGTTCCATTAAAGAAAAGGGTCTGACGTTCTGTCAGTCTCACAGCCCACGTCATATATGATCCCCTGCAATTTCCCCCTACTCATGTAAGTGGGGTTCTATCAGACAGGTAGGCTGAGCTCCGGGGGCTGAAAAGTGCTACCGCTAGGTGGAGCAGTGTGACGGTAGAGTATAAAAAATAAAAAATAAAAAAAAGAGGTGGGTGGGGGGCAGCAAGATCAGTCTCAGCCTGGATATACATGTCGTGCATACCTTATCTGTGGGGTTTCTGTGCATATCCTCACTGCATGTTCAAGTAGATGTGGCTCAAAGCTGGGCCCACGGGACCCAGTGTCAGTGCCTGTCGGAGATACTGAGTGTTGGAGCCATAGCCAGTAAAACACAACGGGGGGGGGGGGGGGCGGGATGACATTGTGGGGAGCAGATCTTCAGGGAAACATTGCGGCCAGCCGGTAAACCGGAATCAGGAACTTTTAGAGCGTAGGTGACATTTTAGGATTATGACTCACGTGTTCCATCCACGAGAGGCATGCGAGATCTTCCCCTGGGTCTCTGGGAGCGCGCCGATGGGTTGCTTCTACCGGAGTACGGGCCCGTACGGCCGGTCGGTCTGGGAATCTTCATCAGCCAGTTCTGCACTGTCCCCAGGTATTCAAAAAGCGCCGGGAGATCGGTCGGTGATCGCAGGGTGAATGATGAACGGTCATTTCTGAACATCACCGCCAAGGGGTAGCCCCATCTGTAGGTGCATCCGAGTCTCCTTGCCTTTTCTAGGACTGGTTTAAGCATAGCGCGGCACTGTAAAGTGGCTCTTGATACGTCACCATGGTCCCAGGCCTTCCTCAGTAGGATTTCCTTTTGCGCATAGCGATGCAGGCGGCATAGCAGGTCTCGGGGTCGTGCGGGATCCGTCGTCTTGGGGCCCAGGGTACGGTGTACCCGATCTATCTCAAGGTTCGGTGGTGGATTCCGGTTGCCCATGAGGCCGTGGAAGATGGCCGTCACTGTCTCAGCTAGATCCTCTGATCCGGTCGCCTCTGGCAGGCCCCGCAGCCGCAGGTTGTTACGGCGGCAACGGTCCTCCATTTCTTCCAAATGGAGTTGCATCTCCTGCGCCTCCCTCGTGTGGGTATCCTGTGTTTTTTCCAGGAGGAGCACTCTGGATTCAAGCGAGGAGAGGTGGGTCTCACCAGAAGCAACCCGTTCCTCTATTTCCTGTAGTTCTTCTCGAACCTCCATTAGGTCTTTAGCATGGGCATCCTCTATACGCAGGATTAATGCCTCTATGTCCGCCCTTGTTGGAAGAGCCTCAATGCCGGCTCGTGTGGGGAGGGCCCGCAGCATGCTGAGGAGGTCGTCATCCAGGGACACCTGGCTCTGTGTGGGACCTGCCATTTCTGCTTGGAATAAGTCCGGTGTGCCTGTAAGGGCCTCCGGGTCGAGAGGGAACCCTGGGCTATCTGTTATGGATGTGGCAGTGTCCATTGTCTCGCGGGGTGCACGAGGCTCAGTTGCAATGGCGCCAGGGGGTGATCTCCGGCCCTGTCCGAAAAAGTGCGGGATACCGGGTTGTGTGTAGGTATTTCAGTTCCCCCGGGTCACCGATCTTGTACCGTATCTGTTCGGGGTGTTCATACCTTGCTCACATGCAGTGGAAGTCGGTTAAGTGTCCATATAGGCCAGATCAGGCAGGGAGCTTCTCCAGGACACTTCTCTACCCGGCCATTGCTAAGCCACGCCCTCACCATATTATTTTAGTTTTTTATTTTTACTGTCAAATCGCATGCCAAAGCGGTGGCTATATCCAGCAATAGCCTTGTGCGAATCGGTGCAATGCCGACTTTGCGGTTCCCAAAAGTAGTTTCTGTACTACTTTTGGCTATTTCTGGGGTGATTTGAATAGACATCTGTGCATGAACCCGCACAGATGTCTGTCAAATTGCCCCCGAAGTCAGACTGCACTACCGGTTTGAAATCATGCAAGTTCAGCTGAACTTGCACGATTTCAAACCCGCATCAGTGTGAACCTAGGCTTAGACATGTAAAAAGTTGAGAAATGAGACCAACAGGATAAAGAGCATACACCAATGGCCCTAATCCATAACAGGTATCCGAAACAGAAGAACAAAATAAACAAAGCTATCATATCAGGAAAACCCTGCCCACTCTGCTCAGTTGCCCCAGCATAAACAAGCCTAAAATCCTGTAACAAAACAGTTATAACATAGAACCTTGAAGAAATCAAAGGAGATGTAGTGTCACGTGACATGGGGGAACTAAACCATATCATCCCCTTCTCGCGCTCTTTTGGAGTGGATTGTAGAGGATCACTCTGAGGATAGACATGATGTCAGGGTCAAAGTAGTGTCCTGAGCATGTGCGTAGTACAACCAGGCAAATGTATTGAAGGAAGCAGCGATCTACAAAAGTCACCAAGGACATCAGAGTAGAGTAGAATGGGTAAGCTGCCAATTGGTATTCAAGGTTTCTAAGTAGACAATTCAGCAGTGACTGAAGAGATCAAATAATCAAACATGTTGAACAGACAGAAGCGGGCCTGATTGGTGAACAAGAAGTGACATATGCATACCTTCCAACTTTTTGAGATGGGAACAAGGGACACCTATTAGCAAAAAGTATGTAGGCATAGGACACACACCCTGCCACGCCCCCTTAAATACTTGCTGACCACAATAAATATATGTACGTTGCGGTTTGCAAGTGGTTTACCGGGATTATGGCTGAAGATATCCGTTATAACCCCAGTATTGTTTTTTTACAGCCAGGAGCTGGCTTTCTCTTGAAAGTGTTCTGAGCGGTTCATGAGGTGTCGCCAATTTAACGAATCCCATGGTGCCGCCAGCTGATCACAGAGGCAATCTTTTGCTTTTAAAAGTAAAGAAGAAATTTGGGGTCTTCGTAAAGAGGACCTGTCATCCTTATTTCTATTAAAAGGGTTGTTTACATTCTTTGTAATAGGAATAAAAGTGATTAAAAAAAAATGCAAATGCATACGTAAGTCGCACATGCATATGTAAACAGTGTTCGCACCACACATGTGAGGTATCGCCGCAAACATTAGAGCAAGAGCAATAAATGTAGTGCTAGACCTCCTCTGTAAATCTAAACAGGTAACCTGTAAAGGCGTTTAAAATGTTGCCTATGGAGATTTTTAAGTTCCATAGTTTGTTGCCATTCTACAAGCAGGTGCAATTTTAAAGTGTGACACATTATAAATCTATTTACTCAGCATAACAGCATCTTTCATATTATACAAAAAAAATGTTTGTTTGTTCTTTAAATTCATTTAAAATTTATCCCCAAAAAAATTGTGTTTTGAAAAAACGCTGCACACATACTGTGTGACATAAAAAATTGCAACAATCACCATTTTACAAATATATAAAATACAGAGCTAGCAAACACTGTATAAGTGAAATCGCCATTTTATTCCGTAGGGTCTCTGCTAAAAAAAAAAAAAAACTATAATCTTTGGGAGTTATAAGTAATTTCTAGAACAAAAAATACTGATTTAAACGTGTCAACAAAAAGTGCCAGAAAAGGCTTGGTCTTCAAGTGGTTAAAAAATTATATAATTATAAATAAAAAAATGATTACCGTATTTATCGGCGTATAACACGCACCTTTCCCCCCTTAAAATCGGGGGAAAGTTGTGGGTGCGTGTTATACGCCGATCTGTGAGCCGAAAATAGGGAGTGGCGCCAAAAAATACAGAGCGACACCGAAAAAGACCGAGCGCAGACGAAAAAGACAGAGCCGACTGCTTGGCTCCGCTCGCAGTCCCGCCTCCCTGCTGTTTCTGGAGCGAGCGCTGTCGAAAAAGACAGAGCCGACTGTACTGTGTACTCGGCTCGGCTCCGCTCGCAGTCCCGCCCAGACTGCTTGCGGTCCCGTCCACTCCAGAAACAACAGCAGTCGGCTCTGTCTTTTTAGTCGGCGCTCAGTCTTTTTCGGCGGTGCTCTGTATTTTTCGGTGGCGCTCGGTCTGTCTCAGCAGCGGGAAATTTAAACGTGGGCAAGGCTGCAAACGGCGCTGGGCAAGCTGCAAATGACACTGGGTAAGGCTGCAAACGGTGCTGGGCAAGCTGCAAATGACACTGATCATTCTGCAATGACGGACAAGGCTGCAGATGCACACTAAGGCCGGGTTCAGACTGCTGCGGTGCGGGAGATCGCATAGGATTCGCACCGCACTGCAGTTCAAATCATATGCGATCTCTGTGCGATGCAAATTTAGCCATACAGATAGTATGGCTGAATTCACATCGCATTCGGCCCAAAATCGGACAGGACCCTTTTTTTCGGTCCGCAGCAGAATCGGATCGAATGGTGTTCTCACCATGCGATCCGATTCCTGTCCGAGTTTGCAGATCGCACTGCGATATGCGAGCTGCTATGGGGGTGTCATTAACATTTCATTGACACTCCCAGCAGCTCTCATAGGGCAGTGTGAACTGCCGGCGGGAGACATGCGGTGCGGGAACCCGCAGTAGATTCGCAGCGTTCCCGCACCGCAGCAGTGTGAACCCAGCCTGATAAGGCTGCATTGATGGGCATTTAAATGTAAGTTTTTTTTTTTTCCTTAAACTTCCCTCCTAAAACTTTTTTTCCTTTAAAATGCCCTCCTAAACTTGGGGTGCATATTATACGCCAATAAATACGATATTTAAACCCACAAATTATTTTATTTTTAACCACCACTACCTTTATATTGGCTTTTAAAATTTACAAATGCAGCAATTTAGACATTTGATGAAAGGGTTAGCACTGGGAAACACTTTTGAAAGATAAAAAGTGCATTTTATATACTATTAAATAGATCAGACCAAAATGAGGGACAGATGAGGAGGACAGGGGGACAGTTGGGTGCTATGCTTATGTTGTAAAACCAAAGCACAAATATAATAAGGCAAATGAGATATTGTGTAGAGATAGGGTGCCATCTAGTGGATATAGTAGGGATCACTCATGACTTTGATAATGCAAACAAGGAGGCACTTGTGTATATAGATGATACAGGCCTCATCTCTGAACGGGTTATGCAAAAAGAGTGTACAGTATTAGGATCCACTCCTATTGAGGTGTAGTGCCCACCCCATTTAGGTGGGTGCTTAATGTGTTTCTGTAGGTAGTGATAGGTAAATTTAGCCAGGGCCTTGCACTTTTTCTAGGCCTGGTTGTTTATTTGGGAGGTGGGAGTTATGGTTACCACCTCATCCCTTTAACCCGAACACATATTAATTACACAGGTTCTGTGGCTGATTAAGGTGGTAATTAAACTCACTTGGTGCCTTATCTGCATTTAATTAGCCTCAGAACCTGTGTAATTCATATGTGTTTGGGTTTAAAGGAATGAGGTGGCAACTCTAGTGGGAGTGCTAGAATAGAGGGGGGTGTGGCCACCTACACTCTGGCTCAAGGAAGTCCCCTCATCCTTTCATGTTCTGGAAGGGAGGCAGGATTTGGGACCTGAGAATGTGGAGAGCTCTGGACCAATCATTAAATTGTATTGGCAGGGGCAGGACTCGCATATAAGCTGGGGGTCACATGCTTCCGGGAGGGAGAAATTCCAAGATGTAGAGCATGGAGCAGGCTTGAACGCCTGGGGGTTCAGAGACCCCAGTGCTGGATTATAGCAGGAGCAGGCTTGAAGGCCTGGGGGTTCAGAGACCCCAGTGCTGGATAGCGGGAGCAGAAGTCGCCATGTTGTCCAGAGGAGAAACCGGGTGTCCCAGTCGGGGATGCGTCGGACCATGAGGAGGAGGAAGTAGGAGTAAAGCGGATGGAGAAAACTGGGAATTGACCTGTGGGAAACATGGACTGTCAATTGGGAGGGAGCAAAGGGAGTGCAACCCAGAGGTGCTTATCCGTAAACTCGCTATGTGTCCAAGGACCTAGTGAGAGACACTTTCCAGAACTGACATGGGCTAATTACTTTGGAATCTATACCCACAGCGTTACAGTTGAACACACATGCCACGGCCACGGCATACAGTGGGTGTGGCCATATTGTGTTAACAGTGAGAGGGTCATAAAGGGGCATGATTAAATAAAACAAAAGCATATTTGTACCCATAAAATATGCTCACTTTGATGTGCCACAAGCAAGAGTTTCACCGACAGGTATAAACCTCAGTACAATCATTTAAAAAAAAAGAAAACATAGTTACATAGTTAGTCAGGTTGAAGTCCATCTAGTTCAACCTTAAAAAAAAAAAAAAATGAATATCAAACAATCCCATATACCCAATCCTATACCCACAGCTGAAACTCTTCCATTACTACAGAGGTAAGTGCAGGGGAGACCAGGGGTGTTAGTTCAGCTTTTCATTAAGTACAGAGGGTATTGCGGTATGTGCAGGAAGGGTCTGCAGAATTTACAGCAGTATATACAAGAGTGTGGAGCATATGATGGTATATGTAGGAAAGGAGTGCAAAGTGTTAACCTCCCATACACACGGACGGAAATTCCGACGGAAAATGTCCGATCTGACTATGTTGTCGGAAAATCCGCCCGTGTGTGGGCTCCATCTGACTTTTTCCGTTGTATGTATGGGGGGTTAACACTTTGCACTCCTTTCCTGCTCTCAAATTTTCCGACAACAAAATCCGATCTGACTTTTTCCGATCGTGTGTAGAGAATTCCGAACGGACAAAGTGCCACGCATGCTCAGATCACATTACGAGACCAAAGCTATTGGCTAATAGCCTCTACGTAGTTCCGTCGTATGCCACGTCACCACGTTCAGAATAATCTGATTTTCCGACAACTTTGTCCGACCGTGTGTATGCAACACCAGTGTCGGACAAAATCAGTCGGAAAAAATCTGACGGATTTTGTGGTCGGAATTTCCGACCGTGTGTTCGGGGGCTAAGACATTATGTACAGGAAATGAGTGCAGAGAGTTGGTAGTATTTTCAGAAGAGGAGTGAGGAGAGAGGAACAGTGACCAGTATATGCAGCCAAGGAGTGCTGAGGGTATGAGAGTGGGCAGTATGTACAGGAGAGGAGTGTGGAGGGTATTACAGTGGAAGTATGTACAGAAGAGGAGTGTGGAGGGTAAGACAGTGGGCAGTATGTACAGGAGAGGAGTGTAGGGGTTATGACAGTGGGCAGCATGTACAGGAGAGGAATGTGGGGGGTATGACAGTGGGTAGTGTGTGGAGAAATGTGTATATATAGATGGTATATGGGGGGAACTGTGTATATAGATGGCATATGGGGGGACTGTGTGTATAGATGGTATTATGGGGGGAGGTCTGTATATATAGATGTTATATGGGGGGTGAGAACTGTATATACGGGGGGGACTGTATAAATGGGGGGAGGACTGTATATATGGATGGTATACAGGGTGAGAACTGTATATATGGGGGAAGGACTGTATATATAGATGGTATATGGGGGGGGGGTGAGAACTGTATATATGGGGGGGGCGAACTGTATATATGGATGGTATATGGGGGGAAGAGAACTGTATATATGGATGGTGTATGGGGGGGTGGAGAACTGTATATATGGATGGTATATGGGGGTGAGAACTGTATATATGGATGGTATATGGGGGTGAGAACTGTATATATGTATGGTGTATGGGGGGGAGGACTGTATATATGGATGGTGTATGAGGGGGGGGTGGAGAGCTCACCCCCCATATATGGATGGTATATGGGGGGTGAGAACTGTATATGTGGATGGTATATGGGGGGTAAAAACTGTATATATGGATGGTGTATGGGGGGAGGACTGTATATATGGATGGTATATGGGGGGGGGGAGAGAACTGTATATATGGATGGTATATGGGGAGGGTGAGAACTGTATATATGGATGGTATATGTGTGGGTGAGAACTGTATATATGGATGGTATATGGGGGGGGAGGACTGTATATAGATGTTATATGGGGGGGGGACTGTATAAATGGGGGGAGGACTGTATATATGGATGGCATATGGGGGTGAGAACTGTATATATGGGGGGAGGATTGGATATATAGATGGTATATGGGGGGGGGTGAGAACTGTATATATGGGGGGGCGGACTGTATATATGGATGGTATATGGGGGGAAGAGAACTGTATATATGGATGGTGTATGGGGGGGTGGAGAGCTGTATATATGGATGGTGTATGGGGGGGTGAGAACTGTATATATGGATGGCAGTGGCGGCCCGTCCATAGGGGGCGCCGCCCCCCCCCCCCCCCCCCCCCTCCTTGCAGTTAAAAAAAGAAAAAAAAAAAAAAAAGTTCAAAAAATTAATTATTTAAACATGTCCCTTTAAAAAAAATATATATATATTTTTTTTCGTTTTTATGTGCACTGTATCCTGGCGCCGGGCACAGTGCAGTATGCACCGCTCTATCACCAATAGATAGATTCATGCATTGCATGAATCTATCTATTGTCACCGCTGCGCCCCCTATTCAGGTGTCCGACCCCTGATCGGGCGCCGGGCATCTGAATTACAGTGGGGGGGGGGGGGGGTGTTTCTGGAAGCGCCCCTATTAGAGCTGTAAGCTCTAATAGGGGACCTTATTAGAGCGGTGTGCTCTAATAGGCTTCCCTAAGTGTAAACAGCGGGCGCAATGCTTTGTGTTCGCTGATTACACAGTATTGTGTTAGAGAAGCGAATACATCGCTTCCCTAACACAGACCCGCCTCTCAGCCAATCAGGTTGCCAGGTCTGTTACCTGTAACCTGATTGGCTGAAGTCACAGGCGCTGTGATTGGACGCTAGGCGTCCAATCATAGCAGAAGACAGGAGGAGCGAAGAAGAAGACCTCGGACGATAGCAGAAGACAGGAGGAGCGCGGGAGAAGAAGACCTCGGACGATGAGACACCGCTCGCCGCCTGACGCCGTCACCAGCTGCACATTGAGACAAGGTAAGTGCAGAGGGCAGGCAGGGGGCACAGTGGCAGCACTTGGAGGGGCACAGTGGCAGCACTTGGAGGGGCACTCTGGCAGCACTTGAAGGGGCACTCTGGCAGCACTTGAAGGGGCACTCTGGCAGCACTTGAAGGGGCACTCTGGCAGCACTTGGAGGGGCACAATGGCAGCACTTGGAGGGGCACTCTGGCAGCACTTGAGGGGCACTCTGGCAGCACTTGAAGGGGCACTCTGGCAGCACTTGAAGGGGCACTCTGGCAGCACTTGAGGGGCACTCTGGCAGCACTTGAGGGGCACAGTGGCAGCGTTTGATGGGCACAGTGGCAGCGTTTGATGGGCACAGTGGCAGCGTTTGATGGGCACAGTGGCAGCATTTAATGGGCACAGTGGCAGCGTTTGATGGCACAGTGAGGCTGTTTGTTTGCGCCCCCCCAAAAATTTATGGTGTATGGGGGGGGGGGGGGACTGTATATATGGATGGTGTATGGGGGGGGGGGGGGAGAGCTGTATATATGGATGGTATATGGGGGGGTGAGAACTGTATATATGGATGGTGTATGGGGGAGGACTGTATATATGGATGGTGTATGGGGGAGGACTGTATATATGGATGGTATATGGGGGGGGGGAGAACTGTATATATGGATGGTATATGGGGAGGGTGAGAACTGTATATATGGATGGTATATGTGTGGGTGAGAACTGTATATATGGATGGTGTATGGGGGGTGGAAAGCTGTATATATGGACGGTATATGGGTGGCAGTGAGAACTGTATATATGGATGGTGTATTGGGGGGAGGACTGTATATATGGATGGTGTATGAGGAGGTGAGAACTATATGGATGGATGGTATATGGGGGGGGGGGGGCAGAACTGTATATAGATAGTGGATGATGGGGGGGGGGTGGTGAGGACTGTATGCAGGGGTGTCGGGAGGGGTGGCTAGGGGGGGCTGAAGCCTCAAATGTGACCCCGAAAAGCCCAGAGTCTATGGAATGCTGCATTCCATTGTTAGCCCCGAGCACCGGCCGCCGATCTGATCGCAAGTGCGGCCAAAAGTAGCCGAGAGCCATAGCGGCCTAAAGTAACCGAGTGCCATCTCGGCCGAGTGCCATAACGGCCAAGTGCGACCGAAAGTGGGCGAGTGCGACCGAGTGCCGCAGGTTCCTGCCTTCTGAAGCCTGCAGCGCCAATGCCAGGACCATAGGAAGTGTGACGTCCATCTTAGCCTGCAAGCTCCAGAAAGCGGGAACGCTACATCCCCGCTTGGGCGGGCGGCTCTCCTCTTCTCCTCAGCACGGCTCCTCTCTGACGGTGATGAGTGACTGACTGACTGACTGCCTGCTGTGACCGCACACCACGGCTGAGCTGAGGTAGGTCAGACACACAGTGTGTGTATGTATGTCATTGTCAGTGTATGTAGGTAAGGCAGGTCAGTGGTCAGTGTATGTAGGTCAGGCAGGTCAGTGGTTACTGTCAGTGTATGTAGGTCAGGCAGGTCAGTGGTTACTGTCAGTGTATGTAGGTCAGGCAGGTCAGTGGTCACTGTCAGTGTATGTAGGTCAGGCAGGTCAGTGGTCAGTGTATGTAGGTCAGGCAGGTTAGTGTATGTAGGTCAGGCAGGTCAGTGGTCAGTGTATGTAGGCATTGATGGGCACTGGTAAGTCACACAACCCCACCACCCAGCCCAAAAAAAAGCATCACACTGAGCGAATGGAGGCATGCCGCTGACACTGACAGTGCAGGGGGTAGATAGGGATGCAGGAGCAGAAATCATAACGGACCCAGCTCAGGACATGGCCGTGGTGGCACAGCTTAGGCACATGGAGCCACCGGCGGGTCTGAATAATGTGCAGAGACCCAGACATACATAGCTCCCACCTGTCCCTGATTTGGAGCAATGTCCCTCTGTCCCTCATTCCTCCGCATTGATCCCTCATTTTGGTCTGATCTATATAGTCGGATATAAAATGCACTTTTTATCTCAAAGTATTTTACAGTGTTAAACCTTTTATCCAATTTCTAAATTGCTGCATTTGTAAATAACAAAAGCCAATATAAAGGAATAGTAGTGGTTAAAAAAAAGCACTTGTGGGTTTAACCTATGTTTTTTTTTTTTTTTTCAATTCTCCTTTAACCACTTGACATCCGCGCTATGGCCGAATGACGGCCACGGCGTGGATCTCAATTCCTGGGAGGCCGTCATATGACTTCCTCCCCTGTGCACGCTCCCTGCGTGCTGTGATCACGAGTGACTGAGACTCGGGTGGTCAGCGATTCGAGTAAGGGGACCCGCCCCTTACCATGTGATCAGCTGTCAGCCAATGACAGCTGATCACATGATCAAACAAAAGCTCGGTGATCGTTTTTTTTTTTTCTCCTCGCGCTGACAGCGGTGGAGAAAAAAAAAAGCCGATCACCGGCTCATCTTAAAGGGACATCGGTCCCTAAAAGTCAGAGGCAATTATGCCTCATGTATGCCACCTGTCAATGCCCACAAGTGCCACCTATCAATGCCCACAAGTGCCACCTATCAATGCCCACCAGTGCTGCCAATCAGTGCCACCTAATAAAAGTACTGCCTATCAGTGTAACCCATCAGGCTCATTTCGATCGACCCCCGGTATATGGTTATGCACGGTTCCATGTGTGGCTTCATGTGAGTACAATTTTGGCATGCTCACTTACTACATTCTTTATCTATCCTTCCTCCTTTTACCCTTAAGGGTACACCAATCGGAACACATAGTTACCCATACAATTTCTTTACAGAATATGGATGCATTTGGCTCCTGAAGAGTGGACAGAAGTCCATAAAACGCGTTGGGCCTTCCTTTATGCATTCTACATACATTGATCGATTTTAGATGGTTTTACCTGTCTAATGGTTTACCTGAGTACATGGAGAATTAGGATGTATATTTTTATTTGCTTAAAGTGGGGTTGCGGTCAAAAAAAAAAAGGGGCTTAAAAATCATAAAAAAAATAAAAAAAAAATAATTGGAAAAAAAAATAATTTTTACTCACCTCTAAATGCCTGTTGCTAGGGGGTCCCTCGAAGTCTGCCACCTTCATTGCCCGGGCAAAACGTCACTTCCCCCTCGGCGCCGCACAGTCATCTGGGACCTGTCATGTGTCCCAGATGACTGAGCGTCAAATCACGGCGCACGGCGCCGCTCGCGCATGCGCAGTGGGTGCCCGGCTGTGAAGCCACAGCCGGGTTCCCACATTAGGAATGTCGGCGCCGTGAGCGGCTCGGGAATGAGGGGGGGCCCTCGTTCCCCCGCATCGCTGGACCCCGGGACAGGTAAGTGTCCGGTTTTTAAAAGTCAGCAGCTGCAATATTTGTAGCTACTGACTTTTAAAAAAAAATAAAAATTTTCCCCAGGACGGAGCTCCGCTTTAAGCCATGTTGTCATATATGCTGTCTACCATTTATACTGCAATATATTAATTTTATAAATGAATGTATGCAATGCTGCTTTCCATGCCATGTCGATCATTGGTCTCAATAAACATACATATGTTTGGACTTTTGTGAATTTGATTGGTCCCACCACGGCACACCTCATCTAAAGTCCCAATTTCCCCCGTTCTCAATATCAGTGTAACCCATCAGTGCCCATCACTGCCACCTATCGGTGCCCGTCACTGCCACCTCATCAGTGTACATCAATGACGGACAAAAATTACCCATTTTAAATTTTTATAACAATATTAAAAAAAAAATTAAAAAATTCGGTCTTTTTACATTTTTTTTACAAAAAATAAAAATCGCAGGGGTGATCAAATACCACCAAAAGAAAGCTCTATTTGGGGGAAAAAATTTAAAAAAATGTCATTTGGGTACAGTGTTGTATGACCGCGCAATTGTCATTCAAAGTGCGACAGCGCTGAAAGCTCAAAATTGGTCTGGATAGCAGGGGGTTTAAGTGCCCAGTAAGCAAGTGGTTAAGGGGGTGTGGCAGGGGGCGTGTCCTATGCCTGCATACTTTTGCTGATAGGTGTCCCTCATTCCTATCTCAAAAAGTTGGGAGGTTTCAAAACCTGGATTGGCCAGGTGAATCCCGGACAGGTGACAACCCTATCTCCAGCCCAGCTTTGCTGTCAGTGACATGCTGTTGAGGACTGCACTTCTTTCCCCCATGACATATGGCTAGATACATAGAGTGATGATACATAGACAGTGTTGGTCATCTTACTTTAAAAAAGTAATTAGTTAAGTTACAAATTACTTCTCCCAAAAAGTAATTGCGTTAGTAACTCAGTTACTACATTGGAAAAGTAATTAGTTACTCAGCAAAGTAACTGACTTTTTTTTTTAATATTCTATACGTGTAACTAAGGGGCGGGTCTAGTATTACTGTAACCAAGGGGCGCATTTATTATTATTGTTATATATCGTGTAACCAAGGGGCTGCTCTATTATTACCCTAACCAAGGGGCAGAGCTGTTATAGTGTGTAAGCAAGGGGCGGTTCTATTATTATTATATCGTGTAAGGGGCGGGTCTATTATTATTATATTGTGTAAGGGGCGGGTCTATTATTATTATATCGCGTAAGGGGCGGATGGCTACAGAAGAGGGCGGATGTTAAATTAATGGGCAGAGCTCGATATATAACAAAAATAATAAATGCGCCCCTTGGTTACAGTAATACTAGACCCGCCCCTTACTTACACGATAGACGCCCCTTGCAGAGTAGCACGAGCATCGGGAGCGTGCGGCATCGCCTCGTACAATTACATGTTAACTGCACCTGCGCGGTGTAGAGTTCACTCAGAGCTGTTTAGGTTCCACAATTTTCGGAAGCTCCGCAGTGCTTCGTACTGCGCAAGCCCTGCGCCTGCGCAGTACAGGGGGTCCTTATCCGGCGGGGGAACTTTTTCGGCAGGACACCGAAATTACACTACTGCCATCTAGTGGCGGTAGATGTAATTGGGGTAACTAAGCCAAAGTAATGGTAACTGAGTTACCATGAGGGGAAAAGTAATCAGTTAGATTACTTGTTACCCTCTAAAGTAACTGCGTTAGGTAACTCAGTTTATTTTAACTCAGTTACTTACATCACTGTACATAGATACATAGAGTGACGTGACGTGGGTCCGGTCCTGGGTACATAGGGGCACTGGCCGCTAGGGAGGATTTGCAAGCAGACACCCCCTCGCTACCAGAGCAAACCGTCTTCCATGCCAGGCACACTGAACATGCTAGCTGGCAGCTTAAAGCAGAGCTCCACCCAAAAGGGGAAGCTCTGTTTGTTTGCACCCCCCCCTCCACTGCCACATTGGGGGGGGTAGCTGGTTTTGACAGGTACCGGCTCCCACTTAACCCCACTGCCTTCTGGGACACACAGAGGTCCCATAAGACGGTGGGACCATTCAGAAAGCACAGAACGACTCACACAAGAGCAGTAGGGAACAGTCTGTAAAGCTGCAAGACTTCACTTCCTGTTTTCCTTACTACAGATGCCAGCGCCTGCACCCAAAGTCGATTGATGAATCGGCTAGGTGTGCCGACATTGTGGGATCCCTGGACAGGTAAGTGTCCTTATATTAAAAGTCAGCAGCTACAGTATTTGTAGCTGCTGACTTTACATTTTTTATTTTTTCTTTACAGATTGGAACTCCTCTGTAAGCGCCGACACACTAATGGCAATTGCTTTTAGATCTTTAATTGCAGCATTCTCCACTTTTGTTAGCACCAGATTTAAGCCCTGTTCTTCTGATACACCTGCCATGCATGCACCCCCTGTTCTTCTGATACACCTGCCATGCATGCACCCCCTGTTCTTCTGATACACCTGCCATGCATGCACCCCCTGTTCTTCTGATACACCTGCCATGCATGCACCCCCTGTTCTTCTGATACACCTGCCATGCATGCACCCCCTGTTCGTCTGATACACCTGCCATACATGCACCCCTGTTCTTCTGATACACCTGTCATACATGCACCCCCTGTTCTTCTGATACACCTGCCATGCATGCACCCCCTGTTCTTCTGATACACCTGCCATACATGCACCCCCTGTTCTTCTGATACACCTGCCATGCATGCACCCCCTGTTCTTCTGATACACCTGCCATGCATGCACCCCCTGTTCTTCTGATACACCTGCCATACATGCACCCCCTGTTCTTCTGATACACCTGCCATGCATGCACCCCCTGTTCTTCTGATACACCTGCCATGCATGCACCCCCTGTTCTTCTGATACACCTGGCATACATGCACCCCTGTTCTTCTGATACACCTGTCATGCATGCACCCCCTGTTCTTCTGATACACCTGCCATGCACCCCCTGTTCTTCTGATACACCTGCCATGCATGCACCCCCTGTTCTTCTGATACACCTGCCATGCATGCACCCCCTGTTCTTCTGATAGACCTGCCATGCATGCACCCCCTGTTCTTCTGATACACCTGCCATGCATGCACCCCCTGTTCTTCTGATACACCTGCCATGCATGCACCCCCTGTTCTTCTGATACACCTGCCATGCATGCACCCCCTGTTCTTCTGATACACCTGCCATGCATGCACCCCCTGTTCTTCTGATACACCTGCCATGCATGCACCCCCTGTTCTTCTGATACACCTGCCATGCATGCACCCCCTGTTCTTCTGATACACCTGCCATGCATGCACCCCCTGTTCTTCTGATACACCTGCCATGCATGCACCCCCTGTTCTTCTGATACACCTGCCATGCATGCACCCCCTGTTCTTCTGATACACCTGCCATGCATGCACCCCTGTTCTTCTGATACACCTGTCATACATGCACCCCCTGTTCTTCTGATACACCTGCCATGCATGCACCCCTTTGAGAGACTTCAGACCAGGCACTTAGTAACTTTTACTGAAGGTTCTTACAAATACAGGGTTAATATATTACAGTCTTTCTCAATTCATTGCAGACACAATTTCAGTCCCATTCTAACTAACTAGGCTGATTCGGGCTGCCCATGAGGAAGAGTCCATGTTCTGATTTCAGCCCCCTAAAGGGTGGACACATGTTCCTAGAGGAGATGCTTCCTGCTAGTTCCCATGTGGAAGAGATTACCTCCCCTTGTATTTATGGGCCACCATGGCAGGACCATGCACACCCGGGAGTTATCAAACTTAACCCCTTCCTCCCTCGCTGGGCAGCCTGCTGACTCGCTAACACATTACTGTACAGAGAACAGGGAAATAGACATTCACCTAATAACAGCATGGTTAGTAAACTTGCGTGGGTAGGTGCAGCATAGTGTAGCAGTAAACACCACTCAGAGTACAGGTGCAGAAAACAGAACTTTATTGAAATTGAAGTTCAATAATGCACAACAAGTGGGAAGGCAACCCAACCAGACACACTCACAGGACGCACAATGGTGAGAAGTGGCAGTAGGTATGAGAAGTGGCAGTAGGTATGAGAAGTGGCAGTAGGTATAAGAAGTTGCAGTAGGTATGAGAAGTGTAGAAGTGGGGGTGGTGCTGCGCTGTTCCCCAGGGAGGTGGCCAAATCTACCACAAGGTGGCAGTAATGGGATAAAGACGTAAACCCTTTAAGTGTAGCAATCATATGAGACAATAATAGTTGATGATGTGACTATTAAGTCGAAGTAATGCGAGTTGAGATAGATAATTCCCTTACTATACAAGATAAGGGGTATGGTGTGACCAATACAGGTTAATAAAAATTGCTATTGGTGAACCCAGGTAAAAATATATATAATAATAGAATTGTAAATAGTACTAAGGTGCGAGAGGGTAAATTGAACTAATAGCACCTAAATAAAACTACTAATAAAACACCATAAGCAGGTAATAAAAAAATCAGATATACATATAAAATCATATAAGTGAACATATGGTAAAAATGCGTCTATAGATAAACAATTCCAAAGTGCATAGTAGATGGTAAACAAAATATAAAATCCTTAAAGTGCTAGTGCAAGTGTGCACAGGCTAAAAATGCGACTGAGTGATTGAGTGACGGATAAAACGATAAATATAAATCGCATTGGAGATATGTGATGAGTAGAGGTATGTGCAGAAAAGTTGCACTGGCGTGAACAGTAGAACAATAAATATAAAGTGCAAAGTATGCAAGCATACAAAATAATGTATAAGCTGGATGAAACTAGTCAGCGTGACTATAGATGAAAAAAATCCCTGGCAAAATATAAAGCTACCAGTAAACAAAGTGCAGTAGAATAAAGTTTGAAATATAAAATATAACGAAATGCTAGGTGCAGACGCAAAGTGCACACACAGATATCCTATAGGTAAAATCGCATAATGCAGGATGCGTAAAAAATAGTCATATGCAACTAAAATCGCATAGTCATATGCAACTAAAATCGCATAGTCATATGCGACTAAAATCGCATAGTGCAGGATGCGTATAAAATAGTCATCTGCGACTATGTTGCATGCATAGAAGTCCGTGATAAATAAGTCAATCCTCAATAGTTTATAAGTATATAATCATTTCTTGTGGTAAGAAGGTGAGGGTAGTGATGTGATCCTTGGGTCAAAGGTGATATCCGTGCAGTGGCGTGTTTTAAGCAGTGGGGGTCACTCCTCTTCGTGTGGGGTACACTAAAGTGAGCAATGGACCCTTACCTTGCGGCAAAGGGTTAACCGCATATAAATGATGTAAAGGGGTCTGCTTTCTTCTCCTTCCCTCACGGTGGTCTGCCTGGGTAGGTGCATATTCCTTTTCCCTGGTTCCAGGTATATCTAGCCTTTGTAGCTCACGGCAGATGCCGGAGTGATAGGTAAAAGATAAGTGGGGGACCGTATAGTGTAGTATGTTTAAAATTTATTTGCTCAATAAAAACAGTTAATATAGTACCTAGTACTCACAATAGAACTCACAGAATAACAATAAATATTTTCTCTTATCTTAGAGCTCGTTCCCTCTGCTTCCTTGTTTGTATTGAATGCCTCTCCTGTCCCTACGCGTGGCGTCATGTGACTTCATCAGGTATGAGAAGTGGCAGTAGATATGAGAAGTGGCAGTAGATATGAGAAGTGGCATAAGAAGCGGCAGTAGGTATGAGAAGCGGCAGTAGGTATGAGAAGTGGCAGTAGATATGAGAAGTGGCATAAGAAGCGGCAGTAGGTATGAGAAGCGGCAGTAGGTATAAGAAGCGGCAGTAGGTATGAGAAGCGGCAGTAGGTATGAGAAGTGGCAGTATTAGGTGTGTTGACAGTGTCTGACATTACCACACTAATACACCGTCTTTCTTCATCCTTTTTACCCAGTCCTCTCATCCTTATTTTGTACATTTTAAAAAGTACCATGAGATAAATAATAAGTATGTGTTTTTTTCACCGCAAATATTTATCAAATTTGATCATGTACTTTGATGAACTGACTCATTATTGAATGCGATATTTAAAAAAAAAAACGAAAAAACACACAAATACCTCATATGATAACCGCTAGCAAATTGACCCCAAAGTTGCCTATCGCAACCCTGATCCCTACAGCTCCTCAAACCATCAACACAGATCGCTCGTCCTAAAACGAGCATTAGCAATTCATTTGCCAGGAACAAAGATGGCTTCCTCTGTTGTGTGTTTTCACGGGACATTCTTCCTGGTCAGGTGGTATGCAGGGGGGAGTGACAGCTTCCAGGGAAGTGAAGAGTTCTGCCTGAGCTTCGGGGTTAGTACTGATATGACAAAGCCAAAGACTGCAAGGCTACAAATTACCTTGGAACTTTATTTATCTACTTTAAATGTATTATTTATTGCCTCTGCTTTAGAATATTGTATAGTGATGAGCTTGTATGTACAAGTCACATGATATGGGGAAGTTAGCTGTGTAATTGTAATTCTAAATGCGGCTTTAATGATTTCTTTTTTTATATAAATGTGGAAATCTGTACTGTCCAAGCATGCATGCTAATGTAATATGAGAAGGAGACAGGAGAGAGTGCGGACATTCCTCTCCTGCTGACCTTTTCTATAAAAATGCTAGTTACCTGGCTGTCTCTGCTTACCAGAACAAGTCTGCAGATTAGAACGTCAGAGCCAAGGCACAGCTACTAATCAGCATCCTTTTTTTCATCAGTGACATAGAGAGTATTGAAGCCAGGCAATGAGCACTTTCAGGGACAGCAATGACCCTTTCACAATGCACAGGTTTTCAGCAAAGTAGATCAGTCATAAGAGAAATGTGGGGCATGCCTGTTGTGACCTCCTCCTGAAAATACTAGTTTCTTGGTTGTTAGGATGACTCATTGGCTTTAAAGAGTAGAACTTCATTCACGCTTGTCACATGCAGTCCATTGACATTAAAGGGCTGCACGAAATGTGACACAGGAAGAAAGTGCACGCCAGGTCACACCTTCATGGTGTGAAAGGAGCCTAACTCCACCTTTGTTAAGAACGCCCCCCCCCCCCCCTGGGTGATCTATGTACGTTGCAGGGATTTTAACTTTTGTTCCTCGGAAGAAAAAGCTGTTTGACCATGTCCCTTACAGACTTAGACTGCTTTCACACTAAAAACGCCACCGACAGCGCTAAAGCGCCGTTCGTTTTAGCTGCACTTTAGCAACGTTTAATCAGTGCTTTTGCACTGCTTTTCAGCCACTATTAACTCCAAAAAAAGGGTTAAAACACCAGTTTTGTGGTGCTTTGAAAGCGCTGCCTATTAGTTTCAATGGGCAGGGCATTTTGGGGGCACTAAATACAGCGCTCCCAACCCACAAAAAAGATGCTGCTTGCAGGACTTTTCAGAATGTCCCACAAGCGCACCGCCCGAGTGTAAAAAGACACACTGAATGAGTGGGAGCCAGTTTTCAGACGCTTAGCAGAGGCTATTTTTAAGCACTAAAGTGCCTGAAAACCGCCCAGTGTGAACAGGTCTAAATCCGAATCATATGGTGCACTCTCAGTGTTCTAATGAAGAAAGCTGCAGAGTCTGCATCCCTTTAGAAGTATTTAACCCCTAAGGGAATATCTCCCCAAGAATTTGACTTCTATCTTAGAACATACATCTGCATAGCTCCCAACTGTCCCCGATTTCGAGGGACTGTCCCTGATTTGGAGCAATGTCCCTCATTTCTCCTCATTTGTCCCTCAATTTGATCTGATCTATAAAGTTGTATATAAAATGCACTTTTTATCCATCAAAAAGTGTTTTCCTGCGCTAAACCTTTCATCTGATTTCTAAATTGCTGCATTTGTAAATTCCAAAAGCCAGTATAAAGGAATATACAGTAAATAAAAACCGCGCTACAGATAATATATAGTGGAGACAGGCTGCTGCCCAATGTGGGATACACACACGAAAATACATAAATGAAAAAGAAGCTGCGCCAAGAACAAATTAAATAAATAAAAATAAAATATAATAAAATACAAAGGCTATATGTGCCCCACTGGATATAATGTCCACAGTGGTAGGGACCTTCACAGCACTTAGGGACCCTTTATGGGACCTAAGGATAACAGTCTCTATCGACACAGTAGCCAATCCCAGGAACAATGGTAGAAGCAAAATAGACTGTTTTACAATGTCCAAGTATAAAACGTATCAAGTAGAAGTAGCAGTGAAGGAGGTGATCCTGGCATCCAAGTGTGAAACAGAAGAAGCACCTTGGTGACTTGCAATACAAGCAATGGTGAACACAGTGCCCGACACCCTCACACACTAACTGCTTACCAGAAAGCAGAGGTAAAAAAGCTCTGCTATGACACTAAACGACCCACGGCTACGACTCTTCCTGGTTCCACTGATATCCAATCAATACTCTGAGCAATGGATAAGTCGATGATAGATGTCTCCCCTCTGAAGTCCAGCTGCCAGCTATCATCGACTTATCCATTGCTCAGAGTATTGATTGGATATCAGTGGAACCAGGAAGAGTCGTAGCCGTGGGTCGTTTAGTGTCATAGCAGAGCTTTTTTACCTCTGCTTTCTGGTAAGCAGTTAGTGTGTGAGGGTGTCGGGCACTGTGTTCACCATTGCTTGTATTGCAAGTCACCAAGGTGCTTCTTCTGTTTCACACTTGGACGCCAGGATCACCTCCTTCACTGCTACTTCTATTTGATACGTTTTATACTTGGACATTGTAAAACAGTCTATTTTGCTTCTACCATTGTTCCTGGGATTGGCTACTGTGTCAATAGAGACTGTTATCCTTGGGTGCCATAAAGGGTCCCTAAGTGCTGTGAAGGTCCCTACCACTGTGGACATTATATCCAGTGGGGCCAATATAAAGGAATAGTAGTGGTAAAAAAAAGCTCTTGTGGGTTTAACCAATCTTGTTTTTTGTACAATTCTCCTTTTTAAGGGGGTGTGTCCTATTCCTGCATACTTTTTCTGATAGGTGTCCCTCATTCCCATCTCAAAAAGTTGTGAGGTATGCATCTGGGAAAATCCGCGAGCCAATCACTCTAGCAGGAAATGACATTTCTTGGGGTGT
Organism: Lithobates sylvaticus; assembly: GCA_028564925.1. Classification (NCBI taxonomy): domain Eukaryota; kingdom Metazoa; phylum Chordata; class Amphibia; order Anura; family Ranidae; genus Lithobates; species Lithobates sylvaticus. The sequence continues at coordinate 79,854,903 of CM053037.1, forward strand.
TACACATACCAACACTGTATAGAATACCTAGGTAGCCATATTGCATTGAATATTACAGAAAATGATAGTGTTCACTATGGGATGTGTGGAGGTCTGTGCATCCTGGAGTGCACCAGAGTATAACTACAATAGGTTCCCATTCCCTCTAGTACAATCTGGCATGTGTCTGCCATTGTGCTGCTATGTGTGACAATAAAAATGATATTATTCTTTAGGTGCCCATTCAAATTAATGCAACATGGTACAGTGTGATTTCTGAAAAGGTGTATGTGCTTCTTTTGGTGGTACACAAACAATTTTTGGCCCCATAGATATCAAAGGTGTGAAAAACGCATTTACTCTGCCAGCCCAACCACTGTATGCCCTAGTTGTGCAAGTCCCATCCATCTTAGTACAGTGGAACCTCGGATTACGAGCATAATCTGTTCCAGGAGAATGCTCGTAATCCAAAGTACTCGCATATCAAAGCCAGTTTCCCCATTGAAGTCAATGGAAACGAAACTAATTTGTTCCGCATTGACTTCAATGGCATGCAACACTGCATGCGGTCAGAGCCGGGGGGCACCGGAGAGCCTCGGAAACGGCCGAAAAGGCCCGAGGACACCTCAGCTAACCTCGGCAAACCTTGGAAAGCCTTCATTCCCGAGATTTGACGAGGTGATGTTTGGCTCCGGCGCCCCCCCCACCTCAGGGTAAACGTGGTACTGCACACCGCTTTGGCCTTAATTGTGCTTGTTTTGCGAGACAACACTCGCAAACCGAGTTACGATTTTTAAAAATATAGTGCTCGTATTGAGAAACGCTCGTTAACCACATTACTCGCAATCCGAGGTTCCACTGTATAAGGATCCACACTTTGCTCCCTCATTCTATGCACTGCACTGTACATTTCCCTATTCCACATCTCCTCATTCTGTACACTACACTGTGCATCCCCTATTCCACACCAACTCATTCTGTACACTGTAAATTTCTGTGTTCCACACTGCCTCATTTTGAACACTGTGCTGCACATTCTGTATTCCACACTGCCTCATTCTCTGCACATTTCCCTATTCCACATCTCCTCATTTTGTACACTGCACTGTACATTTCCCTATTCCTCATTGCCTCATTCTGTATACTGTGCTGTACATTTCCCTATTCCGCATTGCCTCATTCTGTACACTGTGCTGTACATTTATTTATCGTACAACCTGGGACACAGAGCCACAGTAATAACTGTATGGGTTATATGGCACATTCAGGTGATGGACACTGGCACACCCTAAACAGGGAGTTCAATTCCCCATATAACCCCTCCCCTTACCGGGAGTACCTCAGTTTTTTCGCCAGTATCTTAGGTGTTGGTCACGAGTAAAGATGTGCTGTGCTGAGCTCCACTGGAATATTCCTTGCTGGGGCAAGCTATGCAACCGGATCCATTCAAAGTGTCTTGGCCAGGCCGAATTGAATGGTACCCGGCTTCGTGTCCGAAAGAAACAATGTTTTGCCTGTAACGCTTCTCTTTTTTAGAGAGCTGGACCACGGGATCAAGTGTTTGTTTTTTTTTCAGGCATATTCCTGGCGGGGTGCTTTTACAGGCCCAGGGCTGTGGATCCCCCGATAAAAAGGGGACCCATTCCCTGAAGGTTTTTTAACGGAGCCCACCGTGAGTGGTGAAGATTGGGTCTGTTATTGCAGAACCCTGCAGCTGGATAAGGTAAGGGAGATTCCTAAGGAATTTTTCTAATTCTTGTGGGTTTTCTCCTTTAAGTAAATGTTGTCATGCCTATAGTCACCAACGGGGGCTGTCAAGAGCACGTACCTGTTCCATGCTTGTCAGTGTCGCTCTGTGTAACAAGCTGCACGCTTCCTCCGGCCCAAGCTCCAGGTAAAGACGTGGGAAGGGTTTTTTTTCTCCTAGGAATGTCCCCCCCACCTGGATAGCTTTACTCCAGGCAGAGGGAGCATGGTGTCAGTTGGCGGTGTGCCGCGCCACTCCCGCCTCCATTACAGTGGTTCCCATCGGCAGCTCTCCTCCTCTCCTTCACCCCTGTTCTCCTCCATGCCATCCGGTCAGGATCGGAGCCCGCTCGCGCGGGAAAACTATTTTGAAATGGATGAGGAGGGGGCGCAGTGGGTGGTTGGAGGAAGGGGGCGGGACTTATCGGCGTTGGCGTGCTTTAGCGTCCACAACGCAGGCTGTATAGCTATAAAATGCACCTTTTTTCAGGTGCATACAGCTGAAGGAGGGACGGTGGCATGTGAGTGTGGGTGACAGACATTCCCAGGCAAATTTACTTCAGCATCAGGCTGAGCTTAATAGCAGCAGAAGTTGCTGGACTATTGCTCAGCAGTGCGTGCATTTTTTTTGGTAGTACCTCTGCGTTTGTGCTCAGCACTATAACCAGAGGGGAGGTTCAAATACCACAAAAACCAAGGGCACAAAGGGGTCGCCCTCAGGCCCTAAGGACCCTCCCTCTGCTTCCCCCTGAAAGATCTAGGTAGGCTGGTCAGAGTGAGCCATCGGGGTCATCAGGGGCTGCAGTTGCTTCCGACACTTCAGCCCCTGTCTATATAACTGAGCAGATTTTCTCCTCAGCTATGAGTGAATTGGAGGAAAGATTAGTGGCTTTAATCACATCTTCACAAAGTGGAAGAAAACGCATTAGGTCCCCTTCTACCACCCAGGATCCTCAAACGGAGGAACAGTGGTTAGGGGAAGATGAATCCTCCCTCAGGGGATGTGAAGAGGCTGATAATTCCTCTTCCGAGGGATCAAGTGGGGAAGGACCTTCTTCAGTTTCACATGCTGAGAAGTTGCTGGTGCATTCTCTTACTGAAATGGTCTGCTCCACATTTAAGCTACCCTTAACGGAGTCGTTGAAGAGCCCACTTCCTGTTTGGGTTCACTAAAGCCTTCTCAAGCCTTGCGTGCCTTTCCTGTCCATTCATTACTAGAAAAGCTTATGTATTCTAAGTGGGATCACCCAGATGAAAAATTTTTAGGAAGGAAAAAGTGCTTAACACTTTATCCCAGGGCTTGACAAATTTGCTTGGAATCTAGGAGCCAGCTAAAAAAGTTAGGAGCCAGGTTTTCTTTTTTTTTTTACGACATGGAGATGAGCGAGGGGAAGATGGCCCCCGCCTGTCTCCAAGTCATTGCAGGGCAGAAGCGACTTCAAATCGTCACTTCTGCCCATAGCTCTTAAAAAGGGACATTTTATAATTTTTTTTCAAATGGCAATTTATTTATTTTTTGCATTTTAGTGTAAATATGAGATCCGAGGTCTTTTTGACCCCCAGATCTCATATTTAAGGTCCTGTCATGCTTTTTTCTATTACAAGGGATGTTTACATTCCTTGTAATAGGAATAAAAGTGACACAATTTTTTTTTCAAAAGAACAGTGAAAGTTAAAATAAAGAAAAAAAAAATAATTTTAAACGCGCCCATCCTGCCGAGCTTGTTTGCAGAAGAGTAGGGCCCGCACATGAAAACGGTGTTCAAACCACACATGTGAGGTATTGCCGTGATCGGTAGAGCGAGAGCAGTAATTCTAGCCCTAGACATCCTCTGTAACTCAAAACATGCAACCTGTAGAATTTTTTTAAACTTCACCTATGGAGATTTTAAAGGGTAAAAGTTTGTCGCCATTCCACGAGCGGGCAGAATTTTGAAGCGAGACATGTTTGGTATCAATTTACTCGCCGTAACATTATCTTTCACAATATTAAAAAATATTGGGCAAACTTTACTGTTTTATTTTTTAATTAAAAAAAGTATTTTTTTCCCCAAAAAGTGCGCTTGTAGGTCTGCTGCGCAAATACGGTGTGAGAGAAAGTATTGCAACGACCACCATTTTATTCTCTAGGGTTTTAGAAAAAAATATATATATAATGTTTGGGGGTTCTAAGTGAAGGAGTTAGGCAGGCAGTGAAAACAAAATTGCTCCATTAACATTGCTGGGTGTCATACCAACGGCCACCACAAGAGGGCGCCCGATTCTAGAAGGTACCATAGGACTGCACAAGGCCGCAAAGCCGTGGCCTAAATAACCGGCCGGCACGGCCCATCGAGATCGCGCGCGCGGGGGGGGCGCACTATGGAGAGAGGAAACCGCCAGCAGTGCTGCCCCAGGCACCAGGTCGCTAATTCTAGTCGCCAATGCGACCTGGCGCCCGGTATTCGTCGAGCACTGCTTTATCCTATGGAGGACAAATTTACTAAGGTGTGGAGTATACCAGCAATTGACGCTGCTATATCCTCTGTGAATAAAAGTTTGACTTGTCCAGTTGACAACGCGCTAATGCTTAGGGATCCAACTGATAAAAAATTGGAATTCCTGTTAAAAAACATTTTCTCCTTGGCAGGTTCCTTGGCTCAACCTGCAGTGGTGGCAATTGGGGTATGTCAGTCCTTGAGAGACCATTTGAAACAGGTGCTCAAGGTGTTCCCTGAACAGCAGGCCCAGGAGTTAACTCCTGCCAGTGGCTTTGTGTTTTGCAATTGACGCAATCAGAGATTCTATTCTTCAAACCTCTTGCCTTACGCGTGGGTTGGTACATGCGTAGAAACTTATGGTTGAACAGTTGATCAGCCGAAGCGCCATGCAAAAAGCTCCTGGCTGGTTTTCCTTTCCACATTAAAAAGCTGTTCGGGGAGGATTTGGACAAATGTATACAAAAAATATGAAGTGGCAAAAGTACCCTTTTGCCAGTTAAGAAAAAGAGTAAATGTCCTTCATTCAAACGGGCTCTTTCTCCGGTGCCAGGGGCATCAGCCTCCAGGCAGTCACGACGGCCTCCACCACCAGGTTCAAGAGGTAAACCTCAGGGTCAACCCCAAGGACAAAAGCCCCTTTATGAAGGGGCGCCCCCGCTTGCTCGAGTGGGCGGAAGACTTCTGCAGTTCTCAAAGGTCTGGCAGGAAGAATTTTGGGACAGATGGGTGGTCTCCACAATAGCTCTAGGTTACAAACTAGAGTTCCGAGAATTCCCATCTCCTTGTTTCCTCAGGTCAAATGTCCCCAATGATCCAGAGAAAAAAGTCTTTCTATCGTTAGACCGACTTTTGTCACAAAAAGTGATCATGGTGGTCCCCGTGAAAGAGCAGGGGTTGGGGTTTTATTCAAACCTTTTCACGGTACCAAAATCAAATGGGGATGTTAGACCCATTCTAGATCACAAGGATCTAAACCGGTTCCTGAAGATTCGCTCTTTTTGCATGGAATCAATCCGATCAGTAGTCTCCATCCTACAAGGAGGAGAACCTCTGGCATCAATCGACATCAAGGATGCATACCTGCATGTCCCTATTTTCCCTGCTCACCAGAAGTATCTGCGTTTCGAAGTAGAAAAACTAAATTTTTAGTTTGTAGCCTTGCCTTTCGGTTTAGCTACTGCACCTTGGGTGTTTACAAAACTTCTGGCCAATACAATACAACAATAATAGCATACCTGGATGACCTGCTCTTAATAGACCGGTCGGTAGTCCGCTTGGACCAAAGCATGGTCACCACAGTCAACTACCTGGAATACCTAGGTTGGGTCCTCAACCTAGAGAAATCTTCTTTAAAGCCAGTAAGAAGATTAGAGTACTTGGGTCTGGTCATAGATACAGCCCAGAAGAAGGTGTTTGTACCCAAGGCAAAGATCAGCACCATAAAGGAGCTGGTTCAGGTGGTCATGGCAAAGAAGGGTCCTTCCATTCGCCTTTGTATGAGGTTGTTGGGGAAAATGGTGGCTTCATTCGAAGCAGTTCCCTATGCTCAGTTCAATTCGAAACTGCTGCAAAACGGTATCCTATCGGCCTGGAACAAGAAGATTCAAGCACTAGATTTTCCGATGCATTTGTCGTCAAAAGTGCGCCAGAGTCTCAGTTGGTGGAGGATATCTGAGAATCTGCAAAAGGGGAAATCCTTCTTACCAGTTACATGGAAGGTGGTAACAGTTGCCAGCCTTTCAGGTTGGGGAGCAGTCCTGGAAGAAGTGTCTGTCCAGGGGAAATGGTCCAGAACCGAAAGGACCTTGCCCTTCAACATTCTAGAGATGCGTGCAGCGAGTCTAGCCCTAAGGGCCTGGACATTCAGGTTGCAGAATTCTCCTGTCAGGATTCAATCCGACAATGCCACAGCAGTGGCTTATATCAATCACCAAGGGGGCACCAGAAGTCGTGCAGCCCAGGGAGAGGTAAACCATATCCTAACCTGGGCAGAAAAACATGTGCCGTGCATATCGGCAATCTTCATTCCAAGGGTAGAGAACTGGCAGGCAGACTACTTAAGTCGCCAGCGGTTGTTCCCGGGGGAATGGTCCCTTCACCCCAACATCTTCCTGGCTATATGCCAAAGATGGGGGATCCCGGATGTAGATCTGTTTGTGTCCAGGTTCAACAACAAAGTCAACAACTTTGTGTCACGGACAAGGGAACCATTCGCATGCGGAACAGATGCGTTGGTGACCCCGTGGGATCAGTTCTCACTGATTTTATACATTCCCTCCTATTCTGCTGCTACCTCGACTTCTTCGCAGGATCAAGTCGGAAAGGAAGTCGGTAGTTCTTGTGGCCCAGAAGATCTTGGTATGCATAAATAGTAAAGATGGTGATAGGGGCCCCATGGCCCCTACCACCACGTCCAGACCTGCTATTGCAGGGACCAGTGTTTCATCCTACTTTACAAATGCTAAATTTAACTGTTTGGCTATTGAAACCCACATTCTGAAGAATCGTGGGCTTTCAGGCTCAGTGATACCTACCTTGATTAATGCAAGGAAGCCAGCTTCCAGAGTCATTTATTATAGAGTGTGGAAGGCATATGTTTCCTGGTTTGAATTCAGGGGTTGGCATCCTAGGAAGTATGTCATAGGTAGAATTCTTGCCTTTCTGCAAATGGGGCTAGAGATGAAACTGGCCTTGAGTACTATCAAGGGCCAGGTCTCGGCCTTATCAGTATTGTTTCAATGTCGGCTTGCTTTGCATTCTTTGGTCCGAAGCTTTATACAGGGGGTAACGTGGCATAATCCACCGTTTAGAGCACCCCTGAACCCTTGGGACTTGAATTTAGTTCTGTCGGCATTACAGAAACAGCCTTTTGAGCCGATACGACATATTCTAGTAAGAAAAACTAGGAAGCTAGTTTTTCTGGTAGCCATTTCTTCTGCAAGAAGGGTATCGGAGTTGGCGGCTCTTTCATGTAAAGAGCCATATTTATTCGTTCACAAGGATAGAGTAGTATTGCGTCTTCATCCTAGCTTTCTGCCAAAGGTTGTTTCAGGTTTTCACCTAAACCAGGATATTGTTTTGCCTTCATTTTTTCCAGAACCCTGTTCTAAGGAAGAAAAGTTACTACATTCTTTGGATGTAGTGAGAGCAGTCGAAATCTATTCGAAGGCGACTGCTCAGATTTGGAAAACAGATGTTTTGTTTGTATTGCCTGAAGGTCCTAGGAAAGGACAGGCTGCATAGAAATCCACTATTGCCAAGTGGATTCGGCAAGTAATTATTAAAGCTAATGGCTTGAAGAGGAAGGATCCACCTTTTCAAATCAAAGCGCACTCCACCAGGGATGTTAGTGCTTCGTGGGCAGTGCATCACCAAGCCTCCATGGCTCAAATCTGCAAGGCCGCAACCTGGTCTTCAGTCCATACATTCACCAGATTCTATCAGGTGGATGTAAGAAGGCATGAGGATATCACCTTTGGGTGCAGTGTGCTGCAGGCAGCAGTATAGGTCCTCAGGTCTAATTGCACCCTACTTTTGTTTGTTTGCCCCCTCCCCTCAGGCGGCAATTCTCTGGGACATCCCATACAGTTAATTACTGTGGCTCTGTGTCCCGTGATGTGCGATAAAGAAAATAGTATTTTTATAACAGCTTACCTGTAAAATCCTTTTCTTGGAGTACATCACGGGACACAGAGGTCCCTCCCCTCTTTCTGGTTACACGTGTATTGCTTTGCTACAAAACTGAGGTACTCCCAGTAAAGGGAGGGGTTATATGGGGAATTGAACTTCCTGTTTAGGGTGTGTCAGTGTCCATCACCTGAAGGTGCCATATAATCCATACAGTTATTACTGTGTCCCGTGATGTACTCCAAGAAAAGGATTTTACAGGTAAGCTGTTATAAAAATCCTATTTTCCCTATTGCCTCATTCTGTATACTGTGCTGTACATTTCCCCATTCCACATTGCCTCATTCTGTACACTGTGCTGTACATTTCCCCATTCCTTCATTCTGTACACTGTGCTGTACATTTCCCCATTCCACACCACCTCATTCTTTAGGCCTCATGCACACTGGACATTTTTACAGCTGCTGTTTTTGGCTTAATGCGTTTTTTTTTCTGCAGCTTGTAGCCTCCCCAGCATGTCATCCTATGTGTCTATGCACACATAGGCTGTTATCAGTGTTTTTTGGAAGGGGCATTTCTGGCTGGAAAAAAACTCGAACTAGTTTTTAAGAGGTGTTTTTCAGCTGTAAAAACTCTCTACCTCTGATAAAAGCTAAAAAACTTGGCTATTTTGCATTTATCAGCATTTTTGATCCATAAGCTAGTATAGTTTTTCTAATAAAAAAAAAAAAAAATGCTACAGCTAAAAAACACTACTGAAAAAACGCTTCAAAACTCATTCTACAGCTGCAGCTTTTTACAGCTAATGCCCCGTACACACGAGCGGATTTTCCGTTGGAAAGAACTTGGATGGTTTTTCTGACGGAATTCCGCTCAAGCTTGGCTTGCATACATACGGTCACACAAAAGTTCTCTGAATTTTCGACTGTCAAGAACGCGGTGACGTACAACACTATGACGAGCCGCGAAAATGAAGTTCAATGCCTCCGAGCATGCGTCGAATTGTTTCCGAGCATGTGTAGGAATTTTGCCCATCAGAATTTGTACAGACGTTCAAAATTTCCGATCGGAACTTTTTCCAACTGAAAAATTGAGAACATGCGCTCAATCTTTTGCTGGCCGAAATTCCACCAGGAAAAGTCAGATGGAGCATACACACGAAATATCCATTACCGCCGGGTCCGGAAGACCCAGGGCATCACGGTAAATGGCCTCTGATAGCAGCCGTTTACCATGTGATTGCTCTGTCAAATGACAAAGCGATCACAACAACAAACCGGCGTCACGTGCGGTTCCTCCCTCCCCTCTCTGTACTGATCGGTACAGAGAGGGGAGAGATTGTTTGCAATAGAGCTGTGGGCTGGATGTGTAGTGCCCACAGCGCTGCTCAGTGCCTATTCCAGCTGCAAAAATCTGCCACTATACTCTGCAATACCCTGCCACTATACTCTGCAATACCCTGCCACTATACTCTGCAATACTCTGCCAATATACTCTGCAATACTCTGCCAATATACTCTGCAAATACTCATCCGTCCATCCTTGCTCTGCAATACTCTTCCGTCCATCAATACTCATCCATCCATCCATACTCTGCAATACTCATCCATCCATCCATACTCTGCAATACTCATCCATCCATCCATCCATACTCTGCAATACTCATCCATCCATCCATACTCTGCAATACTCATCCATCCATCCATACTCTGCAATACTCATCCGTACATACCCAGTCATCCCACTCACACTCAGCCATACCCGCCCAACAATACTCAGCCATCCCATCCATACCCAGCCATCCACATCCACGGCTCATCCATGCCACATCAGTTTGCATCCATGCTACAGTGCCTTCAAAGTGTAATTAGATATTCAAATTAGACTTGAAATTTATGCCCCTAGAACGCCTGCTGGTGCTCCCTGCATGTCGGTCCTCTCTATGTGGCCAGGCTGTGTAAAAGTCTCCCACATGTGGTATCGCCATACTCAGGAGGAGTAGCAGAATGTGTTTTGGGGTGTCATTTGTTGTATGCATATGCTGATATATGCTGATAATAACCTCATAATATGACACATTTTGTGAAAAAAATAACTTGATTTTGCAAAGAATTGTGGGAAAAAATTATAACTTCAAAAACCTCACCGTGCCTCTTTTTAAATACCTTGGAATGTCTACTTTCTGGCATGTTAGGCATTTTTCTGGCATGTTAGGGTCTCAAGAAATGAGATGGGACGTCAGTACTTCAGGTGTGATTAATTTTCAGAGATTGGCGCCATAGCATAACTTTCTCACCGACCAAATAATATACACCAATTTTGATTATTTTTACCAAAGATGTGTAGCAGTATAAATTTTGGCCAAAATTTATGAAGAAAAATTACAAATTTGTTAAATTTTAACAGAAACAAAGACATTTTTTTATTTTTTTTTACAGAATTTTCAGTATTTTTTGATTTATAGCACAAAAAATAAAAAACCCAGTGGTGATTAACCACTTCAATACAGGGCACTTAAACACCTTCCTGCCCAGACCAATTTTCAGCTTTCAGCTCTGTTGCACTTTGAATGACAAATGCGCGGTCATGCTACACTGTACCCAAATGAATTTTTTTTTATCATTTTGTTCCCACAAATAGAGCTTTCTTTTGGTGGTATTTGATCACCTCTGCGGTTTTTATTTTTTGCTAAACAAATAAAAAAAGACCGAAAATGTAAAAAAAAAATGTTTTTTTTGTTTCAGTTTCAAAACGTTGTAAATAAGTACGTTTTTTCCTTCACTGATGGGCACTGATAAGGCGGCACTGATGGGCACCGATGAGGTGGCACCAATAAAGTGGCACTGATGAGGTGGCATTGATGGGCACTGATAGGCGGCACTGATGGGCAACACGGATGGGCACTGATAGGTGGCACAAATTGGCATGGATAGGTGGCATGGATGGGCATGGATAGGCGGCACAGATGGGCATGTATAGGCGGCACAGATGAGCATGGATGGGCACTGATAGGCGGCATGGATGGGCATTGATAGGTGGCACGGATGGGCACTGATAGGTGGCATTGTATTCTACTGATGGATGCCAATCAGTGCCAAACAATGCATGCCAATCAGTGATGCCCATTGTGGGCACTGATTGGCATCCATTGTGGGCACTGACTGGCATCCCTGGTGGTCTAGGGTGGCATACTTGGTGCTGGGCATCCCTGGTGGTCTGGTGGCGTCCCTGTGGTCCAGTGTGGGCATCCTCGGGGGGGGGGGGAGCTGTGCTGATAATCGATCAGCACAGACCCCCCCCCCCCTGTCAGAGGAGCAGCCGATGGGCTCTCCTCTACTTGCGTCTGACAGACGCAAGTGAGGAAAAGCCGATCAACGGCTCTTCCTATTTACACTGTGATCAGCCATGATTGGACACGGCTGATCACGTGGTAAAGAGTCTTCGTCGGAGACTCTTTACCGAGATCGTAGTTGCGGGGTGTCAGACTGACACCCCGCAACAACGATTGCCGCGATCCGGGGGCGCGCAGAAGCTCAATATCCTGAGGACGTCATATGAGGCCCGGTCAGGGTTTTTAAACCACTTTGCCGCCATCATTTTGCTATATGGCGGGCGGCAAGTGGTTAAATACCACCAAAAGAAAGCTCTATTTGTGTGAAAAAAAGGAGAAAAATTTCATATGGGTACAGTGTTGTATGACTGAGTAATTGTCATTCAAAGTGTGAGAGCACCGAAAGCTGAAAATTGGTCTGGTTAGGAAGGGGGGTTAAGTGCCCAGTGGTCAAGTGGTTAAACCACTGTGCTGCCTTTAAGGCTAAAATGAAAGAAGCCCAGTAAGAGTGGAGAGCTGTGTAAACACTGAGGGCCCATCCACACTTCTCCAGTGCATTGCATTGTAGAAATGCATGTTAATGCACCTTTACTTTTATTTGTGCATTTGGGAGCCATTCATTTCCAGTGGTACCTCAGTCCACTAAACTAATGCACCTCCCATGCACATGCTCTGCAGCGCACCACAATGTACTGTGACGCACTACCATGTCTTGTCAAATGGTGCATGTTGATTTTTTGGTTCATGGACATGCACTGTGAATGGGCTTGCCATGTTAACTCAAGGCACAATGCAATGCACCAAAACAGACCAGGGAGAATGGGCCTTTATGAGTGAAATAAATCTCTCACTGTAATATTCTCCTGCAGAAAACGCTGTTTTTATATTCTGTCTTCCTGAACAATAAAATGGTTAAGTGTAAGTTTACCTTTTCAGAAAAAATCAAAAGGTGAACTAATACCCTACACCATTCCCCCAGAAATCCCCGCTCCTCTTCCCCTTCTTTCTGTAGGGCTTTCAAGGTGGATCAGAGCATTTCTGATTTGAGCCAAGCAGTCACATACTGGCACTGACCAACCAGAATCGCTCTGATCTGTCCTGAAAGCTCTGCAGAAAGAAGGGGGAAGAAAAGCAGAGATTTCAAATCCTCAGACAACTGCATTGGCTGTGTGGGCAGTGACAGCTAATCACCCCACGCAGGTAAGTGCAGCAGGGACCAGGGGGTGGGGAGGGTGTGTAGGGTGTTAGTTCATCCTTTCATTTTTTCTGAAAAGGTGAACTAACCCTTTAAATAATGGGAGCTTCACAGAGAAACATTCTACTTGCACAAAAGCGCTCTTCTAAAAAAAAGTCAATAATGTTTTCTTTTATGCTTATGTTTCTGAAGGATGATTTCTCTGGTTATTTTTACCCTGCTCCTTGGTGCCGGTGTGATCGTCCTTCTTTTCGCCCTATGGAAGAGTGGTAGAGTGAAACAGTGGACTGCTGGGCTCAGACGCAGGCGGTTTCTCAATGGCCTATCCAGGAAGAATCGGGGGAAGATGTTACAATATGACACAAGCAATGCCCAGGCTGCACAGGAGTCATTACTTGTGGAAATACTGAAGAAACACCAAAATACTGAATATGGTCAGAAACACAACTTCAAAGACCTAATAGGTAGGAAAATGATCATTTTTCTGCACGTCAATTATAAAATCAGAAGTAATTCTGGCTATATTCCCCAACCCCTATGTGGAATAGACTCACAATAACTAGTTCTGACCAGTAGGTTGAGAAACTGATAGGTATCAGATAACCACTTTACTGAATGAATGATTTGTATAGCGCTGCAAATGCGAACTGAATCGCCTCAAGGCACTTTACTGAACTCACTAATCTGTCCTGGGATTTTAAATAAATATTGAGAACCTGTGAGCCCTAGCCATGCCCTGGTGACAAGAACCCGTGAGCCCTAGACATGCCCTGGTGACAGCTGCTGAAAAGGCCTATTCCAGCACCAGGCAGAAGTGATGTGCTACCTCCCAGGCATACCTTCCCACAGTTTATCTATTGCTATATATGCTCCAACATGGAGGCTTTCATAGACAAGAGTTAGGACAGCACTATACACTTGGGTCTTGATGGGGCAGTGTGGTCATCACATATATTTGCAATGTTTTGCCACTTAAATCTCAGTTTTTAATGCAATTGATAGGGTCATTTGTTACATAGTAAGCATAGTAAGGCAGAGAGTTGGGGCACGGCTTATGTTCATGTAAATGACCCATTGACCCATTCTTTTTTTTCGTTCGCATGATACCGATGTGTTTTGTTTTATCCACTGACGCCAATGCTTTTTTATTTACCTGACACCAACACTAGGGCATTCTTTCTGCAGCTAATGACAAACGCCAGAGAATTTTTTTTTCCCATAGACACTGATGCCAGGCATTTATTCATCACAGGAACCACCAATGCTATCTGCTACAAACATGCAGTGGGCAAAGGTGCTGTTGGCCAATGTTTTTTGGAACCATTTGTTGATGGGATAGAAAGATCCAAGAAAGCAGAATCCTTTCTTATTAATAGACCTCATCTAGAAGGTTTTGGGTACCAGTTCGCAAAAAGAATATTGGGGAACTGGAGAAAGAGCAGAGAAGGGCAACAAAACTGATAAGAGGCATGGAGGAACTCAGCTATGAGGAAAGATTAGAGGAACTGAATTTATTCACTCTTGAGAAGATTAAGGGGGATATGATCAACATGTATAAATACATAGGAGGTCCATATAGCGAACTTGGTTTTGAGTTATTCACTTTAAGGTCATTAGAAAGGATAAGGGAACATTCTTTACGTCTAGAGGAAAAGAGACTTAACTTACACATACGGAAAGGGTTCTTCTCAGTAAGAGCTGTAAAAATATGGAATAGACTCACACAATAACTGATTCGGGTCAGCTCAGTAGATGGTTTAAATAAAAAAAAAAGGGCTGGATGTGTTCCTAAATATACCGATTATATCTAGATATTAACATTTATAATTAATAACACTATCAATATTGTTGATCCAGGGAATATCTGATTGCCTCCTGGGGGAGGAATTTATTTTTTCAGCTGCTGGAGCAAATTGGGCAGGGCTTTGGATCAACTATGTTAATAGGGTTATGTAATTGGAGGTTTTCTACCTATTTATTCAATTTTTTTTCTATTGGTTGAACTAGATGGACTTGGTTGAACTAGATGCCATATTCCAGATGTTATACAGTACGTAGCATACTAAGGGGCCATCACATGTCATCAATGCACTGTACATTATATGCTCTATATGCTGTGCTGCATCTGCATATTATATCCTGTGGACAGCCACACTCTATGCAGAGTCTTGTGTATTTCATAGTCCGGACCAACATACTCTGCTGCATTGTACATTGCATACTCTAGAGCTAAACTAATCTACATTATACTCCATATATTATGTAGCACCCTTGTCCTAAACAGGGCTGCTAGTAAATTTAGTGGTTATAGGTGGTAACTAGCCTGCCTAATTTGTAGTCTTGATCAATAGGGGTTTCTCCTAAGCTTAAGTCTAACTGTGATTTCTCTCTTCTGTCAATAGGTGGCACTGTTGCCTTTGGCATTAAAATGATAGATTACAGTGAATTCAGGGTATAAGTGAATGCTTTTCTCAGCCAATCAGCAGGAGTTTCTTTGGCCGCTGAGGCTTCCGGTATAGTTATTTATTTGGAGAGAGTCAGATGATCAGGGTTCTTTCCACCCTGGCTGTGGCCTGGGTGTGTGTGTGTGTGTGTGTGTGTGTGTGTGTGTGGAGCAGCAGCAGAGGTGTAGGCAAGGAAGCCTGAGGCCTAGCAACATGCAAAGAGGCTCGACCTTAGGGGAGCCTGATCATTGCCGGAGGCAAAGGAGAAATCGTTGCCAGAGGGACAACCACTCTTGTTGCTGGAGGCAAGTATAGAAGGAATGGAGTTTTGAAGGAGTAACAGAGCAGACACTTCACTAGCTGGGGACGGTGAAGTAAGTGGGAAAGCTTCAGGAGTGAACTCATCCAAGACGTACAGCGGGTAGCTGTGAGTAAAGCTTGAAGGAATACAGCGGGTAGTTGTGAGTCCAGGAGCCCAGTGGGTAGCATGGGTGAAGCTTGAAGAATACAGTGGGTAGCTGTGAGTGAAGCTTGAGAAGTTCAGTAGGTAGCTGGGAGCTAAGCTTGAGGATCTATGGTGGGACACTATGAATGAAGTTGTTGCTACAGGAGACAGCAGTTGCTACAAGGTACAGATTGCTACATTCAGCTTAAGGGCTCCTTTTCTGTATTGCTGTCTGTCTAGTTCTATTTTTGGTCTGCGGGGTCTGCCAAGTTTCTATTGCATTTGCCTAAGGGTGTCCTGCGCCTAACCCCCTCTCCTCCTGTTTTCGTTAACAGAAATAAAACTTTGTTCATTTTAAAAGTGACTGGCGCCCATCTTTCCATCTTGCACTACACCCACCATGCCTAGTAACCTGCACCCTGAGGAGGAATGTCAGCTCTCCCTGACTCTAGGGGTAATCACCAGGCCTCTGGAGGTCGGGGAGCCGCTACAGTTAATTGGACTGCCACACTCCATATTCTGTACTATACATAACATGCTATGGACAACTGCACTCTATATGCTGCATTGTATGTTCATACACTAGACTGCAAAGAATCCATATGTTGGGCTATGCATTATATATTTCACACCACTCCACTTTGTAAGCTATGAACCATATTACTCCAGTGTAAAAAAACTGTGCTGTATGTAATATACTACATACAACTAATCATCATGTGATCGCTGTATTAATAGGAGTAGCAGTTTTTTTATACTTTGGAATATCAGCCTAAGGAATAGCCATGCTATTGCTCATATACATTTACAGTTTAAAAAAAAAGAAAAAAAAAAAAGATATGAAGCCTCAGTTTAAAACTGTTAAAAACTAAAAAATGTAAAAAAAAGTAAAATCAACATTATCTTTTCTCTTTTAAAAAGGCTGGTGATTGAACACTTTAATAGTGTCTACCAAGATTGATGTAGTGATTTAGAGGAATATAAAACCCTGTCAGAGGCAGCAGTATTAAAACACATTGTTTCTGTGAATGGGAGCAAAATTATACCCCAGCATTAGTGATCACTGGCTACTTACCTGATATTGTGCTCTTACACTGCTGTTCTGCCTCTCTGGTTGACAGGAATCACCAATGACAGAATCACTAGTGTGACATGGCCCTAAGAGTCTAACACAATGATTGTTTTCTACCCCACAGATGTGCCCTCATTTCAGAAGCTCCATCCCCTTACTCGGTACAGTGACTATAAGGACTATATCCAGCGCACCAAAGAGGGGGAAGAGAACATACTACTACAGGGAAGACCCCATGCTCTGATAACCACCACAGCAGGAACTTTGACAAACCCCTCAGTGATCCCAATAAGTACTAAGAGCACAAAAGAACTCTTCCTTCAGGTATCTGAACCTAAAAATGTACACTGGAATCATATTGTGACGTCTATTCTAGCAGATAGGGTAGTTTTACTTTCAAAAAGTCTAGAACACATTCTCGGGATTTCAGTAAACCATTAATATAAATTTTCCAGTGGTATTTTTCTTTAAAACAACCTGCACTTATTCAGGCAAGCATTTGTGTCATTTTCGGTAACTTTTCCGACACGTGCCAAATTCAGGTAGTTCTGACTACCACTACTATGGCAGCAACAGATTCTTAAAAGAAAAGTGTGGGTTTTGAGAAAAATAAACATACATACTTGCCAAGGTGGATGCAGCATCAGTCCCCCACCTCCTCCGAGAACTGATCAATCAAAGATCGCTGGGCGCTCAGTTCTCAGTCTTCAGTGAGCAGAGAGAGCCGGTGACTATTAGTCACCAGCTCTCTGCTTTGCCTCTCCAGTGCTTACTAGAGCGCCAGGCAGTGGAGGGGGCTGGAATGGCTGGCTCAGGCTCTCAGCGGTGCGCTAAGAGGCTGAGCTAGCTGCCGCTCGAGCATCTGGGTGGATCCAAACATTAAAGTTAGGACCCCTCCAGAATCTAGACTGGCTAAATACAGGTCACAGGGGTGCAGAACTAAGTTAACTCCTGTGACCTACAGAAGTAGGGAGGGAATTCACTGAGGAAGCAGTTTGTTCAGTATGTATCAACCAGGTACGCGAATTAGGTGCAAGCACAGATTCGGCAGCCTGGCAGAATTCAAAAGGCTTTCTACGACACCTTTTACAAATTCCCCCCCATTGTATTTCTAGATTTCTAAATGTTTTTATTGCATTTTAGTGTAAATATGAGATCTGAGGTCTTTTTGACACCAGATTTCACATTTAAGAGGTCCTGTCATCTTTTTTTTCTATTACAAGAGATGTTTACATTCCCTGTAATAGGAATAAAAGTGACACAATTTTTATTTTTAAAACCGTGTAAAAATAAAAGGTTAAATAAATAAGACATTTTTTTTTTTTTTTTAAACGCGC
This sequence comes from Lithobates sylvaticus, assembly GCA_028564925.1. Lineage (NCBI taxonomy): Eukaryota > Metazoa > Chordata > Amphibia > Anura > Ranidae > Lithobates > Lithobates sylvaticus. Next base: position 79,872,559 of record CM053037.1, read on the forward strand.
CCGGTCCTAACGAGCTTGCGTGCAGGAGCGAATGCAACCTGAGTAGCGCCCACATATGAAAATGGTGTTCAAAACACACGTGAGGTTTCGTCGCAATCAGTAGAGCAAGAGCAATAAGTCTAGCCCTAGACCTCCTCTGTAACTCAAAAAATGTAACCTGTAGAATTTTTTTAAACATCGCCTATGGAGATTTTTAAGGGTAAAAGTTTGTCGCCATTCCATGAGCGGGCGCAATTTTGAAGTGCGACATGTTGGGTATCAATTTACTCTGCGTTACATTATCTTTCACAATATAAAAAAAAATTGGGCTAACTTTACTGTTGTCTTATTTTGTAATTAAAAAAAGTTCGCTTGTAAAACCGCTGCGCAAATACGGTGTGACAAAGTATTGCAACAGCCGCCATTTCTCTTATATTCACCGACCGACACAGCTCCTCTCTGTAACAAATGGGTTGTTAGCCTTATCACCAGGAGAATACTAGGCATAGTTGTAATACAAGGGCGGTCCCTTGGGTAACAACCCTCCTGTCTGCAGACAGACCTCAGTTTTATTTTGCCTAGTAAAGGAGAAAGTCCTAGGAACCCTGCGGGCCCATCGGTCCGTGTTTTTTTTATGCAGAAGCTTGGCTTTTTGCGCAAGATGACTGATCCTGTGATCTACTATCAACAGCCGGCTGGGTGACAGGCTGGATACCCTTATCCTTGTAGTCTCCCCAGTCCGGCCATCGAGCGCGTGCAGGTCGCAGCTACGGCTCGGCAGGCCACAACGAAACCTTAGCTCCAGAGGTGGTTGTGAGCTTTTATGCTCCGGGCGTACATATGACCGGGCTACTGATGTCTGTGTCACAGTATGCCGAGGCCAGCAGCTACCTCTGTACCGATCAGAGAGTAGATCTGCAGTGGAATGTCTCCCAGCTCTTCAGGACTGGTAAGTACAGCTCTCCCTGCCTCGGTGGGGCTGAGCAGCTGGGCATTCCCTGGGAGGTCGATTCAGGGGTTCCTCTCCTCCCTCTCTAACCTCTCCAGTCCCTATCTTCCCTCCCCCCCTCCCTGGTGGGGTGCTGCATGTGGCTGCTGAGCAGTGTATGTCTGTATATACAGGGATCTTTTTGGGCTCTCACCTGAGATGCTGGCTGGGGGTGTCCTGGGTCCTGTGGGTTATGCTCCCGGAAGGTGCCTGTGAGGATCTGCTGTGGTCTGGTGCGGTGCTGTGTTTCTGCTATCATCTTTGCTTTCTGTACCTCATGAAGCTGCTGGCGGCCATTTTAGGTGTGGGCGAGGGCAGATTGACTTCCTGGACTCCAGCGGACATTTTCAAAGTGATCTCCTATTCAGGACACTGACGGCCATTTTCTGGAAGTCTGAACACGTTCTCAGTGTTCTCTGGCAACAGCATGACTCATGTGTTCTCACAGCCATTTTCCCTGTGTTTCCTGTCTGTGTACTGGACGCTGGGCAGCCATTTTATTGAAGCAAGAGCACATTTCTAGAACTTTTTAGCACTCATTCTAGCGGCTGACACAGACACAGTTTTTGTTTCCTCTGCACTTGGGAGCACTCAGGGACTACAGGCACTACTTGTGGACAGCGCAGGACTCCTCAGGGTGGTGAGTCCGGCGGAAAGAGCCCCTCAGTCAGCGGCGGCAAGGAGGGTGGGACTGTCACTGTTCTAAGTCCACTTCGGGTGGCAGACAGGATAGGGTCAGCATGGCTTCAGAAACTGGTGTTTCTTCCCCCGGAATCCAGGCAATTGTAACCGGGTCACCTGCGGATTGCGCAGTACCCATGGACACCCTGACGGCGGTCAGTTGGAGTACTTATCACAGCTGTGCGTGATTCCCTGAAGATTCAGGAGCCAGCAGATTCCTCTGCTGATGTACCTGTCCCTTTTGGGTCCCTCAAGCCAGCATGTTCACCTAAGGTGTTCCCGTATCTGACTTATTTTGACCTGTTTATTTACAGGGAATGGGGTCGCCCGCAACGGACCTTCGGTCCCCAAATACATGACGGTGGGTTACCCTTTTGAGGAGAGCCTTCTCAAAAGATGGTCGGCTCCACCGGTCGTGGACCCCCCAGTATCCAGGTTAAATAACGTAACCACGATCACGGTTGAGGGGACTCCTGCATTCAAGGATCCCACGAACAGGAAGGGCCTCCAACGGTCATAGAGATGACTGGTGACCATGTATGCCCTAACCCCTGTACCAAGTTTCTCAGCCCAGCTGACGCTCCCTGCAGCTCATCCCTTCTGCCAGCTTCCGCCACTGCCATGGTTACTGGACATATAGTGGTATATGCTGTTTACTTGGATGAGATTTATAGGTGCACTCTGATGGGCACACATGATGTAAAGAGGCACATATGATGTAGAGGGGCACACTGGTGGGCACATATGATGTAAAGGGGCACATTGGTAGGCACACCTAATGTAAAGGGTCACTCTGATGGGCACATATGGTGTAAAGGGGCACTCTGATGGGCACATATGATGTGAAGAAGGAACTAGGGTGAGCACATGGTGTAAAGGGGCACTCTGGGGGACACATATGCTGTAAAGGGGCACTCTAATGGGAACACCTGATGTAAGGGGGCACTCTAATGGGGAAACCCTATGTAATTATGTAGTGGGGCACGTTGATGGGGACAACTGATTTAGGGTGGGGGACACCGGATGTAAAGGAGCACTCTAATTGAAAAACCTTGATGTAAAAGGTCACTCTGATGGGGACAACTGATGTAACAATGTCGTAACTTCCAATCATTTGACCACCGTAACAGTGGTCACATGATCACTGATCTTTTCCACTTACCAGGCCTTCCTAACCATTTAAAGGGATGCCAGGGGAGAGCATAAAAGGGTTAAAGCTGATGTCAAGGTTTATTTTTACTTCAAATTGTTAATTTGGGCCAAGCTGGCCCAAACAAATTTCCTTCACTAACATGTGTGCCCACTGGGCATGCTGTATAAACTATATGTAGCCTCAGCAATACAGTATACAGCACTGTATTCCAAGTGTGACCTTGCTCTCTCACACTCGTCCATTCATAGGCAGCTTTGTATTCTATCAATGAATACGTTTCCTCTGATTGGCTGAATCTGAGATTATGACATAGCTATGAGTAAGCACTCTTGGTAGTGTGAAACGCGTTATAGTTATTTTCCTGCTTTGCTGTGACCTATTTTTGTGTGATTCAACTTTTTACCAATAAAGGCTTTTGAATTTTTGTGCGGCCGTTCAGAGTCCTTAATTTGCATCATTATCATGACATCATCAGCAGCTCCAGACAATTTTTTTGGGGAGGGTGGGGGGTGCTCTGTTGGTGCTGAGAGAATAAGTGGGGGAGCACAGCACACCACCTGCTCTTGTGGGTGTGGTCTAGAGGTGCGCATCTTCAATGGTCTCACAATTCGTTTTGATTACGATTATAATGTCAATGATTTGATTCCGCAATGCATCACGATTACTGCGCACGGTTTTCATCCCAAAAAATTCAAGCCGTCAGAACTCCATTTTTTTTTATTTTATCTGTTCTTAAAAAAAAGACAACACTCCCTGCATTTAGCAAAGTCTAAGCACAGCAGACAACTTAAAGAGGAGCTCCAGCATCCCCCCAAGATACTACAAGAGAGGGTCAGAGACTGCAGACCTGATACGAGAGAGGGTCAGAGACTGCAGACCTGATACGAGAGAGGGTCAGAGACTGCAGACCTGATACGAGAGAGGGTCAGAGACTGCAGACCTGATACGAGAGAGGGTCAGAGACTGCAGACCTGATACCAGAGAGGGTCAGAGACTGCAGACCTGATACCAGAGAGGGTCAGAGACTGCAGACCTGATACGAGAGAGGGTCAGAGACTGCAGACCTGATACGAGAGAGGGTCAGAGACTGCAGACCTGATACGAGAGAGGGTCAGAGACTGCAGACCTGATACGAGAGAGGGTCAGAGACTGCAGACCTGATGCAAGAGAGGGTCAGAGACTGCAGACCTGATGCAAGAGAGGGTCAGAGACTGCAGACCTGATGCAAGAGAGGGTCAGAGACTGCAGACCTGATGCAAGAGAGGGTCAGAGACTGCAGACCTGATGCAAGAGAGGGTCAGAGACTGCAGACCTGATGCAAGAGAGGGTCAGAGACTGCAGACCTGATGCAAGAGAGGGTCAGAGACTGCAGACCTGATGCAAGAGAGGGTCAGAGACTGCAGACCTGATGCAAGAGAGGGTCAGAGACTGCAGACCTGATGCAAGAGAGGGTCAGAGACTGCAGACCTGATGCAAGAGAGGGTCAGAGACTGCAGACCTGATGCAAGAGAGGGTCAGAGACTGCAGACCTGATGCAAGAGAGGGTCAGAGACTGCAGACCTGATGCAAGAGAGGGTCAGAGACTGCAGACCTGATGCAAGAGAGGGTCAGAGACTGCAGACCTAATACAAGAGAGGGTCAGAGACTGCAGACCCGATACAAGAGAGGGTCAGAGACTGCAGACAATGATACAGGAGATGGTCAGAGACTGCAGACAATGATACAGGAGATGGTCAGAGACTGCAGACAATGATACAGGAGATGGTCAGAGACTGCAGACAATGATACAGGAGATGGTCAGAGACTGCAGACAATGATACAGGAGATGGTCAGAGACTGCAGACAATGATACAGGAGATGGTCAGAGACTGCAGACAATGATACAGGAGATGGTCAGAGACTGCAGACAATGATACAGGAGATGGTCAGAGACTGCAGACAATGATACAGGAGATGATCAGAGACTGCAGACAATGATACAGGAGATGGTCAGAGACTGCAGACAATGATACAGGAGATGGTCAGAGACTGCAGACAATGATACAGGAGATGGTCAGAGACTGCAGACAATGATACAGGAGATGGTCAGAGACTGCAGACAATGATACAGGAGATGGTCAGAGACTGCAGACAATGATACAGGAGATGGTCAGAGACTGCAGACAATGATACAGGAGATAATCAGAAACTGCAGACAATGACATACTACAGGAGACAGTCAGCAGGTAAATATGATTTCTTTTTTATTTTAAGGAAAAAATAATACCCTTTAATTAGTATCACTTTAACAAATCGCACTATAATAATAATAAAAGGTACATATACTCCTGGAAGTACAGCATATACACTAGGTGCTAAAGAGTATCTATGATACCTTAAATATACCTTCGTTGATACCTTTTTTTTTTTTATGGTTTTGCTCATCGCTGCCCTACACATGCATGGTCACTTTATTTGTAAGGTCTGTTAGGTTTATTATTAATCATAATTTGCACATACATCGGTATATCAGATACTGTCTGTCAGTTCCATACCGGGCCTATTCTGGCACTTATCTCCTACATGTAAAAATCATAATTTTTTTGCTAGAAAATTACTCGGAACCCCCAAACATTATATATTTTAGCGTACACCCTAGGGAATAAAATGGCGGTCATAGCTACTTTTCATCTCACACGGTATTTGCGCAACAACGCTACTGAGGACAGGGGCGTCATTTTACTTAATTTTTTGGGGAATCGTTTGTGACAGGTCCTATTTATGGAGAGATGCGGGTCAATAAGACCCCGCATCTCTCCTCAAGGCTGGGAAGCATGAGATCCATGAGCAAAAAATCCATGATCTCTCGGCTTTGTTTACACCCGTGGCCCGGATGTGACGTCATAACGTCGTGCCCGGGCCTCCGACGGTCATAGAGATGACTGGTGACCATCTGGTCACTGGAAATCTCTATGGTCGTTTTCCGGCGGCAGCGATTCTTTCTCCAGGCCCCCCGATGGCACGGGAGAGCTCAGAGAAGCACTGGATAGCGGTGGGAGGGTGGGAACCGCCAATGTGATCTTATGGTGCACAGAATCGCCGGCTGTAAATAAGGATATCTGAATGATGCCTGTAGCTGCAAGCACCATTCAGCTATTCCCACTGATATGACGTCTTTGGGCGGAAAGTGAATGAATAGGAAGCGCTTTGAGGTTACCTGCTCATTCACGAACTGAAGCACAGTATACACAGGTTCTTATGCTTCAGTGATGAATGGTCACAGGAGTGATTGGTACCGATCTCCATCCTGAAACATCCACCTGTGTGCCTGCAACAGCTGCCGGTGGGAGAGGAGGGATGCAGGTAGAGCTACAGTGGTAAGGGACACACAGGGCCTGGGCAGCAGATGGAAGGGGCGCATGTGCTAGAACCAATCCCCCTGCAGTTCAGCCAGAGGGAGAGAGAGCAGGAGAAGCTGGCAGCACTGCAGAGGGAGGCAGAAGAGGATCAGTGTCTGCAATAAGACAGTACAGCCAGCCCCCCTGCTCAGCAGGTGCCCGGGCCCCTCTTTTGAACTGATGGGACCCGGGCCTAGTACGGGAGGGCTGGCTGTACTTCCGTATTAGCGGCCCTGCTAGTACTAGTTAGTTAGTATCTAGTATAGTACCGTAGTAGTAGCAATAGTAACTATAAGTACCTGATGATAACACTGACTGCAGTCTGTGTCTGTGAGGAGAGCGGAGGACTGAGGAAAAGACACCATCCATCATTCTGGGATTCAGGGACGCTCGTTTCGATGCTCGGGTCTCCTGTAGCAGCCTGTGAGCCCAGGAGGAGGATTATTCTGGGAGTCGGGGTCCGGGACGCTCCCTCGGGTCTCCCTCTCCCACAGCAGCCCGTGAAGAGGATGGAGGACAAGCGCGTCCAGCAACAACGCCACGCCGGGCGGCTGGGGATGACATCAGCGGGGGGTGGGAAAAGAGGGCACGACTAACACCCACAGCTTCTTTTTTTAAAGCGCTCCACTGCTGTGAGGAAAAGGCAGGGAGCGGCATGCCGCACCGAATGATGTCATCTGCAAATCATGATTAAGCCGGTCTCCGCATCGATGCAGAATCGCAGATGACTTAATCATGATGCGTCGATGCGCCGATTAAATTTAACACCCCTAGTGTGGTCAATGGTGGGAGTGGCCAAAAGTGGGTGTTTGTTCACAGTCTGTGGCCTGTAGTGTGTCCCTGTCCCCCTTTTTATAGAAAAAATATGGCCCAGAGGCACGCTAAAGAGCATATTGGAATAAAATGAGCCCAATTGGGAACAGCAATGAGAACCACAATAACCCCCAGCAAGTGTCTGAGCCAGCAATAACCCCTGGCAGGGAACAAAAATTAACACCCAGAACAGCACAATAACCAAATCATAGTACAAGAATAAACCCCAGCACTGCACTATAATTAAGTACCAGTACAATAATAAAAACCCAATTAGCCCTTTTGCATGGCACATTAATAAACCCCCAGCATGGCACAGTAACTCCTAGCACAGCTCAGTAATTAACCCCAAGGAATGTGCATTATTAACCCCTAGAATTACACAATACGTAACATCACATATTAACCTCCAAGAGTATAACATTCAGTGTGCCCCTTGTGAAACCTAAAACTAATAATATAGAGTAAAAAGGTCAGTACTATGTAGTGTATAATGTGTGGGGGTTAGGACTGTGTACAGCATTACTTTCTCAGTGGGCTCCCTGTGTGCTGGTGGTCAGGGAGCCCCTATACAATGGTGGTCAGTGTCACTATTAGAAATCATGGGGCCCTATACAGTCTGCCACACAGGGTCCCCCTTCCCTGTTCAGCATGCTTGTCTGTACTAGTGTGTGCAATGTGTGGCTGTATTATGTAGTGTCAGTGCAGAGCAGCATGTACAGAAAGTACAGTGACCAGTAATAAATGGTGGTTTGGATTGTGTAGTATGTAGCAACAGCTAAATGCATGAAAGTGACCAGCATACAGTGAGTAGTATGTAGTACTAAAGAAGTAGGGCCATGCAGAGTACCTAGTGGCAGTGCAGAGCAGGCCAGGAGCTATACATACTGGCATAGCTCCCAACTATCCCTGTTTTGAAACAAAGTCCCTCTGTCCCTGTTTACTCCTCATGTGTCCCTTATTTTGTTCTGATCTATATAGTTGTATATAAAATGCATTACTTACAGTGTATGTGTGTGTGTGTGTGTGTGTATATATATATATATATATATATATATATGTATGTATGTGTATATATATATATATATATATATATATATATATACACATCTACATAAACATAGCAGGGACATGTTTACTGTCTTGGGGGGGGTCTGATTGAGAAAGTAGGAATTCAATAATCTTCCTCCTTCCTCCTTGGTTCCCTGGGGATTTTCTCTTCTCTCCTCGATTCTCCACCTGAGCTGGAGAATCTAAGAGGGAGAATTCTGACAGAGATTGCCAGTGAGGTGCTGAGATTGCACCTTCATAAACTGGCTTTTTCTGTTAATGACAGATTCTCTATGTGCTTAGATAATTAGAAGAGAACATGTTCTCCCCTGATCATCTCAGTTTCATAAACCACTAATGATGATCATCAGGATCACAGCTCATCTCAGTTTCATTAACAGACACCATAATCCTTCTTCATCTGAGGAGCAGCAGTTACGCTGTGTGCAGGGCCATCTTAAGAGCGTTATAGGCCCCCGGGCAATACATTGCACTGGGGCCCTGTCTACACGATCATGCACGAGAATAAAAATGCAAATTATCAATATTTATTGGTACCTCCAACAAAATCATTGTTTAAAAATTAACACAACAATATAACACGAGTTTGATGGGCACAGTGGCAGCGTTTGATGGGCACAGTGGCAGCGTTTGATGGACATAGTGGCTGAGTTTAATGGGCACAGTGGCAGCGTTTGATGGGCACGGTGGCAGCTTTTGATGGGCACGGTGGCAGCTTTTGATGGGCACAGTGGCTGTGTTTGATGGGCACAGTGGCAGCATTGATGGGCACAGTGGCAGCTTCGATGGGCACAGTGGCTGTTTAATGGGCAAAGTGGCTGTTTGATGGGCACAGTGGCCGCTTTTGAGGGGCACAGACAGTGGCTGTGTTTGATGCACAACTTGAACTTATTTAAGTAGACATTGTTAGACTTATTGAGGCCACCGGCCTGGTGCAGTACAGTGTGTCACTCACAGCAGAAAGGCAGCGCCAGCTATCAAGGCATGGCAGTGGTGGGCGGAGCCTGTTCACTAGCCACTGGGGCAGCCGCGGTGCACTATGAATGCTGGGGCGGTCGCGGCCTCTGATTGACGTCGCTGGTTGCTAGCTAGATGCCGGCCGGCGAAGTGAGCAACCAGTGCAGTCAGTCAATTTAACCACTTACCGATCACTTACTGTATATATACATAATTTTTTTGAAGAGGGATATCTCAGTAACGACAGCAGCTGCTGCCACAACCGAGGTATCCCTCTTCACAGTGAGCGGTCCCCTTTCCGATAATGGTGGTCTCTTCGGCGGGTTCGCCGCGAGATCACCGTTATCGGTGGCGGGAGAGCTACCCCCCCTCCCGCCGCTCTCCCGTGCCTTCTGCCGCTTACCGGAGCCGTCGGCAGTGACGGAGGCGATCGTGTCCTTTCCCTGCCTGTGTATAGAGATGAGTGAGGCTAAGATGGCCCCCACTCATCTCTATACCATAGGAGGGCGGAAGCGACGTCAAAACGGATGTTTACATTCCTTGTAATAGGAATAAAAGTGATCTATTTTTTTTTAAAACAGTGTAAAAAATAATAAAATTAAGTAAAATAAATAAGAAAAACCCCCCAAAAAAAATTTCAAAACACCCCGTCCCGACGTATGCGAGCGCATACGTGAGCAGCGCCCGCATATGAACACGGTAGTCAAACCACACATGTGATGTATCACCGCGATCGGTAGAGCAAGAGCAATAATTCTAGCCATAGACCTCCTCTGTAACTCAAAAAATGCAACCTGTAGAATTTTTTAAATGTCGCTTATGGAGATTTTTGAGGGTAAAAGTTTGACGCCATTCCACGAGCGGGCGCAATTTTGAAGCAGGACATGTTGGGTATCAATTTACTCGGCGTAACATTATCTTTCACAATTCAAAAAAAATTGGGCTAATTTTACTGTTGTCTTATTTTTTTATTCAAAAAATTGACTTTTTTCCAAAAAAAGTGCGCTTGTAAGACCACTGCGCAAATACGGTGTAAAAAAAAGTATTGCAATGACTGCCTTTTTATTCTCTAGGGTGTTAGAAAAAAAACAATATATAATGTTTGGGGGTTCTAAGTCATTTTCTAGCAAAAAAAACAGTTTTAATCATGTAAACACCTAAAATCCAAAACGAGGCTGGTTGCAGCACTGAGGACCAGCCCTGGATGGGGCCCTCCAGACAAGTGGGGCCCCTGGGCAACTGCCCAGCATGCCCAATGGCAAAAACGGCCCTGGCTGTGTGAGAGCTGATTGGAGGAAAGGGACACCCCCCCCTCCACACACTGCACAGGAAAGAAGGAAGGATACAGAGTTGTGTTCTGAATCGACAAGATGTGTACTAAGCTCACTCCCTGTCACAAATGTATCTTAGAAGTGACACATGCTGATAACAGAGGGACGAAGTAGCAGAGAGAAACAACACTTAGAGCTTTGGAGATAGACAAGTAAAAACTACAAATATACAGTATGTGCTTTTTTCAGATTTCACGACTGAGGTTTACAATCACTGTAACTTACATAGACAAGAGCAATAGTTTGTCATTGGTGACTCTTTAATGGTGTCATCTCCATAAACAATCTGAAGCCTTCTGTGGGTGTTGGGCACCCTGTCCCCCACCTTTGTCACGATCTCAATAATGGCATGTTGCTTTTGCTTACCTGCAATGAAAAAGATTAAGAGCTACTATGAAGGAAGTGTTATGCTGCGTACACACGATCGGAAATTCCGCCAGCAAAAGTCCGATGAGAGCTTTTGGTTGGAAAATGCAACATCAGACTTTTGCTGGCGGAAATCCAGCCAGCAAAAGATTGAGAGCAGGTTCTCAATTTTTCGGTCGGAAAAAGTTTCGTTTTGAAATTACGATCGTCTGTACCAATTCCGACCCGCAAAATTCCTACGCATGCTCGGAAACAATTCGACGCATGCTCGGAAGCATTGAACTTCATTTTGTCGGCTTGTCGTAGTGTTGTACGTCACCGCGTTCTTGACAGTCGAAAGTTCAGCGAACTTTTGTGTGACCGTGTGTATGCAAGCCAAGCTTGAGCGGAATTCCTTCGGAAAAAACATCCAATATTTTTCAGAAGGAAAATCAGCTCGTGTGTACGCGGCATTACTCTACCAACATGTGAAAATTTGAATAACTTACTGTAAGTTAATCAAAAACTTATGCCCACTTTTGCATTATTTTCGATACAGCCCTCATAGTATATGGATGTGGTAGTAAGAAATAGTAGATTGTATCTAGATATGTAGAATGTGTGTATGAAGTGATCACAGGGTTGTTCCTTTTCTTGCTCTCCTAGGGAACAGCTGTATATCTGGAAGTAATCCAAAGTAATTTCCCTGAAGCTCTGGAAAAGGTGGCCAAGTTCACATTTTCTCCAAATGACAATCACTTTGAAGCCGGGATTACAATTATTCCTTATCCTTCTGTCTGTTTCTTTAGCCTCCTGGAAAAGATTTACTCATCACCAATTCCTCTTCATACTTCCATGTCTCATTATGAAATTCTGTACATCCAGCTTCTCTTTGCACTGAAGGACGTGGATCTACGCATTCTTGAAGCTAATTATTCGTGGTTCCTTTGTCATGTCTTTTCCATCTTGGAGGAACATTGGGAGTCTCTTATTACAGATATTCAGCAAGGACGCCTTAATCCAGAATTCAAGCTACCTCTGAATATCAGAAATCAGATAGAAAATGGTCTGATCCCTGATGCAGTCCGAGCTGAAGAATTACGTGCACAAGTCAAAGAGGGTTTTTGTGGCATTGCCAAGAGAGTGTGGCCAAACCTGCAAGTGGTTATAACTTTGGAATCTGGAGGCAGTGACTTGGATAGACAGATACTTAAGGACACTATATGCCAGGGGGTACCATTTTACTCCCCCTTGTACTATACAGCAGAAGGTATGAAATGTTTGTATATACCTCAGTTTCAAACATTACATCTTTTTCTGCTCATGAGGGAAAAGCAACAGATTCAATTTGATGCTGGCCTCCGCAAGTGCTTGCATGGGCAAAACACAAGTTCACAACCACTTAAGCCCCGGACCAATTTGCAGCCAAAGGACCAGGCCCCTTTTTGCGATTTGGCACTGCATCGCTTTAACTGACAATTGCGTGGTCGTGCAACGTGGCTCCCAAACAAAATTGGCGTCCTTTTTTCCCCACAAATAGAGCTTTCTTTTGATCACCTCTGTGGTTTTTATTTTTTGCGCTATAAACAAAAATAGAGTGACAATTTTTTTACTTTTTGCTATAATAAATATCCCCAAAAAATATATATAAAAAACATTGTTTTCCTCAGTTTAGGCCGATAAGTATTCTACATATTTTTGGTAAAAAAAAAATGCAATTAACGATTATTGATTGGTTTGCGCAAAAGTTATAGCGTTTACAAAATAGGGGATAGTTTTATAGCATTTTTATTAATATTTTTTTTTACTAGTAATGGCAGCGATCATCGATTTTTGTTGTGACTGCGACCATTATGGCGGACACATCGGCCATTTTTGACAAATTTTTGGGACCATTGTCATTTATACAGCAATCAGTGCTATTTAAATGCACTGATTCCTGTGTAAATGACACTGGCAGTGAAGGAGTTAACCACTAGGGGGCGGGGAGGAGTTAAGTGAGCCATGTGTGTGTTTTCTTACTGTAGGGGGGCGTGGCTTGGCAAGTGAAGTCACTGATCGTCTTTCCCTATGACAGGGAACAGACGATCAGTGACAGTGTCACTAGGAAGCACGGGGAGAGGTTTGTTTACACATACCTCTCCCCGTTCTTCAGCTCTGTGACCCGATCGCATGACACCAGCGGCGATCGGGCCCGCTGGTCCCACGGTCACGGAGCTCAGGACCAGGTCGCGAGCGCGCCGCCCACACGACCCGCGGCTGGGCTTTTTAAAGGACAACGTACCTGTACGTTGATGTGCCCAGCCGTGCCATTCTGCCGACGTATATGTGCAGGAGGCAGTCCTCAAGCGGTTAAAATCGATTTGACAGTTAGTGCTAGACTTGAAAATTCAGGATGCTTTGTTCAGTAGACTTTGAGCTTCCATGCAACATCCATGCAAGAGAGCACATAGACACACATACACATACTCTGGGACCAGATTTTTTGGAAACACAATGGACTGTTTTTTTTGTTAAAATGAAGTATCCCGAGGACCACCAGAAACAATATGCTTTTCATTCAGGAAGCTTGTCCTATCACTACATCTCCACCACTGATACAGTAAATTAGGGCTGCAACTAACGATTATTTTCATAATTGATTCGTTGGCCGATTATTGTTTCGATTAATAGGTCAATAACCTTTAAAAAGTGTGGTGTAGAATTTAGTTAATATGTAAAAAAAAAGGCAATTTATTCTTTAACCAGTTTCATACCGCCCACCATCATATGACGGCGGCAAGAAACATCTCTTGTTCCGGGCCGCTGTCATATGACGGCACTAACTTTGCGGCCGCTAGGGACGCGTGCCCGCCGCGTCGCTGGGGACCCGATGCGCGTGCCCGGCGGCCGCGATGTCCGCTGGGCACCCGCGATTGCCCAGTAACTGAGCAGGACGTGGATCTGTGTGTGTAAACACACAGATCCACGTCCTGTCAGAGGAGAGGAGACCGATGGTGTGTCCCTTGTACATAGGAACACCGATCGGTCCCCTCCCCCAGTCAGTCCCCTCCCCCCACAGTTAGAATCACTCACATAGGGAACATATTAACCCCTTGATCACCCCCTAGTGTTAACCCCTTCCCTGCCAGTCACATTTATACAGTAATCAATGCATTTTTATAGCACGGATCGCTGTATAAATGTGAATGGTCCCAAAAATGTGTCAAAAGTGTCCAATATGTCCGCCGCAATATCGCAGTCACGATAAAAATCGCAGATCGCCGCCATTACTAGTAAAAAAAAAAGAATAATAAAAATGCTATAAATCTATCCCCTATTTTGTAGACGCTATAACCAATAAATATACGCTTATTGCGATTTTTTTTTTTTTTTTTTTTTTACCAAAAATATGTAGAAGAATACGTATCGGCCTAAACTGAGGAAAAAATTTGTTTTAAAAAAAAAAATTGGATATTTATTATAGTAAGAAGTAAAAAATATTGTGTTTTTTCAAACTTGTCCCTCTTCTTTTGTTTATAGCGCAAGAAATAAAAACCGCAGAGGTGATCAAATACCACCAAAAGGAAGCTCTATTTGTGGGGAAAAAATGTATTTGGGTACATCGTTGCATGACCGCGCAATTGTCATTCAAAATGCGACAGCGCTGAAAGCTGAAACATGGCTTGGTCAGGAAGGGGGTGTTCGTGCCTGGTAGGCAAGTGGTTAAAGTGGTTGTAAACCCTTAGGCCCCTTTCACACTGGGGTGGGAGCCGCGGTGACAGTAAAGCAGCGCTATATTTAGCGCTGCTTTACCGTCGTTTTAGCTGCGGTATTCGGCCGCTCCCCCCGCGAGCGGCCAAAAAAGGGTTAAAATACCCCGCAAAGCGCCGCCGTATCGGCGATTTGCCGCGGTATTGCCGCGGTATTACCGTGGTGTCCCATTAAAATCAATGGGTAGGAGCGATAAAGGAGCGGTGAACACACCGCTCCTATACCGCTCCAAAGATGCTGCTAGCAGGACTTTTTTTTTACCGTCCTGCTAGCGCTCCGCTCCAGTGTGAAAGCCCGCCGGCCTTCACACTGGAGTGAATGGGGCCGTTTTTTTCAGGCGATGTACAGGTGCTATTTTTAGCGCTGTACCGCCTGAAAACCGCCCCAGGTTGAAAGGGGCCTTACAGACCACTTTGACCTACAGGTAAGCCTAGATTAAGGCTTACCTGTAGGTCCAAGAAATATTTCCCAAACCTAAAAGGTTTAGGAGATATTTACAGAAAGACGGGCACCGCTGTCTATGGCACATGTGCCGTAGACAGCGGCACGCAGGTGCACTGAGCACGCCACTGCTAATGGCGACATGCCGCTAGTGGCGGCTCCCGTGCGCATGCGCGGGAGTGACGTCATCGTGGCTCTGGCCAATCACAGCGCCGGAGCCGCGATACCTGAAAGAAGATGGACACTCCGTGGAAGAGGGGACAGCAGTGACATCGCTGGCTCCTGTGTCAGGTATAGCCCATTATGCTTTACCTTTGCAGGTAAACAAAGAGGAAGTAAACCCATCTTTAATCCACTCTGAGAATAACGGACAGATAGTGTAAGTGTATATGTGTATATATATATATATATATATATATATATATGTATATATATATATATAGGCTAGAAATTGTGCCCTGGGGCCTGGGTTTTTATCACTGACAGGTGCCTCTGCTACAGGGCGGGCTGTGGGGTCTGTCTGGTGGTGGGGATGGAGCAGGAAGAGAGAGCTCAGCAGCCGCTGACATCCTCCTCCCTTCTCCACACACTGTTGGCAGAACAGCGATGCGGTGTGTGAAGCTTTATGTAGAGAGGAGCTGTCAAAATTGAGGTTGGATGTCGGAGGTGGGCGGGACACGGGTGGCCGGGACCCAGCTATCCAACACCAGCCAATAGGATGGGATCTGGGCGTGTATGTGACCCACCCAACAGCCTAATCATTGGCTGGATAGCTGCTGGGTCCCGCCCACCCCGGGTCCCGCCCACCTGACATTATGCTGAATTTGTCAGCTCCTCTCTCCATACAGTTTCACAGCAGAGCAGGCCTGGTAATATGATCCTAGAGTGAGAGCTCAGCTCCTCCCTGCAAACAATCAGCCTAATCACAGCACACTGACACTCAGAACTGTTTTAAGTTTTGTATCCAGTTCTTGAGTCAGAAGTACCCAGTACATTCACACACCGCAGAGCTGCAGCGCGCATTCAGTTTCACAGTTACACTATCGGCTGTGAAACCTGCCAGTGCCAACCAGTGCCACCTGCCAATGCCAGTTATTGTCATCTGTGCCAACCATTGCCACCTGCCAATGCCAGTTAGTGCCACCTGCCAATGCAAGTTAGTGCCATCTGCCAGTGCAATCCAGTGCCATCTGCCAGTACAATCCAGTGCCATCTGCCAGTGCAATCCAGTGCCACCTGCCAGTGCCAATTAGTGCCACCTGCCAGTACCGCCCATCAGTGCCACCTCAGTGCTGTCTATTGGTGCCCATCAGTGCCACCTCTCAGTGCCAACCTCAATGCTGCCTCATCAGTGCCACCTCATCCGTGCCCATTAGTGCAGCCTATCACAGCACATCAGTGAAGGAGAAAAAAAAAAACGTATTTGCAAAATCTTATAACAAACAAAAAGCTAATTTTTATTTATTTTTTTATTTTTTAATATTGTTCTTTTTTCACTTGGCATAAGGCATGAGCAATTCTTATTGCTCAATTCCCCAGACATGCAGTTCTGGGCTCTGGGCAGAGGATTTAAGTAACTGGCTCCTAAGTTTTTCAGCTGGCTCCTAGATTATTTGTCAAGCCCTGGTATACTGTATATACTATTAGAGGTTGAATCTAGTAAATATCATCAGACTCAGATCTAGTTTTTTTATTTAAAAGAAAAAAAAAGTTAAACTGTTTTGCAGATTTTCAAACAGAACTGTAATATATTAAATGCTGGCCATACAAAAACAATGTCTTCCTTCAAAAAAAAAATGTAATTTTAGGAACGTTCATTCAATTTTCTAATCGTTAGTGGGGTCAAATCGATGTTTGTTTTCAACCACAGTGACGGGAAAATTTAGAAATAATAGCAAACTTCTTGGTCAAAGGAATTCTCAGACAGTGTATATGGTTTTCGTTCAGAAATTACATTAGTTTTGAAACAGAATGTTAAAAGCAAGTGAAAATTTCAAACATTCTTTCATTCAGCGAATGTACAAAGATTTTTTGTCTGAAAATTGATTACTGTGGCCAGCATAAGGCTTGGTTCACACCTATGCAGTTTGCTTTTAATCTGTTTGCTGCAGTGCTTTTTGCTGTGCGTCTTGATTTTTTTGTGCACGTGATTTTGCAGCGATTTGCATTTTTTAATGCCTTTTTTTTTGACCAATTTGTTATTGGGCAGATTTAAAAAAAAATTACAAATTGCTGCAAAAACGCATTACATGCTTTTCTGCAGCTTCTCCATTGAAGTTCATTGAACCAAAAAAGCACCGTTTTGCGTTGAAAAAAGTCCTTGACCCTTTACAACTATGCAGCAGCTGAAAAAAAGCATAGATGTGAACGTTAAATGAACTGCAGTGTGTTTCTGCAAAAAGCACCAAAAAACACATAGGTGTGAATCAGGCCTAAGATGTTACATAATGGGGTAAAAAAAAAAATAGCCCTTTGTAGTACAAAAAGAGCAAATAATCGCTACTGTAAGGGGTTCATAATTTTTTTACTGTGCAACAATGAAAGTCATTTTTACAGTAGCGATTATTTGCTTTTTTTGTACTCTAAAGGGCTCATTTTAGGTTTTTGTAAACCCCATTATGTTACTGGCCGATGAATCAAAAACGAATTGATTATGAAATTAATCGATTACTATTTTCATAATTGATTAGTTGTTTCGGCCCTTACTGTTTATCATGTATCTGCAGGCCCCCTGGCTTAATTACAGTATTAACAAAGTGGCTTTAGAATGAAAGCAAATTGTGTATAGGCACGTATTTGGTTGCCCTTTGATCTTGATTGTGTTCTTTTTCTCAGGTCTTTGTGGTGTGAATTTGTGGCCTGCAGAAGATGTAGCCCATTACACATTGTGCCCCCGTTCTGCATTCTTTGAATTTATACCTGTGGATACCAGCGATCAGGATCAACCACAAACACTGTGTATTCAAGATGTTTCTGAGGGGAAAGCTTATGAGCTGGTTATAACTAATAGAGATGGACTTTACAGGTGAGCAATGTCATAGGAAGCTTGTCACCTTTAGACAATGGCACAATAATCCTATGTCCGTGAGATATTGTATGGCTGAGCACACCTGGGTGATTTTTTTGCTGGGCTTAAAAAGTTGTGTGACTTTATGAATTCATAAATTATTTTTTTTATCAGTGATTGACATTTATTTTTACAAAGCAAATTTTTAGAAAAAAAAAATGCAGAAAAAATGCAGAAAAAAGGCCTATTGTTATCTACTGCAGGCAGGGCCAGGACAGGGGGGGGGGGGCTCTATGTACAGTGTGGGGAGGGGGGGGTGCAATGAGAGCTCCCCTCTCTTGGCCTCCTGGGTGGGGGAGCTCTGTACTGGGGAGGATGGGGGAAATCTGTTCTGGGGGGGGGGGGGGGCGGTGCCTGGGAAAAGGGGGACCTCTGCTCTGGGAGGGGCTAGGGGAGCTCTGTACTGAGGGGGTGGGAGGAGGCGGGAGCTCTGTACTGGGGGTGGTGCTGGGGAGAAGGGGGATTTCTGTTCTGGGAGGGGCTAGGGGGTGGGGAGCTTTGTACTGAGGGAGTGGGAGGAGGAGGGAGCTAGGGGGTGCGGCCCGCAACAGGTGCTGCAGCTTTAAGGGTGCCACTTCCGATCAAAGCTAATGTCACACACAGTTGTTAGTTTAGCTGGTAAGTCGTATTAGTGCTGGTACCTCGCAGTGCACCAGTACTGAATCATTCCTCTTCTCCTGCTCCCCCTACAGAAAAGCTTGCTTAAGAGATGCTGCACCTACTGTTGCTTATCAGCTTAGCAACAGTAGCTGCAGTGTCGCTCATGAATGCTTTTCTATGGGTCGGGTGGGAGAAGTATAGCAATTAAGCACTGGTGTACTGTGAGGTCACCCTCCTCCTGCATATGTCCTGGCAACATGGCATCACACTGCCGCACACCTTTTCTGATTGAAACTGATGAGAGAGCCTGTCTGAAACTGTAACCCCCATACTAGAAGAGGGAATTTGTGTGGTGAAGGCCCCTGGATTGTAGAGGCCCTGGAGTAGGAGAGGGGTTATGTAGAGAAGACCGTAGAATAGGAGAGTGAGTTGTGCTGATGAAGGCCCTGGACTAGGACGGGGGGGGGGTGTTGGGAGAGGCCCTGGACTAGGAGAGGGGGGTGTGCAGAGAAGACCATAGACTAGGAGAAGGGAGTATGCAGAGGAGGCTGTGGACTAGAAGGGAGTGTGTGGAGGAGAACATGGACTAGGAGAGGAAGGTGTGCAGAGGAGGCCATGGACTAGGAGAATGGAGTGTGCAGAGGAAGCCAAAGACTAGGAAAGGGAGGTGAGGAGCGGAGTTACTGGACTGGCAGAGGGAGTGCCTAGAGGCCCTGGACTCAGGCACAGGGTGTCTGGAAGCCATGGACTATGTGAAGGGGAGCATGGAGGCCCTGAACTAAGAAAGAGGGTGCATTTAGGTCCTGGACTAGGTGAAGGGGTTCCTGGAGGCCCCAGATTAGGAGAGGGGTGCCTGGAGGCCCTGGATTTGGAGAGGGGGTGTGTTAGGAAGGGCATGCCAGCAGCCAAGATGGTGGCCACAGAAAATGTCCAGAGCTTCCAATTCCTGTAAGAAGAATGCCGCAGGTACACCTGCGTGTGCATCCTGTGACAGTTCATGGTGCCAAATGGGCTATTTAAACTGGGTCAGCACCCAGAATCAATGCTGTCTGCACCACAGCATTCCCCGTGTGTCTCTGCTATCCATTGCCTGTTACTTGTTCCAGTTGTTTGACAGGGCTTGTTCCTGACTTCCCCTGCTGTCTGCCTGCATTCGACCCCGGCTGACTCTGACTCTGAACTAGCCCGGGTGGGGGTCCCTCCTCCCTGGAGGCCCTCATTAACATATCCATCCAGATTTATCGACGTCTAAGAGAACGAAGGTTCGAAAAGACCATAGGACAGTCTCGCCCAGTGTGGATGCTAACAAGGGTTCCCAGTTCCTTCAACTCTGCTCCACCTGTTCCTACAACATTCGTTCCTGACGCACCAGAGCCAATGCAGCTTGGCTTACTTCGCCCCTCACTCACCATGGAAGAACGATGACGCCAGCAGAATCTCTGCCTATACTGTGGAGAACCAGGACACTACGTGAGGTCTTGTCCGGCTAAACTCCGTAAGTGTCTCTCAGTCTCTTCCGCTTCTACTCCAACCTAGCCCTACAACTCTGCCCACCTTGCTCTTCCCGTTCTGTTGCAGCTTCCAGGAAGGACTATCAAGGTTCCCGCTATAATTGATTCCAGAGTCTGCAGCTGTTTCATTGACTTATCCTTTGCTGCGGAACATCACATTCCATTGCAACCTAATGCTCAGAGATTTTAGTACACCTGGCGAATGGGTCCACCATTTAATCTGGATTAGTCCCCCAAGAAACAGTTCCACTATCTGCCACAATTACCAAAAAACATCAAGAACTGCTACGCCTGGATGCCATCACCTCAACCCTGTTTCCGGTCATCCTTGGCATGCCATGGTTGAAAGCACACAATCCGCATATCAATTGGGCCACAGAGGAAATCTAGTTTCGTTCCCCCACTGCCTCCAACACTGTTTACAAGAAGCCCCTAGTGATTAACCTTCTCTGCTGTGCCTCGATAAAGACCCTGAAGCCTGTCAATCTGTACCAGCAGTTTATCACGACTTCCTGGACGTGTTCAGCAAAAAGGGGCAGAAACTCTTCCTCACCATCGGCCTTATGATTGTCCAATCAAACTCCTCCCCGGGGTTGAAGTCCCTTTCCGGCGAATCTTCCCTTTGACCGAACTTGAACTTGTCGCTTTAAAGGACTATATTGACGATAACTTAAAGAAAGGTTTCACATCCGTCCATCCACGTCACCAGCTAGAGTGGGAATCTTTTTTTTGGATTACGGCCTTGTGTGGATTATCGTGAACTTAATAAAGTTACCGTCAAGAACCGTTATACCCTTCCACTGGTGCCCGAATTGTTCCAGAGGCTCGGTGCTGCCACCATATTCACAAAACTGGATCTCCGAGGTGCCTATAACCTGGTTCCTATATGAGAGACGGTTTGGGCATTTCGAATACCTTGTGATGCCCTTTGGACTTTGCAATGCCCGCGCTACGTTTCGGCACGTCATTAACGATGTCTTCCGAGATTTCCTGGATCTGTTTGTCATAGTATACCTTGATTTATTAATCTTCTCCCCATCTCTAGAAAACCAACGCAGACATGTTAAGAGTGTACTGGGCCATCTTCGACAGCATGGACTATACGCCAAACCCGAAAAGTGCGAGTTTGAACGCCAAAGCATTCAATTTCTGGACCTGATCATATCTACCGGAGGTGTCAAGATGGATCCCAAAAAGGTTACTTCCACCTTGGACTGGCCAGCCCCCAGTGATAAAAAAGGTATCCAACGCTTTGTGGGATTCCCAAATTTCTACCGAAAATTTATCAGGGAATCTTATGCAGTCATCTCCCCCATCACACAGCTGACCAAACAAGGCACTAGATTCCATTGGTCCCCTGAAGCTCAGACTGCCTTTGAGACTCTTAAAAATCTGGTCACCTCTGCTTCTGTTCTGAAACACCCTGATCCAGCCCTGCCATACATCTTAGAGGTAAACACATCAGAAACCGCGGTTGGAGCAGTACTTTCCCAGAGGCAAGGGTCCAAGGCTATTACACCCAGTAGCCTTTTTCTCCCGTAAATTATCAACAGCGGAGAACTATGATGTCGGCGACCGCAAACTCTTAGCAATCAAAGCTGCTTGCTAGAAGGGGCTGCACATCCAATCTTGATCTATACAGATCACAAGAATCTGGAATATTTAAGGACAGCAAAGAAGTTGAAACCCCGGCAAGCCAGATGGGTGCTATTCTTTTCCAGATTCGCTTTTTACATAATGTACAGGCCTGGGTCGAAGAACACAAAACCCGATGCGTTATCACGCATGTTTAGTGAGCCTGAAGAAACTTCACCTCCAGATACTATTCTGTCTTTAGGGAACTTTTTCTCCTACTACAAGGAGACTTGGTGTCCCAAATTAAACATGCTTCGGTGGGCAGCTCCCCACCCTCTGGAATTACCCTACAGGCAAAAGATGGACTGCTGTGGTCCAAAGACAATATCTTTGCACCGGAGGATCTCCTAATTTCCACCCTGGGGCGGTGTCATGATCATGTGCTAGCTGGGCATTTTGGCATTAGCAAGACTTCTGAACTGGTGCAACGGACATTCTGGTGGCCTAAGTTGGAAAAAGATTGTAAGAGGTATGTGGAATCCTGCACCACTTGCATCTGCAACCAGAAGTCAAAGGCTTGTGGTCTGTTGACACCGTTACCTGTCCCAAATGGACCATGGAGAATGATTTCAATAGAGGGGGGGTTTAGGGGGCGGGGGGGGGGTGGGGGGGGGGCGGGGGCGTGTGGGGGATGGGGGGGGGTAGGGGTTAGAAATGGACTTTTTTGTGGAGCTTCCCCCTTCTGAGGGCTACAATACCATATTTCCCCCTTTTCTCTAGCTAACCGGGTGGCAGACACCCATTTCTATTTATAAATAAATATATATTTTTTTCTTGTTCGCCTAAAAAAAAACATCTGTACCGGGGGGTACTGGTGTTTCTCTTCGGAGATTTCACATACACAAAAAACAATACCATATTTGTGGCGGTAGATAGGTTGTCTAAGATGGCACATTTCTTACAGATGAAAGACTCAAGAGACTGCACAAATCTTTGTCAAAGAGATTATAAGGCTTCATGGGGTTCCAGCAAATATTGTTCTGGAGAGCCTTATGTGAATCCCTTGGGATTGAACTATCATTTTTGTCAGCTTATCACCCGCAAACAAAGGGGCAGACAGAAAGGACCAACCAAGCTCTCAAACAATATCTACGCTGCTTCTCCTCATTTTCCCAAATGACTGGGTTTCACTACTTCCTTTAGCCAAATTTTCTTACAATAACTCTGTTCATTCGGCCACAAAACAGTCACTATTCTTTGCCAATTACGCAAAAGTGAAAAGGTGTGTGTTACTGCGCTGTCCCAAGATAAAAACAAATTATATTTAAATAATGTGTCACCAAAATACTGATAATAGTTACAAAAAAACTAAAGCTAAAAGCTGCTGCTGTCATAAATGCGAGATACCCACATTAAAATGACAAAAACTAGAAAAATGACTGCGCTGCAAAACAAAAAATAATAATTACACAAACCAGTGATGGATGTGATATGTGACTAAAATATTTGTCAAAAAACGGTGGTAAATCAATATTACACTGCTGATGATATTATACTCCAAAAGAATTCAAGCTTTGAGGTGAAATAAATTCTCAGAAATAAGACTCATTAAGGCCACATATGGGTCAAAAGCGAAATATAACCATGCATGTAGTGAGCATCACATATGAGCAACAGATTGAATGGTTAGCACATTGTCCAAATATCAGATGACCAAAAAGTCCAATGTTGACATCACTCAGCATACACCATAGGAAAAGAAGTGACCCAATAGGAAAGATCTCCACCACCGAGCACAGCTGCCTCTTACCGAATCCAGAGATCTCCTGTCACAGAGATCATACGGGCCTTAGGCTTGTCTCCCCAGCCACGGGTCTCAGGAGGAGGTAAGATGACTTGCACTGGTATAGGGTAGCAGTTTCCTCAGAGGGCATAGATAGATATCATGTGGAAATAGATAAAGAAGACTCCATAGTGTATCACTCAAATAAACAATTTTAATTAAAAAACGGGGTTTACACTTACAAGAATGTCGTAAAAGAATAGCATCAAGATAAAAAGCCGGAGATCTTTCCTATTGGGTCACTTCTTTTCCTATGGTGTATGCTGAGTGATGTCAACATTGGACTTTTTGGTCATCTGATATTTGGACAATGTGCTAACCATTCAATCTGTTGCTCATATGTGATGCTCACTACATGCATGGTTATATTTCGCTTTTGACCCATATGTGGCCTTAATGAGTCTTATTTCTGAGAATTTATTTCACCTCAAAGCTTGAATTCTTTTGGAGTATAATATCATCAGCAGTGTAATATTGATTTACCACCGTTTTTTGACAAATATTTTAGTCACATATCACATCCATTACTGGTTTGTGTAATTATTATTTTTTGTTTTGCAGCGCAGTCATTTTTCTAGTCTTTGCCAATTACGGCTTCCATCCTTCTTTCTTGTCCTTGAGACAATGGATTTCTTCAGTACTAACAACAAACTGTTACAGAAAACAATGGCCAAGGAGCAGGCATACAACAAGGAGGTCTTTGATAAAAAGAGAAGAGGAGAATTGATCCTGAATCCTGGTGATTAAGTTATACACAACAAACCTGAAATTAGCCTGCCCATCGAAGAAACTGGGCCCTAGGTTTGTGGGGCCGTTTCCAGTAAAAAAGATGGATCAAAGATGCGGCTTACAAGCTAGAACTACCAGACTCTTTGTGGATTCATTTTGTGTTTCATATAACCTGACTGAAGCCTGCTATCCCTGATTCCTTTGCTGGACAAAATGTTGGTCCACCTGAAGCTGTAGTTGTCGACGGGGAAGAAGAATTTGAAGTCAAAGCAATTTTAGATTGCAGGAAGGGGAGGAATAAAATTCAGTACCTGATAAAATGGAAAGGTTATGGGCCAGAGGACAACTCATGGGAACCAGAAGGTAATATTCATGCCAAGAGGCTTATTCAGGCTTTCAAGAATTCTCATCCTGCCAAATCTGCCCAGTTGGGCAAATGGGAGGCTGCCCATTGGAAGAGGGCAATGTCAGGAAGGGCATGCCAGCAGCCAAGATGGTGGCCACAGAAAACCTCCTGAGCTTCCAATTCCTGTAAGAAGAATACCGCCGGTTCCTGACTTGCTCGCCTGTGTATGACCCAGCCTTTGCATCCCAAACTATTTTCCTGGCAGTTGTGGCTAAAATTTTAGTTGGTCTACCTGACCGTGGTTTGGTTTCAACAGAACCCCTAATTTTCCACTTCTTGATTAAAGTTTAAACAATGCTGTTTGGCATTCTCAATTCCTTGGATATCTTTTTATATCCCTTTCCTGTTTTATACGGTTCAACTACCTTTTCCCACAGATCCTTTGACAATTCTTTTGCTTTCCCCATGTCTCAGAATCCAGAAACGTCAGTGCAGCACTGGATGAAAGATGCAAGGGTCTGTCAGAAATGCATTGACCTTTTATACACAAACACTAATTACAGGCAAATAGATCACAGGCGAGGATGGTTACCTTTTAATAGCCATTCAAACCCTTTTGTGTCAAGTTGTGTGCATGTTATCAGGCCAAAATCACCAGGATATGTAAACATTTGATCAGGGTCATTTGGGTAGTTTCTGTTGCCATTATGATTTAAAAAGAGTAAACACAGTTGATTGATAATGGCTTCAGCCAAACACTAACCATGAGTGAAAAATGTTTTTGTGTTATCATTCATATTCTCTAAAAAATGTTCAAGAAATCTAAAATTCTATCAGGATATGTAAACTTATGTGTGTGTAATATATATATATATATATATATATATATATATATATATATATATATATATATATATATATATATATATATATATATATATATATATATATATATATATATATAAAATCACACACACTGATCAACCATAACTTTATAACAGTGGGATATATTAGGCAGCAAGTAAACATGCAGAAAAATGGGCATTGCAGATTGATGTGTATGGGGCTGCGTAGCCACAGACCAGTCAGGATACCCACGCTGACCCGTGTCCACAGCCAAATGCGCCTACACTGCACATGTGAGCATAAGAACTGAACCATGGACCAATGAAAATGGTGGCCTGGTCTGATGAATCACATTTTCTTTTACATCATGTGGATGGCCAGGTGCATGTGCAGAAGAAGAAGGCAGTGTAATGCCTTGAGCAATGTTCTGCTGGGACATGCCATTCATTTGATTTGATTTGATATGGGATTTGTACTGCGCCGAATGCGCTCTGTTAGGAGCGCGTCTAGGTGCACAGAGACCTTTAAAACCAAGTTGAGATTTCCAATAGAACGTTAAAAAATTAGCCTAGGGTGTCCAATATGAAAGAGGTAAACAAAGAGAAACTGAGGGGGGGGGGGGCTAACCCTCCAGATGGGGGAGGAAAAAAAAGCATACAAAATCCATGTTTTTTGCAAGATTAATATTCTTTATCAGATTATCCGTAGGCCTGGATAAAGAGGAAGGTTGTGGATGCTACTTAAACATGAACCACCTACAGTGGCTTGCAAAATAGCTCTGGCAGATTGGATGGAGAGCATCTGTGAACAGCAATTTCCAAGTCTTGCTACAGATTCTCAATTGGATTTAGGTCTAGACTTTGACTGGGTCATTCTAACACATGAATATGCTTTGATCTAAACCATTCCATTGTAGCTCTGGCTGTATGTTTAGGGTCGTTGTCCTGCTGGAAGGTGAACCTCCACCCCAGTCTCAAGTCTTTTGCAGACTCTAATGCCGCATACACACAACCGTTTTTTCCAACGGTATTCAGCTGAAACTGTCTTGCCTACATACGATCACACCAAAGTCCGACCGTATATATATATATATTATATATATATTTATACAACAGGTACGACGGGACTAGAAAAAGTAAGTTCAATAGCCAATAGCTGCCGTCTCGTACTTGCTTCAGAGTATGCGTTGTTTTTGGTCTGTCGGAACAGCATACAGACGAGCGGTTTTCCTGATAGGAATTGATTCCGTCGGAAATATTTAAAACATGTTCTATTTCTAGGTCCTTCAGAATTTTCGAAAAAAAAAGTCTGATGAGGCCCACACGATCAGACTATCTGATGAATATATTCCATCTGACTTTTTCTGCCGGAAAGTCCGACCGTATGTATGCGGCATAACAGGTTTTCTTCTGAGCTTGCCCTGTATTTGGCTCCATCCATCTTTCCATCAACTCTGACCAGCTCCACAACATGATGCTGCCACCTCCATGTTTCACAGTGGGGGTGGTGTGTTCAGGGTGATGTGCAGTGTTAGTTTTCCACCACACATAGCGTTTTGCTTTTAGGCCAAAAAGTTAAATTTTGGTCTCACCTGACCAGAGCACCTTCTTCCACATGTTTGCTGTGTCCCCCACATGGCTTCCTGCAAACTGCAAATGGGACTTCTTATGGCTTTCTTTCAACAATGGCTTGTCGCTCTTCCATAAAGGCCAGATTTGTGGAGTGCACGACTAATAGTTGTCCTGTGGACAGATTCTCCCACCTGAGCTATGGATCTCTGCAGCTCCTCCAGAGTTACCATGGGCCTCTTGGCTGCTTCTCTGATTAACGCTTTCCTTGTCCAGCCTGTCAGTTTAAGTGGACGGCCATGTCTTGGTAGGTTTGCAGTTGTGCCATACTCCTTTTTTTTTTTTTTTTCCTTTTTTGGATGATGGATGAAACAGTGCTCTGTGAGATGTTCAAAGCTTGGGATATTTTTTTATAGCCTAACCTTGTTTAACCACTTCAGCCCCGGACCAATTGGCAGCCAAAGGACCAGGCCCCTTTTTGCGATTCGGCACTGCGTCGCTTTAACTGACAATTGCGCGGTCGTGCGACGTGGCTCCCAAACAAAATTGGCGTCCTTTTTTTCCCACAAATAGAGCTTTCTTTTGGTGGTATTTGATTGCCCCTGCGGTTTTTATTTTTTGCGCTACAAAACAAAAATAGAGCGACAATTTTGAAAACAATGCAATATTTTTTGCTTTTTGCTATAATAAATATCCCCAAAAAATATATAAAAAAACTTTTTTTTTTCCTCAGTTTAGGCCGATACGTATTCTTCTACATATTGGTAAAAAAAAACGCAATTAGCGATTATTGATTGGTTTGCGCAAAAGTTTATAGCGTTTACAAAATAGGGGATAGTTTTATAGCATTTTAATTAATATTTTTTTTTTTTTACTAGTAATGGCGGTGATCAGCGATTTTTATTGTGACTGCGACATTATGGCGGACACATCGGACATTTTTGACACATTTTTGGGACCATTGTCATTTATACAGCAATCAATGCTATTTAAATGCATTGATTCCTGTATAAATGACAGTTGTAGTGAAAGAGTTAACCACTAGGGGGAGGGGAGGGGTTATGGGCTGTGACGTGTGTGTTTTTTTTTACATTAGGGGGCGGGGCTGACGTCTGACGTCATTGATCGGCTTTCCCGATGACCGGGAACAGCCGATCAATGACAGGCAGTGTAGGGAGCGCGGGGAGAGGTTTGTTTACACAAACCTCTCCCCGTTCTTCAGCTCTGTGACCCGATCGCGGGACACCAGCGGTGATCGGGTCCGCTGGTCCCGCGGCCAGGGTCACGGAGCTCCCGACCACGCCGCTGGCGGCATCGCGCGACCCACGGGCATGCAATTGCAAAATCACGTTTATATACGATTTTGCCTGCCCGTGCCATTCTGCCGCAGTATATCTGCGTGAGGCGGTCGGGAAACGGTTAAACTCCTCCACAACTTTATCCCTAAACTGTCTGGTGTGTTCCTTGGCCTTCATGATGCTGTTTGTTCACTAAGGTTCTCTAACAAACCTCAGAGGGCTTCACAGAACAGCTATATTTATGGTGAGATTAAATTACACACAGGTGGACTCTATTTACTAATTAGGTTAGGACTTCTGAAGGCATTGGTTCCGCTAGATTTTAGTTAGGGGCATCAGAGTAAATGGGGCTGAATACAAATGCACGCCACACTTTTCAGATATTCATTTGTAAAAAATTTGGAAAACCATTTATCATTTTCCTTCCACTTCACAATTATGTGCCACTTTATGTTGGTCTATCACATAAAATCCCAATAAAATACATTTACATTTTTTGGTTGTAACATGACAAAATGTGGAAGATTTCAAGGGGTGTGAATACTTTTTCCAAGGCACTGTAAATATTTTTATATATAATTGTATTATATATGACTTTTTAATTTAATATTTTTAAATTAATTTAAATGAATATTAATTTATTGTCGCTCATTATTGGCACCTTTATCACAAGAAAAGCTCATGAAAAATGCATCCCTTTTAAATTCTATGTATGTCTTCACACTGGTCCATTGCTCTTCGGTTGTGGTGTTCTTGCTTGCTGCATTTTATGTCAGTGACAAAAACCACACCTAAAATGCACCTCCCTGTTAAAATGCATTGAAAACGCAACAAGAATGCATCAATAATGCACCTGTGTTATGTTTTTGAGTCTCATGACCTATGAAAAACCCACCACAAGCATAGTAAAATTGTGGCAAATTCGCTGTAAAATCTCAGAAAAATCACAAAAAAATCACGCCATCTTTTTCTTTATCTGCAAAATGCCAAGAACGCCAATATGTTTCGGGGCGAATTTCTGTGTTCTTCATGTATTCTAATTCTAGTTCTTCCTGTATGAAAAGTTGAAAATTTCTTGCCTGTATCTTTGAGTATTGTAGAAATTTGTCAAGAAGCATCAACTTGAACTTCTAATTGGCTCTGAATTTGCACATATAATTTAAAGTGCTGGTGCCCAACACGTGCACAGCCCACCAGAGCTCAGCCTTGGTTAAAGCGGGAGTAAACCTACTGACTTTTTTTTACAGCTGTAAAGGAAAAGGCATAATGAGCTAGTATGCACTGCATACTAGCTCATTATGAAATACTTACCTTAGAACGAGGCGCCGGCATCTCACTCGGTCCACGCCGAGGGAGCTGACATGTTCTCTTGGCGGGTCTTCCGGGTAACGTGGCTCCGGTGCTGTGAGTGGCCGGAGCCGCAATGCCATCACTCCCGTGCATGCGCGCGGGAGTTTTCTTCCCGGCAGGGTCTGGCATCTGCTGGACTTTGAGCCGAGAATCCCTGGTGCGCATGCGCCGCTGAAGTCAGCGCCTTTTTGCAAGGGGAATATCTCCTAAATCGTACAGGTTTAGGAGATATTCTTTTTACCTACAGGTAAGCCTTATTATAGGCTTATCTGTAGGTAAAAGTTACAAAAATTACTATACAACCTCTTTAAGTGTGGAGAACTGCACACTGAATGCCGGTGGCTTTGGTGGGCTGCAATACTAGAACTGCAGGTCACGGTCCAGCAGTAAGCCTAGGAGGCTTGGGCTTTCTAAACTGCTGTAGAGAACTTACTAGGAACGATCCATTGCAGGACATGGAAACCCAATGCTCCAGCACTGTGTTAAAGCGGAAATTCAGTCATTTTTTCAACTTTCCATCTATTAAATATTCTGCCCTTGTTGTTTTAACTTTGGATAGTAAACCATTGTTTTTCTGCCAGTAAATACCTAATACAGCCCACTTCCTGTTTCTTGTCTGGTAAAAAGCCTAGGCTTATGACATCATGCACAGCTCTCACTATAACTTTTGTGAGAGTTTGCCAGGAAGGGAGGGGGGATGAGTCATAAGAGGGCCAATGAGTGCTGCGGAGCTGGAGGTGTGCCTCTGTGTGTCTGTGTAAATCCAGGAAGTGAACAGGCAGCAGCTTCAGCTGCCCACAGTTAAAATGGATGCAGCCAGACTCAGTGGAGGGAGATTTCTGCAGCATATTTGGCAAGTACAGAATCACAGTATATATAAAAGAATATGCAAAGTGGTTGGAGGGAAGCTTCAGAATGGCAAGGAGGATATTATTACAAATTATATGAGAAGACTGCAGTTCCTCTTTAACATGAGAATAGATTTACATTTTTTGGTTACACCTATGTGCAGAATTGCATGTCCTGCACAAAGAATTGACAATATTTTCATAATGCTGGTTAGGCTTTAAAAAATATTCATCAACACAATAGAGCCTGCAGGGTCAATATGGATATGTGGATTAACATTTAGAACTAAGGAGTGTAGTCTCTGGTCGGTCAGGGGCTCCAATATGGTCACTTGGCAAGAGACTTATTTAGAGAGAAAAAAAAGTCTCAGTGGCCTTATAAACTATAGAAGGCCTAGGGGCATCAGATTGTAAAACTTGTATGGTATACGTTTTAAAGTAAGATCCAGCTGATACTATTGTCAAACAGAGGGTTGCAATATCCCAAAGCAACTCATAAATACCTTTTTTTCATGAAGCTTGAGACTATTATACTGTATGTAGCGCCCTCCTAGGTAGGTGCTAGAGAGTGTATTATAGTTTTTGGTTTCTCTGCTTAGCAGAAGAACAGCAAGTAAATTTATGTGCTGTCTGCTTAACAGAGAGTTGTGATTGTTTAGTAGAGTCTGCTCAGTTTGCCCAGATGCTGCTCATGCTGTCTCAAAGTGTCACACTGGTCTAACCGCTATGGAAAGTGCTGGACCGTGGGTGGAAACCATGCAGATGGTAGCATGAATATTCATACAGCCCTGGCCAATTACAAGGAGAGTTGCCCCTAGGCATGATGGGTGCCTGTATTTATATTTTAAGAGCACATGGGCTCTGGGTCTTCCTCCATAGAGAGTTCCAGGTGCGGAGGGGCCCCTGCACAGACCTTGTGGTCTCAGGTGGGCGACCTGAGGGCCTTAACGGTGAAGGCTGAAACCCAGGGTTCTCCTGAAAGCTGACTGAGGGAGGATGTCCATTAGGGGTGCATGGATCAAAAAACTTACGGTTTGGATCATTCCTCGGATCAGAGTCACGGATTGGATCATTTTTCGGATTAGGAAATAAAATAAAAAAAGACTCCCCACTGTAATATCCAGAATCTCCCCCACTGCTGTAATATCCACATTATCTCCCCCACTGCTGTAATATCCACATTATCTCCCCTACTGCTGTAATATCCACATTATCTCCCCCACTGCTGTAATATCCACATCATCTCCCCACTGCTGTACTATCCACATCATCTCCCCCACTGTAATATCCACGTCATCTCCCCCACTGTAATATCCACGTCATCTCCCCCACTGCTGTAATATCCACATCATCTCCCCACTGCTGTAATATCCACATCATCTCCCCACTGCTGTAATATCCACATCATCTCCCCCACTGCGGTAATATCCACATCATCTCCCCCACTGCGGTAATATCCACATCATCTCCCCCACTGCGGTAATATCCACATCATCTCCCCCACTGTAATATCCACATCATCTCCCCCACTGTAATATCCACATCATCTCCCCACTGCTGTAATATCCACATCATCTCCCCCACTGCTGTAGTATCCACATCATCTCCCCACTGCTGTAATATCCACATCATCTCCCCCACTGCGGTAGTATCCACATCATCTCCCCCACTGTAATATCCACGTCATCTCCCCCACTGTAATATCCACATCATCTCCCCCACTGTAATATCCACATCATCTTCCCCACTGTTGTAATATCCACATCATCTCCCCCACTGTAATATCCACGTCATCTCCCCCACTGTACTATCCACAATCAGGGCTGTTGCAAGGTTTTTTGACACCCTAGGCGAAACCTAATTTTGCCGCCCCCCTTCACTCCACCCCTGACCCCACCCCCTTTTCCGTGCCCATGTAAACCCCACCTTTTTAACGAAGCGCCCATAAAATGCAGCCCACCATCGCCCATCAATGCAACCTACCAGCACCCATCAAATGCAGCCTACCAGCGCCCATCAATGCAGCCTACCAGCGCCCATCAAATGCAGCCTACCAGCGCCCATCAATGCAGCCTACCAGCGCCCATCAATGTAACCTACCAGCACCCATCAAATGCAGCCTACCAGCGCCCATCAATGCAACCTACCAGCACCCATCAAATGCAGCCTACCAGCGCCCATCAATGCAACCTACCAGCACCCATCAAATGTAGCCTACCAGCGCCCATCAATGCAACCTACCAGCGCCCATCAATGCAGCCTACCAGCGCCCATCAATGCAACCTACCAGCACCCATCAAATGTAGCCTACCAGAGCCCATCAATGCAGCCTACCAGCGCCCATCAAATGCAGCCTACCAGCGCCCATCAAATGCAGCCTACCAGCGCCCATCAAATGCAACCTACCAGCACCCATCAAATGCAGCCTACCAGCGCCCATCAATGCAACCTACCAGCACCCATCAAATGCAGCCTTCCAGCGCTCATCAATGCAACCTACCAGCACCCATCAAATGTAGCCTACCAGCGCCCATCAATGCAACCTACCAGCGCCCATCAATGCAGCCTACCAGCGCCCATCAATGCAACCTACCAGCACCCATCAAATGTAGCCTACCAGAGCCCATCAATGCAGCCTACCAGCGCCCATCAAATGCAGCCTACCAGCGCCCATCAAATGCAGCCTACCAGCGCCCATCAAATGCAGCCTACCAGCGCACATCAAATGCAGCCTACCAGCGCCCATCAATGCAGCCTCACCAGCGCCCATCAATGCAGCCTCACCAGCACACATCAATGCAGCCTCACCAGCGCCCATCACATTTAGCCTCACCAGGACCCATCAAATTCAGCATACCATTGCCCATCAATGAATGTTTGCTTGCTTCCATTCATTCAGGAGCCGGGACACAGACACAGTCCTTCACTGCCGCTGCACATCTGACATCTGTGAACGGAAGGACGGCTGCATGCTGATGCTGAGACTTAGTTGCTTGCTGCAGAGAGAAGAGAGTAGGAAAACCAGTGGCCGGGCGCCCCCTAGGCATCATGGCGCCCTAGGCGGCTGCCTAGTTTGCCTAGTGGTAGCACCGGCCCTGTCCACAATCTCCCCCACTGCTGTAATATCCACGTCATCTCCCCACTGCTGTAATATCTACGTCATCTCCCCCACTATAATGGACATCTCCCCCACTCACTGTAATATCCACAGACATCTCCCGCACTGTATGTCCACAGACAGCTGCTGGGTGTACCAAGATGGCCGCCGCTCCGGAGCTAGGCCGAAGCCACGGCCTTTCCTAAGGCCGAGGCAGTGGCGCACTCCACGGAGCGCGTGGTGTGCCAATCCGAACAGGTTGACCCGTTTGGATCATGGATCGGGACGATCCGTTGCACCACTAATGTCCATGGATCCTTTCTGGTATCACTGAGAGGCTACCGCTGGTGCTTCAGGAGCCCTGTGAGTACAGACCCCTTAAGGGATCCTAGACACTGGTGCCGCTAAATCCCCCTCTGGGTGCTAGAGGTTAGCATACTGGGTGTAGGCTAAAGGGGACACTGGCTTGTGTCTTGAAGAAGCAGGGTCCACCAAATTCCTCCTACTAAAAAGGGACTTTATTCTGTACAGTCTGCTATACAGTTCTACTGACAGCCTGCTGCACAGTTTTACCAAGAAAGCTGTCCTTGCATGTGAATAGTTTAATTTGGAGTATCCTACTAAATTCCTTCTGCTATCCAAGCTCTCCAAATAAAATAAAAAAAACACATTCCCTAGACTGGTCAATGGAGACAATGAAAAGTGTGTGTACTTAGCTTAGTGTTGGAAAATACCCTGTGACTGCCTGCGGATTAAACAGTGGGAGACCTGGGCAAAAATATAAGCTGCTCCTGCGGGGGTAGCGCTACATGATTTATAGCAGAGATTTCTCTATTTTTGAGCAGGTTTGTCAATTCTAGGTAAAGAAGTGATGAGCAGGTGTATCTACTGGTCTGCCTTTGTATGGTTTAGGTGGCAGAATGGGAATCACCCAGATGTCTACTGCCACAGCAACTGAGTTCACAGGTGGTGGAGCTGTCCTGTTTGGAGCCACACATCTGCCCTTTTACACATTATTTATTAATAGGGCGCTTAATTTTAATGAGCGCTCTTTCTATATAAAGATAAGAACAGGGTTAAATACAAGTACATCATATGGTAGCATGCATCCACTAGACATGCAAAAAAACATATTGTAGCGCATTTTATACTTGATCAGAAGAATATATATCTAATGTAATATAGTGCTTTTTAATTACTAATACTGTATAAGATGTAAAAATTGCAACACCGTGGGGTCAATTTACTAAAGGCAAATAGATTGTTCACTCTGCAAGGGAAGTTGCAATTTGCAAGGGAAATATCCCCAAAGCTTAGTGAATGAATTTAAGCTATGCTGACTTCCTTCATCCAATCATTTGCAAGCAAAAATGTTTTTTTTTTCCTTACATATGACTAGGTACTGGCTTTGCAAAGTGAATTTTTTCCACATTCACTAAGGTCTGGGGAAAATTACTTTGCACAGAGCAACGTCCCTTGCAAAGTGAACAGCATGCCTTTAGTAAATCACTCCCAGTATCTCCAGTATAATGAAAAGGAAAAAAAAAGTTTTGCCTATAGTTCTACTTTTCACTATCTTTTTTTTTTATGACTGGTAACTCCAGTGGAGTAATATTGAAAAAAATAAAAACATTATAAAAAACAGCCTAACAATGCACATAATGTTTGAGCTCTATTAAAATATACGGCATCAAAAAATGCTATGCTTTTTACTTACTGCTGGTAACTGAAAATGTGTGTGGTCTCTATGATTGAGTGTAAACATGAGAAATGAGTAAACTTGTACCATCATCCAGGAATCTTTGAAATAGAGGGGTGGGAAGCCTTACTGCTGGTAAGCCTAGGTACTGGGTGGGCATATGAAATCTGTGTCTGGAGCACAGAAGAGAGTGGTGGCCACATCCTTAGTAGGTTACAGGATGTAGAGGTTGCCCCAGAAGTTATATTACCAGACATCTCAAGTCTCCCGCAACTCGCGGGATACTCCCGCATTTGCCGGTGGGCTCACGGACACCCGCGAGTGCAGCACGATCTCCCGGCTGAGCCGGCACTGCCACTCAGCCTGGAGTTATCACAAACAGCGGGTGTCTCCTGCTGTGTTATGCAGCTGCAGTCTTAACTGTTTGACCCCCGTCCACTGTAACAAAGCCCCGTCTCCTCATCCATGATAGACGGAACACTGATTCAATTTCCCAGCATTGTATCAGTGTTCAGTTGACCGTCTATCGTGGATGAGGAGGCGGGGCTTTGTTGCAGTGGATGGCCGCCGAACAGTTAAGACTGCAGCTGCATGACACAGTGGGAGACACCCGCTGTGTGTAATCAAGGTACTGGCGAAGCTGCAGATGGGCACTGATGAGGATACAAATGAACACATTGAGGCTGCATTGTTGGCACAGTGAGTCTGCAGATGGGCAAAGTGAGGCTGCATTTTTGGCACAATGAGGCTGCAGATGGGCACTGATGAGGCTACAGATGGGCACAATGAGACTGCGCATTGTTGACACTAATGAGGCTGCAGATGGGCACTGATGAGGCTGCATTGATGGGCACTGATGAGGCTGCGTTGTTGGCACAGTGAGGATGCAAATGGGCACAGTGAGGCTGCATTGTTGAAACTAATGAGGCTACAGATGGGCACAGTGAGGCTGCATTGATGGCTCAGTGAGGCTGCATTGATGGGCACTGACGAGGCTGGGTTGTTGGCACAGTGAGGCTGCAGATGGGCACAGTGAGGCTGCATTCTTGGCACTGATGAGGCTGCAGATGGGCACAGTGTGGCTGCAGATGGGCACAGTGAGGCTGCATTCTTGGCACTGATGAGGCTGCAGATGGGCACAGTGAGGCTGCATTGATGGCTCAATGAGGATGCATTGATGGGCACTGACAAGGCTGCAGATGTGCACAGTGAGGCTGCATTGTTGGCACTGATGAGGCTGCAAATGGGCACAGTGTGGGTGCATTGTTGGTGAGTGTGACACAACATTATCTTTTTAAAGTATTATTTTATTATGGCATTATATTATTATCTTTAAAGTATTATTTTATTATAGTACTATAGGGGCGGGGGTGTTGTCGGTACGGAGTGTGACCTCCCTGAAATGAGCTTGCCACCTCCCTGAAATTAGTTTTTGCAGGTTGTGATGTCTGTATTACTAAGCGTGTGCTGAACGTTTGCTTACTGTGGGGTCCAAGTATCTGAGGTGAGGTGCATTTTACAACTCTCTGGTAGAGCTGCAGTGTCACTGTGCAAATAGATTGGCACTTTGGTGGAAGATGCAATGTTGTGGTTTTTACATATTACAATAAAATAGGTAGAAAGCACTTCTTTATTTCAATTGGACTGTATATTGTCCTGTGTATGTTGGCTGTCATAAAGTACCCCTGAGCCGAAAACACCTGGGTTTGGTTTAAGGCAGGTTCTGTGAAGATTACTAAAGATCTGGTGACGAATCCGAACCCCCGCTGAAATCAACAGGAGCCAAATGTATAGAAATAGTAATGGACACTTTCTAGGCTAGTGAGAAAAGGATTGTCAAAAATATGGCTTGGTGGCTGGGAACTGTCATGGGGAACATGTACCAACGATTAGCTTGCTTGGCATCAAAGGATCTTTAGGGGCAATTAAGTTCACATAGGTACACTGTATGTGTAGAATAAGTTCAGTGGCATTGCAGCTGCTAAAGCATTTATCCGAAACACCAGGATGATAATATGCTAGCCTAGAGGGGACCATCTACCATTGGGTAAAACTTTGAAAAGGTTTCTTGAGAGGGATCACCAGAAGGGCATAGGCAACATCTTGTTATGCTTGCGTCTATCTAGCAAGGTTACTCTGTGGTATAACAAAGAAGCTGAGACTTCTGCAGTGTATAGATGTGCTTTTTACTATACAAAGCTGCTGTACAAAAACTATTACAATCTTAGGAATACAATACAAGACTGACAGATATCTATAACAAGCAACATGCCTACAAAATAGAACAGCCTATGGTCTAACAGTACAAATACATTTAAAGGGTTACTTAACTTCTGT
Source organism: Lithobates sylvaticus (assembly GCA_028564925.1). NCBI lineage: Eukaryota > Metazoa > Chordata > Amphibia > Anura > Ranidae > Lithobates > Lithobates sylvaticus. Next base: position 79,910,162 of record CM053037.1, read on the forward strand.
TACTGTATGTTCATGATCTCCATTGGCAAGATTTCTTCTTGGAGACCAGGTTCTGTTCTTGTATCATGAGCGGCTTCTGATGATCTGTTCTGTCCTGATGTTACAGCATTCTGTGTGTGTCTCTAATCATCCATTTTATTTGTCCCAGTTTGTTGACCAAAGTTAATGTTTATAGACTTGTTTCCATAACAACCGACTAACAGTCATTCTTTTCAGTTTGAGAGACCCTCTCAACCTGTTTACTGTAGCTGAAGAGACAATGGACTGTTGCTAGCTACCCATTGTCTACTCAAACCAATCCTGTCATTAATATAACAGACTTTCTTTTCAGTTTGAGAGACACTCTCAACCTGTTTACTGTAGCTGACGAGACAATAGCCTCTTCAAACTGTCAATTTAAATACAAGAATGTTATCTAACACCATTGTATGAAAACAGCATTTGTTTGAGAATTCTACTCAAACCAGAAGACTGGCAGTAATCTGATCAACTAAACTTGTAATGTTATGTCTGATGTTAAAAAAATCATATTTTAACAAATGCAACACATTTCGCCCTAGATTTTTATATAGAAAATCACTTCATTACTAATAAAACTCATTCTAAACATTCATTTTCCTTGAATGCAACACCTCCAATTTCTGTCATTGAGAAGATGTTTCAGTCTTTTAACTTAAAAGTTCATTAGAAAGTCCATTCTAAAGTTCTTTAGAAACAAGTCCAGGCTTGTAAAACATCAAAGGCCTTGCTCTCCACAGCTCTTGCGATCTTCCCTCATTCTTTCCATCTTGTAATCACTTTTCTCTGGTCTTCCTATGGATCAAATCGGAGACAGCCTGTGGAGTGGAAAACAAAGCTGATTATCTGTTCCTTCTAATAATACATAAACAGTAGATCCAGGCCCTTCAGCTACGATCTCTCCTCTAAATGGCTTCTTGCCTGGATATCTGACTAACACTTTTCCCCCTGCCTGTACCCACTTCTGACCCTCCCAAAGAACATCAATAGGGAGGAGAGGAAATATACTGATATTTCCCAGAAGATCACTGCTGTTTATTTTGGAAGGTTTTATGTTATGTAGCCTCACTTTCCACTCTTGCTGAGAAGTATCCACTAACCAGTCAGAGTCCCAGCCACTCTCTTGAAGCTCATCTGCCAATGCAAATATAACTTCAAAACTTCCTGCCAGATTCCCTCTCATTCCTAGATAGGCTTCAGCTTCAGATACGTCACTCTTGGTTTCTATGTCATGGGAAGCAGTAACATGGTATCTGTTAAGCCCTGTTCTTTCAGGAACCTTACATAAATGCAACTGAATGAACTCTGCACTCCGGCTGTGGAATCTGTGCCCCAGCCCCTACCATCCTCTCATATGGTGTGCTTTTGGCTATTGGCCTAGAATTTAACAACATGACTGCCTGTGTGAGGACCCGATCCCAACCCCTTAGTGTATGTGTGGGTGTAAGTTTGCGTATCTGGTCCTTCAATAGCCCGTTATATCTTTCAATCAAACCAGCTGCCTGTGGATGCTATGGGATGTGGCACAATCAGTACACTCCAGAATCTTTGGCCCACTGCTGTACTGTTGATCTGGTGAAGTGTGAGCCGTTATCACTTTGGACATGCTTGGGACAACCATAAGCAACGACAAGTTTCTGAAGCAGTTGAAGCGTTGCGGCTTGATCTGCACGTTTGCAAGGATGAACAAGCATAAGTCCTGAATAGGTGTCCACTACAGTGCAACAATATCTCAGTCCATTGTTTCCCCGGGGCAGGGGACCGATGAAGTCAATCTGCCATATCTCTGCAGGCCTCTCACCCCTCTTAATCGACCCGGTGGAGTACTTTTGTAATGGCCATTGTCGCACTTCTCCACACACTGTACAGTTCCCTATTGCAGTCTTTATCATGTCCATGGATATAGGCAAGCCTCTCTGCTGTGCCCATTCATATGTTGCTTTCTGCCCCAAATGTCCAGATTGCTTGTGGGCCCAGTTGGCCAAGTTCATCAAGACAGGATCAATTGGCACAACTGCCTTCACTTTGGCGATTTCATCTGCAACTCTGTTATAGTTCTCAAAGTCTGGGACTAGGGGCACATGTGCATCAACATGCCCCACTTTTATGGTGCGGGAGTGAGCTTCCTTCCAGATGTAGTCCCAGACTTCCTTGCCTCCCCACACCACCTTTCCATTAATCATCCATTCATTGGACTTCCACGTGGGCATCCAAGTTGTCAGTCCTTTAAAAACCGCCCAGCTGTCAGTGTAGATAGTGACATGGGAAGAAGGATACTCCTGAAGAGTCATCACTACAGCTTTCAACTCTGCATACTGACTGGACCCTCCAATTCCGCTCTCCTGCAGGACTGTGTCTGTACTTGGGTTGTAGGCTGCTGCTGTCCATTTACGCCCAGACGAGGCGACTATGGCTGAACCATCAGTGAACCATGCTGGCTGCTTCATGTCTTCTGACAGAGACTCAAAGGGTGGAGCCTCTTGAATGGGGGATGACTGCAGCACAGGAATTTCTTCTTCTGGTTGGGTGCTGGTAAAAGTAACAAGCCCTGCCAACTGTTGTGAAATGTCTCTAACATCCCCAGCTGCAATACCCCCTCTTTCTTGAAGGTACCACTTCCATTTCATCAGTGTCTGGTTCTGGGCTACAGCTGCCCTAGTGGTCAGTCCATTATCTCTCACCCATCCTGCTATTGGCAATGCAGTGTGGATGGTGACTGTGTCCTTTCCTGTAATGGTCTCTACATGTTGAAGTGCTGTGTAGGCCCCAAACAGGTACTTCTCTAGGGGCGTGTATCTCTTCTGTGCCCCTGTCAGTTGTTTGGACCAAAATCCAATGGGTATTGCTCTCAGTCCTTTCTTTTCATTTGGCTGCCACAGACTCCAAGATATGGTTCTATTCTGCTCCACTACATCCAGCTGAAATGGTACTCCTTGTCTCATGGGTCCCAATCCCTGATGCTGCAAAATAGCTTCTTTAGCAGCCAGGAATGCAGTCCGCTGCTCTGAACCCCATGAGAACCCAGTCTTTTTTCCGGGTGACATTATATATAGGCCTCAGAATCAGTCCAAGATGTGGGATGAATGATCTCCCGAACCCCACAACTCCAATTAACAATCTGTGCCTCCTCTTTGGTAGTAGGGGGCGACAGAGCCTGGATAGTTTGCACAACTGTCTCTGGAATTTTCCTCTATGGCCCAGTCCACATCATTCCCAGGAATTTCACTTCTGTTGCAGGTCCTTGGACTTTGTCTTTGTCGATAGCCCACCCTCTGTTCTCCATGTGATGTATCAGCAGGTGCAGTGCTTCAGTTACATCTTCTTTTGTTCCAGAGATCATGATGTCATCAATGTAGTGGAACACAGCGACGTTCAAACTCAGGATACTTAAATCTTGGGCAATCAGTCCATGACAAATCGTTGGAGAATGAACATAGTCTTCAGGGAGCATGGTGAAAGTGTACTGGCGGCCGTCCCACACAGTAGCAAACTGATCTTGACACTCTGGGTCTATTAAAATCGAAAAGAAAGCATTAGCCAGGTCTATCACAGCATGATATTCTCCTGCATCTTTAGCAATTTTTTCAACAATTGAGATCATATCTGGTAGAGCTGACTTCAATGGAGGTGCCACTTTGTTTAGACCTCTGTAATCCACAGTCATTCTATATGTCCCATCAGGCTTTTTTACTGGGAACACCGGAGACGAGAAAGGACTTACAGCAGGTCTAAGGATTCCTACTCTCAACAGTTCTTGAATAGTCTCCCCAATTTCTTTGTGGCCTCCAGTAAGTCTGTACTGCTTGAGACAGACTGGCTTCTCTGATGGAGGAATGTAGACAGGGGTCCATTTCGCATGACCTCTGACCACAGCCTTCACCGCCCTTACCAGATACGCTTTATCAGGATACCCAAATGTAAATGTACCTCTTTCAGTCTGAATTGACTGACCTTGAAGTACATCCATCCCAAGAATATTTTCGGGTAACTCTGATACCAAAACATTCGTCATAAATCCTAATCCCTTGCCAATAGCCAATTTTACCCGTATCCTAACTGCTGGTGTTGTTTGCCCTCCCAAACCTTCTACATAAATCAATTCTCCTTTGTGATGGGAAGGATTGCCTTGCAAAAGTGTAACTTCGGCTCTGCTATCAACTAAAGCCATTACATGTGTAGGAGAAGATGACTTCCCCCACCATACAGTGACAGGTGCATATGGGCGTCGGTCTCCTGCTCTCACTGCCCTCACGGCTCTTACAGGAGACTCACCTTCCCTTCATAAAGGATAAGGAACCTCCCAATCCCCTTTTCTGATTCTCTCTAACTCCTCCCCAGGATAAAGGGATTTGAGTTTGTGTTCACGTTCAGTTTTGGGAATTGGTTTGGGACTAACAGGAGGGGTCTGTTCTGTTTCCTCTAAGTCTAGGCTGATGTTATCTTCACTAGGAGTAGTGTTTCTAACCCTGACAGTTTTACCTACTAAATCTTTTCACCTCTTCAGCATTTCTGCAGTAGAAATGCCATCTATCTCATCTTTAGGTACTTCTGCCTTTAATAGGTCCACCCACATTTCTTTCCTAGAAATAACTAGCCTGGTTTTCTCTTCACCTCCTGTCTTCTCTACCCCTTTCCCTTTCTTCTCTGTTCTTTTCTGCTTGTATTCTTCCTGTCTGGCCTTGACCTTATCTACTGCCCTGACAGGTTTTTTGTTTTAGTCTCCTATAGCTCCCCCAACTTGCTTAAAAGGGTTGTAGCTTCATGAATCTTGCTGTTTAATCCCAGGCCTCCCAACAAGGACAATAAGGGAGCCCTGAGATTAACCACTTCAGCCCCGGACCAATTGTCAGCTTAAGGACCAGAGGTCTTTTTTCAATTTCGCACTGCACTGCTTTAACTGGTAATTGCGCGGTCATGCAATGTTGTAACCAAACTAAATTTGCGTCCTTTTCTTCCCACAAATAGAGCTTTCTTTTGATGGTATTTGATTGTCTCTGTGATTTTTATTTTTTGCGCTATAAACGGAAAAGGACCGCAAATTTTGAAAAAAAAAGATATTTTCTACTTTTTGTTATAAGAAAAATCTAATAAACTCAATTTTAGTCAAACATTTGGGCCAAAATGTATTCAGCCACATGTCTTTAGTAAAAAAAATGCCAATAATCGTATATTTATTGGTTTGCGCAAAAGTTATAGCGTCTACAAACTAGAGTACATTTTATGGAATTTACACCGCTTTTAATTTATGACTGATGACTCATTTCTTGAGGTGCTAAAATGACAGGGAAGTACAAAACCCCCCCCAAATGACCCCATTCTGGAAAGTAGACACCCCAAGCTATTTGCTGAAAGGCATGTTGAGCCCATTGAATATTTTTTTTTTTTTAGTCCCAAGTGATTGAATAAAGACAAAAAAATAAAAAATATTGCTCACACATGCCATGGTTATATGTGGAGATGCACCCCAAAATACATTTTGCTGCTTCTCCTGAGTATGGGGATACCACATGTGTGGGACTTTTTGGGAGCCTAGCCGCGCAAACCCCGAAACCCAAGCACCACCTTCAGGATTTCTAAGGGTGCAAATTTTTGATTTCACTTCTCACTACCTATCACAGTTTCGAAGGCCATAAAATGCCAAAATAGAACAAACCCCCCCCCCAAATGACCCCATTTTGGAAAGTAGACACCCCAAGCTATTTGCTGAGAGGCATGTTGAGTACATGGAATATTTTATATTTTGCCACAAGTTGCGGGAATATTACAAACTTTTTTTTTTTTTTTGCCCAAAGTTGTCACTAAATGATATATTGCCCACACATGGCATGTGTGGAATTACAACCCAAAATACATTCTGCTGCTTCTCCTGAGTACGGGAATACCACATGTGTGGGACTTATTGGGAGCCTATCCGCATACGGGACCCCGAAAACCAAGCACCGTCTTCAAGATTTCTAAGGGCATAAATTTTTGATTTCACTCCTCACGACCTATCACTACCTATCACAGTTTTGAAGGCCATAAAATGCCAAGATGGCACAAAACCCCCCCAAATGACCCCATTTTGGAAAGTAGACACCCCAAGCTATTTGCTGAGAGGCATGTTGAGCCCATTGAATATTTTTTTTTTGTCCCAAGTGATTGAATAAAGACAAAAAAAAAAATGTTTTACAAAAAGTTGTCGCTAAATGATATATTGCTCACACATGCCATGGTTATATGTGGAATTGCACCCCAAAATACATTTTCCTGCTTCTCCTGAGTACGGGGATAACACATGTGTGGGACTTTTTGGCAGCCTAGCCGTGTACGGCACCCCGAAAACCAATCACCGCCTTCAGGATTTCTAAGGGTGCAAATTTTTAATTTCACTCCTCACTACCTATCACAGTTTCGAAGGCCATAAAATGCCAAAATAGCACAAACCCCCCCCCCCCCAAATGACCCCATTTTGGAAAGTAGACACCCCAAGCTATTTGTTCAGAGGCATGGTGAGTATTTTACAGCTCTCATGTGTTTTTGAAAATGAAGAAAGTAAAGAAAAAAAATTATTTTTTTTCTTTTTTTAATTTTCAAAACTTTGTGACAAAAAGCGAGTTCTGCAAAATACTCACCATACCTCTCAGCAAATAGCTTGGGGTGTCTACTTTCCAAAATGGGGTCATTTGGGGGTGGTTTGTGCCATCTGGGCATTCCATGGCCTCCGAAACTGTGATTGGCAGTGAGGAGTGAAATAAAAAAATTACACCCTTAGAAAGCCTGAAGGCGGTGCTTGGTTTTTTGAGGTCCCGTACGCAGCTAAGCTCCCAAAAAGTCCCATATGTGGTATCCCCGTACTCAGGAGAAGCAACAGAATGTATTTTGGGGTGTATTTCCACACATGCCCATGACATGTTTGAGCAATATATCATTTAGTGACAACTTTTTGTTTTCATTATTCAATCTCTTGGGACAAAAAAAATAAATATTTAATGGGCTCAACATTGCTCTCAGCAAATAGCTTGGGGTGTCTACTTTCCAAAATGGGGTCATTTGGGGGGGGGGGGGGGGTTGAACTGTCCTGGCATTTTATACACAACATTTAGAAGCTTATGTCACACATCACCCACTCTTCTAACCACTTGAAGACAAAGCCCTTTCTGACACTTTTTGTTTACATGAAAACATATTTTTTTTTGCAAGAAAATTACGTTGAACCCCCAAACACTATATATATTGTTAAAGCAAAGGCCCTACAGAATAAAATGGTGGGTGTTGCTTTTTTTTTTTCCACACAGTATTTGCGCAGCGATTTTTCAAACCCATTTTTTGTGGAAAAAAAACACATTTTTTTCTTATTTTAATGCACTAAAACACACTAGGCCGAGGCCGATCTTAGGCCGAGTACAGAGGTCTTTTTTCAATTTCGCTTTAACCACTTTAGCCCCGGACCAATTGTCAGCTTAAGGACCAGAGGTCTTTTTTCAATTTGAAATTTTTTGCGATATAAACGGAAAAGGAGAAAAAAAATGCCAATAAGCGTATATTTATTGGTTTGCGCAAAAGTTATAGCGTCTACAAACTAGAGTACATTTTCTGGAATTTACACGGCTTTTAATTTATGACTACCTCTGTCATTTCTTGAGGTGCTAAAATGGCAGGGAAGTACAAAACCCCCCCAAATGACCCCATTTTGGAAAGTAGACACCCCAAGCTATTTGAAAAGAGGCATGTTGAGCCCATTGAATTTTTTACTTTTTGTTTGAATAAAGACAAAAAAAAATAAAAAAAATTTTTTTTCATAAATTTGTCACAAAATGATATATTGCTCACATGTCATGGTTATATGTGGAGATGCACCCCAATATACATTTTGCTGCTTCTCCCGAGTTTGCGGATACCACATGTGTGGGACTTTTTGGGAGCCTAGCCGCGCACGGGGCCCCGAAACCCAATCAACGCCTTCAGGGTTTCTAAGGGTGCAAATTTTTGATTTCACTCCTCACTACCTATCTCATTTTTGAGGTGCTAAAATGGCAGGGAAGCACAAAACCCCCCCAAATTACCCCATTTTGGAAAGTAGACACCCCAAGCTATTTGCTGAGAGGCATGTTGAGTACATTGAATATTTTTTATTTTGCCACAAGTTGCGGGACAAATTACAAACTTTTTTTTTTTTCCCAAAGTTGTCACTAAATGATATATTGCCCACACATGCCATGGGCATATGTGGAATTACACCCCAAAATACATTCTGCTGCTTCTCCTGAGTACGAGGATACCACATGTGTGGGACTTTTTGGGAGCCTATCCGCGCACGGGACCCCGAAAACCAATCAACGCCTTCAGGATTTCTAAGGGCATAAATTTTGATTTCACTCCTCACTACCTATCACTACCTATCACAGTTTTGAAGGCCATAAAATGCCAAGATGGCACAAAACCCCCCCAAATGACCCCATTTTGGAAAGTAGACACCCCAAGCTATTTGCTGAGAGGCATGTTGAGCCCATGGAATATTTTATTTTTTGCCACAAGTTGATTGAATATTACAAACTTTTTTTTTTTTGCAAAAAGTTGTCACTAAATGATATATTGCTCACACATGCCATGGTTATATGTGGAATTGCACCCCAAAATACATTTTGCCACTTCTCCTGAGTACGGGGATACCACATGTGTGGGACTTTTTGGGAGCCTATCCGCGTACGGGACCCCGAAACCCAAGCACCACCTTCAGCATTTCTAAGGGTGTAAATTTTTGATTTCACTCCTCACTACCTATCACAGTTTCGAAGGCCATAAAATGCCAAGATTGCACAAAACCCCCCCAAATGACCCCATTTTGGAAAGTAGACACCCCAAGCTATTTGCTGAGAGGCATGTTGAGTACATTGAATATTTTTTATTTTGCCACAAGTTGATTGAATATTACAAACAAAATAAAATTAAAAAAAAAACACACTATATTGCTCAAAGTTTTGATGAAATAAAAAATATGATCTTAGGCCGAGTACATGGATACCAAACACGCCATGGTTTATATGTGCGCACAAACACGCAGTGGCGACAAAATACATTTTTAAAAGCCTTTAAAAGCCTTTACAGGTTACCACATTAGATTCACGGAGGAGGTCTACTGCTAAAATTACTGCCCTCGATCTGACCTTCGCGGTGATACCAAACATGCATGGTGCAATTGCTGTTAAAATATGACGCCAGACCAACGCTTGTGTTCGCCTTTGCGCAAAATAAGGGGGGGCAGGGGTGCATTTTTTTTTTTTTTTTTTTAGTTTTTCTTTTTATTTAGCTTTTTTATTTTATTTTTAAAACTGTTCCTTCCATTTTTTTTTCTTAGTTGTCATTTTTATTGTTATCGCAGGGAATGTAAATATCCCCTATGATAGCAATAGGCAGTGACAGGTACTCTTTTTTGAAAAAATTGGGGTCTATTAGACCCTAGATCTTTCCTGTGCCCTCAAAGCATCTGACCACACCAAGATCGGTGTGATAAAATGCTTTCCCAATTTCCCAATGGCGCGGTGGGTATGCCCACCATTAGAATACCTCCCTTCATCCACCCACTTCTAATGATGGGCATACATGCACCATTTATATATGCCGAAGCATGGGGGCATCCTCCCGCAAAAAAAGTTATTGCCACGTATACATGGTCGAACTTTTTTCGACCGTATGTACGTGGCATTAGGAGCAAAATCGCTCCTCCGCCCTCTGCTGCCCCCATGCTTCGGCATATATGCTCTTTTTTTTAACTGTGGTGGTGAAATCACCTCCTACAGCATTGGAGTCGCGGCTTTATGTATCGTGGGAGCAAACGCTGTTGCTGTCAAGATAAATAAATCCACGCTGCAACTGAATGGCGTACCTGCTAAGCAAATAATGGTTAACATTAAAACAAAGTAACATTACAGTATAACAGTAAGACCTTACCATACCATACCTGCAAAGCAAATACCAAAAAAAAAACATAGTAAAAAATAAAACATTTTGTTAACGCAACCGGTGCTAAAATATATATATGCCGAAGCATGGGGGCATCCTCCCGCAAAAAAGTTATGCCACGTACACATGGTCGGACTTTTTTCGACCGTATGTACGTGGCATTAGGAGCAAAATCGCTCCTCCGCCCTCTGCTGCCCCCATGCTTCGGCATATATGCTCTTTTTTTTAACTGTGGTGGTGAAATCACCTCCTACAGCGTTGGAGTCGCGGCTTTATGTATCGTGGGAGCAAACGCTGTTGCTGTCAAGATAAATAAATCCACGCTGCAAACTGAATGGCGTACCTGCTAAGCAAATAATGGTTAACATTAAAACAAAGTAACATTAGAGTATAACAGTAAGACCTTACCATACCATACCTGCAAAGCAAATACCAAAAAAAAAACATAGTAAAAAATAAAACATTTTGTTAACGCAACCGGTGCCTAAAATATATATATGCCGAAGCATGGGGGCATCCTCCCGCAAAAAAGTTATGCCACGTACACATGGTCGGACTTTTTTCGACCGTATGTACGTGGCATTAGGAGCAAAATCGCTCCTCCGCCCTCTGCTGCCCCCATGCTTCGGCATATATGCTCTTTTTTTTAACTGTGGTGGTGAAATCACCTCCTACAGTGTTGGAGTCGCGGCTTTATGTATCGTGGGAGCAAACGCTGTTGCTGTCAAGATAAATAAATCCGCGCTGCAACTGAATGGCGCACCTGAAAACAAAAAAATGGTTAACAATAAAACATACCTGAAAAGCAAGCATGATAAAACATAATAAAACATTGCAGAATAGAATAGAGTAAAAAAGAGCAACAATAGAGAGAGAACAATAAAACGACAACTATTTTTGGTTTTTTATTTTTATATTTTTTTTGGGGGGTTTTTTTTTTTTTGTACTTTTTTATTTTATTTTTATTTTTTACACTTTTTTTTTAAACTATAACTATAATTTTAACTGTAACGGTCGGGTCTCAAAATGCGATGGCATTCTTGAGACCCTGTAACTATAATTTGAACTGCAACGGTCGGGTCTCAAAATGCGATGGCATTCTTGAGACCCTGTGAAAGTGTATCCTAGCCTGTGAAATGCTGTACCCTACGCTAATACCTCACTAGTTCGTGGTAGCGTTCAAAGCATTCACCAACGCAGAGACCAGGATTGTCAGGACAGCGTGGACAATAATAACGGGTGTCACGCCTAAATCCGCGCTTGCTACAGACACGACATCTTCTTTGGGGGGCTCGTTGGGTAGGGGTACTCTGGAGGACATGAGGATAATGCCTCTCATGCAGCCGGCTTACTGCATTTGGTAGGGGATGGTGAGGTGTGGAATCGCCTGGATACAGGAGTTCCATGACAACCGCTCCCTGGAATTCAAGGAAGGGTAACGTCCCGCCTGAAGCTCCGTATAGCACATGAGCATTCAGCAAAGCCAATTGGAATAAATAAATAGACACTTTTTTGTACCAGCGTCTAGCCTTACGGACAACTAGGTACGGCGCCAACAACTGGTCGTTGAGGTCCACCCCCCCCATATTAAGGTTGTATTCGTGGATACAGAGGGGTTTCGTCACAACACCAGCCGCCGTACGAATTTGGACTGTCGTGTCTGCATGAAGGGAGGTAAGAACGAAAACATTCCTATTATCCTCCACTTCACAGCGAGCAAGTTATTACACTTCAAGCAGGCTCTCTCCCCCAGACGGGAATCTACAAGACCAACGGGGCAATCAAGGGGTTAAAACCTTTATTTAGGTTGTAATCGCACTTTGCCTTTAAAAGCCTTTACAGGTTACCACATTAGATTCACGGAGGAGGTCTACTGCTAAAATTACTGCCCTCGATCTGACCTTCGCGGTGATACCTCACATGCTGGTGCAATTGCTGTTTACATATGACGCCAGACCAACGCTTGTGTTCGCCTTTGCGCAAGAGAAGGGGGGGCAGGGGTGCTTTTTTTTTTTTTAGTTTATTTAGCTTTTTTATTTAATTTTTAAACTGTTCCTTCCATTTTTTTTCTTAGTTATCATTTTTATTGTTATCGCAGGGAATGTAAATATCCCCTATGATAGCAATAGGCAGTGACAGGTACTCTTTTTTTGAAAAAATTGGGGTCTATTAGACCCTAGATCTTTCCTCTGCCCTCAAAGCATCTGACCACACCAAGATCGGTGTGATAAAACGCTTTCCCAATTTCCCAATGGCGCGGTTTATATCCGGGAGGGGGGACATTCCATCCCACTGCTTGTAAAAGCAGTCTAGAGGCTAATTACCTGCTAGAATTGCTTTTACATGAAAGCCGATCACTGGCTGAAAAGAATGATACCAAGATAATACCTAAACCTGCAGGCATCATTCTGGTATAACCATTCAAAGTCCAGCAACATACTGGACATATATTGTAATCTTTTTTTTCATGCAGCCTCTTGGCTGAATGAAAAAAAAGAGATTGATTGGTGGGTATGCCCACCATTAGAATACCTCCCTTCACCCACCCACTTCTAATGATGGGCATACATGCACCATTTATATATGCCGAAGCATGGGGGCATCCTCCCGCAAAAAAGTTATGCAACGTACACATGGTCGGACTTTTCCACGGGCAAGCCTCCGTCGGAATTTCGACCGTATGTACGTGGCATTAGGAGCAAATCGCCCCTGCTGCCCCAATGCTTCGGCATATATGCTCTTTTTTTTAACTGTGGTGGTGAAATCACCTCCTACAGCGTTCGAGTCGCGACTTTATGTATCGTGGGAGCAAACGCTGTTGCTGTCAAGATAAATAAATCCACGCTGCAACTGAATGGCGTACCTGCTAAGCAAATAATGGTTAACATTAAAACAAAGTAACATTACAGTATAACAGTAAGACCTTACCATACCATACCTGCAAAGCAAATACCAAAAAAAAAAAAAGTAAAAAATAAAACATTTTGTTAACGCAACCTGTGCCTAAAATATATATATGCCGAAGCATGGGGGCATCCTCCCGCAAAAAAGTTATGCCACGTACAAATGGTCTGACTTTTCCACGGGCAAGCCTCCGTCGGAATTTCGACCGTATGTATGTGGCATTAGGAGCAAATCGATCCTCCGCCCCTGCTGCCCCCATGCTTCGGCATATATGCTCTTTTTTTTAACTGTGGTGGTGAAATCACCTCCTACAGCTTTGGAGTCGCGGCTTTATGTATCGTGGGAGCAAACGCTGTTGCTGTCAAGATAAATAAATCCGTGCTGCAACTGAATGGCGCACCTGAAAACAAAAAAATGGTTAACAATAAAAGACCGTAAACAAAATTACATACCTGAAAAGCAAGCATGATAAAACATTGCAGAATAGAGTAAAAAAGAGTAACAATAGAGAGAGAATAGAGAGAGAGAGAACAATAAAACGACAACTATTTTTGGTTTTTTTATTTTATATTTTTTGGGGGTTTTTTTTTTTTTACACTTTTTTTTTAAACTATAACTATAATTTTAACTGTAACGGTCGGGTCTCAAAATGCAATGGCATTCTTGAGACCCTGTGAAAGTGTATCCTAGCCTGTGAAATGCTGTACCCTACTCTAATACTTCACTAGTGAGTGGTAGCGTTCAAAACATTCACCAATGCAGAGACCAGGATTGTCAGGACAGCATGGACAATAATAACGGGTGTCACGCCTACATCCGTGCTTGCTACAGACACGACATCTTTTTTGGGGGGCTCGTTGGGTAGGGGTACTCGGGAGGACATAAGAATAATGCCTCTCATGCAGCCGGCTTACTGCATTTGGTAGGGAATGGTGAGGTGCAGAACCGTCTGGATACAGAAGGTCTGTGACAACCTCTTCCTGGAATTCAATCCGTATAGCACATGAGCATTCAGAAAAGCCAATTGAAACAAATAAATAGACACTTTTTTGTACCAGCGTCTAGCCTTACGGGCAACTAGATACGGCGCCAACAACTGGTCGTTGAGGTCCACCCCTCCCATGTTTTGGTTATACTCGTGGACACAGAGGGGTTTCGTCACAACACCAGCCGCCATACGAATTTGGACTGTCGTGTCTGCATGAAGGGAGGTAAGAACGAAAACATTCTTATTATCCCTCCACTTCACAGCGAGCAAATTATTACACTTGAAGCAGGCTCTCTCCCCCAGCCTAAGAGGGAAATCTACAAGCCGCTGGGGAAAGCCCCGGCGATTAGGTCGCACGGTGCCACATGCTCCAATCTGCTGATCAAACAAGTGACTAAACAGTGGCACGCTCGTGTAATAATTGTCCACGTACAAGTGGTACCCCTTTCCGAATAAGGGTGACACCAAGTTCCACACTATCTTGCCAGCGCTCCCTATGTAATCTGGACAGTTCTCCGGCTCTACGTAACTATCTTTTCCCTCATAAACCGAAAAGCTCCACGTATAGCCTGTTGCCCTGTCACAGAGCTTGTAGAGCTTGACCCTGTATCTGGCACGCTTGCTGGGAAGGTACTGTTTGAAAGACAAGCGGCCAGAAAACTTAATCAGGGACTCGTCAACGCAGACAACTTGATTGGGAGTAAACAAGGCTGCAAAACGTTGGTTGAAGTGGTTTATGAGGGGCCGAATTTTGTAGAGCCGATCAAATTCAGGGTCTCCACGAGGACGACAGAGTTCATTGTCACTGAAGTGCATGAACCGCAAGATCTGTTCGTATCGTGCCCTGGACATGGAGCGAGAGAACACGGGCATATGGTGGACTGGTGAGGTGGACGGGATGAGGGAAGTACGGTTTCTGCAGAAGTGGTGGGCACCCAATCAGGATTGGCGAATTCTGCAGGAAGGGCACTATGTGATCGACGGGCCTGCCTTTGTCTTCTTCTTGGTGGCAGCGGGACACTACTTGTGCTTGCCACCTTGCCAGCTTGACCTGCACTTATGGGACTCGCCACGTCACCAAGTGTTACTGCAGTTCTGGATGTACTTCCAGGGTGTACTAGGCCGCTGGTACTTGCCAGTTCACCAGAAGGAATAGCGGCGCTAGTACTTCTCTGCTCCATACGAGAGACCTGCGGTTCCTGCACCTCAACAGCAGCAGAAGATCGGGATCGGGTACTCCTGACCTTAGCAGGGACCACACCTCTGTCGCCAGAGCTATCTGTCATGGAGCCGCTGTCGTCTACTGGATCGTATTCTGAGCCTGA
The DNA here is from genome assembly GCA_028564925.1 of Lithobates sylvaticus. Taxonomy (NCBI): domain Eukaryota; kingdom Metazoa; phylum Chordata; class Amphibia; order Anura; family Ranidae; genus Lithobates; species Lithobates sylvaticus. The sequence goes on from CM053037.1 coordinate 79,925,339, forward strand.
TTCTAACAGATGAGTGACCTCCTCTTCACTATCTGACATACTCAGAAACAAGTAGGCCTGTTCACTAGTGTACTTTCGATTTGCCATTTTGGGCTCTAAATTTAGTAGTACACTAGTGAGATTCACAGGTAAAAAAGCTCCTAGGCTGGGGGGCGTGGCCAGGATGCCGAACTGAGCGGTCGCACTTTCTGAGCTCTGCTGGAGTAGAACCTGTAACTGATCCGGAATCAGCGGATAACCTCCCTATTTGAGGCTTCCAGTCTGTGCATGCCTTCTAGGTACTCCACGGGCCCCAAAAAGGCCAAAAAAATGAAATTTCCTCCGCCTGAGGACACCCCTGTGACTCGGGCCCCGGAACTGCGGCCTACTCCTCCATACAACAACAGCATGGCGTCGCAGACCGACCACGAGGAGGAGACGCCGCCAGGAATCCCGGAGGTGATGGCAGCTGTGACGGACCTAGCCGGGACACGGGCTGTTGGAGGGGACTGAGTGCGAGCCTGTTGCCTTGCGATTATGGGCCCTGGCATTTGGGGGAACAGTGCTCTTTGAGCTGCAAGCCTGGGACCCCTGAGCTGGTGGTACTTGGATTCAGGTCCATGCTGGCCCCCCAATACACATAGAATCTGTATGTGTATTTGGCATATTAGCAAGAGACGCTAATGTCATGACTCATGAACTCCAGCCACCTGTCTGTTGTGTTAATGAATATTGTCTGGCTTGTAAGAGTATTTCACCTATTGTTGTGTGTGCTAATTAACCCTGCAATTGAATGATGGAGCCCAGTGTTGATTAAGATAATTAGCTCATGCTAATTAGGTTAGGCTTGAGTCATCTGTCAACTGTATATAAGTGTGACATGTCAAATAAAGAGTAATTCCTGATGTGCCCTACACTGGTGTTGTCTGGTGACTGGGTGGGCTAAAGGGTCTTGGATTGTATGGTACCGGACAGAGGAAGCATTTACGGCGGACATCTTGAGTACGAGGTCCGTCACAGCAGCTATTAGCATGTGCCAGACGACACTGACGAACAAAATAGAAGCTGTGCAGCTTGATGTCGGACTAGTGAGACAAGACCTAGATAAGATTCGCTCCAGGATAACGGCGGTAGAGCAGCGAGTTGTCGACACGGAGGACGCAGTCACCAGCCATGAAGCGTCCATCAGGGCCTTGCAGACCAGGGTAAAGGCACTGGAGTATCAGGCTGAGGACGCCGAGAACCGGAGCAGGAGGAACAACCTCCGCATCGTAGGCCTCCCGGAAGGTGTGGAGGGACGCAACCCAACTGCATTTACGGAGGACCTGCTCTGATCGGTCTTTCCAGCAGCCCAACTCTCCCCTCACTTTACTGTAGAGAGGGCCCACCGAGTTCCACCGAGGCCTGGGCCCGAGGGAGCCCCCCCGCGCACACTGATTCTCCGATTGATGAACTTCAGGGACAGAGATGAACTACTCCGGGCCGTGAGAACTGCTGGAGATGTTAACTACAGGAACACCAGATTGATGCTGTTCCCCGACTACACCCTCGAGACGCAGAAGCAGCGCCGGTCCTTCGATGCAGTGAAAGCAGCCCTCTGAGCCAGGAACATCCGCTACAGCATCTTGTTCCCAGCCAAGCTGCGTGTTGTGGATGGTGAAACGATCCGCATCTTCAACTCACCAAGAGACGCCAGCGTATGGATGGACACCCTGCCACCACGATGAGGAACATGGACACAATAGCAGCCCAGCTGGTCCTGTCGGGACTGATGCAGAGGTATGACTGACAAACTTTTCCCCCTTCATATTGTTCCCCTGTTGGGCCTTGTGTTCTAGACATTGGAGGGGGACCCCCCCCCGGTCACTCTGCTTGGCCCCCCGAGCTCCCGAGATCCCTAGGCTTTTCCCCTGGAGAGACTCTGCTACTGCCCATAAGCCTAGTTTCCATGGCCTGGATCTACCCCCTGATTTGGTGGTCTCCATTTTTCTTTCAAAAAAGCCCTGTGCTTCATGGGATTTGAACCGCGGCCCCATTATTCCTTACCCAGCAGATCTGCATTCTCCCCTCTCAGGTCTCTACTGACTTAAGTATTTGCATTTTGTTTTACAACTTCGGTGTCGTATATTTCCACTGACAAGAAAATGCACCTAATCCAGCAACTCAACCCAGAAGGTGTTCTGGGAAAGTACTTTAATTTAACTGTTCTTAAACTCACTGGCGTAGTTCTGATCGGGCCCACGCCTCCCGATCTGTCTGAGCACCTCTTATGAGGGGTGTCAAGGTTTTGGGATTCAGATGCCCCCCGCTGTTTGGGGGAGCATGGGGTGGGGGGTGGGGGGGAGTCGGCCGTTGCCGCCAAGAAAGGGAATGGGTACGGTTTGTTCCCATAGTTGTTTTCTCTTTTTTTTTTTTCTACTTATAGGTTGGTTCTGTTTATCTGGGGTTGGTACATATGCACAGTAACAACGGTACATACGATGTGGCTTCCTGGAGGATTGCGGGTTCTTCCACCAGGGTATTTCCTCGTCCGTCTGAGACGGGAGGGGGAGCCCAGCAGTCCCCCAGGAACGTATTACATTGCATCAGCAGGTATAATCCTAATGTTATGCTCACAACATTCTTATGGCTGACTTTACTGTTTTGTCCTGGAACGTCAGGGGGCTCAATTCACCCATAAAAAGATCCCTTGTTTTTGGGTTCCTTAGACAGCACTGCCCCAAAATTTGCATACTGCAGGAGACTCATCTGATAGGTGGGAAACTACTGAGTCTGAAGAAAGCTTGGGTTGCAGCTCACTACCATGCCACTTATTCCAACTACGCAAGGGGGGTCAGCATTTTAATCCACAAATCCCTAGCATTCCATCTGGTACAAGTCAAACTTGACCCCCAGGGGGGCTACGTCATGTTGCAAGCCCTCATTGGGGGCCTTCCCTATATCATAGTGGGAGTCTACTTGCCACCCCCGGCGGATGTTAAGGTGCTACATGATTTAATGCACATGGTGGTACAACTAGATATTAGCAGAGTGCTGGTGGTGGGGGACTTCAACCTAGTGATGGCTGGAGAACTAGACAGGCTTCGCCCCTCCCCCTCCCCCGGCACTGGACTACCACTCTGGGCCTCTGCTTTCCACTTGACGGACGTGTGGAGACACCTCCATCCGTCCGACAAACAATACACGTGTCTCTCCACGACATATAGGACACTGTCACGATTAGACATGGCATTCGTGTCGTCCGACATGCTGCGGGTGACATCCTCAGCTGAGATCCTCTCCCGTGGCATCTCAGATCATGCCCCGCTATTACTCAAGATAAATGTGGCTCCTAGGGTAGGCCCAAGACTTTGGAGATTATCCAAATATTGGATTATGGAAGACAAGATACAGGAGGACATGCCTGAGGACCTATGTACCTATTGGATACACAATGGGGAGTCAGCTAACCCACAGGTCCTCTGGGATGCCTTCAAAGCTTGGGTCAGAGGCACTTATATCAAAAAGATAGCGAACAGGCAACGAGAATACACGCAGTCCCTAAAACAACTGGAGGACAGGGCCACGAACTTGGAAAGGGAATATATTAGTTACTCCCCCTGGCAGGGAACGCTTAGGGAGCTGTCGTTGCTCCGGATTGACATGACCAAGAAAGCCATGCTAGCAAGTGCCCAGAGGGTGTTTGAGTTTGGTGACAAGAATGGGAGGCTGTTAGCTTGGTTGGCTAAAGGGCAACTTACTACGACCCATATAGGACGGCTGAGGGATGCAGGAGGGAATACTTTGGCCACCCCTGAGGCTATTAGCGGTAGATTTATGCAGTACTACCAAGACCTGTACACTTCCAAAGTCACTTATGACGACGGGGACCTGCCATCATTTCTTGACGTAATAGACCTCCCCCGGCTTACCACTGACCAACAGAAGACCCTCGATGGGGATATTACCCTGGAAGAAGTCCAAATAGCAATAGGCGCTATGCAGTCAGGCAAATCACCTGGCCCCGATGGAATCCCTATTGAATTCTACTCGGTCCATCAAGAGCTGCTAGCCCCTAGGCTGGTCTCGCTCTTTTCACAGTTTTCCCTAGACGGCCTACTCCCGGACTCTATGACCGAGGCAGTAGTGGTATTGGTGCCTAAACCTGGTAAGGACCCGGAGGAGTGTTCGTCCTACAGACCTATCTCATTGATAAATGCTGATGCTAAATTGGTTGCCAAAATTCTGGCCCTTAGGCTGGCCAAAGTAATTGAGGATCTGGTTCATCACGACCAGACCGGGTTCATGCCTGGGAAGGGCACTGATATTAACATCAGAAGACTTTTACTTAACTTGGGAATAACCCATGACAATAGCGGCACCAGAGTCATCGCCTCCCTTGACGCGGAAAAGGCCTTTGATTCCGTCGAGTGGAAATATTTATGGGAGGTTCTTGGGAGGTTTGGGTTTGGCCCTAAGTTCCTGTCATGGTTGGGTATGTTATATAGATCCCCTAGGGCCAGGATTCGTACCAACGACACCCTTTCAGAGTTTTTTCTCCTCCAGAGGGGCACCAGACAAGGCTGCCCCCTGTCGCCCAGCCTCTTTGCTCTAGCTCTCGAACCCCTGGCTGCAAGAATTCGAGAGTCAGGGGCGATACGGGGGCTCCGGGTTGGCCCTCTGGAGGAGAAAATTTCCCTATACGCGGATGACGCCTTGCTATACCTGCAAGACGCTGAGGCTTCCTTGCAGTCTGCCCTAGAGATTTTTAATGAATTCGGGAAGTTTTCAGGAATTAACATTAACTGGGCTAAATCACTGCTGTTTCCCTTGGACCCTCAGTCTAGGTCAGGGGGTATATCCTCTCCCCTGCAGTGGGTGGAGGAGTTTAAATATTTGGGGATTGTGGTGTCCAGAGACGTCCAGGCCTTCCAGCGCCTTAACCTGCAACCGATTGTCACAAGACTCAGGGACCACTGTTCTAAGTGGAAGGACCTTCCACTAAATTTACTGGGCCGAATTAGCGTCATTAAGATGTTATACCTACCCAGGTTCAATTACATTTTTAGGAATTGCCTGGTGTGGCTCCCTGGCTCCTTCTTTAAGGAGCTTGAGGGGTTCATCGGGTCCTTCCTGTGGGGGGGAGCGTCCCCGAGGTTGGCCAGAGCTACACTTCAACTCCCTATACGTTGTGGAGGGCTGGCGCTTTCTAACTTTATGACTTACTACTGGGCGGCAATACTTGTCACGGTGAGGTGGTGGTTCGAACAATCTAGATCGAATGCAGCTACGAGTCTAGAAGCAGCTATATTGGGCTCCCTGACTGAATTAGGTAACTTGGTGTACAGAGGACCAGCAGCTTAGCCCTGCCTCCCAAGCGCCACCAAAGTGACCCTGAGGGTCTGGACTGCGGCTAGGAAGAGATTCCTGACGCCGTCTCAGAGGTCCCCTCACACCCCTCTGTGGGGTAATCCCTCCTTGAAACACCTAAGATCTATCCCCGATCCGCAACTCTGGGCCAATTATGGAATTAAGACTCTTCGCGACATACTCCGATCGGGACTCTTGGTTCCTTTTCGGATCATGGCAGCGAAATTTGGTTTACCAACACACATGTTATTTAGGTACTATCAAATGCGACACGCGGTCAGGGCTCAATTCCCAGAGGGGATAGTGTTGCAGTGCGACCCTGTTGAAGAGACCCTTGCCCAGAAGTCGCTAGCAAAAACCCTCTCCACCCTTTATTTTATTTTACTAGGTGTGGATTCTCCCAAGATAGACACCCTTTGGGGCAAATGGCATGAGGACATCCCGGACTTGGATAGAGATTCATGGGAGGAGTGCTTCAAGGATGGGGCAAAGGTAGTCATATCCTCCAGAGATAGGCTAATACACACTAAATTCATGCACCGGGTTTACTATACCCCCCAGAGACTACATAAGATTTACCCCAGCACAGGTCGTCCAGCTGCCCCAAATGTCGAGCCCCAGAGGCAACGTTTATACATATGTTTTGGCAGTGCCCGCTGATAGAGAGGTTCTGGACAGAAGTCTTCGAATGCATCAACATACGACTGCAGCTTGATGTGCCAGCGACGCCTGAATTGGCGCTGTTGGGCATTCATGATGACGAGCAGAGGTCTAGGTACACTAAGTTACTGATTTCTCTCCTGTTGTTCTACGCCAGGAAAGAGATCCTTAGGACCTGGATTTCTCCTTCCCCACCCACGATGGCCTCATGGGATTCTGCAGTTAATGCAGTACTCCCCTTATACAAACTGACATACATCAATAGAGGATGCCCACAAAAATTTGACCGGCTTTGGTTGCCATGGGTTGAACAATTCTAATAAAAGATGTTCGAAACACAGGGGCAAGCATGGCGGATATGCTGTAGAAGCGGCGGGGGCCCGGGTCCCCCCCCCTTCCCTCCCCCTCCCCTCCTCCCTTTTAGAGGGGGGGATTGAACACGACACTATGCTTACTCCTCAGTCAGCCTCATGGGAGAAACGTTTCAGTTATGCTGAACTATATCTCTGACCAATGAAGTAGCTTGTTTTACCTGAATCTGATGTCATTGTCTGTAATAACTTGTACTGCCTTCCGATAGTTATCAAGGAATGATAAGATACTGTTTGTTGTATGATACCTTGTTCTGTAACGCTTTACTTAATAAAGACCAACCTTGTTATTAAAAAAAAAAAAAAAGCTCCTAGGCTGAATCAAAACGCTACCAAAAAAACTGTTAGCGATCGCAGGGATCAGTCCTTACTCTGCGAAACGCTGCAGTTATGTGTGCTTAGTGTTTTGTAAGTGACAGTGATCGATCGATACTGCACTTGGGTGGGCTGGGCTGGGCTGGGCGGAGGGGGAAAACGCAGGTGCTAGCAGGTATCTGGGCTGATCCCGCTAACAATGCGTTTTTTGGAACCCTAAATTGCTGGGACGCTAGTATAGATCTGATCAGATCAGATATTGATCTGTTCAGATACTATACCACTAAGGGAGGTGTATGCTTTGCGCGTGGGTGTTTGCGGTACTGCCACTAACCTGGGGCGACGCAGACCTTATTTGACCCTAAAACCTAATTGATATCACCCGCCGGGCGATCAGGGGGTTAAACCGTTATTGGGTAATAAATGGCGGGTGCCCTGACAGTATAAAAAACAAACTAACTAACCAGCGTCACCCTTAACAGTTATACAGTGATCACTGGGGAAAGGGTTAACTAGGGGCAATCAGGGGGTTAAAACCTTTATTAGGTAATATATGGGGGTACCTGACGCTATATAAAAACCTGACGGAGAACCTAAATAACTAAATAACTAACTGGCTAACCAGGGTCACCAGTGACACTTATACGGTGATCACTGGTGAAAGAGTTAACTCTAGGGGCAATCAAGGGGTTAAAACCTTTATTTAGGTTGTAATATGGGGGTACCTGACCTATAAACCTATTTATAAACCTGGCGGTTAACCTAAAAAAAAAACTGGCTACCTAGCGGCACCAGTAACACTAATGCAGCGATCAGAAAAACGATTGCTTAGTGACACTGGCAAAAGGGGGTGAAAGGGTTACCTGGGGGGCAATCAAGGGGTTAAACCTTTATTAGGGGGGGTAGGGGGCTACCTTGGACCTAAAGGGGCCTAAAACTAACTGCCCTGACAGTTATTTCAGTCACAACTGACACTAAATGCAGTGATCAGTAAATAAATGATCACTGCAATCAGTGACACTGTGACTGGGGGGGCAGGGGGTGATCTGGGGGTGATCTGGGGGTGACAGGGGGGTGAAATGTGTGCCTGGTGTCAGTGTAGTGTTGGTGCAGTAACCTGATGTCTTCTCAGCTCGGCCTCCCGGTCAGAAAGACCGGCACGAGGAGCGTGACATCACTTCCGCCTGCCTGTATTTACAATACAGAGACAGGGGAAGCATCTGATTCGCCAGGAGCGATCGCGAGAGGGTTGCCAGAAACCACTGGCCGTCCCCTCATCCCGGATCGCTCCTGAAGCGATCCCGACTGTCCCCGCCGGCGCAGGGGGGTCCGATCGGACCCCCCAACCGCCGGAAGAATGTCACGTACAGGTACGTGATTTTGCCTGTACGTGCCATTCTGCTGACGTATATGTACATGGGGCAGTCGGGAAGTGGTTAAACAGCGCAGACTTCATCAGCTAAGAGCGCAGAGCAGACGTAAAGGGTTCCATATCTGGACCCATCCATTCTGGAAACGTATTTAAACCGTTTATACAACCCATCTCACGTAACCTGGAAATACCCTCTGCTATTGACCTCCAGGAGTAGGTATTTTCCAGGTCAGTAGGACAAGCGTATACTCGGACTATTCCATCTCTCACGAGGTCTAACAGTGAAAAATTCACGCTAAACTCTCTGGCTTTTCGCATTGCCTGACGCAATTGTGGATCATGGGTTAACACTCCCATAGTCACTGCTTCCTTACCTGACAAAACACTGTCCGCCCCTTCATTCCATAAGCGTAGGAGCCAACTCACTAGAGGCTCCCCAGACCTTTGTTTGTATTGTTTTGCCAGCTCATGGAGTTCAGTTTGTGTAAACTCCCGTACTTCTTCAAATTCAACATCTCTGGGGTTGCGATCATGCACCTCCCCATCTGCCATATCTTCTCTATCATGTTGCCGTTTCCTATGCTTAGTAATGAGTCTGGCATACTTTTTCTTCCGCACAAGCAGATCATCATGCAAAATATCAAACTCTATCCCCTCATCCTCACTGTCATTTGAGGAGAGCACATCCTCACAATCCCAATTTTGGGATGTGACAATGGCATTTACCCTGGCTTTACTAACAGGTTTACGGCCCTTCCTTTTCCTTAAGGCATTAATTGATTTGGTCATGAGGGCTACACACCGCTCTTGCAAATCATCAGCCCGACTAGCAGTTGAACGTATACACTCTGAAGCAACTGCTAGCTGGTCTTTTAATACCTTAACTTCTGCCTCTGCCTTCTCCCTTCTATGTGATTCGGTGTAAAATGCATGAAGCAAATACCATCCGACTTTGGACACGGTCCTCTTCTCTTTTTTACTTAAATCCAACCCCTTAAGGCTAAAATCTACAAAATGATCTGAGACTTTATCACCCCAAGTCAGCTTCAAGGGAGAAGCATACTTCACAAATTCTTTAGCAAGAGGCTCCCACTCATTGTCTCTGGCCCAGATAGGTAAGCTGCACACTTCCTTCTGGTCACCAGGACCCTCTGCAGCCTTTCCTTTCCTAAACAGCTTACACAGCATTTTACCTAGCACAAGCTACACACTACTTCTTGGAGACCAGGTTCTGTTCTTGTATCATGAGCGGCTTCTGATCTTCAAAGCATGATGATCTGTTCTGTTCTGATGTTACAGCATTCTGTGTGTGTCTCTACTCATCCATTTTATTTGTCCCAGTTTGTTGACCAAAGTTAATGTTTATAGACTTGTTTCCATAACAACCGACTAACAGTCATTCTTTTCAGTTTGAGAGACCCTTTCAACCTGTTTACTGTAGCTGAAGAGACAATGGACTGTTGCTAGCTACCCATTGTCTACTCAAACCAATCCTGTCATTAATATAACAGTCATTCTTTTCAGTTTGAGAGACACTCTCAACCTGTTTACTGTAGCTGACGGTAGCTGACTTCTTTTCAGTTTGAGAGACCCTTTCAACCTGTTTACTGTAGCTGAAGAGACAATGGACTGTTGCTAGCTACCCATTGTCTACTCAAACCAATCCTGTCATTAATATAACAGTCATTCTTTTCAGTTTGAGAGACACTCTCAACCTGTTTACTGTAGCTGACGGTAGCTGACTTCTTTTCAGTTTGAGAGACCCTTTCAACCTGTTTACTGTAGCTGAAGAGACAATGGACTGTTGCTAGCTACCCATTGTCTACTCAAACCAATCCTGTCATTAATATAACAGTCATTCTTTTCAGTTTGAGAGACACTCTCAACCTGTTTACTGTAGCTGACGAGACAATAGCCTCTTCAAACTGTCAATTTGAATACAAGAATGTTATCTAACACCATTGTATGAAAACAGCATTTGTTTGAGAATTCTACTCAAACCAGAAGACTGGCAGTAATCTGATCAACTAAACTTGTAATATTCTCCCATGTAATGTTATGTCTGATGTTAAAAAAAATCATATTTTAACAAACGCAACACACATCTCCACACATTATTTAAATCCCTAAAGTAGGTGAGACCGCAAAAATCATGCAACACCAATAATTCAGTCTATGACCTCCACAGTCAACTAACCATGGTCGCATTCGGAGGCGCAATCTAGTCAAACCACTTCTTCAGATTGCAACCTAGCAACAGTGGAGGGCTGTGATAGTGAAGGCAGCTTTCCCCAATGACATATTACATGACCACTTACAGTAACATAAAAATATTGTATTAGAGCATCACAGCTACAGGTGATACACAAAAAATTTGAATAGCGTACAAAAGTTCATTTATTTTACTAATGCAACTTAAAAGGTGAAACTAATATATGAGATAGACTCATTACATGGAAAGCAAGATAGTTCAAGCCGTGATTTGTCATTGTGATGATTATGGCTTACAGCTAATGAAAACCCCAAATCCACAATCTCAGAAAATTAGAATATTACATGCAATCAATTCCTTGCCCCTCCAGGTCTCAGTAACTCGTATACTTTTGAGATTCCCTTTTTTAATGATTTTTGTGTATAGCAAACTTTGTCCAAAAAAACAGATCTCCTTCGTCCCGTATTGGTTTTGGACGCGTTGTTACCAGATGATTTAATTGAAGCAGATTCCATTCACTTATCTTCCATCCTTTTAGTGATTCTATTTCTTGTCGTGTTCTCATCTTTCCGTTTTGTGGTTAGGTCTCTCATCTGTGGATTTTTTATTTTGTGTGCAGTAAAAATCTCTTCCCCCTGTATAAACAAATTTGTTTCTGTAAGGGGCATTAAAGGTGAATTAAATTCCCACTTCCCTTTCCTATGTATTGCATCCCATACTATGAAAACATTTTTAGTTATCTCGTGAGTGTCCTGTCCTATCACCCTTAGTTTTCGTGGTACCCAAATATTTTTATGTAGTGTATTTCTGTATTTCTACTTATTGTGTTTTCTATCTCCACCCATTTTTTTTCTGTGTTTTCATTTGTCCATTCTATCATGAGAGCTAAGATTACTGCTTTATAGTATTTACTTATGTCTGGAGTGGCCACTCCCCCGTGTGCCCTATTCCTAGTGATTAGTGCATATTTTATTCTTGGTTTCTTATTTTGCCAGACATATTTAATTACCATTTTTTTATAATCTTGAAAAATTTTTGAGGGATGTTTATTGGTAGCATTTGGAATGTGTACATTATTTTTGGTAAAATTACCATTTTAAGCATATTAATTCTTCCCATCCAGGCGAGTGACTGTAAACTAAGTTATTTCATATCCTCCCTCACTTCATTAAGTAGTGGGATATAATTTGTGGCATATAGTTTTTCATAGGTTGCGGTTACCTTAATCCCCAAATATTTTAGTTCTTTTACCCATGTAAATGGAAATTCTCTCTGAAGGTTCTCCTTTTCTGTCTTTTTTACTCCAATATTTAAGATTTCGGTCTTAATCGGGTTTATTTTAAAGTTAGAGAGCTCCCCGTATCTTTATATTTCCTTAATTACATTTAGCAAAGTCACCCTTGGATTTGACACATATATCAGGACGTCATCTGCATAGGCAGCTATTTTATGTGTTTCTCTGCCTACCTTCACCCCACTCACGTCCTGATTTTTCGTCCTGATTTTTCGTCCTGATTTTTCCGCAGTGATTCAAGAAAAGGCTCCATTGCTAAAACGTATAGGAGAGGCGATAAGGGGCATCCTTGACGCGTTCCGTTGTACATCTTAAATACCGGGGACAATCTCCCATTCACCTTCACCATCCCGGATGGTCCCTGGTATAAGTTCCCAATCCATTTCATAAACTTTGGGCCTATTCCGAGATATTTCAAAGTATCCATCATGAATCCCCAGTCTACCCTGTCAAATGCCTTTTCTGCATCTATTGACAGGATTAGAGCTGGGGATTCATTCAGGCCTTTTTTCCTCAGCATTAAAATTTTTTGATTCCATTATCCCTTCCCTCTCTACCCGGGACAAAGCCAGTCTGGTCAGGGTTTATCCATAAGAGTATTAATTTTTTCAACCTAGTGGCCAAGATTTTAGCATATATTTTTGTGTCGGCATTCAACAGGGCGATTGGTTTATAACTCGAACAGTTGGTCTTATCTTTTCCTTCTTTAGGTATTATTGTAATGTATGATAGTAGAGATTCTTTCCTTATTGCCTCTCCTTCTCCTATACCATTCTAGTAGTCACATAACCATGGAGTTAATTGTTCTTGAATTTTTTTATAACACTTGATTGTGAATCCGTCTGGGCCTGGGCTTTTTCCATTTGGAGTTTCTTTTATCGCAAGCTTGATCTCTTCTTGTGTTTATATTTTTTTCTAAATCATTCAATTTCTCCTGTTGGATTTTTGGTAGATTTGCTTCTATTAAATATTTTTGTGTCTTCCTTTTTCTTTCTTCTTGGTCTATTTTCACTTCATTATTATTAATAGAGTATAATACGCTATAATATTTCTGGAACGCTTTTGCAATTTCTGATGTTTTATTCACTACTTCTCCTTTTTCATTTTTGATCTTCTCTATGAAATTAGACGATTTCTTTTTCCTTATCAAGTTTGCAAGGTATTTCCCTGGTTTATTCGCCCACTTATATCTCTCCTGTGCGACTCTGTTTCTAGTTACATCTTCCTTGTTTCTAGTTACATCTTCCTTCTTCTTCCAACAGGTTCTTCAGTTGTTCTCTTTTCATACTGAGATTCCTAAAAGTTTTTTTTCCCGCTTGTATTTTATGTTTTTGTTCTAGAACATATACTTCTTTCGGAAGTCTTGTTATATTTTTTATTCCTGTTTTTTCCCCGCTCCAATAGATATCAATTTTCCTTTGATGACGGATTTATGTGCCTCCCAGATGGTTGCTTTTGAAAGATCTTCTGTTTCATTCTCCTGAAAATATCGTACAATCTCTTCTTCTATTATTTTTTTATTTTCTTTATCCTCCAGTATGTCTTCGTTTATTCTCCACGGTCCTTTTCCCATCTTTTCACCAGTTACTTTCATTTTTAACATGACTGTAGCGTGTTCTGAAATTGTGATTATTCCTATTTTTGTTTCCAAAATTTCGTCCAATCCTCTATGTTCGACCATTAAGTAGTCTAACCGTGAATATATTTTGTGCACAGCAGAGTAGAATGTATAATCTTTTTTGTTTGGATGATGTATCCTCCAAGGGTCTACTATTTGATGTTCATAGAGTAAATGTTTCAATCTCTTTGTTTGCCTCATTTCCCTATCTATTGTGCTTGTCGTGGTGTCCATTTTATGATCTACTGGGAAGTTGAAATCCCCTGCTAGTATCAGCCTTCCTTGTTTAAATTCAAGTAGGTCTTTCAGCAATTCCAGGAAATATTTTTTAGGATTCCTATTTGGGCAGTATCTATCCGCCAGCGTATATTTGGTATTCAGCATTGTTCCTATCAGAAAAGGGTAGCGGCCTTCCCGATCGACTTTTCTTTTTTCTATTTAGAATCGCACATTTTTTCCTATGCCTACTGCCACCCCTTTCGCCCCTCTAACAGGTGAATCTCCATAGACCCAGACTGGTATGTTTCTAAAATATATTTTGACATTTGAGTCCAAGGTAATGTGCGTTTCCTGTAAAAATATTATTTCTGCTCGGTTCTTTTCTAGTTCTCTTAGTACCAACTGCCGCTTGGCTGGTGAATTTAAGACACTTATGACGTTGTTTGTTGTTCAGGAGTGGCTTGACATAAGGAATATGACATTTGAAGCTCATGTCCAGGATCCGTCTGTGTGTGTTGGCTCTTGATGCACTGACTCCAGCCTCAGTCCACTTGTGAAAGTCCCCAACACTTTTGAATGGCCTTTTCCTGACAATCCTCCCCAGGTTGCGATCATCCCTGCTGCTTGTGCACCTTTTTTTTCCACACTTTTCCCTTCCACATAACTTTCTATTAAAGTGGTGTCCCCCCCCCAAAAAAAAAAAAAAGATGATTAAAATTCCTAAAAAAATTTAACATTTGGAAAAAAATAAAATTTAACTCACCTCTAAATGCCTGTTGCTAGGGGGTCCCTCGTAGTCTGCCTCCTTCAGTGCCCGGGCTAAGTGACATCACTTCCCCTCACCGCAGGAAGGGCTCCCTCCCTCCTTTCAGTCATCTGGGACATGTGACAGGTCCCAGATGACTGCGCGGCTAATCAGTTGCAATACCAGCGCCGCCGAGCGGATCGGGGGACGAGCTGAGCTTCGACCTCCCCCGCATCGCTGGACCCTGGAACAGGTAAGTGTCCGATTATTAAAAGTCAGCAGCTGCAGTATTTGTAGCTGCTGACTTTAATTTGTTTTCTTTTTTATGGATACTCCTCTTTAATGTTCTTTAATACAGCACATAGGGAACATCCAACTTCTTTTGCAATTACCTTTTTGAGGCTTTCCCTCCTTATGGAGGGTGTCAATGATGGTTTTCTGCACAACTGTCAGGTCAGCAGTCTTTGCCATGATTGTGATTTCTACTGAACCAGGCTGAGAGACCGTTTAAAGCAGGGGTCCTCAAACTACATGCGGCCCGCCAAGGACATTTATCCGGCCCACCCCACCCAGGGCCGGATTCCCGACAGGCCAGGCCTCGGGGCGGGCCGGTTGTAACACATCGGGAGACTGCTGTGTCACGGAGCTCACTGTTAAAAGTTCTGGTGCGCTGTGATAAAAGTCCCGCCCTCCTGCTAGACCAGCTTGTGTGATAGAAGCAGTGTTCTGTCTATCACACGAGCTGGTCTAGGAGGAGGGCGGGACTTTTATCACAGCGCGCCCAAACTTTTCACAGTGAGCCGTGACACAGCAGCAGGAGATGCCCGATGTGCACACACACTGACTGGTGAGACATTGTTTGGCACAGTAAGGCTGTGAGGGGGGGCTTGCAACGATGGTGAGGGGGGGGGGCTTGCAAGGATGGTGAGGGGGGGCTTGCAACGATGGTGAGGGGGGGCTTGCAACGTTGGTGAGGGGGGGGCTTGCAACGACGGTGAGGAGGGCTTGCAATGATGGTGAAATCTCCAACCAGATCTAGACTAACTGATGCACACTTGTTACGACTAGAAGTGACAAATGTGGAACCGGACATTGAACCTCTCATTAGCCAAAAGCAGGGCCATAGTTCCCATTGAAATGCTGGTAAGTTTGTTGATTTAACTTTAGTTGTTCTTCATTTTAAATATTGTATTTGTTCCCGTTTTTTTGTTTTTTAACTTTAAAATAACATATGTGCAGTGTGCATATGAATTTGTTCATAGTTTTTTTTTTTTTTTTTTTAACTATAGTCCGGCCCTCTAACGGCCTGAGGGACAGTGAACTGGCCCCCTGTTTAAAGAGTTTGAGGACCCCTGATTTAAAGGCTCAGGAACTCTTTGCAGGTGTTATGACTTAATTAGATGATTAGAGTGGGGCACTTTAAGCCTAGAATATTGCACCTTTTCACAATATTCTAATTTTCTGAGATTGTGGATTTGGGGTTTTCATGAGCTGTAAGCCATAATCATCACAATTATGACAAATCACGGCTTGAAATATCTTGCTTTTCATGTAATGAGTGTCTCTCATATATTAGTTTCACCTTTTTAAGTTGCATTAGTGAAATAAATGAACTTTTGCATGATATTCAAATTTTTCGAGTATCACCTGTATATCTATTTGTCACGTAAAAATATTTAAAGTATATTCATTAAATAATATAATCAAAATCATAATAATAGATAACTGTATATTATTTATATGAACTATCATATATCCAAAACCAATTTTTAATTGTGAGCGCAATAAACTGTGGAAAACTATAAAAAAAAAAATCAAGCAACATGAATGGCATCATTTTGTCCTTGGTAAGTATTGGCCCTTGGGGTGAAAATTAGTCTCTGTCTTTGTAGTAGGGTTTTATCAAGGGGACACCCTCTAAGGCCAACATATACTGTACCCTATCCAACGCTGTAAACCAAACATGGGGTGATGTTGTTATGCTTGTACATTAAGTGCCTTGGAATGCAAGACCATAAATTATATATACTGTATACAATATCTAACAAAAGTAAGTACACCCCTGATATTTTTGTAAATATTTTATTATATCTTTTCATGCGACAACACTGAAGAAATTACACTTTGCTGCAATGTAAAGTAGTGACTGTACAGCTTATATAACAGTGTAAATTTGCTGTCCGTTCAAAATAACTCAACACACAGCCATTAATGTCTAAACCGCTGGCAACAAAAACGAGTACACCCCTGAAAATGTCCAAATTGGGCCAAATAGCCATTTTCCCTCCCCGGTGTCATGTGACTCGTTAGTGTTACAAGGTCTCAGATGTGAATGGGGAGCAGGTGTGTTAAATTTGTGTTAAATTTGGTGTTACCACTCTCACTCTCTCATACTGGTCACTGGAAGTTCAACATGGCACCTCATGGCAAAGAACTCTGTGAGGATCTGAAAAAAAGAATTGTTGCTCTACATAAAGATAGCCTAGGCTATAAGAAGATTGCCAAGACCCTAAAACTAAGCTGCAGCACGGTGGCCAATACCGTACAGGTTCCACTCAGAACAGACCTTGCCATGTCAACCAAAGAAGTTGAGTGCACGTGCTCAGCTTCATATCCAGAGGTTGTCTTTGGGAAATAGACGCATTAGTGCTGCCAGCGTTGCTGCAGAGGTTGAAGGTGTGGGGTGGTCAGCAGACAAGCAGACTAAGGTCATGGATTAATGGAACCATGTCCTATGGTCTTATGGGACCAAGATAAACTTATTTGGTTCAGGTGGGGTGAAGTGTGTGTGTGTGGTGGCAACCAGGTAAGGAGTACAAAAACAAGTGTGTCTTGCCTACAGTCAAGCATTTTGGTTGGAGTGTCATTACTGGGGCTGTACGAGTGCTGCCGGCACTGGGGAGTTACAGTTCATTGAGGGAACCATGAATGCCAACATGTACTGTGACATACTGAAGCAGAGCATGATCCCCCTCCCTTCAGAGACTGGGCCGCAGGGCAGGATTCCAACATAACGACCCCAAACACGCCTCCAAGATGATCACTGCCTTGCTAAAGAAGCTGAGGGTAAAGGTGATATACTGGCCAAGCATGTCTCCAGACCTGATCCCTATTGAGCATCTGTGGGGCATCCTCAAATGGAAGGTGAAGGAGCGCAAGGTCTCTACCATCCACCAGCTTTGTGATGTCGTCATGGAGCAGTGGAATAGGACTCCAGTAGCAACCTGTGAAGCTCTGGTGAACTCCATGCCCAAGTGGGTTAAAGCAGTGCTGGAAAATAATGGTGGTCACACAAAATATTGACACTTTGGGCCCAATTTGGACATTTTTACTTAGGGGTGTACTCACTTTTGTTGCCAGCAGTTTAGACATTAATGGCTGTGTGTTATTATTTTGAAGGGACAGAAAATTTTACACTGTTATACAAACTGTACACTCTCTACATTGTAGCAAAGTGTATTTTCTTCAGTGTTGTCACATAAAAAGATATAATAAAATATTTACAAAAATGTGAGGGGTGTACTCACTTTTGCTAAATACTGTATATAAAAATGTGTTGCGCTGTTTACAATAAACATAAAAGTGTCAGTGTAAACCAATAATCAAAAAATGACCCAAATGTAATCATGCAAGAAAGTCCACTGTGAAGAAAATACACTCTTGCCAACTTTTTACCATATCGAGTGCTTGCACTTTCATAATGTGAACCTTAATATGAGATCATTTTGATTCAGTATCTGTTAAAAATGATCAATTGATTCCATTCAAAAGAAGTGGAATTTGTTGATATACCTGTGCCACAATATAATGTGGCACAGGTACACCACAAGATCCTCCATTGAAAGCAAAACACAAGTAGTCCCCATCTCCCTGCACCTGCACCCTGCAAACAGAAATTTTTTGGGGAGTATTTACTAAAACTGGAGCAGACAGAATCTAAATCAGATGTACATAGTAACCAATCACCTTAAATAGATAGAAGCTGGTCGGTTGCCATGCACAGCTTTTCCAGATTAAATTGGATGTAAACCCAATGTCATCCTTTCTAAACTACTGCCATAGGGGTTATCTATAAGGATATACATGCCTCCTGCATGTATCTTTACCTGTCAAATGTCTACCCTCTGTCTGTTATGAGACCCGAATAACTGCAGATTCTGTGGGTGGGTCTGTTGTCTGGAGCTCGGTGGGTGGAGTCGTGATGTCAAGAGGACTCCCTGCCCACCTCTACACTCCCCTTGTCAACATGCATTTTCTCCTGTGTATTTCTTACACTGAACTTCTGCTATGATCTCTAACATCCAGTGAAAAGACAGGAAAGTAACCACATGACTTCAGCATGCCCAATTATGTTAAGGTGTGGAACATCCAATCCTGGCAGAGCAGCAGAAGAAAGGAGTGGGGGTGGGAATTAAAAAAATAATGCATGTCTCTTAGGCTAGTGCACGAGATATGTAAATAACCTGTCATTCACAGCAAGGGGGAGGATTTGACAAAGTTTTTCTCTGTTTGTCAAGATTTATCTCACTGAACAATAAAAGAGGATTGCTCAGCGCTGGATTAACTCTTTGTGGCAAGACTGGGCTCAAATGATAGGAAATCTTATACTCTTCATTATGACATCAAAAAAATAAAATAAAACATTTCGGGTTTACTTCCTCTTTAAGTCTGCTCCAGTTTTGGTAAATTTGCCTCTTTGTGTAAAACAATTCCAGCCCTGCACCAAAAAGATATGATAATATTGGCTAATATTTCTTTCATTGAGAAGTTTCTGTATGGATCTATTACCCAATTAATAAAACGTCAAATGAAACATCCAGGCTTACTAAAATAGAATTATTAGGTAATGAAATATAATATGAAATATCAAGCAAATGAGGAGTATCCCTAGGGTAATGTCTCTACGCGTCCACATAAAAAGTGATCAATATAGATAATACTATTCTCAATCAAGGCACCATTCCTGGACACAATAAGGTTGATTTACTAAAACTAGAGAGTGCAAAGTCTGGTGCAGCTCTGCATAGAAACCAATCAGCTTCCAGGATTTTTTTTGTCAAAGCTTAATTGAACAAGCTAGAAGCTGATAGGCTACCATGCACAGCTGCACCAGATTGCACTTCAATTTTTGTAAATCAACCCCATTGAGTCACCCGGGTATGATGGGTCTCCTGGGTGGATCAAATAAATTCCTTTGCACCTTTTTGAAATGCATAAAAGGTATGCATAGTTCACAACTCCACCTTGAGAAATCTATAAAAAAAAGTATGTGTTTAGAAGGTTTATCAGGCTTCCATAAAGATCAATTTGAATCTCTATGTTTCAGGTACCGGCTTGGGGACGTTGTACAAGTCACTGGATTTCATAATCGCAGTCCTATATTGGAACTCCTATACAGGTGTGCTTTGTTTTCTTTGTTATCATACAGAGTTAATCATGGACCTTTTTTTTTTCTTTTCAGAGTATATTCAGTTAGTCTGCTAATATTGTATCCCTACAATCCTGAATCATGTGAAAAACATTATTTTGCAGGAAAAGCCAGACCCTGAATGTACGTGGAGAGAGAATTTCGGAATCTAGTTTCTATGAATCTCTTCTTCATACTGTAACCATGTGGCCAGGGGCCTCCCTCCTCAACTACTGCTGTGCAGAGAGTGGAATTATGGGTATGTAGTCAGTTTAAAAAAAATGTTGGTACTAAAGAAGGATATTTGTTATGTGATGTAGCCTTTGACATCTGTGTAGGTAATTTGAGTGATGTAGTCATGCAACGCCCCTCTCTTCCTTCCATAGTGGCTTTTTCTGCTAAGCTGTTGGTTGCTATGCAGATAAACCTCTGTATTCCATTGTGTAAATCGAGAGGTTTCCAAGTAGCTACATTCCTAGTTAGTGTCATTGAGAAGCTTCCAATGTATGGAAATTGGACCTCCATTCAGAGGCTGATTTTCGTGAGAGGTCACCTCCCACCCAACTACTGGGGTTGATTAGCAATAAATCAGTGGCGTATTATCCATGTGGGCAATATGTGCAGTGCACACAGGCCTCAAGGGATGTGGGGCCCACTGTGCCTTTGCACATTGCACATCAATTATGGGAAAAGTCTCTTCCGTTCCCCTTCCTGTGTAGCTGTAGCTGCAGCTTCAGCTGCCCTTGTCACAGGTAGCTACAGCAGAAACCCTGTTTGTATATTTTGGGGATGAGGTGGGTGATAAACACTGATGTGGGAGTAGGGGGCGGGGCTGTGATTGCCAATTGCTGGACTTTAGCACATGCCCACTCCCCAGCATAAACAAACAGCGTATATATGTTACAGCTGCAGGGGAGACACAGTACTTTGAAGAGGCCAGGGAGAAGGAGAACCGAGGAAAGCAGAGAAGAGGAGGGCTGTTTGTACTGTGAGACAGAGTGTCAGTTACTACTTCACCATGTGGCATTGCTGACCTATGAACTCTGCATCACTTACTGAATATGACGGAGTTCAGGGGTCACTAGTGAGTGGTGCAGAGGTCAGTAGTAAGTAGTTCAATGTTAGTAGTAGATAGTATGTGACACAGATTTCAGGAGTCAGTAGTAAGTGATGCAGAGTTCAAGGGTCAATGGTAAGTGATGCAGAGTTCAGAGGTCAGTACTAAGTGATGGAGAGTTCATAGGTCAATAATAAGTGATGCAGAGTTCAGGGGTCAGTAGTAAGTAGTTCAGAGATCACGAGTAAGTGATGTAGATGTCAGGGGTAAGTAGTAAGTGGGTCAGTAGGAAATGAGGCAGAGTTCAGAGGTCAGTAATGAGTTAGGGGTCAGTAGTAAATGATGCAGAATTTAGAGGTTGGTAATGACTTTTTTTTTTCAGGGGTCAATAGTAAGTGACAAAAAGGTTAGTAGTAAATGACGAAGAATTCAGGGGTTAGTAGTAGGTGACGCAGAGTTAAAGGGGTTGTAAAGCCAGAAGGTTTTATATCTTAATTCATTCTATGCATTAAGATAAAAAGCCTTCTGTGTGCAGCAGGCCCCCTAATACTTACCTGAGGTCCCTCTTTGTCCAGCGATGTCCACGAGCATCTCAGCTGTCCGAGATTCTCCTTCCTGTTTGGCTGAGACACAGCAGTGGAGCCATTGGCTCCCACTGCGGTCAATCAAAGTCAGCTAGCCAATCAGGGGAGGGGGGCGGGGCCGGGTCAGGGCTCCGTGTCTGAATGAACACAGGAAGCTGTGACTCGGCTTGGGTGCCCCCATAGCAAGCTGCTTGCTGTGGGGGCACTGAACAGGAGGGAGGGGCCAGGATCGCTGAAGAGGAACCAGAGAAGAGGAGGATCCGGGCTGCTCTGTGTAAATCCACAGCAACAGAGCAGGTAAGTATAACATTTTTTATTATTTTTATAGGAAAAAAAAACGAGCCTTTACAATTACTTTAAGAGGTCAGTAATGATTCAGGGGTCAGTAATAAGTGATGCAGAGTTTACAGGTCAGTAGTAAGTGATATAGCGATCAGGCATCAGTAGTAAGTCTCCTACTACTAACCCTGAACAGTTTGCCCAACATCTAATAATGGGCCCCTGGCCCCGCCAATGTACCTGCATAGATACTGTGCTGTACTTTCCCTATTCAACATTGTCTCATTCTATACTATGCAAGTCAATTCCGACTCCGTGTAACCACATCTTTTTAAGTCACTCCCAATATTTAAAGCAATAAGAAACATGCCCATTTCTGCTGCATGCACCACATTTTATCATTCACAGCCCAGGGGGCCCAACTTATAGTCTTGCACACAAGCCCGCTGCTTTCAAAAAAACACCCCTGCATTGAGAAAAAAAAATCAGCAGCTACAAATAATGTAGCTGCTGACTTTTAATAAACATGCACTTACCAGACCAAGGATCCAGTGCTGTCATCACTCAAGCCATTCTTCGGGTCACGGACACCTCCATCTTCATCTTTTCAGGTGAAATTCTGCTTTAAATATTTTGATAATCTTTTTTTTTTTTTTAAATTCTTTATTTCTTTACAGGACTACATAGATATACTGTTTAAACATAAAATAAAAAGATACGGCATAGCCTTTACATATTGCATCACATTATCTTCATGTTGCATATCTGCCTTTGCCTTTCTATATTCTAAATCCATAGACCTGTTTATTTTATTTTTCCCTCCCCCCCCCTTCCCTGTTAACTACTCCCTAACTTAACAAAACAAAAAAAAAAAAAAAAGGGGGACTCCCCCCCCCTCCCCTCCTCCCCTCCCCCCCCCCACCCCCTCCTCCCCCTCCTCCCCCCTCTCTCCCGTCGATGGCCGTATTGTATATACCTCATTTCTACTTATTTTACTAGTTGTATTCGAGTTACTCCCAACTTTCCTCCCCGATCTGTCTCTTACCTTCCTCAGTTTGCAGAAAGGACTCCCATGGGGCCCATGTTTCAGATATTTGTTCTTTTTTAGTCATAGTTGTGGGAATCATATTTTCCATTATCCCTATGTTTCTCACCTTGTTAAGCCACATGGAGATCTGCGGTGCAGCTGGATCCTTCCAGCATGCCGTTATACTACTTTTAGCAGCATTTACCATGTGGCACAAGAGTGAGTTTTTATATCTCTCCCGTGGGATTTGTGAGGAATGTAAGAGATAGAATGCCGGGTCCCATGGTATCCGGTAATCCGTGAATCGTTGCATGATTCTCTGCACTTCCTGCCAGAAAATTTTAATTTTTGGACAAGTCCAGAAAATATGTACAATGGTACCTCTTTCTTGACAGCCCCTCCAGCACCTATCCGATGTCGTTTGGGAGAATTTGTTCATTAGGGAGGGTGTATAATACCATCGCGTTAGAATTTTGTAATTCAATTCCTGAATCTTAGTACATCTGGAGGAGTTTAAGGTTAGATATATTATATTCTGTTGTTGATCTATTGTGAAAATTTGTTCCAAATCTCTCTCCCACTTTCCCAGGCTTACCATCTTAAAGTGTTCTGGAGGGGCGGTCAGCATTGCGTATAACTTAGAGACTCCATGGGGGAAAGACCCTTTCTCCTCACAGTATCTCTCAAATTTTGTTCTTGGTCGGTTATAGCTTTCCTGGGGCCCTATGGATTCCAGGAAGTGTCTAATCTGTCGTGCTTGCCAAAAAGGTAATTTAAACTGACCATCCATGTTCATTAATAAGTCTAGTGTTGGCCAATTATTAAGATTAAAGAAATGCGATGCTTGGAAAATGCCTCTATCTATCATTTTTTTGAAGACCCCTAGCTCAAGGCCCGGAGGAAAATCCGGGTTCCCCAAGATAGGAAACAGGGGGGATTTTATTGAAGAGGGTTTAGAATTCTGGATAAACTTTTCTCCCGTCAGAAGTGTGGGTCCTATCAAGGGGTGTGTCTTTACTGCAGGAGGGATAGCAGCGCAGCACCATATTGCCCTGTTAAGTGGGATTTTACTAACATATTGCTCGATATTGATCCACAGTTTACTCCCTTCATTTCGGTTCCAATCTATTATCCTACCCAGTTGGGACGCTAGGTAGTATTTATATAGGTCTGGCGCTGCTATTCCTCCTGCCGTTTTTGATAAAGTGAGCAGTTTTCTATTTATCCTTGGGCGTCTACTTGCCCAGATAAATTTTGTAAAGACACATCTAGCTTGGTTAAAGAAGGCCAGAGGGACAGACACAGGCAAGGCCTGGAAAAGATACAGGAACTTTGGTATAATACTCATTTTTAGAATATTACTTCTCCCGAACCAGGAATGTCTTGCTTTACTCCATTTTTCCAATAGTGCTGTTACTTCTTTAATTAAAGGGGGATAATTTAAAACATAGATGTCTTTTAACTTCGGTGGGATATAGATTCCAAGATAATTTAGTGCACTTGATGTCCATCTAAACTTAAAACTATCCACTATATTCTTGCATATGGGGTGCTCCATGGACACCCACATCGCCTCCGACTTGCTGTAATTTATCTTAAAGTTCGACTGGGCACCGTATTCTTCCACCTCCTTTATGAGGTTTGGAAGTGATATCTGTGGATTTGTAATTGAAAAAAGTAGATCGTCCGCATATGCGGAGGCTTTATATTCTTGTTTTCCAATACAAATACCACTAATATCGGGATTTTGACGAATTTTATTTAACAAGGGCTCCAAAGTCAGAACAAATAATAGAGGCGATAAAGGGCAGCCCTGGCGCGTCCCATTTGATATAGAGAAATACTCTGAATGAACTCCGTTAGCCTTAACCAAGGCTTGTGGTGTAGAGTATATCCCTTCAATCCAGTGTAACATTCTATCTCCAAAATCCATGTGTTTTAGTACTCCCCTCATAAAAGTCCAATTAACCCTATCAAAAGCCTTTTCGGCATCTGTGTTCACAAAGACACTTGACATCCCTCTCTGGTTTACATATTGGAGCAAATTTAACACTTTTATAGTGCTATCTCTAGCTTCTCGTGTGGGGACGAACCCCACTTGGTCCAAATGTATTAACTGAGTCAAGTACGGTTGTATGCGGGATGCAAGTATCTTTGTGAAAATTTTCATGTCTATATTTAATAGGGATATTGGACGGAAACTACTGCACACTGATTGATCCTTCCCTTCTTTAGGTATTACTACAATATGTGCCTTCAACGCCTCTGCTGGTGGGGTTGATGTATGTCCCCAAATATTAAATGTTTTAGCTAAGTATGGACTTAATACAGGGAGAAAACTTTTAAAGTATTGCAAGGAAAACCCGTCTGGGCCAGGTGCCTTCCCACCTTTCATCGATTTTATGGCTAGTCTCACTTCCTCTATTGTGATTGGCATCTCCATCTCTGAGCGAGCTGAAGATGACAATCTAGTTATTTGTGAGGAGGTCAGATATTCTTCCATCGACTGAGGGGATACGGAAGGGATTGGTAGGTTATATAGTGTCTTATAAAATTCTCTAAATTCCTTTACAATGTCTTTAGGCATATAAGTTTTTTGACCTCCCTCAGTTTTGATGTAAGGTATATATGACCTCTTCTGTTGTTCTTTTAATTTTTTAGCTAAAACTCTTCCGCATTTATCTCCTGAATGATATATTACGCTCTTTCCATATTGGAGGATAGCCCTGGCTTTATACCTGAGAAGATCTGATAGTTGTCTTCTCAGGTCTGCTAAGTCAATTCCGGTTTCCCTTTCCAATGTCTTTTTATGTTTTTTTCTCCATTTCCTGTATCTTCTCCAGTAACCACATCATCCTCTCCTCCCTGGCTCTCTTCACTCGAGTGCCATGTTTGATTAAAATTCCCCTAATTACCGCTTTATGAGCCTCCCAGACTATTCCCATATCCATCTCCCCGTCGTCATTTGTTTGAAAATATGAATTGATTTCTGTAGTTAGATCATCTCGAATCTCGGGGCACTGTAACAGGCTTTCATTTAGTCGCCATCTCCATTCCATTTTTTGAGTCCCTCCCGTCAGGTCTATCCTTATTGTGATTGGGGCGTGATCTGACCAGGTAATATTCCCTATTTGAGTGTCCCGGACCTTCGAAAGTATTTGCTGTGGTATTAAAAAAAGATCAATTCTCGAATATAAGTGATGTGGGTTAGAAAAGAAAGTAAAGTCCTTCTCTTCAGCATGAAAGGCCCTCCAAGCATCTACTAATTGGCATTCTTCAAGCTTTCTGGTTATATTTTTTCTTATTCCGATCGCTATTGAGGAGGTTCCTTTAGAAGTATCTAATTTGGGATCAAGAGGGATATTAAAGTCACCCCCTGTTATTAGAATTCCATCCTTGAATTCCATTAGTTTAGACAGAGTCTTTTTCAGAAAGCTATCTTGGTTTAAGTTCGGGGCATATATAGTAGCTAAAGTCACTTTTACTGATCCTATAATCCCCTTAAGAAAGATATATCTTCCTCCTTCATCCTGACATTTCTCCAGAAGTGACCAAGGAATTCTATTAGAAATTAAAATAGCAACTCCTTTTGTTTTAGATTTTTGATTACATGCATGATACACATTGGGAAAGTGTCTATTTTGGAGATATAAAGAGGCCCCTGTTTTCAGGTGCGTTTCTTGCACCATCCCCACATCTGTTTTTAGGCGCTTAAGTTCATTCAACAACATTTTTCGTTTTTCAGGAGTATTTAATCCTTTAACGTTCAATGAGGTAACCCTTGTCCCCTCCATTTTCCTCCTGACCCGGTGGTGTCCAGCGGGGGAGGAAAGATGGGGGAGAAAGGAGAGAGAAAGGTGGAGAAGAGAGAGAGAGAAAAAAAAAAAAAAAAAAAAAAAAACCCTAAACTAAGCTTCCCAACACCTACCTATGGGTACTTTAGTTTCCCGTAGGTGATGGATACGGGGGGTGACTAAACAATGCCCGAGTGGGCCAGGCACGAACCTCTATCCCTCCAGCCCTTCCCAGTATATTTTGATCCCTCCTGGTTGGGCTCCTCATAGTTTTTTCTTTTTTTTTTTTCCCTTTTCTCCTCCCCTCCTCTCCCTCTGTCCTCTCTCCCCCTCCTTCCTCACCTCTGCTCCTTCACCCCATTTCACATTCCTCTCATCCCGATCCCATTTCCTTCCCTCCTCCCCACACCCTCCTCCCCTTACCTTGGGCCACATTACACCTCTTTTACGTACAAACATATTAACCCCCCCCAAAGTGCAGAGAATACAATTTAATAATAAAAAGGAATAATATGGGGGGGGGAAAAGGAAAAAAAAAAAAAAAAAAAAAAAGGCAAAGAGAGGGGGAGCCTTGCCGCCGCGGGCAGCGTCCAGAAAGGCAGATCTTACCTTATACCCTGGTGTGTGTGTTTTCTGTGTACTCCCCCTTTCCCCTAGTGCTCATTATTCATTTCTTGAAACTTAGTGTATAGATTTACTACTGTATTATTAATTTATTTATATCTTATTTAACCCCGCTTTCTTCCCTTCTCGCCCTCCCCCCCTCCCTCTCTTCCCCATTGTCCCTCTCAATCAACCCATCTCAATAGCCTATTTTATTGTGAACTATTTATGTATTCTATTCAATTTTATCCTCCCAGACCTCCCACTACTCACTCCCTCCTACCTTCGCTGCAGTGTGTGTGCTTGTGTCACCTTCTATTCCTGTGTTCCGGTGTCTTCCTCCCCCTCCCATCCCTCTTATCTAACCCCCCCTCCCCACCCTCCACCTCTCTCCTCTATTGACTGCCTCTCCAGAGAGCAGCCCGCGGCATCAAGGCTTATCCCCACATCTCCTTAAAAAAACAGGGCTTCTCCCCGCATCTCCTAAAAAAAAAAAAAAAATAAATAAATAAATAAAAAAAAAAATAAAAATAAAAAAAAAAATAAAAAAAAAATAAAAGGGAATACAATAAAGTGATAAAAGGGTGAGGATGTGTTCATTAAGGCAGTTCTTGGAGAGGGGGGAAGGGGGCGAGAAAGGCAATATAACACAAAAAAAAATAAACAGAGAAAGAGAAAACATATGTCTCATAGCCAGGGGGGTAGCATTTCCCTTCTTCAATTCAATTCAGCACCAGCTTAGGCGCTCTCCTCCTCCCGTGCTTGCTATATTTACTGAGCTACTGCTTGGTTTGAAAGAGAAAAAGAGAAAAAAAAAAAAATAAAAAATAAAAAAAAATAAAAAAAAAAAAAAAAAAAAAGAAAAAACATATGTCCCATAGCCAGAAGGTTAACATCTCCTTTCTTCAATTCAGCACCATCTTAAGCGTTCTCCTCCTCCCGTGCTTGCTGTATCTGCTGAACTTCTGCTTGATTTGTAAATGATGATGGTACAGCAGGCCTTGGAACCCCCCCTCTGTATGAACGCTTCCTGATCGGCAAAAGCCAATTTGGGACCTCGCAGCTTTCAACTCCCAGGAACAGAAATAGCGCCGGAAGGTCTTCTGGTGATTGTAATAAAAAAGACCCTTTTTCCATCCTAATTGTCAACGATATCGGATACCCCCAACGATAAGTCCCCCCAGCAGATTTTATCTTGTCTAATAGAGGGCGCAGTTGTGCTCTCCTTTGAAGTGTAGCTCGGGATAAGTCTGGAAGTATGTTAATCCTATCTCCCTCGTATGTTACCGGGCCTTTCTCCCATGCTTTCCTACTGATCAGCTCTCTATGGGAGTATCTGTGTAAACGTCCGATTACATCTCGAGGTCTTGTCAAATCTGTCGATCTGGGTCCCGGGGCTCTATGCAGTCTGTCAAATTCAATATCCCTAGGGGTGGTGTTTACCCCTAAATCCTGGCATATTTTGACTATGGTTTGGTATAGTTGTTCTTCTCCGATATTCTCAGGAATGCCTCGAAATCTTAGATTATTCCTCCTACTTCGGTCCTCGGCCTCTTCCATTTTTAATTGAAAATTGGAGTCTTGAGCTAGCTGTTCCTTTTCTAATTTTAGTACACGTGATTCCAGTCTTTCTATAGCAGATCCTTCCTCATTTACTCTGTCTGTTAAGGTCTGAACCTCCGTACGTACGCACTGCATTTCCCGTGTATGTCCCTCTTCAAGACGAGAAACCAATGTTTCCATTAGCTTCCAGTGAGCCTCCATTTCCTGCCTAGTAGGGAGGGCTTGTAGCAGAGCCCTCAAGTCCCCTATCTCAGTCACTTGTTCCCCCTTTTTCACATCTCTCATCTCATGAGCTTGAGCTGGGGCTGGTTCCAGGGGGAGACTCATCCGGGGTGCTGCCATTGGTATCTCAGTACCTGTAATCTCTCTGGTCTCCAATGTAGATGCCCGCACTGCTGCTCGGGTGAGCCTAAAAAAACCTTTTATCTCCTGCTGCAGGGGGTCTCTGTGGAAATGCTTATCTTCCCCTTTCCTCCTCGTACTGTGCATACCCCTAAGGGGTCGGGGTTCCTCCCAACAGTAGAGTCCCGCAGATCACCCCTGAACCTGTGTCTGCGACTGTTTAATACTTGGAGCCTCTTTAGCAGTCCTTAATTTTCAAATGGTGCCTTATTACAATTTATAACGTGCAATTGACGCGGACCAAGAAAGTACATCTATTTAAATACTGTTCCCTCCAGAGAAGAATATTATGATGCGCCTCTCGTCTGTCACAGTTTTTAATTATTATTTCTGCGGTCTCTGCAGATTCAGATTCAGCAGACAGATTAACTCTGCAGATGTCAGCAGATTGCACGATAGTCCTACACCTGGGCCAATGGACGGATAAATATTTTGATAATCTTGTCACGCAAGCAAGTGGAAGAGATTATTAACGATGTGTAAGCTCATCATAGAATGTTTACACTCAGTAGTGAATTATATGTAAATCTGTGTTCTTATAGATTGTAAAGTGATATTTTCTTTTCAGGTCAATTCTCTGGGGGCTCCGACCCTCACTATAAGGTGTTTGTTGCCCTAAAAGGGGTGAGAGACCTTTCTGAGGAGCAGAGATATAAGGTGAGCATGAGCCAGTCATAACTCTAATTTATAATAAATTGGCTTTACACTTTTTCCTAAATGCTTGGTCACCAGCTCAAACTGTTATCAGGTTCATAATTCTCATGATGTTGTATGTTCAGTAACTTCAGTAAAGTGTGTTTAGTTATAAAGTACAGTACAAGCTGACCAGGTTTTCACATCATGATTTTGGCAATTGAAACTTCTGTTTAAAGTGACGTAAATTGGAACTTAAGTCAGAAAATTAAGCCTTGCTAGATCACTTCAGGCTGGCCCCTTTTTGCAGGTATAGCTATGTAAAGCATTACAAATGCCTATATAGTGCTGTACTGTTTAAAATCCAGTAATACACTGTCTCACCCTGCTCTGCACATGCTCAGTTGCTCTCTATTTTTGGGCACTGCCGAGTTTGTAGAGGCCTATCTGCTGACAGAGTTAAACCCTCCTATCCTTTACAGCCAAGGAAGCTGCTTCTGTTTGATCTTCAACTGCCATGGTGCTGCACATGTGATCAGTTATGACACCAACCATTTGATGGTTTGACAGTTTGGTTGAGGATACAAGCAAATATGACAGTTAGCAATCCCAGCATTTCACATAACAGTTTTTTGAAACTGTAAATCAATATTTCTGTTTAGGGGCAAAACGGCAATCTCCAGCAAGAAGAAACAGGAACAATGCTGGAGGCAATTCTCAGCACACACTAATTTTGGTAGCATAATTATTAATGTGAAATGTGTGCTCCTTGCTAAAGAACATTATTTTTTATCAAGTTGTTATGGGTAAAGTTCCACTTTGATATATTCAAGGTGCATCAATGCACTGCAATGCCTTTCAGTTCATTTTCATTAGAAAGCAGACACACACTGAATAGAAAGGACTGTCCCCTGCAAGCAGTTGCAGATGGGAACTTGACTGCATTTTTTTATGCACTGTGTACACCAGGGGTGCCTAAGGCCCCTTTCACACTGAAGCACAGCGGTTTACCTGCATCTCAACTGACCTCAATCTTCACTTCTTCCTTAGGATTCCTGCAGCTGGTTGCTGCTGTCCCCCAGGTGGTTATAACTGGTGGCTGCTGCTGGCTGTCCTCCAGGGCTGGTACTGCTGGCTGGTACTGCTGTTGGGTACTGCCTGCTGGTACCGCTGGCAGATACCACTGGCTGGTAGTGCTGGCGGGTACTGGTACTGCTGGCGTGTGCTGGTGGGTACTGGTGCTGCTGACTGGTAATGGTACTGCTGACTGGTACTGCTGGCTGGTACTGGTGGTGGGTACTGGTACTGCTGGCTGGTACTGGTACTGCTGGTGGGTACTGGTACTGCTGGCTGGTACTGCTGGCCGATACCGCTGTTGAGTATTGCCTGCTGCTAATGCTGGCAGATACCGCTGGCTGGTACTGCTGGTGGGTACTGGTGCTGCTGGCTGGTACTGGTACTGCTGGCTGGTACTGCTGGCTGGTACTGGTACTGCTGGCTGGTACTGGTGGCGGGTACTGGTGACTGGTACTGCTGGCTGGTACTGGTACCTGGTACTGGTGGCTAGTACTGGTGGGTACTGGTACTGTTGGTGGGTACTGGTACTGCTGGTAGGAACTGGTACTGCTGGCTGGTACTGGTACTGCTGGTGGGTACTGGTACTGCTGGTGGGTACTGGTGGCGGGTACTGGTACTGCTAGCGGCTACTGGTGACTGGTACTTGTGGCTAGTACTGCTGGTGGGTACTGGTACTGGTGGCGGGTACTGGTACTGCTGGCTGGTACTGGTACTGCTGGTGGGTACTGGTACTGCTGGCGGGTACTGCTGGTGGGTACTGCTGGCTGGTACTGGTACTGCTGGCTGGTACTGGTACTGCTGGTGGGTACTGCTGGCGGGTACTGGTGACTGGTACTGGTACTTCTGGCGGGTACCGGTGACTGGTACTGGTGGCTAGTACTGCTGGTGGGTACTGGTGGCGGGTACTGCTGGCTGGTACTGGTACTGCTGGTGGGTACTGATACTGCTGGCGGGTACTGGTACTGCTGGCGGGCACTGCTGGCTGGTACTGGTGGTGGGTACTGGTACTGGTGGTGGGTACTGGTACTGCTGGTGGGTACTGGTGACTGGTACTGGTGGCTAGTACTGCTGGTGGGTACTGATACTGGTGGCGGGTACTGCTGGCTGGTACTGGTACTGCTGGCTGGTACTGGTACTGCTGGCGGGTACTGGTACTGCTGGCGGGTACTGGTACTGCTGGTGGGTACTGCTGGCTGGTACTGGTACTGCTGGCGGGTACTGGTGACTGCTACTGGTACTGCTGGCGGGTACTGGTACTGGTGGCTAGTACTGCTGGTGGGTACTGGTACTGGTGGCTGGTACTGCTGGCGGGTACTGGTACTGCTGGCGGGTACTGGTACTGCTGGTGGGTACTGGTACTGCTTCTGGGTACTGGTACTGGTGGCGGGTACTGGTGGCTAGTACTGCTGGTGGGTACTGCTGGTGGGTACTGATACTGCTGGTGGGTACTGGTACTGCTGGCTGGTACTGCTGGTGGGTACTGGTACTGGTGGCGGGTACTGGTACTGGTGGCGGGTACTGGTGGCTAGTACTGCTGGTGGGTACTGGTGGCGGGTACTGCTGGTGGGTACTAATACTGCTGGTGGGTACTGCTGGCGGGTACTGGTGACTGGTACCTTGTACTGGTACTGCTGGTGGGTACTGATACTGCTGGCTGGTACTGCTTGTGGGTACTGGTACTGGCACTGCTGGCTCTGGCACTGCTGGCTGTTGTCTGTGATCTCATTCTCAGGAAGCATCATGCGGCTGCAGTAGACAGCAGAGCCGATGCTTCCTGTCACAGGCGGAGTACATTTGATATCACTCCGCCTGTGAAGGAGCCGGCGCTATACAGGAAGCATCGGCTCTGCTTCCTTTAGCGGCGGCTCCGTTGTTCGCGCTGATGCTCGGAGATGGCGGGTCGGGGACCCGCGATCAGGGCTTGCCGACCCGCCATCTCAGGGCAAGACGTGGCGGGCCACCTCGGATGTGTACACCATCAGCCGACAGGTCACCCAAGGGACAGTTTTTTGTATGGAGAAGCAAATGTCAATACTCAATGATGCTTTACCAACTACCAGATGAACCTAATATACACTACTTCATCAAATTGCATCCAAAGGTGCAAATACAGACAAGCTGGGGTTAATTTACTAAAGGGAAATAGATTGCACACTCTGCAAGTTGCTCCGGAGCTTAGTAAATGAGGGGTGGCTGTGCTGACTTACATCATCCAATCATGTGCAAGCAAAAAAATTATGTTTTTTTTTTTTTTTTTTTGTTTTCAATGCATGTGATTGGGTATTCTTTGTAGAGTGAAGCCTTACCTCATTTGTTTGTTAAAGCGTAGTTCCAGTCATAATTTTTTTTTTACATTATTCCGCTGCATTAAATTTAAATAACCTGTGGAAGATGATTTATTTATTTTTTTGCTCACCTTTTCTTGTCTGTTGCTAGGGGGGTCCCTCGTAATCTGCCTCTTGCTCTCCAAGGCACCTGACGTAATTTCCCTCGGCGCCCGTGCTCGCTAGTGCTCCTGGGAGATGTCTGTCAAAATTTCCCAGGAGTCACTGGGCAGCGCGGATGGCTTTGTTGCCATCAGAACGGGGTGGGCACTTCTGCCGCCGCCCGTTGTGATGGCAGCGTCAGAAGTGTACGGCGCTGCGCCATACATACGGTGCATGCGCGAAAACGGGTAGTGCATGCTGGTCACTCAGCTGCACCGTATCCCGGAACAGTATGCTTGTGGGCTTCACATGCCCACAAGCAAGATGGGAGCGGCCGGGACAAAAGAATAAAACTTTATTTTTTATAATAAAGCGGACATCGGCGGACAAAATTTCTAAAACAAGTGAGTGCTAAAAGTAAATGTTCTGATCTTAAGAAATGTTTTGAAAAAAAAATATTAATACATGTCGGTGGAACTCCGCTTTAAGCTCTAGAGCAACTGTACTTGCAAAGTGCATAGTCTATTTGTCTTTAGTAAATCTATCCTATAGTGACAGTTGTAAGCACATTAACTATTGCCACCTTTTTGCTTGCTTTATATGCTGTTTAGTTATCATTATTATTATTATTATAATACTATAGGATTCATATAGCGGCAACCGTTTGTGTAGTGCTTTACACAATGGAGGGAGCCAGTACAGTTACAAAACAATCCAATACAAGAGGGTTATTAGGGACCTGCTCATGACAGCTTACACTCTTATAGGGAGGGCCAAGTTGTACAAAAAGTAATAACCATGAGAGAGATGAGCTGATGAAAATATAAAAGTAACATTTTTAGGTAGAGGTGGCATATGCTTCCATGAAGAGATGCGATTTCAGGGATTGCCTAAAAGTAGAATGAGTAGGAGATGGCTGGGCAGATTGGGCTAGGGCATTCCAGATAATGGGAGCGGCTCTGGGGAAGTCCTGGAGGCAAGTATGGGAGGACGAGACAAGGGAAGCTGGAGTGCAGGAGGTTTTGGGAGGAGCAGAGAGGACAGTTTGGGTGATAAATTGAGACAAAATTGGTGATGTAGCGGTTGGGAGAGAGGAATGGTGGACACTGAGCGGCTGGTAACGTAGATTGATCTGGCAGCCAAATTCATGATAGCCTAAAGGAACATGTAGAGGTACACCTATGAGAAGAAAGTTGCAATAGTAGCTTGGTGGTTTAAATGGTTAAGAATAGGTATACTTTGGAAATGTTCTGGAGGAGAAGTCTTTAGGATTTGGTTAGTGATTGGAATTAGATTTGAAAGGACAGGTTAGAGTCCGGTATTACACCTAGCACCCTGGCATGAGGGGAGGGACTGATATTTGTATTCTAAATCTTGATTGAAAAGTCGGGGGGGGTAGCAAGGGCACAGGGTAAGGTAAGAGGGATGGGGGCAGTTAGTATTAGGAGCTCAGTTTTAGAAATATTGAGTTTAAGGAAGTGGTGTTACATCCATACTGAAATGTCAGTTAGTAAGGTAGTAATGCAAGAGGAGAATAAAGGGGTGAGGTGCAGAATAGAGAGATTCTTGTGTCATCAGCATAGAGATGGTATTGGAAGCTGTGGGAGGTTACCAAGTGACCAAGGAGAAGGGGGTCTGAGGACAGAGCCATGAAGGGCCCCTACAGAAAAAAGAAGTGGAAAGTAGGAGACCGAGTTGTAGGCCACACTGAAGGTATAGGTATAAGGAGAGCCAGAAAATAGCAGAGTCCAAGAGATTTGTGGGTTGTCAACAATATCAAAGGCAGCAGAAAGGTCAAGTAAAAATAGTATGGAGTAATGGCTTTTGGTTTTAGCAGTTAGTAAATCATTAGTGAGTTTTAGTTCCTGTGGAGTGTTGCGAGCAAAAGCTAGGCTGTAAGGGGTCAAGTAGGTTTCCGTCAGTGAGGCCGGAGCTCAGACCGTTGTAGTTAGGCATTCTAGAAGTATAGAAGTACATGGGAGCAAGGAGATGGGTCTTAAATTGTTCATACTGAGGGGTCCAGTGAGTCCAGTTTTAAGTATAGGGGGACCAGTGCATGCTTTACAGGGGAGGGAAAAGCGCCAGTAGAAAGGAATAGATTGAAGATGTGTTTGAGAGAACATAGGTCAGCGCTAGAGAGTGGCCATAGTAGTTGCTAGGAAGCAAGGTCCAGGAGACAGATGATTAAAAATGCTGGTGGACAGGGTGTGTTAGATGGGAGAGACACCTGTACAGTGGATATGTCCCCACAAATGACATCAATCTTGTTTTTTAAATTATTGGAAATCCCCTGGGCAGTGAGTGAGTTAGTGGGTTAAGGTGGTGGGAGGCAATGTAGAGAGTCAAAGGTAGAGAAGAACCGTTGAGGACTGGGTGAGAGGGTGTTAACAATAGTGATGAAATAAGTTTGGCAGCAGGGAGGCAGATTTTTAGAAGGGCTGATTTGTTTAGGGGGAAGTCTTGCAGGGGATTTGACTGCTATGTCTCTTGAGATATCTGGTGGCATCAGTTTGCCAAGGTTGTAAAGGTTGGAGTCTGATTCTGTATGTGAGAGGAACTACTTTGCATTCAATGTGGATGGGAGTGAGGTGTTGTAGACAGAAGTTGCCAGACCAGGGCAGAACAAGGTGAGATAGAGGTGGTCAGTAGCAGAGAAGTGACAAATGTTTCTGTGGATAATCAATTGCTGCTTGACTGTATAGGCGATTGAGGACAGGGAGAGTGCCAAACTGATGAGGTTGTAATCAGAGAGAAGGAAGGGGGTGTTAGAGAGGTTGCAAGAAGTGCAGAGATGGGAGAAAATCAGGTCAAGGGTTACCATCAGAGTGAGTAGCTGTGTGTCTTTTTTGTTAGCTCAAAAGATGAGGTTTAGTTATGAAGTTGAGATACATCCCGGCTGTTAATATGACACGCAAACTTGGGGTTCTTTTTTTCTTTACCACAGGTATTTTTTTTTAATAGCGTAGACAAGAACAAATATTGTTTTTCTTTAGATATTGTTTACATATTGACAATGTGTAATGCATCATTTTTACAGTCAGTGTTATATAGATGCTCATACAGTGCTTTGAAAAAGTATTCATACCACTTGAAATTTTCCACATTTTGTCATGTTACAACCAAAAATGTAAATGTGTTTTATTGGGATTGTATGTGAAAGACCAACACAAAGTGGCACATGATTGTGAAGTGGAAGGAAAATGATAAATGGTTTTCAGAATTTTATACAAATAAATATCTGAAAAGTGTGGCATGCATTTGTATTCAACCCCCTTTATGCTGATAGCCCTAACTAAAATCTAGTGGAACCAATTGCCTTCAGAAGTCACCTAATTAGTAAATAGAGTCCATCTGCATGTAATGTGATCTCAGTACAAATACAGCTGTTCTGTGAAGCCGTCAGAGGTTTGTTAGAGAACCTTAGTGAACAAACAGCATCATGAGAGCCAAGGAACACACCAGACAGGTCAGGGAGAAAGTTGTAGAGAAGTTTTAAAGCAGAGTTAGCTTATAAAAAAAATATCCCAAGCTTTGAACATCTCACGAAGCACGGTTCAATCCATCATCCGAAAATGGAAAGCATATGGCACAACTACAAACCTACCACCTAAACTGACAGGTCGGTTAAGGAGAGCATTAATCAGCATTTATCAGAGATGCAGCCAACTCTGAAGGAGCTGCAGAGATCAGGAGGGAGAATCTGTCCACAGGACAACTATTAGTTGTGCACTCCACAAATCTGGCTTTTATGGAACCGTGGCAAGAAGAAAGCCATTGTTGAAAGAAAGCCAGAAGTCCCGTTTGCAGTTTGCGAGAAGCCATGTGGGGGACACAGCAAACATGTGGAAGAAGGTGCTCTGGTCAGATGTGACCAAAATTGAACTTTTTTATAAAAGCAAAATGCGATGTGTGGCGGAAAATTAACACTGCACATTACCCTGAAACATTGTAGTGGCAGCATCATGTTGTGGGTATGATTTTTTTCAGCAGGGACAGGGAAGCTGGTCACAGTTGATGGGAAGATGGATGGAGCAAAATACAGGGGAATCTTAAAAGAAAACCTAAGTCTGCAAAAGACTTGAGACTGGGGCGGAGGTTCCCCTTCCAGCAGGACAACGCCCATAAACATACAGCCAGAGCTATAGAGAAAGGTTTAGATCAGGGATATGCAATTAGCGGACCTCCAGCTGTTGCAAAGCTACAATTCCCATGAGGCATAGCAAGACTCTGACAGCCACAAGCATGACACCCAGAGGCAGAGGCATGATGGGACTTGTAGTTTTGCAACAGCTGGGGGTCCGCTAATTGCATATCTCTGGTTTAGATCAAAGCATATTCATGTGTTAGAATTGCCAGTTAAAGTCCATACCTAAGTTTAATTGAGAATCTGTGGCAAGACTTGGAAATTGCTGTTCGGGCGCTCTCCATCCAATCTGACAGAGCTATTTTGCAAAGAAGAATAGGCAAAAATGTCTCTCTTTAGATGTGCAAAGCTGGTAGAGACATCCCCAAAAAGACTTGCAGCGAAGGTGGTTATACAAAGTATTGACTCAGGGGACTGAATACAAATGCACACCACACTTTTCACATATTTATTTGTAAAAGAAAATTGAAAACCATTTATCGTTTTCCTTCCACTTCACAATTATGTGCCACTTTGTGTTGGTCTATCATATAAAACCCCAATAAAATACATTTACATTTTTTGTTGTAACATGACAAAATGTGGAAAATTTCAGGGGTTATGAATACTTTTTTAAGGCACTGTATATGTGGGAATATAGCTGTTATAATTTAGGTTATGGGTTTTTCGTAGGCCATTGAGATGCACTTTTTTGGCTTTGTGCAATGCTTGTCCTGGCAAAGTATATAGATGTTTTTATTGTGATAGGATAGGATATAAGACATAAGGAAAAAAACGAATAAAAAAGGGAAAAGATGGGGTAATGGAGGTAGTGAAGGGCAATAGGTAATGTTGGGGGGAAGAATAGGTTTGGTGTACAAGTAGCACTATTGCATCTAAATAAATAAAATAAAATTTAAAAGGTCTGCCTTTTAGACAAATACACGATTGCCAATGAGCTAAGATGCTAATAAATTAATGGGTAAAATAATGTGAAAAGAGGAGGCTTGTTTGTATATCTGTATGGGTATCGTTCTATTAGAGTGCTGGCTGTTCAACCCCTAAACATGTACACAAAAGAACGTCTCAAACAGACGCCAGAGGGAGTTCGTGATATACTGCCTGTCGCTGAACCATGCAGCCTAACATGAAAGGTTAAAGGTAATGAAAAACCTTATATATGACCTAAATTTTTTCCTGAGAAGCTGTGGCCAAATATAGGGATTTATTTCCCCCTTTTTTTCTTCCCCCTTCCCCCGTGTTTTATTTCCCAACTGGCTCGAGCCTCCTAGGGGCATTCGTGATACCTAGCCTGGTTATTTAGGTCATATATAAGGTTTTTCATTACCTTTAACCTTTCATGTTAGGCTGCATGGTTCAGCGACAGGTAGTATATCACGAACTCCCTCTGGCGTCCGGACGAATATTTGTAATCTATGTTTTATGTTGTTACGTCCCCCCAATGTTTGTGATTACCCAGTCTGGTCCAATTTGAACTGGCGGGTAATGTATATTAAGTCTAGTCTATTATTCGATATTTAGCAGTTTTCATCTGTACCTGTAATGGAACAAGTTCTAGGAATAAATGTATATATGGTTTTTCATATACAGTTTCTTCTTTTTGATTTTTGATATATGCTGCTGTTTAAGGAGCCCCACTGCTCTTTGTCTCTCTCTGTTTGAGACGTTCTTTTGTGTAATAAATTAATGGTAGGTGTCTTAGATAATAATGGGCATTTTTAATTTTCTTCCTTTTTTTTTTTTTTTTGGCTGAACTAGATTGACTTCTGTCTTTTTGCAATCTAACTATACAACTATCTGACCATGTCTGTATTTTTATTGTTACTTTAGGATCATAAAACACACTGATCTATCAATAGCAGTAACACCCATTAGCCAGTGATATACACCCATTTTAAAATGTTGTTCTCTTATTATAGTGTTCCCCTTACTGTTGGGGATTGTCTGTTGACAGACTGTTGTCCTAAAATCTTAACGTTAGTACGCTCCTTTTGATAATTGTCCAATTTTCCGCCAACAAATGTTGGGGCTAGTAAATTTTCGGCAGACAACAGTTTGACTCCAGATTTTCATATAGTCAGTACACAAATCCGTCACACAAAAGTCGAAAGTACAAACACGCATGATGGGTGTCAATGCTCACCAAACACGAAATTAGCAGAAGGGGCCCAAAGGGTGGCGCTCAAGAGCAGAAATTTCTCGTAGTACGTCACTACGTTCGTGTTTGTTGCGTGACAATTGTGTACCGTTAGTATCGAGACAAGATCTTGGCACACGCCCTTTTGACAAAAATCAGACGCTCGGTTGGCCAACAATCGTATGAGGCTTTAGATTGTTTCATAATCCCTGATGGTGTTTTTGCCAAGAAAATCATATGCTTGCTTGCTACACCAGTGATGGTGATGGATAATATTAAATATATTAAATATAGCAAATAAAGAATATACAGTACAATTGCTACACAAGACATATTTTAATTTGTCCTTTTCCTTTCCCATGTGCAGCTACTTGAATTTTCTGTAAAAGTCAATGTCTGGAGGCATTTCGTACACTGTTGCTGTAGAGCACCTTCAAAAATGAAATTTCCTGCTTGTGTGATTGCCTTGGTGATTTTATTACTGCTTGTCTGCACTAAGATACAAATCAGATTTTAGGCATCCACTGCAATAGCAATTTTAGTTTTGATGAGATGCTCTTTAGTTAGTTAAATGCAGACACTATAGGTTTTCTCATTAGAGGACTGAGTGTGTACCTGGTGATTATAACAAGCCAGACTCTCCCATTTAAAATACAAAACATAATGAAACAAACAGGTATTTTATTCAGAACAGAAACATGTAGGGTTCTGCAACAAAGTTTGTTAAAATCTATGCAATGTATATTGATCACCCAGGGAGGATTGTTTTTTTAAAATAAAAGCAGAGTTACTCTTATGCCCCGTACACACGATCGGACTTTCCAGCGGACTTGGTCCGGCGGACAATCCGCCGGACTTTCCGAACGAGCGGACTTGCCCACACACGAGCACACACGAACAGACTTTCTGGCGGACTAGGTCCGACGGACTATCCGCCGCACTTTCGCCAGAGGTCCGACGGACTTTCCAAATGAATGGACTTGCCCACACACGTGGTAAAGTCGGTTTATTTTGAACGTGACTCGAGGTACGACGGGACTAGAGAAGGAAGTCAATCTCCCGCTTTCATCGGCGAGATTGACACCTTGTGAGCCCCATCGCCTGGTATGGATTTTGAGGGTAACCCCCTTACGCCAAAAAAAAGGCGCGGAAGTCCCCCCAAAGTCCATACCAGACCCTTATCCAAGCATGAAGCCCGGCCGGTCAGGAATGGGGGTGGGGACAAGCGTGCGCCCCCTCCTGAGCCGTACCAGGCCGCATGCCCTCAACATGGGGGGGGGGGGTGCTTTGGGGGAAGGGGGGCGCCCTGCGGCCCCCCCACCCCAAAGCACCTTGTCCCCATGTTGATGAGGACAAGGGCCTCTTCCTGACAGCCCTGGCCGTTGGTTGTCGGGGTCTGCGGGTGGGGGGCTTATTGGAATCCGGGAGCCCCCTTTAATAAGGGGGCCCCCAGATCCCGGCCCCCACACTATGTGAATGAGTATGGGGTACATGGTACCCTTACCCATTCACCTAGGGGAAAAAAAGTCAATAAAAAAACACACTAGACAGATTTTTAGTAGTTTATTAGGCAGCTTGGGGGGTCTTCTTCCGACTTCGGGGGTCTCTCAGCGCTTTCCGTCTCTTCTCCCGCTCTCCGGTTGTTCTGCCGGGCTCCTCCGCTATCTTCTTCCAGCTCTTTTTTTAGCTATGGCCCGGGCTTCTGGTTCGTCGTCGCCGCCGTCTTATTCTTCTCTTCTTCCAATGTTGACACAACACTCTCTCCCACTGTAATGCTGTAGACACGCTGTATATCGACTTATATAGGCATGAGGGGCAGGGTCACCGGGTGATGTAACCCGGCGACCCCGCCCCTTATGGCGTCACAGTCCCAGCATGCCCCGGGACTGTGACACCATAAGGGGTGGAAGAAGGAAGGAAGGAAGAAGGAAGAAGACGGCGAACCAGAAGCCCGGGCCAACGCTAGTAAAGCCTCCACACACGGTGCATGCCCCAAATTCACAGGCTGAAGACTTCCTAAAGGAAATGGACAGAGATTATTCTACTATAGCGGTTGGAGACTGAAGTCATTCTATAGGACACCATCGCAGAATAGGGACATGTTGCATGAGATTTTACTACAATTAAGGGACCCTTTGCAAAACAATGCTCCTTCTACTGACCACTGGGGCCCAAGGGCCTCACTCCAAATACCAAAGGGCCACACAGATTGGGTACCAGGGTTGTAGACACTCTTTATGGATTCTCCACATACAGGGGGTCCCCGAGTTACGAACTCGTTAGGGACTGGCCCCGTGTACGGAACTCGGAAATGTTCGTAAGTCGGCGCGCATGCGCAGACCGACAAATACGGAGATTTCCGGACATTTCCGATGTTCCGTCTGTTGCCGTTCTGCGCATGCGCGGCAAATTACGGACATTTCCGGCATTTTTCGACGCTCCGTATGGCCGCGCATGCGCAGAACGGCCGACAGACGCCGAAAACCACCGGAAAATGGCGGAGGGTCCCCGCAGCACCCCGTTCGTAAGTAGGGGTTGTTCGTAGGTCGGGTGTTCGTAAGTCGGGGACCCCCTGTACTGTTTTGGTCTAAAGAATTTTTGTTTTGGACATTGATGACTTCAAATGGTGGCTAGACAAGGGGATATATCGCTTAGGACACTTTATATCTTGCACGGGCCCTCTACCTTTTAAACAATTTGTGGAAAAACTGGAGCTCCCTTCTTCGGAAAGGAGTAGATTTCATCAGATCTACAGTTTCATCCACTCCATATGGAAAAATAAATTGAATCCCTTGAGAATTACAGCTTATGAAAGCTGGTGTGAACAAGCCATGGGTTGGAAGGGGGGGATTTCTGTGATCTATGAGTCTCTAGCGTCTAACTCTGATAAACTACCATACATGCTGGCCTGGGAGAAGGATCTACATACTGACTGGGAACTGGTAGACTGGTATGAGAACTATTCTCGATCGATCAAAGGCATTTACAATACCTCTCTCATTGAGGCTAACATCAAAATATTTACAAGATGGTACTTAGTTCCTACAAAATTAGCGGCAATGTATCCTTCCACTTCGCCTATACTTTAGAGGTTGCCAAGGACTGGGCTCTATGATACATATTTGGTGGGAATGTCCCAAACTCCGGGGATTTTGGAATAGGGTCTTCCATATTATTAGAAAAGTTACGGGTTATGGTGTCCCCCAAACTCCAGCGATTGCCTTGCTCAATGGATTAGTGCCGCACGTGCCTAAAAACACTAGAAGACTGATTCTATTTATATTAACGGGAGCCAAATTAACCATTGCAAAAGATTGGAAGAAGCCCTCGGTATCTGTATTGTCCATGAAAAGGAAAATTTCATGGATAATGGAACAAGAGAAAATGGTCAGCTCCCTATTGGATAAGACCACACAATTTGAAATCATATGGAATCCCTGGGCTCAGTATCTGGGTATTTCACTGAGGTCAGGCACAGATAGCAATATTAATCGCTGATCTTTGGATCTTTTATAGGACATAAAGGCATCATCTCTTCTTCTTTCTATCTCTTTTCTCTCTCTTCTCAGTTTTTAGTCTTTCCTTTTTATTTTGGATATTATTATTATTATTATTTTTATTATATATATATATTTTTGACTAGAGTATCTTTCCTTGAATTACCTAGGAATTGACAGGTTTTTTACATTAGTATGTCTTACTAAATATAGGATTTTTTCCTGGGCTTAATCCAGTGAGAACATGATGTTGTATCCATTATTTTGTCTGGGCAACTCGAAAAGTTAATAGTATTATATCTTGCTTCTCAGAAGTTATATAGTAAATTATATTCGTTCGAGGGGGGGGGGGGTATATCTGCACCTCCTTGGACACAGCTTGATCCCGGTTGGGGTGTCGGAGGGGATGCGGAGTTCCTACCCTTCTTGGAGTGTTCTGGGATATAGCATACAAATGAGTTGTCACAGCTTAAGTTACATACTTATTTCTTACTTTGTTAAATTCTCAATGTCT
Source organism: Lithobates sylvaticus (assembly GCA_028564925.1). Lineage (NCBI taxonomy): Eukaryota > Metazoa > Chordata > Amphibia > Anura > Ranidae > Lithobates > Lithobates sylvaticus. The sequence continues at coordinate 79,968,617 of CM053037.1, forward strand.
CATTGGTATGTTAACTAGTCACATTTGTTAGCTTTAATGTGAATTCTTCTGTAATGATTTTACTTTGTGAGAATAAAAATCTTAATGATAAACTTGACTGGTCAGGTGCTAAAGATCACAGTTGTAGTAATGGTGAGGTTTATAGCAGCTGTTGTGCATTATTACACCACTAGATGACAGTGCAAGCATAACCTGTAGAAATAATAGACATTTGTATGCAATAAGGGAATTTTCAGAGCACTTTGGTGACTAAGAAGAAAGTTTTGAGATACCAATTAGCCTGCCAGTCCTTTCCTATAACATAAATGTATAGAAAGAAGGCAGCAGAATGTGCCGGAGTGCTGTATAACACCACACTTTTCAGCCTACAACATAAACATAGAGTACTTAATGCAATTAGAGAGGCTTTTTAACCACTTAAGCCCCGGACCATTTGGCTGCCTAAAGAACAGAGGACTTTTTACAATTTCGCACTTACGTGGTCATGCAATGTTGTACCCAAACTAAATTTGCGTCCTTTTTTTCCCACAAATAGAGCTTTCTTTTGATGGTATTTGATTGCCTCTGCGATTTAAATTTTTTGCAATATAAATGGAAAAAGACCGAAAATTTTGAAAAAATATGATATTTTCTATTTTTTGTTATAAGAAAAATCCAATAAACTCAACTTTAGTCATACATTTAGGCCAAAATGTATTCAGCCACATGTCTTTGGTAAATAAAATGTCAATAAGCGTATATTTTGGTTTGCGCAAAAGATATAGCGTCTACAAACTAGGGTAAATTTGCTGGAATTTACACAACTTTTAGTTTATGACTGCCTATCTCATTTCTTGAGTTGCTAAAATGGCAGGGCAGTACAACCCCCCCCCCCCCCCAAATTACCCCATTTTGGAAAGTAGACACCCCAAGGAAATTGCTGAGAGGCATGTTGAGCCCATTGAATATTACATTTTTTTGCCCCAAGTGATTGAATAATGACAAAAAATAAAATAACATTTTTCACAAAAAGTACATTTTGCTGCTTTTCCTGAATACGGAGATACCACATGTGTGGGACTTTCTGGGAGCCCATCCGCGTACGGGGGCCATGAAAACCAAGCACCGCCTTCAGGATTTCTAAGGGCGTAAATTTTTGATTTCACTCCTCACTACCTATCACAGTTTTGAAGGCCATAAAATGCATAATATGGCACAATGACCCCATTTTGGAAAGTAGACCCCCCAAGGTATTTGCTGAGAGGCATGTTGAGTCCATGGAATATTTTAGATTTTGCCACAAGTTGCAGGAATATTTTTTGCACAAAGTTGTCACTAAATGATATATTGCTCACACATGCCATGGGCATATGTGGAATTACACCCCAAAATACATTCTGATGCTTCTCCTGAGTACGGGGATACCACATGTGTGAGACTTTTTGGGAGCCTAGCCGCGTACGGGGCCCTGAAAACCAATCACCGCCTTCAGGATTTCTAAGGGCGTAAAAATAAAACAGAGAGAACAATAGATATAGAACAAAAGTGAGCGGACAGTAGAGCGTGAACACAAGAGAGAGAGAACTATAGAGAGAGAGAAAAGAAAAATACAACCACAACTATTTTTGGCTTTTTTATTTTTTTTGTGTTTTTGTGTGTGTATTTTTCTTCACTTTTATAAAAACTATAAACTGAACGTTGCCGATTAGGGTCTCTCAAAATGTGATGTCCATCACATCTTTTGAGAACCCAAGACCCTGTGTACGTGTGCCTATGACTGTGTGGTGCTGTACCCTAGTGTGTGATAGTGTTCGAAATAGTCACCAATGCAAAAACCAGGTTGGTCAGGACAGGAGGGACAATAAAAGTGGGTGTCACGCCTAAATCCGCGCTTTCTATCGGCGCGACATCTTCTTTGGGGGTTTCTTTGGGTAGGGGTACCAGAGAGGACATGTGGAAAATGCCTCTCATGCAGCCGGTTTACTGCATTTGGATTGGGAAGTTGGGCCAGAGCACCGTCTGGAAACAGAAGGGCTCTGATGATCTCTTCCTGGAATTTAAGGAAGTATCTAGTTCATCCTGAAGCTCTGTATAGTATAGCACATGAGCGTTCAGCAAAGTCAATTGAAATAAATAAACAGACACTTTTTTGTACCAGAGTCTGGCCTTACGGGGAATTAGGTATGGCGCCAACAACTGGTCGTTGAGGTCCACCCCTCCCATATTTTGGTTGTATTCGTGGACACAGAGGGGTTTCTCTACAACACCAGTCGCCGTAGAAATTTGGACAGTCGTGTCTGCGTGAAGGGAGGACAGAATGAAAACATTCTTTTTATCCCTCCACTTCACAGCAAGCAAATTATTACATCTTAAGCAGGCTCTCTCCCCCAGCCTAAGATGGGAATCTACAAGCCGCTGGGGTAAGCCCCGGCGATTATATCGCACGGTGCCACATGCACAAATTTGATGAACAAACAAGTGACTAAAAAGTGACACACTTTTATAAAAACTATAAACTGAACGTTGCCGATTAGGGTCTCTCAAAATGTGATGTCCATGTACAGAGATAAAAAAAAATCTGATTGCTGTACTGGGTGACACAGTGACAGGTGGTGAAGGGGTTACCTGGGGGGGGGGGGGGTGATCAGGGGGTGAATTGTGTGCCTACATGACCTGGTGTCAGTGTAGTGTTGTGCAACTCACTTTTAGATGCTCTCTTCTCTCGGTCTGGTACGAAAAGACAGACACGAGGAGAGATGACAGTGTTTAAAGTTACACAGACAGGGGAAGGATATCATTCGTCAGGAGTGATCACCAGGTCCAGGCCAGATATCATTGGCCTGGACCTGGGGATTGATCGGTTCCTGATCAAATCCGTTCGTCGCGGCTGGCGTAAGAATAACGGCGATTCGTCTGCATGTGCCATTCTGCCGCAGTACAACTGCAGCGGATGGACGGCAAGCGGTTAAAATAAATATTGGCTTCCAGTAATCCTCTATACTCGCTTGCTGCCCGGCCGCCCGCCATGTACTGAGGGTGATCTGCCTCTGTAGGCAAAGCGACGTACCCGTACATCGCTGCCTATTTCCGGGTTTAAGGCACGCGCATGCACACCCCCTGCCCGGCTCCTGCTGTGATTGTAGACTGTGAGTGCCTGTCAGCAAGTCCTCGCCAATCATTCATGGCCGGGACTTGCTGGTCGGCTGTGTACATTCACAGCCCAGTGCTCTCCTTGTGTTGGTAAACAATACAGAGCTCTTTAGGAAGGGAACAATCTGCCAGTTTCTCATCCTCATTTTTTTTAGGCTTTTTGTCCTTTATTTGCACGTGGTGATCCTGCAATGCACATATGCAGCAAAGGGGCAGCCGATCTACACCGAACCACGTACATGTATGTGATCTGGCATTTCCAGGCATGCGCCCACCACCCCATCTGTGCTGTGATTTGGTACAGCACAAGTCAGTCAGGGGTTAGCGAATCACAGTACAGAACCCTGTGGTTACTAACAACACAGGGCTCTATACGCAGAGCAGCAATGTGCCTGTTTAGGGAGAAAAAACAACCACATTGAGTAGTAAATACAGCACACGATACACACATTACACATTGTTAGGCACACAGTTAACCCCTTAATTGCCCCTAGATGTTAACCTCTCCTGCCAACCAGTGTCATTAGTACAGTGACAGTGTTTAGAATTATTACTGATCACTGTATTAGTGTCACTAGTGATGTTAGTGGCAGTTAGTCAGTTCCCCTCATAGTCAGTGTCAGTTTGATTGCCACAGTATTGCAGTCCCGTTATAAGTCGGTGATCGCTACCATTGTTAGAATAATAAAAATATATATAAAATTCCAGTATACTGTATATACCATAGTTTGTGGGTGCTATAACATTCACGCAAACCAATTAAGAAACACTTATTGGGATTTTCTTAATCAAAAACATGTAGCCAGACAACATTTTGGCCAGAATTTATGAAGAAATTAGATTTAAAAAAAAAAAATTTATTGAATATGTTTTATAGCAGAAAGTAAAATATAGCTTTCTTCAAAATGTTGCTTTTTTTTTCATTTATATCGCAACAAATAAAAAACCCAGTGGAGATCAAATACCACTTTTGTGTGAAAAAAAATGATGTTAATTTTGTTTGGGTACAGTGTTGCATTACCGTGCAATCGCCGATTTAAGTATAGTGCCGAATAGCAAAAAATGGCCTGGTCATAAAGGGGGTAAAATCTTCCGGGGCTAAAGTGGATACAGTATATTTCAGATGAAAGAGTAGTACTCTTAACAAAGCTCTTAATTCACTCGCTCGTCATCTCTCGCCTCGACTACTGCAACTCCCTTCTCATTGGCTTACCTCTACATAGTCTATCACCTCTGCAATCCATCATGAATGCTGCTGCCAGACTCATCCACCTTACCAATCACTCTGTGTCTGCCACTCCTCTCTGTCAATCCCTCCACTGGCTTCCACTCGGCCAAAGAATTAAATTCAAAATACTAACAACTACGTACAAAGCCATCCACAATTTCGCCCCCAGCTACATCACTAGCCTAGTCTCTAAATACCAACCTACTCGTTCTCTTCGTTCCTCTCAAGACCTCCTGCTCTCTAGCTCCCTCATCACTTCCTCCCATGCTCGCCTCCAGGACTTTTCCAGAGCCTCTCCAATCCTATGGAATGCCTTACCCCAATCTGTCCGCCTAATATCTCCTACTTAATTAGCTTTTAGACGATCCCTGAAAACCCTTCTCTTCAGAGAAGCATATCCTACCCACACCTAACAACAACCGTATTTTCATTTTCTCCATCAGCTCATCCCCCCACAGTATTACCTTTTGTTCCAATTGACCCTCCCTTCTAGATTGTAAGCTCCAACGAGCAGGGCCTTCTGATCCCTCCTGTATTGATTTGTATTGTAATTGTACTGTCTACCCTCATGCTGCGCAAACTGTCGGCGCTATATAAATCCTGTATAATAATATAATAATAATAATACTCTGAGCCAATCAGGTTCTGCTATGTGTTCATATGCTGACAAGGAAAATGCTGTAAGGCTTAATGTACACGGGAGGTTTTAAAATCTCCCCTGAACGATTTAACATGACAGATAGTTACTGATGTTTAAAAAAGTCACTTTTGCCGCTTTTGCATGCCGCTTTTAGCCACGTTTGAAGCCTTTTTTTTTTTTTTTTTTTTCCAAATAGTCAAAATGTATCTCCATTAAAAATTCTGTAAACGGAATGCAGCTCAATGCGAGTTACATTTACAAGCTGTTACAGGCATTTGGTATTCCAAATGCCTCTGAACATCCGTCCTGAACGCCTTTTGTCAAATCGCCTTTCAGGACAACCTTGGAGAGAGCGTAGCTCCGCCTTCTTCACAGGCCCTCTTCCACCATGGCCTCAGTTATTGTGTTTCCTCCGCCATGGTGGAAGCATGTGCCTGGAACCAGGAAGCTGGGCTCTCTCCAGGGTTGGAAGGGCGTTAGGCTTACCTTTTTTGCTAGTTTCAGCGACCATCCCAGCACCCCTCCAGGGGCGGGTGGTGTTTCGGAGCCCTCAGTCTCTCCATCCGGTCAGCGGTGTGTCCCGCATCTTGGTTCCGGATCCCGGCCGACGAGGGTGTCATGTCCGGTGACGCGGCTTCCTGAGGGGGCGTGGCGCCAGTGGTTCCAAGCGCCTGGAACACAGGGACCAAAGTACGGGTCTATGGACTAGCACTTCCGCTTCCGGCCCTCGCTGATGACACGGGGACTGGGAAAATTTTAAAAACCTGTGGGTTTTTGTCATTTTTGCTGTGGTTTCTCTGCAAAATGGATTAGAGCAAGACAACAACGGCGGATGCACGGTCAGAGGTTACTTCTCTTGGACCTTGCAGCATGGACTGGTTGTCTCACTATTAACACTGCTTGGGTTTCTGTTTTCCTTGGCTTGGTGGTGGCTTTGCTATATACTAGTGTTGTGGTTTCTAGGGACACTATTTTTAGTTAAAATTGTTTCTCGTTACAGGAAAAAGCGTTGGGAAAAACTAAACATGCAAATCCACCAAGTCAAAGGAAATGTCCTTCTTGCAAGAACCCCCTTAGAGATTCATGGCAGAAGGCAATGTGCAGATCCTGTATTAAGGACCTGGTGGAGGAAGAAATGTCCCAGCAGTACAAGGACTTATTTTCTTCTGTAAAGGAACTTACGAACTCACTGAGTTCTGTCAGGTCCATATTGGTACAGAACCCAGCAGCTCAGGTGGAGTCCCAGAATCCACCACCTAGTCCAAGAGCATCCTCATCCAGACTAGTGGAGACTGAGGACTCAGGTGATGAAGGAGGAAGTACTCTTCTCTCACTCAAGGACTCAAATGAGGAGGAAGAGGAAGACGATAGCAGATCCTCTCTGTACAAGCTGTCTTTGGAGGAAGTGGATGACCTCCTTAAGAGCAATCGAAATTCAGGAGGAAAAAGTACAACTGTCAGTTCATGAAAAAATGTACCAGGGTCTGGATGAAACTAAAAACAGAGTGTTTCCAGATCATAGAGTCCTATCAGAGTCAGTCAAGAAAAAATGGAAGGACCCTGAGAGGGCCGCTTTTTTCTCCAAGACCCTTAGGAGAAGGTTTCCATTTGAAGTTAAAGACTCTGAAGTTTGGAATAAGAAACCACGGGTAGATGCTGCTTTCTTGCAGATATTTAGACGCACAGACCTTGTGTTTGAGGACATGGGGGTGCTGAAGGACCCGATGGATAAGAAGGCAGACCCCCTCCTTAAAAAAGCCTGGGATTCTACATCAGTCAGTCTCAAACCTGCTATGGCTTCCACGGTTGTGGCAAGGAACCTGGAATGCTGGGTGGATAAGCTGAGAAGCCATGTGGAAGCGTGCACACTGCGTAAAGACTTGTTAGCGTCTTTTCCCTTAATATTAAAAGCTGTTAAGTATATGGCTGATGCATCGGCTAAATCAGTGAAGTTGGCGGCAAGGTCATTAGCACTGGTGAACTCAGACGTGCGGGCTGGCTGAAGACCTGGTCTGGTGACACAACTGTTAAGCTGTGCAGTTTACCTTTTTCAGGTGATTTTCTTTTTGGTCCAGACCTTGAAACAGTCTTAGATAGGACAGCTGACAAGAAAAAGGCTTTTTCCTGCCAAAAAGAATTTTCGTGCTGTTCAACAACCCCATAAGAATAAGGAACAGGATGCAAGAGCCGTTGGGGCTCCCAAAGGGGTAAGGGAAGAGGAGGAGTTCTCTTCAGATCTTCCCCAGATAAGCCCTCCAAAAGTAAGTGACAATCTCACCCCAGTAGGGGGACGATTGTCAGCTTTTCACCTACAGTGGAACATGACATCTCCAAGTTTGTTTGTGAAAAGCATCATAACTCAGGCATACAGGCTGGAATTTTCAGAGCTACCCCCGAGCAGATTTTATGTTACAGCCCTACCAAGAGATCGGGAAAAAGCTTCTGCAATGATGAGCCTACTACAGGATCTGATTCAGCAAGCAGTAATCATCCAGGTCCAAAAAAATCAAGAGGGCTTCTACTCTCATATATTCCTGGTAAAGAAGCCTTCAAGGAAGTACCGCTTGATCCTGAACTTATAAAAACTTGAACAAATCAATACGGTACAAGCATTTCAGGATGGACACAATCTTTTCAATTACAAAGTTGCTGACTCCAGGCTGTTTCATGGCATCCCTGGAACTAAGAGATGCTTATCTTCATGCTCCAATAAATCAGACTTCTCAACAGTTTCTACGCCTGGCAGTGGATCTGGGGAACTCAGTATGGCACCTCCAATTCAGAGCTCTACCATTCAGACTTTCATCCACCCCCAGGATCTTCCCAAAAATTATGGCGGAAGCTCTGGAACCTCTGAAGTTGAGAGGGATTTCAGTTGTCCCGTATCTGGACGACCTGTTCTTCGCAGATTCCAAAAAACAAGACTTATCAAATCTCCAGACGTCCCAGGATCACCTCAAGAACTTAGGGTGGCTCCTAAATTTGGAAAAATCTAATCTGGGACCCTCACAGGAGATGACGTTTTTAGGTTCCTCCATAAACTAAGTGCTTCAGAAAGTCTTTCTACCGCAGGAAAAAAGGGAAAAGATCCAATCAGCAGTGAAACAGGTTCAGAACAACCTATCAGTGTCAGCCAGGTAAGCTATGGCAGTGTTGGGTCTTCTTACAGCATCGATTCCCGCCATTCAGTGGGCCAGATTGCATTCAAGGCCCCTCCAGTTAAACATACTACGCAGTTGGTCCTACCAGGAACCACTAGAAAAACAGATAAAACTTTCCTTAAAGGTAAAGAGGACTCTCTGGTGGTGGAGAAATCCGTCCAAACTGACAAAAGGCCTTTCTTGGGTCTTTCCCCTGGACAAACGTTTAACGACGGACGCAAGTTCCTGGGGCTGGGGAGCCCATCTGGACGGTCAGACTTCTTAGGGGGTCTGGTTCAAGTCGGAAGCCCAAAATTCCTCAAACTGGCGGGAACTGAAGGTAATTTTCTGAGTCTCCTAGCCTTTCAACATGTAGTAAAGGGCCATCCTGTTCAGGTTCTGTCAGAAAATACAACTGCAGTAGCCTACATAATGAAACAAGGGTGAACCAGGATCAAAAGGCTCCTACAGTTGGCCAGTCAATTACTGACCTTGGCGGAACAGGAGGTTATCAGCAGTCCACCTGAAAGGTTCTCAGAATCTTCTAAGCAAACAGAAGCTGGTGGAAGCGGAATGGAGCCTAAATCAAGAAGTCTTCCTGATGATCTCCAAAGCATGTGTGCAACCCCAAATAGATCTGTTTGCCAACCAACAAAACTCAAAAGTACGCAAATTCTTCTCTCTCCACTGAGAAGATCAAGCAGTAGGCATAGATGCCTTCGCCCATCAGTGGCATTATCAGCTGTGCTATGCTTTTTTTCCCTTTTCTCTGATACCACTGGTCTTAAGGAAGTTCAGAGAAGAAAAGACCAATCTGATCCTGGTCACTACCTTCTGGCCAAAAAGGCCTTGGTTCGCGGCTCTGTTAAATCTAGCCACGGAACTTCCATGGAAGTTACCGTCCAGAAAAGATCTTCTATCGCAGGGGTCAGTGAAACATCCGGAAGTGGACTATTTTCAGTTAACAGCTTGGTTTCTGAAAAAGACCTCTTGAAGGCAAAAGGACTTTCTGACAAAGTAGTAAAGACTCTTCTTTCAAGTAGTAAAGTGGTCACTCGGGCCATATACATGTGCTTCTAAAGGCCTCCAGGTTAGGAGTTCAGTATCTGTTCTTGAATTTCGCCATGAGGGAATGGAGAAGGGACTTTATCCAAAGAAGCTTTAATTTCAAGATTTTTCAGGGCACTCGTACGAAATAGGCCAGTAGCCCTTAAATATTTTCACAGTTGGGATTTGTCTATTGTTTTGCAGGGTCTCTCGGGAGCTCTGTTTGAACCCTTACAAGAAGCATTCTTGCAGAATTTGGTTGTCCAAAACAATTTTTCTGGTGGCCATCACCTCTGCAAGAAGAATCAGTGAGCTCCAAGCTCTGGCAGTTACAGAACCTTTTCTGAAAGTTTTTTCAGACAGAGTGGTCCTTCAAATGGACCCAGCGTTTCTTCCTAAGGTTTCTTCTACCTTTCACCGATCACAAAAAGTAATCCTGCCCGCTTTCTCTTCAACTCTGACCAATCCAGGAGAAGAAGTTTTTCATACTCTGCACATGAGGAGATGTTTGTTACACTTTCTTACAGTAACCAAAGGTTTTCTCAGGCTCACACAAGGGAGAGAAAGTTTTTAAAAGTACACTGGGCAGATGGCTTAGATTGGTAATCACAGAGGCCTATAAATCTAAAGAACTATCCCCTTCAGGTATTGCTGCTCATTCTACAAGATCAGTTTCTGCAGTTTCCTGGGCTGAAAGGGCCGGTGCTACGCCTGAACAAATCTGTAAGGCTGCTACTTGGTCCAGCTATTCAACATTTCCCCAACACTATCGGTTGGATTTACTGTCCGCCGCAGATCAAGCCTTGGGCAGGAAGGTACTGCAGGCAGTAGTCCCACCCAGAGTAAGTTTCTCGGTTATCCTCTCCAAGGTTGTCCTGAAAGGCGATTTGAGAAAGGCATAGTTTACCAGTGACGGTATTTCTAAGAGCCTTTCAGGACAACCATTACTTCCCTCCCTTTGTTTATCTTAAGAGTGATTTTAAGTATCTATCATGGTTGTTTGGTGGTTTTCTGTGCTTTGTTTTCCAGTTTGTCGGAGACCACAATAACCGAGGCCATGGTGGAAGAGGAGGGATTTAAAGGCGGCATGTGTTTCCTATGAAGAAGGCGGAGCTACGCTCTACACAAGGTTGTCCTGAAAGGCTCTTAGAAATACCGTCCCCGGTAAGTCTAGCTATGCCTTTTTTGCTTTTCAAAAAATGCTTCTAAACTCAACTGCCTAGAAATGACTATATACGACCCTGTGTACGGTACTGATAAGATAACATAGAGTAGAGTTCAGGGGCAGCTGAAAAAAAAACTGCTCCTTAACGTCCGTTTACCAGCAGCAGTGTACATGAAGTCTAAAGGATGAGAGAGGAGAGTGAGCATGACCAGGGCCAGATTTTCCCCACTACCACATAGGTCATGGCCTAGGGTGGAAAAGAGCCAAACATTTCAAGTGTCTTGGATGCTGACTACTGATACCAAAAGAAACATAAATGTTTTGCTCCTATTCTTATCTCTTGGTTTAAGAATATGAACTATGACTGCTGGGTTCAGTTTGCCGTTTCATAGTGCATCATTTGCACCACTACAATTAGCACCTTTCCAGAATAAGAATATCGGACGAATGATCATCCATTTTTTTTTTTGCATTTTTTTTTTTAACAATCAGATTATTAGACGATCGCTCTGAACACGGTATTGTTTGTCCGATTTTTCTCACCATGAGTACTAGCCATAACCTTCACATACTGTAGATTGCTGAACATTGTCCGCAGTTTTGTGTGTTATATGCAGCTGATCACTGCTGTCTGTACCGTTGCCACTGCACAATATTCTAAACCCAGAAACACCAGCATATGTTCCTGATTGTATCAATATGGTACTGATTGCATCTCTGCTTGACAAGTTTCTGTTTGTGTCAATATGCCATTGATTGTGTCCCTGCAGATGTATTTATGCTTGTGTCAGTACAGTACTAATTGTGTTTTTGTCGGTGTGGTATTGTTTGTGTCTATTATGCCCGTACAGTACTTATGTTGTCTTATGATTGTTTTAATTTGGTTTTGGTTCAACTTTTGTACATAGGATCTATATTTGTCTTGGTTATAATATTGAAAAGGTAGCTCTGGGTGTAAATGAATACCTAACCTAAAACGGATGCTTAAAGTTCAACTTAAGGCTCAGGTCTTCCCCAAATGGGACTCTCCTGCACCTATAAAAAATGGTTTACCAGTGATGTTTCATGTCCTCTTTGCCCTTTTCATCTTCTAGTGGTGGGAAAATCCTAAATTATGCAGAGGGTAGCACCATGTTTGCCTTGCTGAACCAGAACAATGACCTCTGCACATTAGTATGGGACCAATGTTTCTGGTCAGCAACCCAACATCCAAACTCAACATCCAAAGGAGAAACAGCTTCTAAGCAATGTCATGGCTGGCCTGTAAGTGATTTATTTAAATATCCAGTGTATCATGTTACACAGGTGTTACTGTTTGTTTGCTTTTAAATACTGTATTTATTGGCATATAACACGCACCCCAATTTAAGAGGGAAGTTTCAGGAAAAATTAACTTTTAAAAAAAAATAGACCACTTTGAAGCAAAATAATGGCCAGTGACCATCAATGCAGCCTGATTAGTGCCCATCTGCAGCTTCAGTGCAGCCTGATCAGTGCCCACCTGCAGCCTGATCAGTGCCCACCTGCAGCCTAATCAGTGCCCATCTGCAGCATTGCTCAGTGTCCATCTGCAGCCTTGCCATTATATATGCTGCCATCGAGGAATAGGTGGGGACGAGAGCTGCTGAAAAAGAGCCATATCTCCTGTGTACTCGGCTCAGCATCACAACTATTCCGGAAACTGATGGACATAACGCTGGTCCAATGCCGGGACGTCCATGCTAGGAGCCATCCAGGGGGCAGGACTGAGCGTGACTGCAAGCAGAACCGAGTACACAGGAAATCCGTCTCTATTTTGGCAGCGCTCGTCCCCTCCTTCCCCTCGGTGGCAGCATATATCAGCGTATAACACGCACACATGATTTCCCCCCTATTTTAAGGGAGGGAAGTGTGTTATACACCGATTTAAATATGGTAACTTGTCCTTTCCTCCCCCTGTAGCCAGGAGATACTCTGTATAGCTGGTCCCACCGATTTTTAGTGGTTAGATTTGAGAGTCAAAACACAGTGGGTTAAACTTTTGACTTTTGGTACCAGGCCTACCATGTAAAACAAGGCATTACCCAGAAGTCCTTATAACATTAAAGCACACTTGGATGTTAGGATCAATTTGGGCATCTAGTTTTTCTTGTTTTACACTCTTGTTTGCTTTAATTCTGTACTGCTTTCCTGTGAACTTCAAGTATATTGAAAGTCACAGAGAATTTTTAAGTGTGGAAATGTGCCTCCAAAAATCTTGTACCTTTTGCACTCAATAAAATAGTTTGTAAACAAAAATCTTGTAATAAAAGGGGACTTTTAAGTCTACCTCCATTCTAACCCAAAGCCCCATTCCAAATCCAAAAACTAGTTTCTCCCTACTGACGTAGAGGAGGGATAAAAACACAAATGTTATATTATTATGGTCCCCTAGGGAAAATCTACTGCTTTGCGTATTAAACCAGAGGTATAATGTTGAAATTCTAGAAACTGAAAAACTGCCTTGGTAATTACCAGTCAAAATTCTTGAGTGCTTCAGGCCCTTGGCCTAGTTTTTGTTCAATAGCAGTGATAGGTTTCATTACATGTTAGAGAACATGATTAAAGGACCGGCATTTCCAATAAAATCTACTTCACTTTCAGATGTGGTTTGGCTCTATGCAGTTTTATACTAAGAAATATTTCAATGCAGATAACAATGAATGTCAGTTTGACCTATTTCTAAGCTTACAAATCTCCTGAGCTTGGCAGAGACTTCATTGTATTTTCAAATAGTTACATTGTTATCATTATTGGCTTAATTACGTTTCATATGCAAATTAGTCTGGCAGCAGAGCAGTGTCTGTGAGCTGTCAGTACTCTGTTGCTTGCAGACAACTTAAGAGCCAAGAAAGAAGGGTAAATTATCCAGGCAGGCACCGTGTGAATAAGGTGATTAACTAGTACAAATGACAACTGTAACTTGAGGTGGCCATATTTGGCTCAATAAATTCAAGAAATGTGACAGCTGCAGGCATCGCTTGTGATCCTCAAAAAGTGTGGGGCTAATGACACTGCTTGGAGTGCTCATTTCATTAGAAGTGCATTGCTGATAAATATCCATCCAACCAATAATTTTTGTCTTTCGAAGTGATACACAGGTTTCTGTCCATTTCTGACCCCTTATTTTCCAGCAGGAAGAAGTTGCCTTTTATTTGCAACTTTTTTTTGTCTTCCAATGACTTGAAAGAGAACTATATTTTTTTTTGGAGTCATACTTAGGTGGATGCAGCATAGGTTTGATGCTGCATCTGTTCCCTGCCAGCTCTAAGACTGAGAACCGAGTGATCAAACACTGTGGAGGGGGCTGGAGTGGCCGGATCAGGATCTCAGCAGCTCCCAGAATGAACTGCACTCCTGTGATCCACGGGACAAGTACAGTCAAACGAGCTCCTTTAACCACTTCAGCCCCGGAAGGATTTACCCACTTCCTGACCAGGTCATTTTTTGCGATACAGCATTACGTCGTTTTAACTGACAATTGCACGGTGCAATGTTTTACCCAAACAAAATTTATGTCCCTTTTTCCCCATAAATAGAGCTTTCTTTTGGTGGTATTTGATCACTTCTGTGGTTTTAATTTTTTGCGCTATAAACAATAAAAGAGCGTCAATTTTGAAAAAAACACAATATTTTTTACTTTTTTCTATAATAAATATGCAACAAAAAAATAATTCACAATAAGCGTATATTGATTGGTTTGAGCAAAAGTTATAGCGTCTACAAAATAGGGAATTGATTAATGGAATTTTTATTATAAATTTTTTATAATTATTATTTTTTTACTAGTAATGGCGGTGATCAGTGATTTTTAGCGGGACTGTGACACTGCGGCGGACACATCGGACACTTTTGACACTTTTCTGGGACCATTGACATTTATACAGCGATCAGTGCTAAAAATAGCCACTAATTACTGTATAAATGTCATTGGCAGGGAAGGGGTTGATGCTAGGGGGCGATCAAGGGGTTAAGTGTTCCCTAGGGAGGTAGAGAGAGGTCGTTGTTCCTGATCATTAGGAACAGCAGATCACTCTCTACTTCCCTGACAGAATGGGGATCTGTCTGTTTACATTGACAGATCCCCGTTTTGGCTCTCTGAGGAGCGATCGTGGGTCGACGGCGGACATCACGGTTACTGGTCACGCGCATCGGTTCTGGCGTTGCGCACCCCCCTTAGCTCTTAAAGCGGCCGACGTACACCTACTGCGATTCGCTCAACAGTAACAACCACAGTATAATTACAGCGGCTGGTCAGCAAGCAGTTAAAGAAGTCTTACTATGAATTGTATTAATGTGTTGTGTCCCCCAGAGGCAAGGTGCATGTAGCACTTTGTCTCATCTTTCTAGGTGCTGTCTAAGGGTATTTGTGAGGTCAGATAGGGCAACTCCCTCCTTGTGCATCCAACAACCCAGCAAGCAAGGAGACAGCTGCTTGGATAGACAGCACTTTTCTCCACCTCCAAGCACTTACTTAAGACGAGCTTCTTACAAGGAGTGCAAAGGAGGGGGATATGTTGGCTATAATGTTCCAGGCAAATGGGCCAGTACTTGGAGATGAAGAAGAGTGCTTCTGTGAAAGCAGCGATCTCCTTGCTAGCTCTGTGTTTGGATGGCTGTGGAGGAAGGGGGGCCCTGTGCAACTTGGAAGATGGGTCAAACTACTTTGTCCCCTGGGGAACAGAACACATTTAATACAAATTGAAATGAGACTTCTTTAGCAAACAGGGTGCACTTGTAGTGAATTTGCTTATTCTATGAACAACATTTTTAAACTTATGCACTGCTTTCAATTATCTTTCCAGCGGAGATTCATTTCATTTGGAGAAGTTCTTGTGCTATACCTGTTGACCTGCTCCGTTTTCTATAACACTAATAACTACAGTAATAATTATGAATTATCATTCTTCTTTACAGAACACATACTGAAAGGCTTCTTCACAGTAAGAGCTGTGAAAATGTGGAATAGACTCCCTCAAAAACTGGTTCTGACCAGCTCAGAAGATTGTTTTAAAAACAAGCTGGATGCATTCCTAAATGCACAAAATATAGCTAACATTTATAGATAATAATCACAGGGGTAGTTGATTCTGGGAACATCCGATTGCCTCTTGGGGATCAGGAAGGATTTTTTTTTCCCCAGCTGGAGTGAATTGGATCATGCTTTATTGTTTTTTTTTGCCTTCCTTTGGATTAACTGTGGGTATATAATTCTATATATGGAGGTTTTCTTGTATGTTTTTTTACTGGATGAGCTAGATGGACTTATGTCTTATTTACAACCTGACTAAATATGTAACTATGTAAGTACTATAGGGTCAGCAGGGGAGATGGGCCACTGGGGCTGTTATCAGTGGAGTTATTAACCAGCATAGGGGATGATTAGCAGATAGCTTCCAGAGATAGATCAAAGGGTCCCGGGGGGAGTTAGAGTGACTGTGTGGCCTGGCCGCAGCTCAGGCAGTAATATTACAAAGTTGGCTAAGGTCTTTAACCAGACCCCGCCCAGCCAATAGCAAAATGAGGACCGGGCGTTGGTTCAGTTATCCTGATCGGGCGTCATATGACGTCCTTTAAAATGCCCCGCTAATGCGTGCCGATCGGGGATGATGCGTGTCCCTCACACACAGCCAATCCCCAATCAGGGTAAACAGCCAATGAAATTAGTTGTTTACCACATGATTGGCTGTGTCCAATCACAGCAGATCACAACTGTAAACCCGAGCGGTTACTAGCTGTTCCTGGCTTCTTCTCCTCACAAACCGATCGTGTAAGGAGGCACGAAGCTGTGCACTATACGCCCCCCACCCCCAAATAAAGAGAACCTGTCAGATCAGTGGATCTGTCACACAGCCCATCGGTGGATCTGTCACAGTTCATTAGTGCCGCCATCAGTGGATCTGTCACGCAGCCCCGTCAATGGATCTGTCGCGCAGCCCCGTCAATGGATCTGTCGCGCAGCCCCGTCAATGGATCTGTCGCGCAGCCTCGTCAATGGATCTGTCGCGCAGCCTCGTCAATGGATCTGTCGCGCAGCCTCGTCAATGGATCTGTCGCGCAGCCTCGTCAATGGATCTGTCGCGCAGCCCCGTCAATGGATCTGTCGCGCAGCCCCGTCAATGGATCTGTCGCGCAGCCCCGTCAAAGGATCTGTCGCGCAGCCCCGTCAAAGGATCTGTCGCGCAGCCCCGTCAAAGGATCTGTCGCACAGCCCCGTCAAAGGATCTGTCGCGCAGCCCCGTCAAAGGATCTGTCACGCAGCCCCTTCAGTCGATCTGTCACGCAGGCCATCAGTGGATCTGTCACGCAGGCCATCAGTGGATCTGTCAGTGCAGCTTAATTAGTGTCACCTGTCACAGAGCCAACATCACTGCCACCCATCAGCAGTGTACCCATCGCAACTTCACATCAGCTGCCATGTCCAAAGATATTTTACATCCGAGTAGGCATATACAACCCTTACTATGTCAGATGATGAGAGCAGCAGGGATCTCTCACCATCCGATTCTGATTTGGAATACGAGCCAGTAGAGAGTAGTGGATCAGGAACCAAATCGGAGGAGGAAACCGTCCTTCCCAAAAGAATAATGAGAAAGATTTAACGATTTCCGAAAACATTAACCCTCACAGAATCGGGAATAAGATGCCAAAAAGAAATGTCTTGTATGCAGCAGAGGAGGAGTTAGAAGAGACACCAGTTATCATTGTCCCCAATGTCCCTCCCAACCTGGCCTATGCATCGAAGAATGTTTTAGACATTATCACACATTCCTAAGATATTAATTCCCCTTATTTTTACCAGCCTGCCATTTCCCCATTTCAAATGTGGCACGTTTCTACCTTCCACGTTATCTGACCCTGGCCTGTTTAGCGACGATGCCTCTGCCTGCCGTTTTGATTATTTATAAACCACGTTTCTACCTTCCACGTTAACTGACCCTGCCTGTTTATCGACGATGCCTCTGCTTTTCGTATGGATTGTTTCTAAACCACATTTCTGCCTTACACGTGCACTGACTTCAGCCCTTTAATCGACCATATTTTTTGCCTGATCTTTCGCCCTGCTACTATAGTAGTGGGATGCAAGATATGTAAGGGGCTTCAGAATAGTGTTTTTGGCTTTCTCTGGGTTTTGTAACTCCCAGAACAGGGTCTGGAGACCAGAGGCTTCAAAGAGATTTGGGTGGGAGAAGCCTCTACCCCTGTCCCCATTCTTTCCAGACCGAGACCCTAAGCTTGATGTTCTTTCCTGCTGACTGGACCAATACTTTGGCTGTGCTGACCATAACGCTGCCTTTAATGACCCAGGACTTTATGGACCATGTTCCTTTCTGCTGCCTGGACCAATACTTTGGTTGTACTGACCATATCCCTGCCTGCTGCCTGGATAATTCCTTTTACTGTTGCTGACCACATCCCTGCCTGCTGCCTGGACCGATACTCTCCTCTGTAAAGCTACCCTTTGCTCAGCAGAATGTATTTTGGGGTGTAATTGGCATGTACATGCTATGCGGTAGAAATATGAAGGGCCTTCAAAAATGCAATAGGTTGTCAGGAAATTAGATGTGTAATTTATGCTCCTAGAATGCCTGAAGGGGCTACTTGGATGTTGGGCCTCTGTATGTGGCTAGGCTATGTAAAAGTCTCACATGTGGCATTGCCATACTCGGAAGGAGTAGCAGAATGTATTTTGGGGTGTCATTTTTGCTATGTACATGCTATGTGTTAGAAATATAGTATAAATTGCCAATTTTGTGTAAAAAAACAAAAAAATAAATAAATGTTTTAATTCTCTTTCCAAAACCTTGTGGAAAACAATGACATGTTCAAAAGACTCATAATGCCTCATAGAATATACATTGGGGTGTTTGCTTTCCAAAATGGGGTAATTTTGTTGGTAATTCCATTGTCCTGGTGTTCCAGGGCCTTCAAAATTGTGATAGGTAGTCAGATAATTAGAGGTGTAATTTTTGTCCCTAGAATGCCTGGAGGTGCTATTTGGATGTTGGGCCTCTGTATGTGGGCACGTTATGAAAAAGTCTCACACATGTGGTATCACAATACTCCGGATGAGTAGCAAAATGTGTTTCTGGATTGCAAGTATGCATATGCTGTGTGTGAGAAATAACTATGACAATTTTGTGTAAAAAAAAAATAAATAAAATATATATATATATATATATATATATATATATATATATATATATATATATATATATATATATATATATTATTTTTTTTTCATTTTCCAAAGAATTGTGGGAAAAAATTACAACTTCAGCCCCTTACTATATACCTTGGAATGTCTACGTTCCAAAAACTTGATAATTTGGGGGGTATTTGTACTGTCCTGACATTTCAGGGCCTCAATAAATAAGATAGACAGTCAGATGTAATAAATTTTCAATGATACGTAGCATAGCTAGTAGACTCTATAACTTTTACACAGACTAAATAATATACATTAATTTGGGTTATTTTTACCAAAGATACTGTATTTAGCAGTATAAATTTTGGCCCAAATTTATGAAAAAAATACTTATTTGCAACCTTTTTTTCAACAGTTTTGCTCTTTTTTTTCGCTTATATCGCTAAAAGTAAAAAAAAAAAACAGTGGTGATTAACCGCTTCAATACAGGGCTTTTAAACACCCTTCCTTACCAGAGCACTTTTTGCGATTCGGCACTGCGTCGCTTTAACTAACAATTGCGCGGTCGTGCGACGTTACACCCAAACAAAATTGACGTCCTTTTTTTCCCACAAATAGAGCTTTCTTTTGGTGGTATTTGATCGCCCCTGCGGTTTTTATTTTTTGCGCTATAAACAAAAGAAGAGCGACAATTTTGAAAAAAAACACAATATTTTTTACTTTTTGCTATAATAAATATACCATTTTTTAAAAAAAAAAACTATTTTTTTCCTCAGTTTAGGCCGATACGTATTCTTCTACATATTTTTGGTAAAAAAAATCGCAATAAGCGTATATTGATCGGTTTGCGCAAAAGTTATAGCGTCTACAAAATAGGGGATAGATTTATTGAATTTTTTTTTTTTTTTTTTTTACTAGTAATGGCGGCGATCTGCGATTTTTTTTTTCGTGACTGCGACATTGCGGCGGACACTTCGGACACTTTTGACACATTTTTGGAACCATTCACATTTACACAGCGATCGTTGCTATAAAATTGCAATGATTACTGTGTAAATGTGACTGTCAGGGAAGGGGTTAACACTAGAGGGCGCTGGAGGGGTTAATATGTTCCCTAATAGGAGTGATTCTAACTGTAGGGGGAGGGGACTTAAGGGGAGGAGACCGATCATGTGATCCTCTGTACTGGGATCACATGATCGGTCTCCTCCCCGCTGACAGGACGTGGTGCTGTGTGTTTACACACACAGCTCCACGGTCCCGCCCGGTCCCGTTGTTTTAACGGGCAATCGCGGGTGCCCGGCGGACATCGCGGTCGCCGGGCACTCGCACCGGGTCCCGAGCGATGCCGCGGGCGCGCGGCCGCGCGCGCGCGCCGCCCCCCAGGCGGCCGGGAACCCAAGGACGTCATATGACGCCCACCCAGGATGGTAGATCCACCTTGTGGGCGTCATATGACTATGGGCGGGTATTGAACTGGTTAAATACCACCAAAAGAAATCTCTATTTGTATGAAAAAAATTAGAAAAGTTTTGTTTGGGCACAGTGTAGCATGAGTAATTGTCATTCAAATTGTGAGAGCACTGAAAGCTAAAAATTGGTCTGTGCAGTAAGGGAGTAAAAGTGCCCAGTATTGAAGTTGTTAAACCTGAACTGGAGCATGATCCTGTGGCCAGGCAACCTGATGCTTGGTGTTGAGTTGTTCTGGCAGGACGCTGTGTCCAATCATGGCTTGGATGCATCCATGAGCATGACCTTTATCTCCAGGGACACAGAATGATAGCAGACTGACATCTTTTCTCCCCACTCATATGGATTGTGGCAGAGGCTTGTTACATGCGGGGAGCAGGGGAAACCCTGCAGGATTATAGAGATGGGGTGTGGTGGCCATTTTTATTTTGCTTGCTGGATTTGGTGCAGGGACACATTGGAGATCTTCAGCTGCCATTGTGCTGTGTGCAGGTGTGTCCCTGTGTATTTATTAATATAAATGCTCCAAGATGGAGGTTCTCTTAGATTAGGTTTAGTGACAACACTTCACAGAAGTGCTTACACCTCTGTTTTTAAAGAAAATTTAAACCGTGTACTTTTTTGTTTTGTTGTTTTTATTGCTGGCAAGCTGGTAGTTTATGTATTATGTTTGTTCTATGAAAAGTACTTTCCATGTGTACCTTATTAGGCTGCATTCACACTACAGCATTTTGAATCAGATTCGTGGCAAATCTGCCCATGATTTGACAGCGTAGAGGTGTGAATGACAGAACGTGGGACTCGCATTCGAGATGCCATTCATTTGAATGTCATCTCAAATCACGGTGCGGGTCTGCCACGATTGTCACACGCTAAATCGTGCTGCAGTCGTGGGACGCATGGCCCTCCAAAAGTAGCTCCTGAAATATTGCGGCAGACCCGCACCGCGATTTGAGGTGTCATTCAAAAGAGTCCCACGTTTTGGCATTCACACCTCAGCGCTGTCAAATCGTGGGTAGATCCACGGAAAATCTGCCCACGATTAAAAATGCTGTAGTGTGAATGCAGACTTAGTTTTAAAAACACTGGGGCGGTTGACCTTTCCTGTTTGCCTATATGTCTCACCTGGCAGCAACTGTTCATTTTTTTTAAAGTGGTATTATAGCCATTTTCCAAAACATTGCAAACAGGAATGTCCATTATTACAGAAGATACTGTGTCTTCTGCAATATAAAGGAATTGGATAACATTATGGAAACAAGTATGGTAAAAACCAATTTTTTACCTTATATGGGGTTGGACTGTCTTTGACATCGAAGACGGCCTGAATTCTTCTGGGAATTGAGAAATACAGTAGCAGTCTTGGATGGTGGATAACGTAATCTGGTTCCACTCTTCTTGCAAAATTTCAGGTCACAACCCTGAGCAATGCCCTTTTGTCTTTCGGTCAGTTGACCATATTGATAACGCTTATGCTTATCAGACGACGTTTTCCCGAAAACTGTATATGCCACCATAACCTTTTGATACTGTACCTCACGACACGGCAAACAAATTGGCAACTTCAGTCGCAAAGGCCTCTTTGAAACTCGGTAAGCTCTGACATTCTGTATTACTAGCATGAATGGCGAAAGTGAGGTATCACACAGAGGAAGCAAAAGAATGTTACATCACTTCCACTTTCAACGCGAAACATGTCGTCACTTTCACACCTGCAAATCATGTAGTGTTTCCATATTTTTGTAGGCTCATTACCTTTCTGTTTACATGTGTGTTTTTTTTTATGTACAGAACTGTGCATGTGGGGCAATTTTGGCATATTTTTTTTTGGCATATTTGCTCACCAATTAGCTGACACAGCTGTGCCGAGAGCTGCGTGCTCCCAGCACAGTTACCAGTGGCTAACGGATAGCTCCCAAACGCTTCTTGCGATCAGGAAATTTACAATCATGTGATCACTGTGACAGCCAGTCACATGATCATAAACCCCGCTCTGCCTCCGGGCAACTGAAACCTTTTAAAGGGCCAGTAGGCGCCGGCGCAAAGGAGTTAACAACTACTGAGATGCAATATCTTCCCTCTAGAGCAGCCTTTCTCAACCAAGGATCTGTGGAACTTTAGGGTTCCTCCAAAGGATGCTAGGGGTTCCTTGAGCAATAAGCAATTTCTGCCTCACTGAAAAATTCCCACTGACACGTTAATCTTTTTACCTATCAATAAGGGGTGATTCCTTCCCAGTAACCAGAAGTGTAAGGAGCTTTCTTCCCACTGACCATCACACTAATGTACAATGAGTTGTAGATATAGTAATTATTAGCAGGGGTTCCCTGAGACCAGAAAGTTATTTCTTGTCAAATTTGTTTATTATTTTTTAAATTTAACAAAGATTGACAAATTGAGTACACACAGGGATGGTGGTACAATATTCAAATAGCAATAAAGCTAAACATATCGATTTATGAACAGGATGAGTACATAACAATGTAAAAATGTAACGAGTAGAGCAAAGAATAAACCAATAAAGGATTACATCAAAAGCATTAGAAAATTCCATCAGATGGAAAAAAGTAAGCTAGTGACTATTGGTTCATTTTGTAAGAGCAGTAATAAGGAGATAAATCTAATAGGTATATATTAAAAACGTAGAGAATGTGTATATATATAAGTACCACACAATATTAACAGAAAGGTAGAAAACAAAAAATAGGAGTAGATGGAGAGAAGGGGGTTACAAGTGGTGATGCGATCCCAAATGAATAGAAATTACAGTCAAGGCAAATAGAGTAAAATTACCAAGGCAATAATAGTGTGTCATCAAAGTCTGGGGGTAAACCATGCTTAACCCAAGGAAGCCAGAGTTTCTCAAATTGACCAGTTCGATCTCTTTCGATTGCTTCCATTTAAGCATGAATAACAGCGTTATTAGTTCTGTGTATGGTTTCAGCTAGAATTAAATATTTTTTTTCCATGCCTTAGCAATGGTTTGTTTTGCAGCTGTTAGGAGCTGTAAAAGAAGGCAAAATTGATTCTGTGTGATCCCATCAGGTTTCAGGTTTAATAGAGCTGTGGCAGGATTGGGCTTTATAGGTGTATCAAAGATTTTGGAGGCAAAGTCAAAAACTGTCTTCCAGAATTTTTGGGAAATTGTGCAATCCCACCAAATATGAAGTTGAGTGCCATACTGCGAACAGCTGCGAAAACAAGCTCCAGGGTGATCAGAAATATATTTTCATATTCTAGTGGGAACCAAATACCAACGGGTTAGCACCTCCAAAGTTAGTTAGTTTCCACAGCAACAACATTAGAAGAAGCAGACTTCGTGGCGGACCATATGATAGACAGTTCAGTACCATTAATTAAGCGGTTAAGGTCTAGTTATCATTTGGAGACATATGGGGGGGGGGGGGGGGGGGGGGGGCAGTGTTAGTACTAGCTAAAATCTGAAAAAGTCCTCTAGCATGAGGGTCAGAAATACATATAAAAACAGAGGAGAAAAATAGTGGGACTTTAAATGGGGGATGTCACTGCAGACAGATATTGCATATAGTGTAAATATATATTTTGTTAATTATAGGTACATTGGAACATTCCATATACAGGAGATACATAATGCGTTTATAGCTGGTGACAAACCTCCATCCCTCTTTGTTTGTGGGACTTTAATTGAGGGGTGTGACTACAGACAAATATTGCATAAAGTTTAAATATATATTTTATTGATCAAATACAGGTACATTTGGCCTGCCTTTTGGGCTCTCATTTTAGACATTTTGGTCGGGCGGGGAACCCCACCTCAGCCCCGAGACAGACAAGCTGTCTGTCACCTCCTCCCTTGATCAGCTGGGCACAGTTTACAGCTGAATTGTGAGTAGAGGCTCTCTGCTCCCTAACAGCTTTTTCCTCCCTTTTAAAAGAGTAGCATTAATTTAAATCTTTTGCATTTATAGCTTCATATTTGCACCTAACTCCTGACGAATGGTAAAGAGCCATGAAACGCATAAAGTTTTTTTAGGGTGCCCTGATAGGGTTGGCGTATCATCTATCTAATTTTATTGGCCTGTATATACTACTTATTACCTAGATTGTATTAAGTCCAATGTTATGTATGTGTATTCTTGTGTTTGTACATGGCAGCTCTTTTTCATACGGTTTATCACCAGCTATAAACGCATTATGTATCTCTTGAATATGGAATGTTCAAATGTACCTGTATTTGAGCAATAAAATATATATTTATACTTTATGCAATATTTGTCTGTAGTGACATCCCTCAATTAAAGTCCCACAAACAAAGTGGGATGGAGGTTTGTCACCAGCTATAAATGTATCTCCTGTACATGGAATGTTCCAACGTACCTATAAATAATTAACAAAATATATATTTACACCAGTGCTCAAAAAAATTTCAAGTCCTGAGGTACTAGCCAGGTCTCAAGGGTTACTCGCCACCAGTTGCCCCACCCAACCCCATCCCTGCCCCGCCCCTAAACACGCCATCATAAATTACCTCATGAAATGACACTTAAATGTTTTATGCAGAATTAAGTTATAAAAATAAATATTAACAACAACTTTATCAGTGCCCAACAATGCAGCCTCACCTGTGCCCAACAATGCAGCCTCACCTGTGCCCAACAATGCAGCCTCACCTGTGCCCAACAATGCAGCCTCACCTGTGCCCATCAATGCAGCCTCACCTGTGCCCACCTGTGTCCATCAATGCAGCCTCACCTGTGTCTATCAATGCATCCTCACTTGTGTCCACCAATGCAGCCTGCCCGTGCCCACCATTGCAGCCTGCCCATGCCCGCCATGCAGCCTGTGCCCGCCATGCAGCCTGTGCCCACCATGCAGCCTGCCTGTGCAGGAGAAGAGAGGAACAGGATTGCCGTCTGGATGATCAGAGTGCAGGGAACACAGCGGTAACAGCTTTCATTTCAATTGCTGTGTTCCCTGCCGCTCGCCGTCATACAGCCCCTCCTCCTGGCCAGGGAACTTTGATAGACAGATCACCCATCCCGAGGTTGGACAGGGGATCTGTCTGTCAAAGTCCCGGGACCAGGAGGAGGGGCTGTATGTGACAGTGAACGGTGGGGAAAGCTGTCACCGATGTGTTCCCGGCGCTCTGATCATCCGGGTGGCTCTCCCCTCTCTTCCCCTCCATGATCGATGGGAAAAGGACTACCATTCAACCCTTGGAGCGGTGCTCGACCCCCCCCCCCCCCCCCCCCCCCCCCCCCCTGCTCCCAGGCAGCCATAGCTCGCCAGCCCTCAAAATCCACTTGCGAAATGCGAGCAGACTAGTGGAATTTTTGAGGGCTGTTTACACTATATGCAATATCTGTCGGCAGTGACATCCCTCATTTAAGGTCCCACTATTTTTCTCCTGTTTTTAAATGTATACCAGGGAATGGAGGTTTGTCATTGCGGTGATGGTCAGGTTACACCCCTCTTTTGATCAGAAATACATATGCATTAAAAACACGACATCTGGGATAGTTGGAATTGAGATGAGGTTGGAAAACATTTTTGATTTGCAAATATCGGAACAGTTTCGACTGAGGGAGTCCAAATTTATCACACAAAAGTAGGAAAAGAATGTATGGGGGAGGCAGATACCAAATTATATAAACAGTGATAAATTAGCAGTATTCCATGCTTTGAAAGAATTAGGCGCGATACAGGCAGGGTAAAAAGCGGAACTTTTAACAAAAGAAAGGAGCAGTAAATGAGGAGATTGAAGGCCAAGAGAAATTTTGAATCTGTCCCAGATGGATAAAGAATGTTTTGTGATAGGATTGAGAATCAGTTGGTCTTAACCATAACATGTTATATACTGAAATAGGGTTACAGTCAATAGACTCAATTGTTACCCATAAAGGAATTTCTTTGATTGCATGGTATCTTGGTAAATGTGCAAGGTGTGCAGCATGATGGTAAGCAGAAATATTTGAGAGACCTAAAACTCTGCAGCATTGTGGGAGACAGAGAGTGGATTTAGAGGTTTGAGGTTTCATTTTACCCCAGATAAAGGAGATAGTTCTGCGCTGTATAAGCTGTAAAAAATTAGATGGAACTGGGATGGGCAAGACTCTCTAAAAAGATAAAAAAAACTTGGGCAATATAGCCAGCTTAATTACATAAATTTTGCCTATCCAGGATAAAGGGCTAGAGGACCATTGTGATAATAATTCAGTAACCTGTTTTAGTAATGGAAGGACGTTAGCTAAGTCAGTTATCTTAGGAGTGAGTTGTATTCCTAGCTATGGAAGTCTATGAGGTGTCCAAGATAAGGGAAGTGAATCTTTAGCAAGCAGAAGTTCTGAAGGAGGCAAGGAAATGTTGAGTGCAGTTAATTTTGGTTAACTGTTAAGCCCAAAATGTGTGCAAAACGGTTTAGGACAGAGAGGAGATTAGATGCTGTGATATGGAGAGATTGTCAGGAAAAGACCTGCCTGGCCACAATAAAGGCACAATCTCTCCCTCCTCCTAAAACACCCTCTCCTACGCAGAGACGTGTAAAGCCCAACTGCATGGTTTATACTTCACTGGCAGCCTCAGTACCAGGAGGCATGGGAGGGGAGGGAGGCAAGGGTGGGACTGCAAAGCTCGGAGCCAAATGTACAGGACTCTTCTGCAAGCGCTCCTTAAAGTAAGGACTCTCTTGGAGTCTGGAGTCAATGAGAAATACACCTTCCCTAGCTCAGTGGGTATGTCTCGGGCTTCTATCTCATCTTTGATGGTATCCGAGAGACCATGAGAAAAAGCAGCCATGAGGGCCTATTTATTCCAAGCAACCTCTGCCAGAGTACAGAATTCAATGGTGTAATCGGCAACAGTTCTTGTACTCTGATGAACATGAGGCTCTTGGCAGCAGAAGTAGAGCATGCGGGAACGTCAAATACCCTTTTAAAGGAAGCCACAAATTCTGGGTAACTCAGGATGACAGGGTTTTGTGTCTCCCATAGAGGGTTTGCCCAGGCCAAGGCTCTCTCAAAAAGCAAGAAATCATGAACCCAACTTTGCTTCTATCCGTGGGGAAATGCCTGGGGCACATCTCAAAGTATATCTCAACCCAGAAACCCTCTGCATTGAACTGGATCACCCCTAAATCTCTAGGGAAGTAAAGCGGAACCAGACATATTTCTTATAGAGGGAATATTTAATGCGGGTGCCTGCACAGAGACTGGAGCAGCAGCAGGGATGGCCTGCAACACCGGTTGTACCGGAACAGCCTCAGTGAGAGGATCCAGGTGAGCATTGCAAATCGGGAGCATGCATAACGCTATGGCAAACTGATCCATGTGTAATGAGAAAGCATATGAAGAGGGATTGAAGGGATGGGGTAAGGTGTATACAAGTAACAAAAAACATCACAGAAAACATAAAAAAAACAAAACGAATAATAGCTCGAGAAATGAGTAAAGAAATATAGCGAACAACTTGCTGCTGTCAGTAAAAAAAAAATAGACCAGCAGAAAAGTAAGGCGTTAAACAAGAGAAAAAGGTTGCATCGAGTGACTTCTAAACTGGTAAGACAAAAAAAAAAGTTTATCAAACATCTAGTTAGTTGGAAGTTAAAGATATATAAATACCTGACATCCAAGAAAAAACGACAGTCCATAGAGTCCTCAGGAGTTGGCGTAGGAGAAGAAAAACTACCATGTTTTGATTGCCCCATGGCGACTTTTATTTCCTTCAGTACCAGCTGATTTTTTTTGCATGGGACGGGTAACCATTCGATTTTGTGCATTGCTTTGGTTGAGAGGGCATTCTAGAAGCTGGATGTTTTGTAAAGAAGATTGGAGTTCTTCAGCAGAATGGTGAGACATGCAGTCCCTGACAAAAGTCTTGTCGCTTCTCTATTTTATAGAAACTCCTGCTATTAACCTGACTTTTAATGAATCAATAGTTGTTAGAAATAGCTCATATGAAAAGCTAAAGCCCTCCCAAATGATGTTTAATTCACTGAAATAAATTAGTTTCACTGAAAAAAGATTTATCATTTAATCAAGACAGACAGGTCAAATTTTGGCAAGACAAAAGTTTTGTCGCCTATACAGAAATTGAACAACTTTACTGAAAATCCAAAAATATGTCAGCAAATTAAGTAGTGGTGCTGTGAGATCCAAATTTAATATCTTGTATGACTTCCATGAGCTTGAAGGACAGCATTCATGCGGTTTGGCAAGGATTCATACAATTTATTGATGAAGTCATCAGGAATACAGTCTTGCATGCCTCCCAGAGTTCATCAATATTCTTTGGTTTCGTCTTCCATGCTTCATCTTTCATTCTATACCACAAATGCTCAATGATGTTCATGTCTGGTGACTGGGCTGACCAATCCTAGAGCATCTTGATTTTCTTTGCCTTAAGGAACTTTGATGTGGAGATGGAAGTATGCGATGGAGCACCATCCTGCTGCAAAATTTAGCCTTTTTTATGGTTGGGAATATAAGGTCGCTAAGATTTCTTGGTATTTTAGACTAATGATGTTGCCTTCCACCCTGCAGATGCCTCGCACACCCCCATACTGGATGTAACCCCAGACCATGATTTTGCCTTCACCAAACTTCACTGTTTTCTGGGTAAATGTCGGCTCCATGCGGGTTCCAGTAGGTCTCCTGCAATATTTGTGGCGACTGTGGTATAATTCAACAGAAGATTCATCTGAAAAATCCACCTTCTGCCACTTTTCCAGAGTCCATACTTTTAGCAGGCTGTGGCCCTTGGCAAATGCCACATGGTTTTTCAATTGTCTTTTGTTTAGTGCTGGCTTATGGGCACTGATTCGACCATGGAGGCCATTTTGAGACAGAATCCGACAAACTGTTCTGGTTGACACAAGGACTTCAGGTGACCAGGTCTTCTGGAGCTCTGCTGCAGTGGAAAATGGGCTGGCCTTGGATTTTTGAGCCAACAAACGGTCCTCTCGAGCAGTTGTCTTGCGGGGTCGGCCTGACCTGGCCTTGTCCAAAACGTCTCCAGTCTCTTCAAATCTTTTTTTTTATCCTCTGAACTTGATGCTGAGACACATTGAAGGTGTCTGCCACATCAGCAGTGGATCTGGTCTTCAGCCTCTTGATAATCAACACTTTAGTCTCCGGGTGAATCTTAGGCATGTTTGCAGAGGTCTAGTTGCAGTTGAGAAGGTCTAGTGTACTGGTGTTCTTTTTATACACACCTGAGACCTAATTGATCCATTATTAGTAAGCTCATATAACAAGGTGACAACACTTATGTCTTGGAAAAAAATTGACTCAATGGGCTTTACCAAGCTGTGAATATTAGAATACTTTTTGTCAGTTTCGTTTTGCACTGAAACATTATTACTAAATCTGTTGGGATTAAAATGACCCATTTCTTGTAACAAAATCTTGATTAGAAATATATTTTAGCGGCACTTCAGGTCAATTTGTACACAAGCGACAAGACTTTTGTCAGGGACTGTAGTTAGATCCTTGGTAAGTGAAACAAATTGAAAATGGAAAGCCCCATTGATAGGTGATTTGATGTCGCTGTAAAACTTGAAGTGGCTTCAAAGCCTGACGCCTAGAAATGGTGAGTTGAGATAGATCAGCAAAAAGTTGATTGGTATGTCCCTGGAAAATCTGTGAATCTTTTGCTCTAGCTTCAGCTAAAAGTTGTTCCTTGGTACGGAAATAGTGAAATTTGGCGATAATATTACACGGTGGTCCATCAGCTTTGCAAGGTGTGAGGGCTCTATGAACCCCATCTCCATTTGTTCGACTGGTATGAAAGTCTGTAGTTCTTGAAATAGGGATAACATAGTGGCTTGCAAATCAGTGACCGATTAAGGTATTCCACGTATACGGATATTGGAACGCTGGGCCCTATTTTCATAATATTCTAAATGAGATTGAAGGACTGAGTTTTCCTCGTTGAGGTTTTCAAATTCAACTGCATAAGCCTGGATGTTATTTTCAAGTTCATCAACCCGCAATTCAAGAATTGCAGTGCGTTGGCCCAGTTCTCTGCTTAGACTGTTTGTTATATGATCTGAGGTCTGTTTATTAAGGGCTTTGTAAAGCATTTTTTCAAATTTCCTCAGAACAGAAGAATGAGCAGGGTCTGTAAAATATGTCATTTTTGAAGTTTGTATAGATGAGTCATATTCCCCCCATGTTGCCACAGATACTTTAGAGGGCTGAGAGGATTTCACTGAGTGTGAGGTACCAGGGGGAGGGGATGCAGCTAGTGCCATTCTGATTGAAGCCTGAGGCAGCACTTCTTTGTTGTTTTTTGGCTTCATTTTCAGGCGAGAACTCCCAAGAACCATTACATTAAGTGACGGGGGTTATTAGCAGACCGAGTAACGATAATTACCTGGTGAAGCTGACCCGGGACACAGTATAATACGGCAGAAACATCCCTTCAGGAGCAGAGCTCTAAGCTGCCATGTCTGCTCAGTCAGGCTCCACCCATGTGTCTCCACAAAGTTATTTCAATGGTTCCTCCATATCAAAGAGATTGAGAGAGGCTGATCTAGAGAGTTCATGCAAAGGGGGGAATCATAGACTGTGTAGGTAATTATTTACAGTACATCAAGGTATATTTTACATGGTTATCTAGAAAGAAGAAGTCTGACTCTCTGTCACAGGAACAGAAATTTAAGGAAATTACTCTAAGGACAGAACATTATAAAAATCTATCCAAAGGTACAGTAGGAAAGAAAAAAATGTGGGCTAGAGTGAGACTTTAGCAAAAATTATATATTAGGGGACCATTTTTGCTATAAATAATACTTAATACTTAAGATAATTTGTTGACACTCTCTACATCCGCCCTTCAAACCAATGTAAATCCTTTTATCTTCAAAGGATTTTGTCTTTTTCTAAAATACGTATACACATTTATGCTGCTCACTTCCTCCCGTCCACTGACATTGGCTACTCTCCTGTGATCAAACAAGAGACTGAAAGATTTGCAGGATGTTGTGGAAGCCAGTCACCAGTGTGTCTTCCCCAGTAAAACCGTAACCTCATTGAATGTTTTGTGTACATCATGAAATTGGCCCTTTTGGGAAAACTTTTACACAATGATAATGTATATTTTGTGACTAGAGACAATTGCAGCCTATCAGCCTTATGTGAGGTAGGGACATCACTGACATGTAGCATACTCGGCTGTTGGTTCAGTCTACACCAGCCTTTCTCAACATTCTAACCACAAAGGAACCCTTAACCACTTTCAGACCGGACCATTTTGCTGGCTTAAGACCAGACCACTTTTTGTGATTCGGCACTGCGTCGCTTTAACTGACAATTGCACGGTCGTGCGACGTGGCTCCCAAAAAAAATTGATGTCTTTTTTTTCCCCACTAATAGAGCTTTCTTTTGGTGGTATTTGAATCACCTCTGCGGTTTTTATTTTTTGCGATCTAAACAAAAAAAGAGCGACAATTTTGAAAAAAAAAACATTTTTTTTTACTTTTTGCTATAATGCATATCCCCCAAAAATATATTAAAAAAAAATGTTTTCCTCAGTTTAGGCCGATACGTATTCTGCTACATATTTTTGGTAAAAAAAATTGCAATAAGCGATTATTGATTGGTTTGCGCAAAAGTTATAGTGTTTACAAAACAGGGGATAGTTTTTTATAGCATTTTTATTAATATTTTTTTCTTACTAGTAATGGTGGCGATCAGCGATTTTTATTGTGACTGCGACATTATGGCAGACATATCGGACATTTTTGAGACCATTGTCATTTATACAGCAATCAGTGCTATACAAATGCACTGATTCCTGTGTAAATGACACTGGCAGTGAAGGGGTTAACCAGCAGTGGCAGTGTAGGGGTTAAGTGTGTCCTATGGGCGTGTTACTAACTGTGGGGGGCATGGCTGTGTGTTAGTGATCACTGATCTCTGCTCCAATCACAGGGAGCAGAGATCAGTGTCACTTGTTGCTAGGCAGAACGGGGATATGCTGTTTACTTCTGAATCTCCCCGTTCATCCTCCCCGTGAGACGATCGTGGGTATCCCCGCGGCAATCGAGTCCACGGGACCTGCGACCGGACTTATGGGGGTCCCGACCGGAGCGCGTGTGCACATGCCGCCAGCGGCGTGCACACGATGACACGGCGGCATATTGAAAGGGGCGTACCTGTATGCCCTTATGCCTGTCCGTGCCATTCTGCCGACATACATTGTCGTGCGCCGGTCGGGAAGCGGTTAAAATACTAACAAATGAACAATGGAAAAATATCCTGGAAATAGGTCCCTTAACCACTTCAATACCGGGCACTTTTGCCCCTTCCTGCCCAGGACAATTTTCAGTTTTCAGTGCTGTCGCACTTTGAATGACAATTGCGTGGTCATGCAACACTGCACCCAAACTAAACTAAACTTGTTTTCTTCCCACAAATAGAGCTTTCTTTTGGTGGTATTTAATCACCACTGGGGTTTTTATTTTTTGCTAAACAAACTAAAAAAGCCTGGACTTTTTGAAAAAAAATGTTTTCCTTTTTCCGGTTATAATATTTTGTTTTCTCCTTCACTGACGGGCACTGATGAGGCGGCACTGATGAGTTGGCACTGATATATAGAATTGATGGCACTGATGGGCGGAACTGATAGGTGGCACTGCCAGGCGGCTGTGATGGGCACTGACAGGCAACATTGGCACTGACAGGTGGCACTGATGGGCAGCACTAATGATGAGGTATTGACAGGTGTTACTGTTGGGCACTGGCACTGATTGGCACTGTGGTGGGCACTGATATGGGCAGTGATTGGCACTGGTATGGGCACTGACATCCATTTTATTTTGGGGCACTGACTGGCAGCCGATGGGCACTTTTTGGCAGCTGTGGTGGTAAATCTGATGGGGCTGTGCTGATAATCAATGTGCTGATTATCAGCACAGACCCTCCCCTCTGACAGAGTCGCCTATCGGCTCTCCCTGTCACCGCGAACCGAGGAACGCCGTATACCGGCACTTCCTGGTTCACGTGATGTTCAGCTGTGATTGGTCACAGCTGATTACATGGTAAGGAGCCTTGGTCAGAGGCTCCATACCACGATCAGAGATGCAGGGTGTCACGCCGTCAATCTGCTATAGGCCAGGCGGGAAGTAGTTAAGTACCCTATCACCATCACAGACAGTGTCATATCTAATGCTGCTTCATAGAGCATATAAGACACCTCAGAAATTATTCCTACATGGGTGGAGGTCGGTCGCTAAATGCCCAAGATGTAGGGACCCAAAAGGAGACCTAGTTCATATGATGTGGAGGTGCCCTAAGTTAAATAGATACTGGAGTGAAGTTGTCAGAAAATAAATATGGTATTTGGAATAATTCTTGACTTGGATCCCAAGATATGCCTATTGGGATGTATGTAAGAGGATAATAATATATAGGGTAACAAAAATGTAGGTATTTAAATATTCCGCCCGTATTTAAATGACCACCACTGCGCCTAAGTACACCTATCTACCTATACTATAGCTGTCACTTAAAAATGAAATTGTGAATGTATTTAAACTTAAATCTTTTGCATAAAGACCCAGAATTAAAAATAGCGCTAAACGTGCACTAAATTATTTAAACAAAATATATGTGTATAAGAATATAATTATCAAATTATATATCAAACTACATATGGGAATAAATGATTGCACCACCTAGTGACAAGTGAATCCAAAAAAATTGTATCCAAACAAATGTGCAAAAAAATATACATCGCAGCAAAAAAATGTTACTCAAATTGCTGCAAACAAAAAGAATAATAAGACAAAGTTCATATATACACCAAAGTGATAAGTGACTCCTCTCCCATAAGAAACGCACTCACCGACTCCACAATGCCTGCACTTCGTGACAGGCTTTTGCGCTTTAAGATCACACCGAGAAAGCAAGTTGATCATCCAAACATCCAATGTGTAATTAAAATCTCTCCACATGTAAATAAAAAGGTGCTTCAATAGTGTAAACCAGTACAAAACCACTTTATACAAACCACAAGTCTTCAACCATTCCACTCACATTTTCAAAAATAAAAGCCAGCAAAAGTAAATAGCACAGCAAGCTCCACTCCTGAATATCACACTGTTTGGCCTGTAGTCGCGGCGGACTCGAGGTGTAAAAGCGCAACTTGCGTGAATCTCACCCCCTCCTCACTGCCCGGACTCATACACTAAATTACTCATGGGGTTCAATACATGGGGTACAACCCCCTCCTGTACCCCAGGTTAATGGGGCCTTTTCTCTCTCAGACACTAGGAATTTCTTCTTCCTTTTTGTTTCTTGGAATGATGTATAGTGAATAAATAAAAACGGTATATTATTTTTGATGGGGGAAAAATGAACCGTAGTGCATTATACAAACAAACAGTGGGGCAAAAAAGTATTTAGTCAGCCACCAATTGTGCAAGTTCTCTCACTTAAAAAGATGAGAGAGGCCTGTAATTGTCATCATAGGTATACCTCAACTATGAGAGACAAAATGTGGAAACAAATCCAGACAATCACATTGTCTGATTTGGAAAGAATTTATTTGCAAATTATGGTGGAAAATAAGTATTTGGTCAATATCAAAAGTTCATCTCAATACTTTGTTATATATCCTTTGTTGGCAATGACAGAGGTTAAATGTTTTCTGTAAGTCTTCACAAGGTTGTCACACAGTTGCTGGTATGTTGGCCCATTCCTCCATGCAGATCTCCTCTAGAGCCGTGATGTTTTGGGGCTGTCGCTGGGCAACATGGACTTTCAACTCCCTCCAAAGGTTTTCTATGGGGTTGAAATCTGGAGAATGGCTAGGCCACTCCAGGACCTTGAAATGCTTCTCACGAAGCCACTCCTTCATTGCCCGGGCGGTGTGTTTGGGATCATTGTTATGCTGAAAGACCCATCCAAGTTTCATCGTCAATGCCCTTGCTGATGGGAGGAGGTTTGCACTCAAAATCTCACGATACATGGCCCCATTCATTGTTTCATGTACACGGATCAGTCGTCCTGTTCCCTTTGCAGAGAAACAGCCCCAAAGCATGATGTTGCCACCCCCATGCTTCACAGTAGGTATGGTGTTCTTTGGTTGCAACTCAGCATTCTCTCTCCTCCAAACATGACGAGTTGTGTTTCTACCAAACAGTTCTACTTTGGTTTCATCTGACCATATGACATTCTCCCAATCCTCTTCTGGATCATCCAAATGCTCTCTATCAAACCTCCGACGTGCCCGGACATGTACTGGCTTAAGCAGGTCTGGCACTGCAGGATCTCCCTGGCGGCGTAGTGTGTTACTGATGGTAGCCTTTGTTACATAGGTCCCAGCTCTCTGCAGGTCATTCACTAGGTCCCCCCGTGTGGTTCTGGGATTTTTGCTCTCCGTTCTGGTGATCATTTTGACCCCATGGGGTGAGATCTTGCGTGGAGCCCCAGATCGAGGGAGATTATCAGTGGTCTTGTATGTCTTCCATTTTCTAATTATTGCTCCCACAGTTGATTTCTTCACACCAAGCTGCTTGCCTATTGCAGATTCAGTCTTCCCAGCCTGGTGCAGGTCTACAATTTTGTTTCTGGTGTCCTTCGACAGCTCTTTGGTCTTCACCATAGTGGAGTTTGGAGTGTGACTGTTTGAGGTTGTGGACAGGTGTCTTTTATACTGATAACAAGTTCAAACAGGTGCCATTAATACAGGTAAGGAGTGGAGGACAGAGGAGCTTCTTAAAGAAGAAGATACAGGTCTGTGAGAGCCAGAAATCTTGCTTGTTTGTAGGTGACCAAATGCTTATTTTCCACCATAATTTTCAAATAAATTCTTTCAAAAATCAGACAATGTGATTCTGTAATTGTTTACACATTTTATCTCTCATAGTTGAGGTATACCTATGATGACAATTACAGGCCTCTCTCATCTTTTTAAGTGGGAGAACTTGCACAATTGGTGGCTGACGACTAAATACTTTTTTGCCCCACTGTATAAGAATGTTTTTCTCTTTTTATACGAATAAAAAATGACTTGATTAAAAAAAAAAAATAGTAATCGTTTTTAGGTGCGAATGATGG
The DNA here is from genome assembly GCA_028564925.1 of Lithobates sylvaticus. Taxonomy (NCBI): domain Eukaryota; kingdom Metazoa; phylum Chordata; class Amphibia; order Anura; family Ranidae; genus Lithobates; species Lithobates sylvaticus. Next base: position 80,004,643 of record CM053037.1, read on the forward strand.
TTGAGAGGGTCCAAAACGTAATACAGCACCTCATCCCAGTATTGCAATATGGGTGTGTAGGAGGAGTAGAACTGCAGGATTATGACAGTGCCAAATAAGTGTTTGTCAACAATTCAGTACATTTTGCAAAAAAATATTTTTTTTTATTAGAAAATATTAAAAAATACCAAATTTCAGTTTCTATACATATAGAGATATGAAGGTAGAGCTCTTGGCCCCCAAATTTACATCTTAAGGTCAACATTCATATAAAAAAACATCAAATAGAGGTGTACAATATCGATGTCTAAGCACAATTACAGGTTAATTCAATACAACCATAGATCCAAGTCCAAATAGGACTTAGTTGATAGTACAGGCCGTTAATTTGCCGACATGTTTCGCCATTACAATGGCTTCTTCAGGGTAGGCCTGCTAATCGGATAATAAGTCTAGATGTGAAACAATAAATAGATGTAAGTATTTATGAGAGGACAACAATTAATTATTAGAGCAAATAAAGTTTGCAACTGAACAGTATAGACAGTAAAAAAAAAAAAAAACAGTATAGACAGTAAACAGAATCTGCTCATTCCTGTATCTCCAAGCCAGCCCACCACCCGGGAGCACTGACCTAATGAATACCAGAAGGGTATTTACTGGGGAGCATGTGCAGCCTGGGCGGGGTCACCAGAGGAGAACTAACCATTGGATGCAGGAGACGCACTAGACCTAGCAATAGAGATCAATTTAAATCATTATCAATTACGATGTATTTTATTATTCATGTGCAATGATACCTATTGTGGGAAATTTAGTCCCACAATTTATAGGCGTAACATTGTAATTGGGACTAAGTCTCAATACTTACTTTGAGTTAAAAATAATTGATAGTAGAAACGGACAATGGTAATCTAGATGGTGGAAACAGTGAAACAACAATGCTAATGCCAATAGAAAGAGGCTCCTAAGAAAAAAGTAGATATATATAAGATCAATTAGAGGCTGTTCAAATAGCCATTGGGCCAGTTCAAAGTAGCTAATTAAAGATTTGGTTATTTGGGAAAAAAGCTTACTTAGTAGCTGCAGTTGCTGTGTGTCAGGCGCCTCCAAAGTCCGGTACTCGAATGAGTGCCGGCTTAAGTAGCGTCTCACCTGATTGAGGGGCGTGTAGGAACGCCGCCCATTCAGCGGACGAAGAAGGCTCTGCGCATGCGCAGTATCCCGGCTCAGTGTGGGCCTACATTGCAATACCATAATGTTGAAAATTGAAGATAAATAAAGGATACAGAAATATATAACATAGGTTTAGCATAACAGATTGCTTTGTTGAAAAAGCCATTCTCGTTGAAAGATAATTATGTTAGGTTGTATAATCTTTTTCAACAAAGCAATCTGTTATGCTAAACCTATGTTAAATATTTCTGTATCCTTTATTTATCTTCAATTTTCAACATTATGGTATTGCAATGTAGGCCCACACTGAGCCGGGATACTGCGCATGCGCAGAGCCTTCTTCGTCCGCTGAATGGGCAGCGTTCCTACACGCCCCTCAATCAGGTGAGACGCTACTTAAGCCGGCAGCCGGCACTCATTCGAGTACCGGACTTTGGAGGCGCCTGACACACAGCAACTGCAGCTACTAAGTAAGCTTTTTTCCCAAATAACCAAATCTTTAATTAGCTACTTTGAACTGGCCCAATGGCTATTTGAACAGCCTCTAATTGATCTTATATATATCTACTTTTTTCTTAGGAGCCTCTTTCTATTGGCATTAGCATTGTTGTTTCACTGATTTTTGGCTATATTGACCAGCTTTGAATCACTTGCTCTACATACTCTGAACCCCTCAACTGGCAACTGTCTTTTCTATTTATTTATCACCAAATCAGGTAAAAATAAAATCCTTATAACTTACCAATGCTAATATATTGCCAGCAAAATTATATGGTTTCATGTATTTAATTTGCAATTGACCATATTTCCAAGTCTTGGTCTGCATATATCCTTTCACAATCTAAAATGGATATCTAGCCAAACAAAGTTTTCAATGCATATTTTGTCAGCCATACCATTATTATTCACTCAAATCCATTAATTTCATAGGCACCTCCCACCATCTAGATTACCATTGTCCGTTTCTATAATCAATTATTTTTAACTCAAAGTAAGTACTGAGACTTAGTCCCAATTACAATGTTACGCCTATAAATTGTGGGACTAAATTTCCCACAATAGGTATCATTGTACATGAATAATAAAATACATAGTAATTGATAATGATTTAAGTTGATCTCTATTGCTAGGTCTAGTGCGTCTCCTGCATCCAATGGTTAGTTCTCCTCTGGTGACCCCGCCCAGGCTGCGCATGCTCCCCAGTAAATACCCTTCTGGTATTCATTAGGTCAGTGCTCCCGGGTGGTGGGCTGGCTTGGAGATACAGGAATGAGCAGATTCTGATTACTGTCTATACTGTTCAGTTGCAAACTTTATTTGCTCTAATAATTAATTGTTGTCCTCTCATAAATACTTACATCTATTTATTGTTTCACATCTAGACTTATTATCCGATTAGCAGGCCTACCCTGAAGAAGCCATTGTAATGGCGAAACATGTTGGCAAATTAACGGCCTGTACTATCAACTAAGTCCTATTTGGACTTGGATCTATGGTTGTATTGAATTAACCTGTAATTGTGCTTAGACATCGATATTGTACACCTCTATTTGATGTTTTTTTATATGAATGTTGAACTTAAGATGTAAATTTGGGGGCCAAGAGCTCTACCTTCATATCTCTATATGTATAGAAACTGAAATTTGGTATTTTTTAATATTTTCTAATAAAAAAATTTTTTTTTGCAAAATGTACTGAATTGTTGACAAACACTTATTTGGCACTGTCATAATCCCGCAGTTCTACTCCTCCTACACACCAATAATTTTTAGGTGTCAGGGCCTGGTCATGAAGGGGGTAGAATTTTCTGGATGACAAGTGGTTAATAGACTAAAAGGGAACAAATAATAGGAGTTGAGTGGTACGTTTTACATGCATGCTAAACTAAACTACTCAGAAAAGATCTTTCTATAAACATGAACGTTGGCACTGGGTGACCAGGGAGGGGGTGCTCTAGGGTGCTGGCCTGTCTCATGGATACAGTATTGATTGGCTGGGAAAATCAGTTCCAATTGATTACCTTTCTCGATTTGACCAGAAATGGAAGGATTAGATTAACTTTTTTAATGTTTTTATGCATCCAAAAGCAAAATTCCAGGCAGCTGAAAAAAATTAAACTTGCAGCGTCTCCTCCCAGCACTTCAAAAGTTACAATTTTGAAATACCTCATTCCTTGATCCCAAAGACTTCCACCTCACCACCTATCTCTATGACCAGACCCCCAAAGCTTCTCCTCTTCACTGCTTCACCAGTTGCAGCTTTTGAACATCATTACGCAATGTGCAGGACCAGTGATGATGCATCATACGTGAGGACACTGAAAGCCACCCACATTCTAGGAGCGTCAGAGGAAAGAGGAGAGGGGCGTCTGCTAGGGGAGAAGGGAAGAAGATGTTGCTGCTCATATCAACCCTCTGGACAAAATAAAAGTTAAACCCTTACTGTCCAAGGAGGTGGGGGATTTACCTAGAGTTTTTTTTTACCCTTTTTGTCATGAGATTTTATATACAGGGAACACCTTACAGCTATTATTACTTCCACTTTAAATACAACTGAAAATTAAATACAGCAAATTCAGTTCTTCTCATTCCTTCAGCAATGTTTCTGTAGCATGTTATCTACCCAAACTCCAAAAATCCAAAATGTGTCTTCATATATTTGGTATGTTGGTTTTGGGCTAAGATGTCAGTACAGCATTTTGAACTAACTTTGCTAAGAAATGTGAAGGTTTTTTCCAGATAATTATAGTTTTAGCCCCAGGTACAGAAATCTGTTGGGCACGTTATAGTTTCTATCAAGGCCTCACAGGCTCCTGACCTCTCGGGTCACTTTAGTAGAAGCATTCTCCCAGGAGTTCATGAACAAAAGTGTCTGCTGCTTGACCTGGCCTGTCGATGTTTTCCTTAGCCCCTTGTCCTTATTGTGCTGTTTTATGGAAGCAGCTGGGAGATATTATGGGGCTGCAGTAGATTGTGCTCTTTGCTTGAATTCTTTGAGTTTTGGCTAAAGACTTTCATGCAAACCTTTCAGCCATTTTAAACCTAATGCCGTTCCTAGAACTATGTTGTAAGAAGAGTTTGCTGTTACCTTTAACCCTTTCATGACTAAGCCTATTTCTGACATTTGGTGTTATGTTAAATCCGTAATTTTTGCTAGAAAATTACTTAGAGCCCCCAAACATTATATATATATATTTTTAGCAGAGAATCTAGAGAATAAAATGGCGATTGTTGCAATATTTTATGTCATACGGTATTGTGCAGCAGTGTTTTAAACGCAACTTTTTGAGAAAATGGACACTTTTATGAATTTAAAAAAAACTAAACAGTAAAGTTAGCCCAATTTTTTTGTATAATGTGATAGATGATGTTACGCCGTGTAAATAGATACCAAACATGTCACGCTTTATAATTGCACGCACTCGTGGAATGGCGACAAACTACGGTACGGTATAAAAATATCCATAGGCAACACTTTACATTTTTTTACGGTTACCAGGTTACAGTTACAGAGGCGGTCTAATGGTAGAATTATTGCTCTGGCGATTGCGGCGATACCTCACATGTGTGATTTGACCACCGTTTACATATGCGGCATGACTTCCGTATGCATTTTCTTTGCTGTGCGAGCTTGCAGGGACGAGGGCGCTTTAATAAAAAAATAAAATCTTATTTATTTTTATATTATTAAATTGTCTTTGAAAGGTGTACGGTTTTAGGGGAGGGGAGTGAACGGGATGGACGCGCTGTGAGAGAGCTCCTCTTGGTCCGGGAGATAACATGCAGCTGAACCTGATTACCCGCAGATGAACCTCCACTGATTTCCACAATATGGAGAGCAGGCAGATCGATTTAGACAAACCTGCCAGAGACCCATGCCTAGAAGCCTAAACCACTCGCAGCACTAATATTTATACATCAGTCCTGAGACTTACTGATGGTGGCCCGTTTACCCCTGGAACGAGAAACGATCATACCCGATCTAGAGACGAAGGGCTGCTACAGACGCCGCAGAGGAGACCTTCGGGTGGATCCGGAAGAGATCGGGAAACTGCGTCGACACCAGATCTCACACGCTATCAGAACAACGGCCGGCTACGAATTGTAAGCATCCAACGCCGCCGAACCTGGAGACAGAGGGCGGGCACGCAGAGACCCATAGGATCGCCCGGGGCATACCGAGCAGAGGACGCTGCTTATTATACACCTACTACAATACCCCTCATCGACCCCAGATCAATAGTCGACTGCAGGCAGTGCAACCAGACCCCCAGGGAACTTCAGGAGGGGAAGGTAACGCGGTGGGGGGACCGTTAAAACCCCATTCCTTTACCTATGCTATGTTACCTATGTTATTTCACCTATAATATATACTTAAGCAACAGATGTCTACCAGTGGATGCGAATATTAACAAATTAAGTGGACATATGTTTGAAAAGAAAAAAAATATATATATATAATACACTAATGAACTGAGAAATTCTAGAGGTAGAAGAACACAGGAGGCTGATAAGAGATAAGTTTTGTGGGATATATCACTGGTGGATATACCAAGGAGGGCAGTGGAAAAACCCCACTGAGTAACCAAGGACTAATGCTATAGCATTTAATAACATACAACAGCATACAATAGCAAAATTTATCTCTTTCCCCTTTTTTCTTTTTTTTTTGGGGATACCTCTATATTCTAGTGGATCTAGAAAATTTATACAATGCCGCCAAAAAGTACCCATACCCAAAAATCTAAAAGAGGATCAACGGGCGGTACTGGCGGTACAGCAAAAAACCCTGTTAAGCCATCGTCTGCGCAAAAAACAGATATAAAGGGATTTTTCAAACCGCCACAACTATCACCTCAACAGGATGGAGACGTATCTACTGAGTTAAGCCCTGCCTTACCCAACATAAATTTGGAATCCCTACTAAATAATAGTCCCAGTGGGACTATACAACATCCCATAACGGACATGGCTGGGCAAACAAACAGTCCCAGCTGGGACATGCAGGCACACATAAAATCATTACCAACTAGACAAGACATGGACAAATATGTCTACAGACTGGAAACCACATATAAGGAACAAATAAATACACTGAAAATATCCTTAACAGACACCCAAGAAAAAATGAATGCCATAGATACTAAAATCCTGACCATAGACCAGAAACTATTAACACTGAAAGAAAAAACCCTGGAACACGATCGCTATTTAAAACAAGTAATGGAAGCAACAGATCAGCTTGAAAATAGAAGTAGACGTAACAATATAAAAATAAGAGGCCTGCCAGAATCAACAGATACTGAAAACGTGAAGCAAATACTTCAAAACATATTTAATAAGCTACTACAACAACCAGATACAACAGTAATAGAGATCGATCGGGCACACAGAATACAAGGCCCCAAAGATCATGGCCAAGGGAGGTCGAGAGACATACTTTGTAGGGTACACTTTTTTCAGATGAAAGAAAATATAATGGCAGCAGCAAGAATCCAAAGGGAATTTAAGTATGAGGGAGCCCAACTTATATTTTTACAGGACCTGTCTAGACACACATTGACTAAAAGGAGAGCGGTTAAACTCCTACTGGAGCTACTGAGAGAGAAAGGGATCTTCTATAAGTGGGGATCCCCCTTCCAGATAATGGTATACCAAGACGGGCAGAAATCTGTGTTTCGGGACATCGAGGATCTTCAGGAATTTTCGAATCGTCTCGGACTCCCTCTAGTAGAAATGCCATTATGGGCTCAAATTTATCAGAATCTTCCAAGAGCATAATATAAGCAAAGATAATTATATAGCTGTCTTTTTTCCTTTTTTTTATTTATTTTTTTTTTTTTTGGGCGTAAAGGTAAAATAATGGACATGGGGACAAGGGGGGACTTCCCCCTCCCTTTTTTTTTTTTTTTTTTATCTATTTTATTCATCTTTTTTTTTTTTTTTTTTCTCCCCCCACCACAACACTCACACAGTTTAGGAATGAAGGTAAATATAAAGGCACCCCTATATTAAAGATAGGAATGACACATTTGGGGAGGAGGAAAGCATCTTTTTCCGTCCCCCTCCCCCCCTTTTTATTTTTTTTTTTATTTTTATTATATATATTTTTTTTTTTCACACATAACACGTATCTCAAGGGTACCACATATTAATTATTCGAATGCCATCTTTTTTTTTATAGCACTATTTATTTGAAGGTATAGACACCAAAATAATTCACAACGACTGAGAAAACCATACAACATAACATCACATAATACACAGTATCTATGTTTTTTTTTTTTTTTTTTTTTTGGATTATATATATAGGTGAAAATGGCACACTACTGCACTTACACATAGCTACACTATATGGGGGGAAGTCCCCCCCTCCTCAGGGAAAAGGGAAAGAGAGAAAAAAGAGAAACATATTTTTTTTTTTTTTTTTTTTTTTGATATGGTATAGATATGCTATAGATTATAGAACAACTAAAAGTAATGTTAGATTTATCGACTAGAAATGAAATACAATCATTAGAAGCCCAGCAAGGGCCTCGCTCAGGAGACGGGGGATGAGCCAGGACGTGTGGACGTAGCTACGCACGGGGGGAGGGGCCTGATGCAGCGGGCGGCCTGAGTGAACGCTGACCGCGAGGAGGATAGATGCCGGCGCTCTATGGAAGGTAGGCGCCGTGCACCTCCGAGCGACAGCACCACGCTCGGGAGACACACAGTAAGGATCGGAGCCTGCTGACCGGCACCGGGGCGACCGACACCGGGATAACCCCTGCCTCCCCCACGACAAGCCCTCCTTCCCGCCGACCCTGACCTCCGACGCTCTCCTTCCCGGCTGAAAGATGCGCCTGGTTCCGGGACGGACCGTGAGTAAAACCTGAATATCCAATCCCCCCTAGGAGGGGGAAGGCTCTCTAACCCGGTGGCGTGAGGTAAGCAGGATTTTTCTTCACCTATTACAGCCTGTCTCCCCGTAAAGGAGGAATATACCAAGGGATTTTTGTATGCTTACAATTGGAACAGCTGCTCTTTGGGGCCATTGCATGTTTCAATTACAGGATTTATAAGGACAAATAGTTATTTCAGCAGCTGCCAGCACATGTTCCCATGTCCTTTCCCTGAAGCAGAGGGTCTGCATTCTTTTACACCTCTGATACCGGCACGAAGGTCCTCCACCTGGGTTGAGTACGGCTCTCCTTCTTAGCACACACGGGATAGGCTGATGGTTTCTACGAGGTCAAACTGTACCCCAACTGATCAGAGGACTGGCTCAAGGCGAACTTTGAGCCCCTAGTGTGCAATTTCTATACTTTTTACTGCTCTCACCCCGGGTAAATCTTCCAGAGCAAGGAGACCTAGGACCCCAGCCTGTGACGGTGCAGATTCCACCTACCTCACCTTGGGGGGAGAAATGTACCCCCTCTAATGTAGAGGATGGGATAAAGAAAGGGAATTTTTTAACGGTAGGGAAAATTGCTGCCTACATCAGTGGTAATTGTTTCAGCTATGCAATTTCTTTTCCTTGCCTGACCATACCCTCCCCCTTAGGGTTCTGGTGGGTGCTAATTAGCCCTAGTTTATTGCCCTCACTCGGCACCTCACTACCTTCAACTACACAAACCCCCCTGAGGGACTTATCTTAAAAAATCTCCACGAGCCCCAGTCAGCCCTTATAGCTTTTCTTTTTACCCCTGGAGGGTTCATGCAGGGGTTCGGCCGTTGGGCGCACGTGAGGGAGGAGGGTGAGACCCCCTGTCTTCGGTGTCTATATCTAGGGGCACGCACTATTCATCCTTGGGGCTCTGGTTGTACCTTCAGGATAAAGGTAGCTTTTGGACAGCTATACAGAGGAGTGTCCGTCCCCCACAGTCCGAAGCCCATAATCAGCCGTAAGGTAAATTCCCGGCTGAAGACGTAGCGGTGACAAGGGTATCTATAAAAGCATCTGGGATAGACCCCCACCTGCAGGAGTAAGAAGAAGAGAAACAGGAACTGGGTTCGGAGGAGGCAGGGTGGAAGAAGGAGAGAAACCTAAAACAACTTGAGGAAGTACCCCCTCCAGCAAGCTGGGGAGGAGAATTAGAAAACTCCCCAAAGGAAATATGAGTAAACCATCTAAAAAAGCCCCCCCCCAAAACCCCTAAACCAGCGGCCAGTGACATAAAACAATATATGAGACCCGGATCCAGCCCACAACCTCTTAATTCGGACCATCAATCAAAAGCTATGACAGATAAAAAGAAAGCTAAAGATAAAAAAGCGGATATGACACTCGATCAGACCCTATCAGAACAGGCGATGGAAAGTGAGACGAATGGAAGTAGGCCCTCTGAACAGGAGGTTGGGGAACAGTGCCCCACAAAGAAAGACATGGAGGAAATGCTCCAGAAGATGGAAAATTCCATCAAAGGGGAATTCCTTCTCCTTAGAGAAGACTGGGGCCACCTGTTAGGAAGGGTCGAAACTGTTGAGAAGAAGGTGGATTGTCAGGAACACGAGACTCTCGAATTGAAGGTGCAAATACGAGTATTACACCTGAAACAACGGGACACCCAATATAAGTTGGAGGATATCGAAAATAGAAATAGGAGACAGAACATCAGGGTGAAAATGGTCCCCGAGAAGGAAGGAGAGGACTTAAGGGACATTATATTTTTAATACTCAACCCTCTTATAGCAAGAGGGCGTGAAAATTTCCCTAAAATCGAGAGAGTCCACCGACTCGGCAGAAGGCAAATAGCAGATTCTGGCAGACCCAGAGATATTATCGTTAGGTTCCGACATTATGAGGACAAGGCTGAAATTTGGGCAAAATTATATCGGAGCCCCCCCTTGATTTATGAAGGCATTGATGTCCAAATTTACTCTGACTTATCCCCCCAGACATTAGAAAGACGCAGGCAGCAGAGGCCTCTATTAGAGGCATTACGATCTGCAAATATAAAATACACCTGGGGGTTCCCGGCATGCCTAATCGGGAACAAGGATGGGCGCTCTGCCAGACTGCGCTTCCCAGAGGAGGTGCCGGAGTTCTGCAGTATAATGGGCATCCAGGTCCCGGCCTTGCCAGGATGGGTAGAGGGGGGAGAGAACGGCTAAATCCCCTTGCGAGGAGTTTGGGAGGAGGAGGGGGGGGGGGGACTGCGGGAGGAGGGAGCTGGTGGGGGGGGAGGGGTCCCCTTTCTTCTTTTTTTTTTTTTTTTTCTCTTTTTCCCGGTGTTGGTCGGGCGGGTGTCTGGGTAGCAGGGAACTACATGTTTTTCTTTCCGCTCGCTGCTCCCCGATCATTAAATACTATCGGGAGAATGGCTGGATTTTTTCAGCCACTCAGTGCCCCACCCTCCCTGGGATGGTAGGTGAGACGTGGGAGGCCAGACATTTGAATGGCCCTCAACGACTCCAAGACCCTAGAGAGGGACAGGGTGGGATGGGAGGGGAAGGGCGGTGGGGGGGGGGGTGGGGATCGAGAGGAGGGGAGGGGGGAGGGAGGAGGGGGGTAGAGGGGGAGGGAGGGAGGGGGGGTTTTCCTCCGCATCACCCCGACACTGCGTGAACACTGACATCAAAAGCCTCGCCATTGTGACAGGATGACATTGATTAAATTTGTATCCTATAATGTAAAGGGTCTTAACCTTCGGGCTAAAAGACAAAAGATCCTTGAGGAACTGAGGGGTCACGGGGCAGATGTGGTCTTCCTTCAGGAGACACACCTGTCCCGAATGTCCAATATCCAATTAGCCTCAGGCCATTACCCATCTTGGTACTATGGCGATGCTATTATCAATAGGGCAAGGGGGGTGGCCATTGGATTCTCAAGGGACACACATTTTCAAGTTGAGAGTAGGGTGGAGGACCCAGAGGGTAGATTTTTGTTTCTGAGAGGTTCGCTTGGTGGCAACAAATATACTTTCGCAAACATATACGCTCCAAATATAAAACCGATTAAATTTTTGAAAGAGATTCTGTCCAAATTAAGAGATTTTAGACAGGGGTATGTTATATTGATGGGGGATTTGAACTTCTGTATGGACCCGGACCTCGATTGTACGTCCCGTGCCCGTGGGTTATGTAAGGAACAACTTATAACGATCAAGCAGAACTTAAGGTCAAATCAGTTGGTCGATGTTTGGAGGATACAACACCCTACAGTCAGGGATTTCACCTTCTATTCCCAGGTACACGGGACGTACTCTCGATTGGACCATATTTTAATCGACCATGCCCTCTTAGAAAGAGTCAACGACACGAGGGTGGAGATCGTTTCTTTATCAGATCATGCCCCAGTCTGAATGGTTTTGGAATGCCCCGAACTACAGGCCCCTTCATCTAGTTGGAGACTGAACGAGGAACTCCTCCATGATGAAGAAATAGTCGAGCAAATTAAAAATGAAATAAAGCAATTTTTCGAAATAAATGACAATGGGGAGGTTCTGGGGTCAACTCTATGGGACGCCCACAAGTCCTATATAAGAGGGATCTTAATTACAAAGGGAGCATGGAAAAAAAAAGATGGTAGGATAAAAAAAAACGCCCTAGTAGAAGAAATAAAAACCGCAGAGCAGATCCATAAATCTTCCACCGCGCCAAATAGGGATCTCTATTCAAAAATTATTTCCCTCAGAGAAGACTTAAAAGACCTATGGAACAACAAATAAAACAAACATCTGATTTGGTGGCTAAAGATAGGTACATTTGGAGTAACAAATCTGGAAAACACTTGGCCAGAACTCTCCGTAATAAAAAGACCCGCAATTTCATCGAAAAAATAAGAAACAAAAACGGTGACATTAAGTACCTATCAAGGGACATCGCCGAATCTTTCAGAGCTTACTTTGAAGATGTTTACTCGGTGGAACCGCAGGGGATCAGATCTGATAGGGCCCAGAACGGGGAAAGATTCTTGAATGGCGCAGGCCTCCCTAAACTCCTAACGGAGGTAAGTGAGGGGTTAGATAGTCCCTTTACGGAAGACGAAATTAAAAGGGCTTTGATGGGATCCCCGAAGGGTAAGAGCCCGGGCCCGGACGGGTTTACTAATGTGTATTATAAAACTTTTCAGGAGGAATTAATCCCCAGAATGTGTGCATACTTCAACGGACTAGGACTGAATTTCGGAATGTCGACTGAGTCTCTAACTGCGGACATAACCATGATTCTAAAGGAGGGGAAGGATGGATCAGTGTGCTCGAGTTACAGGCCAATCTCGCTTTTAAACGCCGATACTAAATTATACGCGAAGGTTTTGGCAGAGAGGATCAGGGGTCACTTGAGCACACTGGTCCATCCCGACCAGGTGGGGTTTGTCCCCGGTAGAGAGGGACGGGACAACGGAATCCGAGCGCTGTTGGTAATTCATAAAATCAGGAAAGCAGGGTCCCCAGGTCTACTCCTGTCGATAGACGCCGAGAAAGCGTTCGACAGGGTAGACTGGGGACTCATGTTTCAAACCCTATCCCACATGGGCTTCGGGCCCAAGATTATTCAAAAAATAGCGGTGCTGTACGCCCACCCAACAGCTAGGATTAAAATAAACGGACTGACCTCCTCGCCGTTTTTTATGAAAAACGGTACTAGGCAGGGATGCCCGCTGTCCCCCCTCCTATTTATATTGACCCTGGAACCTCTTTTGTCCACAATAAGGGGATACCCGGGAATACAGGGGGTACGAGCAGAGGACGAGGAACACAAATTGGCGGCATTCGCAGATGATATTCTGTTCTTCTTGGGAAATCCACAGACATCTATGCCACTCTTGATGAAAATCCTGAAGCAATATGGGGAGATCTCCAACTTTAAAATCAACTCCTCTAAGACATTTGTTGTGAATGTCAATGTACCAAGTTCGGTGCAGCAGAGCCTTCAGGGGCGATTTGGGTTTCCCTGGAAGCAACAAATTAAGTATTTGGGAATAACTCTGTCTAGGTCCTTGAAGGCAATGTTTAATACTAATTACCTCCCCTTGCTAGATGCCATTGCTAAAAAATGTAAAGAATTCAACAACAGACCTCTTTCGTGGTTGGGGAGGATCAACTCCGTAAAAATGATGATCTTACCCCTAATCTCCTATAAATTTCAGATGCTCCCAATCCCCCTTTCGGCAAATTATCTAAGAAAGTTAAGGTCCCTAATTATGAATTTTATTTGGAGACATAGGAAGCACCGCATAGCACTTCGTACCTTAAAACAAGAAAAAAACAAGGGTGGCCTAGCGGTCCCCGATATAGAAAACTATTACCAAGCAGCGGTCCTTTCAAGAATCCCCGAGTGGGGAGCGGATTACAGTGACAAAAGATGGGTAAAATTAGAAAAATCACTAAGTAACTTACAACTGGGTACCCTTATATGGAACCCACCTCACCACAGGTCTTTGGGAGAGAACACGCACGTTATAACCACTAACACACTGCGCATTTGGGATAGGGTTTATAAGCATTTAAATGGAGAGTTCAATTCACCACTAATAGCACTTAAAAATAATGAATATTTTCAGCCAGGGAGGGTAATAGTGGGAGGGGGATGGGTTAAAAAAGAGGGCACATGTTTGAAAGATATAATGCAAAAGGGTAAAATACTTTCACTCACTGAATTACGCAATAAAGGAGACTTGTTCAAGATTGATGAGTGGCGGTATCTGCAATTGCGCCACTTTCTAAACAGATTAGGTCTGGGGATGATCTGACCCGAATGGAGCGGGTTTTTTCGGCTGTCAAGGGGAAAAAAACGATCTCCAAAATATATAAACTATTAATAGAGGGGAGCGACTTGGGAATACCGCCATTCATCCAAAATTGGGAGAGAGACTTGGGCACGAAAGTAGATGCACTCACGATAGGTAAAATATTGAAACTAACCCATAGCTCCGCCATAGATACTAGGTCAGCTGAATCAAACTATAAAGTTATGTCACGGTGGTACATTACCCCCGTTAAGTTAAGCAAGTTTCTTACGGGGACCCCGGAGGTCTGCTGGAGAGGCTGTCCCGATAAGGGGACCATGGCCCACCTGTGGTGGGATTGTAGAAAAATTAAGACCTTTTGGGCCAAAATCTTAAGGTATGTGAAGGAAATTACAGGAAATGAACTCGATAACGATCCATGGGTTATTCTGTTGCACGGAACCAGAGAAGGGATAAAACAATATGAGAGGTCACTGGTTCCATATCTCCTAAATGCTGCCAAGCGAACGATAGCCAGGAATTGGGGCAATTGTGAAAGCCCCCAAATTTGGGAATGGATCGATAGGGTTGAAGATATACGCCAGATGGAGACCTTAAGGACCAGAGCTGAAGAAAGGAAGGGAGTTACGGAAAATACAAAATGGGAAGGCTGGCTTAAGTTTAAAAAAACCTGGAGCTTTGCCGAAGTAGTTAGGATCCAGTTCTAGCTCTTGAGGAGAGTTATATGGCGACACAATTGGACGAAACGGGCTGCGGTGTCGGGGTGATGCGGAGGAAGGGAGGGAGGGGTGGTAGGGGATAAAATGATCATAGGGAATGAGTAGAGGGAAGGGCAGCTTTTTTTTTTTTTTTTGTTTCTTCCTGAGTACTGTAAGGTGTTCTTTCTTCTTTTTGATAAATTAAAGTAAGCAAAGCCACAATGATGTGACGATCAATTGGGACAGAGATGAACGATATAAGTTGATTCAGGTCCCATGTGAAAGTTTGAGCTGATGTGGCAAAAAAAAAAAAAAAAAGAAATGAAATACAATACCACAGAAATGTAGTGTTATATTTCCTAACAAATAATGCACCAAAGAATGTGAATAGTTGTAATATACTTGTAAAGTGGATATATATAAAAAATGGTATTCTATTGAGGGGATTGTCCCAACTGGATATAAATAGCTATATTTCTGCCCCTTTTTCTTTTTTTACTATGGGAGATAATTGTTTTTTTTTTTTTTTTTTCCTGGGAGGAAAGAAGAAAGAGGAGAAAGAAAAGGGAAGAAAGACAGAAATGTTAATAGGGCCTAAACAATGGGTTAAATGCGTAATAGATTAGATAGGGTATAAGATATACAGAACGAGTTGGCATAATAAGGCTATATAATGCCGCGTACACACGAAGGGACAATCCCGCGGGATTATCCTCTGGACTGAAGTCCAGCGGATAATCCCCTCGTGTGTGGGCGCCGGCGGACTTTTTGGCGCCAAAGTCCGGCGGACTTTTTGGCGCCAAAGTTTTAAGTTTTGTTTTAAAATTATCCGCTGGACTTGGCAGTCCAGCGGACAATCCCGCCGTTAGTGGGCAAGTCCGCGGGACTTTTGAAATGAACGGACTTGCCGCTCGACGGCAAGTCCGTTCATTTAGCACGTGACTTCAGGTTACGTAGCTAGCGTAGGCAGTTACTGCCGCCGCGCTAGCTCCGTGACCTGGCATGGATTTAAAGGGAATCCCCACGCCGAAAAAAACGGCGTGGGGGTTCCCCCCAAATCCAAGTCAGACCCTCATCCGAGCACGCAGCCTGGCAGGCCAGGAAAGGGGTGGGGACGAACGAGCGCCCCCCCCCTCCTGAGCCGTACCAGGCCGCGTGCCCTCAACATGGGGGGTGCCCTGGGGAAAGGGGGGCCGTGCGGCCCCCCCACCCCAAAGCACCTTGTCCCCATGTTGATGAGGACAAGGGCCTCTGGCCGTTGGTTGTCGGGGTCTGCGGGCGGGGGCTTATCGGAATCTGGGAGCCCCCTTTAATAAGGGGGCCCCCAGATACCGGCCCCCCACCCTATGTGAATGAGTATGGGGTACGATGTACCCCTACCCATTCACCTAAGGTGTAAAATGTAAAGTACAAAAACACACACACTTTTGAAAAAATATTTTATTGCACTGCTCCGGGTCTTCTTCCGTCTTGGGGGTCTTCTCGCCGGACTCCTCCGCTCTCTTCTGCTCTTTTACCTAGCTCTTTCACGAGCGGGGGGAGTCCGTCTACCTTCTTCGTCGTCGCCGCCGTCGTCGTCTGGGGGTCTCGATCCGCCTTCGGGGGTCTTCCGGGGGTCTCTTCTGTTCTTGCGGCGGTCGTCGTCTTCCGCGCCGCCGGCGCCTTCTCCTTCTTCTTGTCCTTCTTCTTCCGATGTTGATCCGTCGCTGTCTCTGCCCGGAATGCCTGTGCCGCTCTGCGCTCGGACTTATATAGGGACATGGGGGACAGGGTCACATGCACATGTCACATGGTGACCCCGCCCCCTTGTGTTGTCACAGTCCCGGAGGATGCTGGGACTGTGACATCGCAAGGGGGCGGGGTCACCATGTGACATGTGCATGTGACCCTGTCCCCCATGTCCCTATATAAGTCCGAGCGCAGAGCGGCACAGGCATTCCGGGCAGAGACAGCGACGGGTCAACATCGGAAGAAGAAGAACAAGAAGAAGGACAAGAAGAAGGAGAAGGCGCCGGCGGCGCGGAAGACGACGACCGCCGCAAGAACAGAAGAGACCCCCGGAAGACCCCCGAAGGCGGATCGAGACCCCCAGACGACGACGAAGGTAGCCGGACTCCCCCCGCTCGTGAAAGAGCTAGGTAAAAGAGCAGAAGAGAGCGGAGGAGTCCGGCGAGAAGACCCCCAAGACGGAAGAAGACCCCCGGAGCAGTGCAATAAAATATTTTTTCAAAAGTGTGTGTGTTTTTGTACTTTACATTTTACACCTTAGGTGAATGGGTAGGGGTACATCGTACCCCATACTCATTCACATAGGGTGGGGGGCCGGTATCTGGGGGCCCCTTATTAAAGGGGGCTCCCAGATTCCGATAAGCCCCCGCCCGCAGACCCCGACAACCAACGGCCAGGGTTGTCGGGAAGAGGCCCTTGTCCTCATCAACATGGGGACAAGGTGCTTTGGGGTGGGGGGGCCGCACGGCCCCCCTTTCCCCAGGGCACCCCCCATGTTGAGGGCACGCGACCTGGTACGGCTCAGGAGGGGGGGGGGCTCGTTCGTCCCCACCCCTTTCCTGGCCTGCCAGGCTGCGTGCTCGGATGAGGGTCTGACTTGGATTTGGGGGGAACCCCCACGCCGTTTTTTCGGCGTGGGGATTCCCTTTAAATCCATGCCAGCTTGCGGAGCTAGCGCGGCGGCATTTACTGCCTACGCTAGCTACGTAACCTGAAGTTACGTTCGAAATGAACGGACTGCTCCGTGTGTGGGCAAGTCCGTTCATTTTCAAAAGTCCCGCGGACTTTTGGCCGGCGGATTATCCGCTGGAGAAGTCCGTGCGTGTGTGGGCAAGTCCACACGCTCGGAAAGTCCAGCGGACCTAGCTGGAAAGTCCCGCGGGATTGTCCGCTGGACTAGGTCCGCCGGCAAAAGTCCGCACGTGTGTACGCGGCATAAGACCTACTCAGCAGGTTAAGAGTACAACGACAAAGAGGCAAAATAAACAGAATACAATGAATAAAGTGACAGAGACTGTAAGGAAGTTTAAACATGTTTATAACCGGGATCTGTCTAGATAAAGGTATTTACATAAATGGGAATATCCCAGATAGATTTCTCATTTTTCAATGGAGGGGTCTCTTCCCCTTCACCAATCGGGAAAGTGGAGGAAGGAAAAAATGTTATTTTTTTTTTTTTTTATTATTGTTGTGTTTTTTTTTTTTTTTTTTTTTCCTCTTCTTTTTTTTTTTTGCATTGTTTTTTTTTTTTTTTTTTCTCCTCTCCCTGAGGGAAAGGGGAAGAGATGCCTTACCCTGCCTCGTACTATTAAAGTTAAAAAATAGACCCGGACCAGGGACACGTCCTAACCCCAGGAGATCCCTTGATACCCCTTAATTAGGGAACTTACTTTGTAAAGTTAGACTCAAAGGAGACATATAGAGTATGATTAATGTATGAAAGATTTAGGTAGCAAGTGACAAGTGACGCAAGTAGCAGCACTATAAGTGTGGGTGTTTGTTGACCTTTTTCGTTTTTTTTGTTGTGTGTGTTTTTTTTTTTTTTTTCTATCTCCTCCCTCTCCCCCATTGCCTCTCGCTCTTTGATAAATGACTAATATTAAGGTTTGTTCATTCAATGTAAGAGGGCTAAACGCAACAGCCAAAAGATCACAAATCCTACATTCTCTCCAAAAACAAAATATACGTGTTATCCTGATCCAGGAAACGCATTTCCGCTTAGAGCAGATACCAAATATACAGAATAGACACTACCCTAGCTGGTTTCATGACACATACGCCTACTCAAAATCTAGGGGAGTTTCTATAGCTATCCATAAGTCGTTACCCCATCAGGTCATAGAAAAATGGACAAATAGGGACGGTAGAGCAATATTATTAAAGCTGAGTATATACGGGAAGAAATATACATTTATTAATATATACCTACCGAATGTAGATCAGATTAAAATGGGTACTCAATTAATAACAAAGATGATGGAAAAAGCAGAAGGGACGATTATAATAGGTGGCAATTTCAATTTTGTGTTTGACCGAAACATCGATACCACAGCAACAGAAGGACCCCAAAGGAAAACAGATAAAAGAGCATTTAAAAAAATGCTTGAGAAACACCAGCTGGTAGATATATGGAGGGTAACACACCCACTTATAAAAGACTATACATTCCACTCTAGGGTACATGATACATACCATAGATTGGATTATTTTTTGATAAATTCTCAAGCAATATCAACAGTCTCTGCTGCAGAGATAGGGAACTGTATATGGTCTGACCATGCCCCTATCTATCTAACTATAGACATAAACAAGAATATACCAAGAGGCACATGGAAATTAAATGACAATTTACTATTCGACGAAACTTGCTTAGCAATATCGAATTTTACATTAGATCATATAAACGATAATACATCACTCCCAAATCAATGGGAAACTTTGAAATGTATAGTAGGAGGTCTCCTTATAAAGCATGGGTCTAGACTGAAAAAAGCAAAAAGCAGTAGGTCAACAGAACTAATGCAAGAAATTGCGGAACTAGAAAAACAACACAAACAAAATGCATCACGAGAAACTCTAATGACCCTCCTGGATAGAAGATCAGAGATGAGAACATTATTAAACGAGCAATCACTACAAATTAGAGATAAAAATCGAACCCTATACTACCATCAGGAGAACAAGCCGGGTAAAGTACTAGCCAGGGCCATACAACAGCAAACTAGAACTACGTCAATCGTTAAAATCAAAACAGACTTAGGAGATTTGACATATGATCCAAAAAAGATCATGGAAACATTCCACACATTCTATTCTAGTTTGTATAATATACCTAATCAAACAGCAGAACAGGACCCAGAAAACTTTCACCAAAAGATAAAACAATACATAACAGAAACTCCGATACCAACTTTATCCGATATAGATATTGAACAGCTAGAAATTGAATTCTCGGAGACTGAAATTCGAACAGTAATTGACTCACTGACAATAGGTAAAAGTCCAGGTCCTGACGGATTTACCCCAAGGTTTTATAAAATATACAAAGATCTACTTACCCCAATCCTAAAACGGACTTTTATCTCAGTCTCTATTACCCAGCCTTTTGTACCGCAGAGTATGCAAGCGTATATATCCCTTATACCCAAACCCGATAAGGACCATACACTCTGCGGAAATTATAGACCAATCTCCCTGACAAATATTGACCTCCGAATCTATTCTAAGATCATAGCCAACAGACTTACACCTAAAATACCGACATCGATACACCTAGATCAGGTAGGATTTGTAGAAGGAAGAGAGGCGAGAGACAATACCTCAAAAACACTAACATTGGTCGAATATGTCCGGAAGCACGCCATCCCATCCTGTCTCCTGGCGGTGGACGCCGAAAAGGCTTTCGACAGGGTGGGATGGCGATTCTTCGAAGAGACATTGAGACAGTGGGGACTGGGCCCTAGACTCCTTGAAAAAATTATGGTCTTATACCAGAATCCAATGGCCAAGATTCGGGCGAACGGGGAAGTATCTGATACTGTGATAATAACGAATGGAACCAGACAAGGATGTCCCTTGTCTCCATTGATATATATTCTAACCATGGAACATATGATGACAGCAATTCGGAAAAATAAAGATATACAGGGAATTAAAATAAAAAACTATGAATACAAAATGTCAGTTTATGCGGATGACCTACTATTATACATTACAAATCCCATAGTAACAATACCCAATTTAATTAAAGAGTTTAAACGTTTTGCCGAAGTAAGTAATTTCAAGGTTAATTATAACAAAACAGAAGCCTTAAATTCCACTCCCTACAAATACTATTGATACACTTAAAAAGAACTTTTCTTTCAAATGGCAAAGTGATACTATCAAATACTTGGGAATATATATACCCAAAGATACGGGGAAACTTCAAGAAAGTAACTATCTGCCACTAGTACAAAAAATAACGAAACTACTCCAGAAATACAACAAAGGGATCTTCTCTTGGACAGGTCGCATAAATATTATAAAAATGGATATACTCCCAAAAATACTCTGTGTTTCAGACAGTTCCAATATTTCCTCTAAAAAATATACTGAATTCCCTACGGAAACTCATTGGGAGTTTTATATGGGCAGGTAAACCTGCTAGAGTAAGCAGGGAGATCCTTACTAGACGTAAAAGAGATGGAGGCTTAGCCCTCCCTGACCTATCAATATACCTTAACCAGTTAACAACCGGCCCATAGCCGAAAAACGGCTACAGGGCGGTTGCTTAACTCTGGGAGGCCGTTAATTAACGGCCTCACAGAATTCTGCTCTTGCGCGCCCCCTGGTGCACGCACTCGAGAGCATCCATGATCGCCGGGTCCAGAGGACCCGGCGGATCATGGATCACGGTAAACGGCCGCTCATCGCGGCCGTTTACCACGTGATCGCTCCGTCAAATGACGGAGTGATCACATGTAAGCAAACCGGTGTCATTTGATGACGCCGGTTCCTCTCTCCTCCTCTCTCTGTACCGATCGGTACAGTATGAGAGGAGAGGGGGAGGGATCGGTGGCAGCAGTGCTGTGGGCGGGATCTGTAGTGCCCACAGCCTGCTCTGCCACCACCGATCCATCCATCCATCCATGCTCAGCCATCCCTCCATACCCTGCAATACCCAGCAATAGCCTGCCGTGTATTGCTGGGTAGTGCAGGGTATGGAGGGATGGCTGAGCATGGATGGATGGATTCTCTGCCACCCCCCCCAATACTGTGCCATACCCCCCAATACTGTGCCATACCCCCCAATACTGTGCCATACCCCCCAATACTGTGCCATACCCCCCAATACTGTGCCATACCCCCCCAATACTGTGCCATACCCCCGCGATACTCTGCCATACCCCGCGATACTCTGCCATACCCCGCGATGCCCTGCCATACCCCGCGATGCCCTGCCATACCCCGCGATGCCCTGCCATACCCTGCGATGCCCTGCCATACCCTGCGATGCCCTGCCATACCCTGCGATGCCCTGCCATACCCTGCGATGCTCTGCCATACCCTGCGATACTCTGCCATACCCTGCGATACTCTGCCATACCCTGCGATACTCTGCCATACCTGCCATACTCTGCCATACCCTGCCATACCCTGCCATACCCTGCGATACCCGGCGATACCCTGCGATACTCTACCATACCCGGCGATACTCTGCAATACCCGGCGATACTCTGCAATACTCTACCATACCCTGCGATACCCTGCGATACTCTGCCATACCCTGCAATACCCAACAATACCATGCAATACTCGCTACGATCAAAGCCAGGATGGTTTTTTTTTTTTTTATTTCCGGCTTTCCAGCCTAGAGGTGAGATGTGGGGTCTTATTGACCCCATATCTCACTGTAAAGAGGACCTGTAATGCCATATTCCTATTACAAGGGATGTTTACATTCCTTGTAATAGGAATAAAAGTGATCAAAAAAATTTTTGGGGGGAAAAAAAGGGTCAAACTAAAATAAATAAAGTAAAATGAACAATAAAATATATATATATTTTTTTAAAGCGTCCTGTCCCCGTGTGCTCGCACGCAGAAGCGAACGCATACGTAAGTCCCGCCCACATATGAAAACGGTGTTCAAACCACACATGTGAGGTATCGCTGCGAACGTTGGAGCGAGAACAATAATTTTGGTCCTAGACCTCCTCTGTAACTCAAAACATGTAACCAGTAAACAAAATTAAAGCCTATGGGGATTTTTAAGTAGCGAAGTTTGGCGCCATTTCACGAGTGTGTGCAATTTTGAAGCGTGACATGTTGGGTATCTATTTACTCGGCGTAACTTCATCTTTCACATTATGCAAAAACATTGGGCTAAATTTACAGTTTTGTTTTTTGTAAAGCACAAAACATTTTTTTTCCAAATAAAACACGTTCGAAAAATTGCTGCGCAAGTACCGTGCTAGATAAAAAGTTGCAACGACCGCCATTGTATTCTCTAGGGTCTTTGCTAAAAAAAACATATATAATATTTTGGGGTTCTATGTAATTTTCTAGCAAATAAATGATGATTTTTACATGTAGGAGAGAAATGTCAGAATTGTCCTGGGTGCTCCAGAACACCTGATGGTGCTCCCTGCATGTTGGGCCTCTGTATGTGGCCACGCTGTGTAAAAGTCTCACACATGTGGTATCGCCGTACTCAGAAGTAATAGCAGAATGTGTTTTGGGGTGTAATTTGTGGTATGCATATGCTGTGTGTGAGAAATAACCTGCTAATATGACAATTTTGTGAAAAAAAAAAAAAAAATAAAAAAAATCTTAATATTGCAAAGAATTGTGGGAAAAAATTACAACTTCAAAAAACTCACCATGCCTCTTTCCAAATACCTTGGAATGTCTTCTTTCCAAAAAGGGGTCATTTGGGGGGTATTTGTACTTTTATGGCATGTTAGGGTCTCAAGAAATGAGATAGGCCGTCAGTACTTCAGGTGTGATCAATTTTCAGATATTGGCACCATAGCTTGTGGACTCTATAACTTTCACAAAGACCAAATAATATACCCCAATTTGTACTTATTTTTACCAAAGATATGTAGCAGTATAAATTTTGGCCAAAATTTATCAAGAAAAATTACAAATTTGCTAAATGTTATACCAAAAACGAAGAAAAATTCATTTTTTTACAGAATTTTCAGTCATTTTTCTTTTATAGCGCAAAAAATAAAAAAACCAGAGGTGATTAAATACCACCAAAAGAAAGCTCTATTTGTGTGAAAAAAAGGACAAAAATTTCATATGGGTACAGTGTTGTATGAATGAGTAATTGTCATTCAAAGTGTGAGAGCACCGAAAGCTGAAAATTGGTCTGGTTATTAAGGGTGTTTAAGTGCCCAGTGGTCAAGTGGTTAAAGCAGTACTGATGACTAGGATTGTAGACTGGTTTCATAATACAAGAAACAAACAATGGGTGAAGCTAGAGGAAGAGATTATGAATACAAATTTAAAAACCTTACCCTGGATAAAGAAAGAAAAAAGACCGCCCAAACAGGATATGCCACTCCTGGTCGAAGCAACACTGAAAATGTGGGATGGATTGATGAAGAGGGGAATAGGGTCATCCTACGTTGGCCCAATGACACCCCTCTTCTGCAATCCTGACTTCCCACCAGCGAGTGGAACGAAAACCTTTTTAAAATGGCAAAGAAAAGATAATATCAGAATTATACAGACAATGGAGAACAATAGACTCATCCGATTAGAGGATATGGGTAGAGAACACGCAAATAAGTGGATACAATATAGACAACTCCAGGAATATATATTCACCCTAGAGAAAGCAGGGATACTTGATAGAATACCAACGACACTAGAAACACTACTTTTACAAGAACAAAAACCCACACATAATCTATCTAATATATATGAATATCTCATTTCGAATAGGGAGATACAGGAACTAAACTATATAAAAAAATGGGAAGAAGAACTAGGTATGGCCATACCCGGAGAAAAGTGGGATAAAGCAATTACACTAACACACAAGATGTCGCTCTCTAATAGACACCAAGAAAGAAATTATAAATTATTGGTTAGATGGTATAAATGCCCGATTGACATGCACAGAATTAACGTAGAAAATGACGACACTTGTTGGAGATGTCAGAATGCAATCGGTACAATGTCACATATATGGTTCTATTGTCCAGGAGTTCATATATTTTGGGAAAAAATATACAAAATATACTATGAGATGACAGACATAAACATACAACCAGATATATTGATTTCCATATTATCAATGATACCGGGATCGATTAAAAAGATAAAAAAAGGGATATTAAAACATTGTTTAACAGCAGCTAGAACAGTTATAGCAAGAAAATGGAAAAATAACATATCTCCTTCAATAGAGGAATGGATAGCGGAAATGGAGGACATGCGCTTACTGGAAGAGAGGATCAAAAGTGAAAAAGGCCTAAAAGGCCAAATAAGAGAAACATGGCAAAAATGGGAACAGTATAAGATAGCATCCTCCTTATTGTTGACAATATGAACAAAGTAATTAAGATACATGCTGGAGGCGGAGGACATGGGAGGGAGAAGGGCGCGGAGGGAGATCGTTCCCAAATTTTTTTATTTTTTTTTTCGCTTTTTTCTTACGTTTTTAAAAATAATTATTTTTGTTTGTTTTTTTGTTTTTATCTATTTATTTTTTTTTGGTTTGTATGTGTGTCCTGGTATGTCTGTTCATAGAGAAGTTTTAATTAATAGGAGATAAGAATGGTTATAGAATGTATGATGGATTAATAGCTTACCGATAATATGAATGGTTATAGAATGTATGATGGATTAATAGCATACCGATAATATACACTATATATTATATAGTACATTGATACACAAGCAAAGAGAATAGAAAATGTCAAATAGATATAACAACATAAATGTGAATATATAATGTATTACTGAAAATGAAATATGTATGACGCTAAAATGTGAAAAATTATGATAAAATAAAGATTTGAAAAAAAAAAAAATTGTCTTTGAAAAAATAAATAAAAAATTTTGATCACTTTTATTGCTGTCACAAGGAATGTAAACATCCCTTGTGACAGTAATAAGTGGGATCGGGGGTCTAAAAGACCCCCAATCCCTCCTTTGCACTTTAAAGTATTCAGATCACCGTTTTTGGTGATTCTGAATACTGTATATTTTTTTTTTAAACTGGCGCCATTGGCAGGCGAGTAAACAGGAAGTGACGTAGTGACATTGCTTCTGTGTTTACAATCAGGAGACTGTAAAATAAAGACGTTTCCAGCTTCGTGCCAGTCTGTCTCTAGCCGCCGGAAGAGCCGGATCGTCGATCTGCTTTCCTGGTGGAACGGGAGGCCCGGTCAGAGCGGCGGCAAATCGGTTGTTATCTCTGGAAAGCCTGTCGCCCGCTCTGAACAATGGTACCGGGATGATTCCTGCAGCTTCATCCCGGCTCTGTACAGTCTACCTGAAAGGGCCCCTTGAATAATAATTAGGCAATGAGCCAGTAAAGGCAATATAGACGCTCCACTCCAATCATCTCCAAATGGGCTGTATGTTGCTAGGGAGATTGCCAACGATCACCAACACCGATTATAGCAATAAATATTAATGTATAAGGCCTTTCAAATTCAGAGGTGGAATCATCTCATCTACCCGATCTCATCCCCGTGCCCCATGCAGGCAGGTGTGTACAGCAGCTCCGGGCACAGCACAGATGGCATACCCTTCAGCATTCTCCCTAGCAACATACAGTCCGTTTGGAGACGATTGGAGTAGAGCATCTATATCCAGGTGTTGAGACACCATTGCCCTTATTGACCCTTTTCGGTATAAGCTGAAGTGGGTCCATATGTTCCGGTAAGCTTCCTTCTATTCCATTTGGTGGCAGATTGCTTCACGTTGGTGATTCTTCTTCTCTGGGTGATTGATCATCACAAATTGGATCACGCAATTATCATATATGTCTTTGCGGACCTATTCACTGTATTTTGGACTTTTTCAGTTCACAAATGGCTGTGATATTTACCTAAAGCTGGGTTCCACCCTAAAGTGGAACTTCCGCTCATCGGAACCATCCCCCCCTCCGGTGTCACATTTGGCACCTTTCAGGGGGGAGGGGGGGTTCAGATACCTGTCTAAGACAGGTATTTGCACCCACTTCCGGGCATAGACTCCCACGGGAGCCTATGCCTCTTCCTGTCCCACCGCGCTGTCTGCTGGGACACACACGGGTCCCAGAGACAGCGCGGAGCATTCCTATTGCTATTCGCAATTCGCAATTAGCATCACCACTATCACTTTAGTGGCAGTCATGGTATGTTGTAATTGTTTGGATATTATTCGTTTATGGTATAGCAAGCTCTATCTGATATTAATTGTTTATTGGTTTACCTCTTTAGAGACCCGGGAGAGCCTCGGGTCTCGTGCACTTTGCTGGCGATCGGGCTTAGGTAAATATGGGGGGGGGGGGGGCTGCACACTGAAGGTTTTTTTTACCTTCATGCAAAGAATTCATGAAGGTAAAAAAAAAAACTTCAGCCTTTACAATTACTTTAAAACTTGAGCCCACTTACAGAGTGCAGGTGTCAGGTGTATGTAAAGTATGGAGTACAATGGTCAGGAGTACAGGAAAATTGACTATAAGTGCTGGGGGCTGCGGCCAATGAAAATACCCTGCCTGAACTTGATAGAAAATAAAAAGTCCCCTTTCTGCCCTCCGGGACTCATGGATTCTGGCCATGGTACAGGAGGGCCGGGTCTATTCCCCTATCACCTGCCCTGGTGGAATTTATGGTGCGTGATTTGCATTGGTCATCTTTTGCTGTTTTTTAAAGGGTTAGTTCACCTTTACTGACTTTTGCCAAAAACATTGCCAAGCATTACAGTGTCACCAGTCCATCTCTATAATGCTCTATCTTTTAAAAATAATGCTCCTTTTTTCAGCTACTTATTTCATTGCAGATGGCAGGATGTGCAGAGCATTGGATCTACGGTCCTGGAAACTCATTGTCAGGTTCATCTCCTACCCATGAATGCGCAGTCTGCTCTTTCTTGCAGCTCAACTTTATTGAGTTTCTAGGGCTGTGCATCCATAGCTCTGTATGTCCTGTCATCTGCAGGACAGAGAGGGGAGGGAAATGAAATGAGCAGCTGAAAACGCAAGCATTCTTTAAAAAATGAGCACTGCGTAGTAATGTATTGAGGAAGTTGTAACGCTTGGGGTTGTTCCTGGCACAAGGTGAACTAACCCTTTAATTCCAGTAAATGACACAATATTAGGAACATGCATCTTGGCTATAATCACTCCATGAGTGATTTTAATACTTTTTTTAATAAGTGGTGTTTTAAAATTGCTGTATTGTGGTTATTATTTTTCTGCTTATCTTGGATCTACGCATGCTTATTCGTTTGAAGGATTACAATGATCTGGGAAGACATTATAGCCGGCTATGATCCTGATGCCAGAGGGTCTTGTATGTTTCTTATTACAGAGAATGCTTTGACCTTGTTTATATACAGGTCATACACTAGTGATGGGTGCTTGTTCATTCTTCTCTAGCTGTCATGAGTGGTGGGCATTGCTCTGTTCTGTATATTTATATAATAAAAGGCTTCATGGTGGATAATTAAAAGTAGACCTTTTCTGATCTTGTCTATAATATTGTATTTCTTTGACTATACCTAATGCTACCAGAGTATGAATGTACTGAATGTCTTTTGATCTAAACAATTGGATATTGGTTAACTGTTTTATGTTTTGTTGGTGATTTTAGTGCTCCAATATGTAAGGAGAAAGACGGGAAGCCTTAAAAGATTAGTTCACCTTTAATGACATCTTTGAAAAATCCATATCCATTATATCTTTAAATGCAAAAGGTTGTGTTCACCACTCTGTCCTACCTAGATGGCAGGGCGTCCGACTGCTGGAACCAAGGCCTTGGCACCTCACAAAGGAGCAGTCTGCTCTCTCACAGCAGAGGATGAGCTTTGGGGTGAGAGAGGAAGCAAGCTGAGCGTGTGTAGTTAGGCAAGCTGAGTTCTCATAGCCGAGTGCTCGTTCATAAGGTGATGGGGTCTCCAGTTGGACGTTCTGCCATGTTGGCAGGATGTCAAAGGTAAGGATCAGTTTTAAAAATGGAGGACAGCATTTTAATGTATGCTCTGTAATGAATATAGAATGTTTGTTTTTATTTTAATTGCCATTAATTGCTGTTACCCCATTCCTGCCCAGTCCAATTTTCAGCTTTCAGCGCTGTTGCACTTTAAATGACATGACAATTGTGCGATCATCCAACACTGTACCCATATGAAATGTTTATAATTTTTTTTCACACAAATAAAGCTTTCTTTTAAAGGTAATAAATCCCCAAAGGGTTTTTTATTCTTTGCTTTTTTGCTTTTATTTTTTTCCTGGCTTCTGTTATAAAATTTTGCAAACAGGTAATTTATTCACTGATGGGTACTAATGTGGCTGCACTGATGAGACACCACTGATTGGCAGCACTGATGGGCACTGAATGACAGCAATGATAGGCACTGATTAGCATCACTGATTGGCAGCACTGTTGGGGCTCCACTGATAATTAGGACACTGATGATCGGTGCCCTGATTATCAGTGAGCAAATTAATATATGAATGTTTTAGAGAAGTTTAAATAGTTAATTTGAACCAAGCTGGTCCAAACAAACCATTTACTACACTAACAGATGCAGCGCCTGTGTGTGTTGTATAAACCACATGTAGGCTGAGCTACATACAGTATACAGCGCTGTGTTCTGGCAGGGGGATGAGAACTTCCTGTCCTGCAGCAAAATCAAGTCAACTGGAGCACTGCTCAGCTATTCACAGGGTCCAACGAAAAAAAAGGCACCCCAGAGGCACTAGGACTTTAAACCACTTAAAGTGGTGTTGCACCCCAAAAAAAAGAAAAAATGCTTAAAATTCCTAAAACAAATAAAAAAAAAAAAAAACATTTGGAATTTTTTTTTTTTAACTCACCTCTAAATGCCTGTTTCTAGGGGGTCCCTCATAGTCTGCCTCCTTCAGTGCCCAGGCTGGTGACATCACTTCCCCTCGCGCAGGAAGGGCTCAGCTCTGCCCCCTCCCTCCTGTCAGTCATCTGGGACATGTGACAGGTCCCAGATGACTGCGCGGCCAATCACAGCGCGCGGCGCCGCTCACGCATGCACAGTGGGTGCCCGGCTGTCACTTGGTCACCGGGGCATGGCGGGAGGTGGGGGGGCCCCAATCCCGCCACCAATAAAAGTGATCTTGCAGCGAATCCGCCACTGAGACCACTTTTATCTTAAAGCAGACCGCCCGCTGAAAAAGGGGATGCCGGGGTTATGGCAGCTAGCTGCTGTCATAACGATATTCCACTTCAAAGAGCCAATGTTTAACGACGGCAGGCGTTCAGTAAGTGGTTAACCGCTTCCCGACCACCTCACGCAGATATACTGCGGCAGAAGGGCACATACAGGCAGAAACACGTACCTGTACGTTGCCCTTTAAGAGGCGGTCGGTGGGCGACCGCGCACCCGTGGGAAGCTTTGTGAGTCGGGTCACGGGTCCTGCGGACTCGATCGCCATGGGGATACCCGCGATCGCCTCACGGAGAGGTAGAACAGGAAGATGCTAATGTAAACAAACATCTCCCCGTTCTGCCTAGTGACAGTGTCACTGATCTCTGCTCTGTGTGATCGGAGCAGAGATCAGTGACTTGTCACACACAGCCACGCCTCCCACAGTTAGAAACACGCCTCTAGGACACACTTAACCCCTACACTGCCACCTAGTGGTTAACCCCTTCACCGCCAGTGTCATTTACACAGGAATCAGTGCATTTGTATAGCACTGATTGTTGTATAAATGACAATGGTCCCAAAAATGTGTCAAAAATGTCCGACGTGTCCGCCATAATGTCGCAGTCGTGCTAAAAATCACTGATCGCCGCCATTTAAAAAAAAAATTATTAATAAAAAATGCCATAAAACTATCCCCTATTTTGTAAACGTTTTAATTTTTTAAGAAATTGTCGCTCTTTTTTTGTTTATAGCGCAAAAAATAAAAACCACAGAGGTGATTAAATGCCACCAAAAGAAAGCTCTATTTGTGGGAAAAAAAAGGTCGTCAATTCTGTTTGGGAGCCACGTCGCACGACCGCGCAATTGTCAATTAAAGCGACGCAGTGCCGAATCTCCAAAAGTGCACTGGTCAGGAAGGGGGTAAAATCTTCTGGAGCTGAAGTGGTTAAACAAGGTAGTGAGAGAAGAAACATTTGAAGAGCCCACTGGCTTAGATTAGGCTGCTCACAACAGGCAAGGCTACCCTACTGTGGGTACTCCAGCAGGTTACCAGGAAAAGACATGCATATATGGAAGGAACGCCAGACCAAAATTTTTGGCATTTGGCATTTTTGGTGTACCAATGTAACATTTTAAGTATATATTTCTTTCAGTTTTAGACATATGTATGTATGTATATGTGTACAATTTATTTTTTTCTCTGGACTGTAATACCAGTTTTATTTATTTTTTATTTTATATATATATATATATATATATATATATATATATATATATATATATATATATATATACCGTATATACTCGAGTATAGGCCGTCCCGAATATAAGCCGAGGCCCCTGATTTACCACAAAAAAACTGGGAAAAGTTATTGACCCGTGTATAAGCCGAGGGGGGAAATGGAGCAGCTACTGTAAGTGGAAAAGAGGGTCAGCAAATGCCCATCGGCATGTGTCCTATACAAACCCCCGTGTCCCCAGTGCAGCCTACCTGTGCCGATCGATCTGTCTCCCGCCGATCTGACACATGTGTCAGATCGCTGGCTGTCCGCTGTCCGGTGTCCCCCCCATTGCTGATCCTGGCGCTCAGCGTGTAAGGCGCCATTACATGTTTAAAAGCCGCGCCTCCTCCTCCTCCTCGTCCGTGATAGGAGGAACACTCGGTTTTCCCAGCAGTCAGTGTGCAGTGTTCCGCCTATCACGGACATCCTCTCATCCTCGTCCATGAGATGAGAAGGACAGGACGTCCGTGATAGGCGGAACACTGTACTGCTGGGAAAATTAGTGTCCACCTATCACGGACGGGCGGGAGGAGGCGGCTCGGCTTTTGAAAACTGCCGTCTGTCTGCATGACAAGTTGTTCATGTAGGCAGACGGCACTGACTCGAGTATAAGCCGAAAAGGGGACTTTCAGCACTAAAAAAGGGCTGAAAATCTCGGCTTATACTCGAGTATATACGGTATATACATATACATATACAGGTGCATCTCAAAAAATGTGAATATCATCAAAAAGTTTATTTATTTCAGTAATTCACCCAGAAAGAAATTGAGCTGCAAGTTTGAAAATGACTTGCTAAGCTATTGCTAAGCTTCACAAGTTTGTTTCACAATTGCAGCAAGTCTGCATTGCATGACTCCAGATCAACTTTCTTTGCTAACATTCTGCAAGTCTGCTGCAAGTTCAAGTTCAATTATGAACAATAGTCATCCCACCACAGGGGTCACTGTGAGTTGCAGAGCGCTTGCTGTAGACTCACCACTAGAACTTGTGCTTCAAGTGCTCTGCAAGCGTACATCTTGCCAGTGAAAATGTGCAGCAAGTTAACAAGACTTACAATTCAACACTGCCACAAAATTGTGGCATGTTTTCCTTGCTATTTGGGTCAATTCAAAAAGTGAAATTCATATATTTTATATAAATGCATTACACAGAGAGTGATATATTTCAAGTATTTTTTTCTTTTCATTTTGATGAGCATGGCTCACAGCTAGTGAAAACCCCAAATTCATTATCTTAAAAAATATTTTTAATACAGAAATGATGGCAAACTGAAAAATAATCCCCTTTTTCAGTATAGTATGCACTCCGTACTTGGTCGGGGTTCCTTTTGCATGAAATACTGCATCAATGCAGCGTGGCATGGAGGCGATCAGCCTGTGGCACTGCTTCGGTAGTGACCTTCAGCTCATCTGCATTGTTGGGTGTTGTAACGAGCCCCTGCTTGCTCGGTTCCACTCTCCCGACACTCCTCTGTGGATCATCACTAACTGTGAAAACTTCACACAGGACCTCGTGTAACTTGGATTCTGTGCCTCTTCACTCTTGCACCAGACTCTAGAACAAGGGTGCCCAACCTTTTGAAGAGCGAGGGCCACTTAAACTAATTGGTAACCGGTCGCGGGCCACAATGAACGGAGCGGGAGGATGACAGGTCCGTGTCCACGGACACAGCCCACTCTACTCTACGGGCCCTCTGATCCAATCCGATTCGCCCAGACGGAAGGGGGAGATCCCTTTCTATTTTTTTTTAGGTAGGCGGGTGTAAACAGACACAAGTCCATTTACATCTACTGCTCCATAGAGGTGAATAGTAAGTCCGATTCGGTCTGACCAATCATGTGAAAGGGGCCTAAGGCTCTTTTCACACTGATGCACTGCGATTTGCCCAAACCACGGGTGCGGCGCAATGAACCTGTGGATTTTCTGCGGGTTAGCTGCACTTTGCCGTAAAAGTCTATTATATACTGCAGGTGTGGCGCACTTTCTGAAGGCGCAACAAACCCGCAGGTAATAACAGACATCTATGGCTCAATGCAGGTAACCCGCAGCAGCACTGCACCTGCGGATCATTTTGAAAGCAGCCCAGTACCCACTGCAAAACAGATATATCCACATATATTGTGAATTTAGTAGTAAACTTACCTTTAATAACCGTCTTCCATTCTGGTATTGCTGGCTGTTGCTGTCCCAGGTGGAGTGCATTTGGTATCACTCTGTCTATGACAGGAGCGGGCAGGGCCGGGACAAGGGGTGGGCAGGAGGGGCGGCTGCCCCTGGCGCAATGGTTTATTGCAGGGGTGGGGGGGGGCACCCTGACTCTAACCCTAAGGGAAAGGGGGCGCAGTTTGGCATCTTTGCCCTGGGCACTGGATGACCTTGTCCCGCCACTGGGAGCGGGCGCTATACAGGAAGCATTGGCTTATGTGGCTCTGCTCCGCAGCCACTTGCTTCAACTACCAGCGGCTTCATTCACAAAACTGCTGCTCTGGGATGGCGGGTCGGCAACCCGTGATCTGGGCTTGCCAACCTGCCATCTTAGAGCAGGAGGTCGAGGGCCACATCAGAGGGCTCCGCGGACCACATGTGGCCCCCGGGCCACTGGTTGGGCACCCCTGCTCTAGAACCTTGATTTCCAAATGAAATGCTACATTTTCCACAGTTCATGATGATTTAGGGAGCCATGACATCTGCTGATGTTGGTCCACTGTGTTTTAGCAAGTCCAAAGTCAGCACAGCCCTCTACCAGGAATTTCTAGAGCACTTCATGTTTCCCTCTGCTGACCAGCTTTATGGAGGTGCTGATATCATTTTTCAGCAGGAATTGGCACTTGCCCACACTGCCAAAAGTACCAATACCTGGTTTAATGATCATGGTGTCACTGTGCTTGACTGTTGGGCAAACCAAACAAGATCCACGTATGTAATGTGCAAATGTCATCCAGATCATCAGACCTATGGCTTAATATGAGGAGAAGATATATGACAAATAGCCACTATCCCAGTGGCACTGGGGACTCAAGTGGTTAAAATGCATGGAACTGACTTAAAAAAAAAATTGAAAGGAGAGCCTGGGCATGTGACCTGTTGAAGTCACATAACTGGCTCTCCTCTATTGATGGAGCTCTTTCTGTTGTGATGAGCAGAGAGAACTTTGTAGGATTCATATCACAGCCTGCATTTTATGAATGGGACACTAAATGCAGGCTGTAGTATGCAGTAGATCAGCATCATAAAATGGCGAACATATAGCAATATCCACTCTGTTATAAACTGACCCCTTAGATTGTTTGCAAGGTAATTTATCTGATATTAGACTCAATTTACAGGGCTTTAAAAGAGAAGTTTGGGGTTTAAAAAAAAATAAACCTTCATACTCACCTCTATGATGCAACATTGATGTGATGCTGCAGCTGTCACTCGTCGGCTCTAAGCCAGAGAACAGAGTGATCACATGACTGCTGATCGCTCAGTTCTCAGTCGGCTCAGAGAGGAGAGCACTGACTGTTAGTCACCACTTTTTGCTCTGCTCCTCTAGTGCTCACTAGAAAGCTGGACAGGAGAGGGGGTGGGCACAGCGACTTCGGCTCTCAGAAAGCCAGAGCCAGCTGTCCATCATGAAGCTGGGTGGATCCTGTCAGTATGGTCACGATTCCGCAAGAGTCTGGAGTGGTTCTGTGACATCAGCTGATGGTGGGCAATAGCCTGCTATCAGCAAAGGTAAGTGCACTCCTTGTGAAAGAAAGAAAGAAGCTTTGCCCAAATAACCAAAAAGATTTGTATTTCAGCCATTTTAAAATTTCCTGTGCTCTTAGCTGAAAATAAAACAATTTAACCAAGGAGAAGTAATTTTTTCTGTATTGTGGATATTTTACTTTTAAATATATATATATATATGTATATAAATTTATATTATTTTATAGATGTAGCGGTACCCCCATATGAGCTGCTGAATATTGTGGTCTGTCACCCTGCCCCAGCCAGGCACACACTTGTCATTCATCGAGAGACGTGAAAGCAGTCCTTGCGCTTTGTTTTTTTGAGGGAGATTGAACTTGGATAGGGATGGGGACTTATGAGATGCCCATGGAATCAAACATCAACACTTGGAACTTTATATACATCCTGTATATACATATCTCATTTTCTCCTCCTGCAAATCGCTTCCTCTCTTTCCTTCTCAAGACTAACTACCACTGATTTGGTAGGCCTGACACTGGCTCAGCCAGGTCTAAAGCAAGTGCCCTTTTCAGGCATGGACAGCGGGCCCTATGGTGTAGCAAATAAAAAGGTCCCAGTGCTAATTTTCCCTGTGGCTACTGCTCCCAGTACCACCTCCTCAGGCACTGCCAGCCATCCAGGCTGCAGCTGCCTTACTCCACTGCCCATAACACCACCATCCCAGACTGGTCTACATCAGTCCTCTTAAGCTTGCCTCCCAGTCCTCCCGATGATGTGCTCACTCACCAGCCTTCCTGGCTGCCTCTATGGAACTCCTGGAGACTTGCCAAGCAGTGTTCTCCCGCTGTCCTCACTTGCTCTTCCCGTACCTCCTGTCCAGGACACCTGTGTTGATTTGTAAGAGGGTCCCATCCGCCCCCGAGCCCAGGCCCAAGGTCACCCCCCCCCCCAGACTGGGGAGCTCCTTCAAAGGCCCCGACAGCCTAACACTCCATCTCCATTCTCTTCCACCTGATCAACTCCTCTCCATCTGGGCTGACCCTGGGTATTTAAGGAGGCCTGCCCCCTGCCAATCCATATTGGTGATTGGTTAGGGCTCCTTAGAATACCCCAGGTGGCTCCTCCATGCCTCTTTCTAGAAAGTACCAGAAGATTCTATAAAGAAGTGGGAGGTCCTATTGATGCCACCTGTGATCCAAGCCTGAAGATTTACCTACTCTAAGGAAAAAAACTGCACTAATTCCCTAGCACACTAGAGGGTGCTACATAGAGTATTTTCTTCCCTGCACCTTATACAGGATTTTAAAGGGTAAATAACTGATCAATTTTTATATTTTAACCACTTCCCTACCGCCCACTGTCATATGACGCCCACAAGGTGGATCTCCCATCCTGGGTGGGCGTCATATGACACCCGCGATTGCCCGTTAAAACAGCAGGACCATGCGGGACCGTGGAGCTGTGTGTGTAAACACACAGCTCCACGTCCTGTCAGTGGAGAGGAGATCGATCATGTGATCCCAGTACGGAGGAACACTGATCGGTCTCCTCCCCTTGTGAGTCCCCTCCCCCCACAGTTAGAATCACTACCTTAGGGAACATTAACCCCTGCAGCGCCCCCTAGTGTTAACCCCTTCCCTGCCAGTCACATTTACACAGTAATCACTGCAATTTTATAGCAACGATCGCTGTGTAAATGTGAATGGTCCCAAAAATGTGTCCGAAGTGTCCGCCGCAATGTCGCAGTCATGAAAAAAAAATCGCAGAAAAAAAAAAAATAATGCAATAAATCTATCCCCTATTTTGTAGACGCTAAACTTTTGCGCAAACCGATCTATATACGCTTATTGCGATTTTTTTTTTTACCAAAAATATGTAGAAGAATACGTATCGGCCTAAACTGAGGAAAAAAATAGTTTAAAAAAAAAAAAAATGGATATTTATTGTAGCAAAAAGTAAAAAATATTGTGTTTTTTTTTCAAAATTGTCGCTCTTCTTTTGTTTATAGCGCAAAAAAAAAAAAAACCGCAGAGGTGATCAAATACCACCAAAAGAAAGCTCTATTTGTGGGAAAAAAAAAGGACGTCAATTTTGTTTGGGTGTAACGTCGCACGACCGCGCAATTGTTAGTTAAAGCGACGCAGTGCCGAATCGCAAAAAGTGCTCTGGTAAGGAAGGGTGTAAAATGGCCCGGTGCTGAAGCGGTTAAAAAGTATGTTTTCATACAAATATTCCACATACTTTGGATAGGAAATGTGGTTTGAAATTTTTAGTATATTTTTTATTTTATTTCCAGTATTTTAATTATGTTGTCCGATGAAGTGGATGTTTGTTAATGATCTCTATTGACTGGCTAGATTTTTAAGGCTCTGATAAATCCGAGTTCAGATTACTGTTTGCTAACCACTGCATATTGTTTGAAAAACATAAGAAAGCTCAAGCATTCTTTATGTATTCATGCCAAGTTCAATAAAGGATTTACAATGCAGCAACACTAGTCCATGCAGTCATCCTGTTTTCCTCTTTATGCTACGCTCAGTACATCAGAATGAAGGCTGCTAGGATTGTAAAGAACCATTTACGCTTATCTCTGAATATAAAATTAGATTTAATATGGCCACATGGCTAAAACCATATGTTAGAAAGGATGATAGAAGAATACCAAACAGGCTTTAGGACTAGAAGGTCAATGACAGATCAGATGGTCTCTTTGAGGCAAACACCTACAGTATAAACAGCGAATAGAAACACATCACCTGTTTGATTTTTAGAGCCGCATATTATGAAATTATATAAAACATGCTGTATATAATTATAACGGAAAGGGGATATACTACAGTATAACAACTAAATTTGCATGATGAACAAGGCTGGGGCAAGGGGTGGGCAGGAGGGGCGGCTGCCCTGGGCACCATGGTATCATGTGAGAAGGAGGGGTGCCACAAGGAGATTGGGGGGGATTTGTGTTGGGTGGGGGAATTTGGGAGGCAGCAGGGGGTAAGAATTGTTCTAGGAGTGAAAATAGGTTGGGGGTGCTAGGAAAGGTGATTTGGGGGAATTTATGTTGGAAGGGGGATGGCGAAAGATGATTTGTGCTAGAATGGGGGATTTGGGCTGTTTGTGCTAGAAGAGGTGAAATGGTAGAGGGGGAGGGGATTTGTGATAGGAGGGGAAATCTTTGTTTCGGTGGAGGGGTTTGTGCCATTAGGGATGAATGGGGGGGGGGGGGTTGTGCTTGGAGGGGGATTTGGAGTGGGGGGGGGGGGGGGGTATTTGAGGAGTAGAGGATTTGTGCTAGGAGGAGTGATGCGGCCCAAATATTTGTGCTGGGAGGGGTGATTTTTGTGGGGGGGGGTGAATTTCCCGTGGGAGGAGGGGGAATTTATGCTTGTCGGGTAAGCATGTAGGTTAGTGCTCAATTTTGTTTTGGGGTGGGGCATAATGCTCATACATCTTGGGGGGGGGGGGGCTCTAGATGGCCTTATTGGTGAACCTTACCATGGCAGGTCATCCATTGTCAATAGACTGGAATTGCTTATGTGTAAATGTGTAAGTATTCATCCCTTTGAAAGTTATGCTTTATTGTCATATAACATTAAAATTACAGGGGATTTACAAGTTTAACCGCTTCAATACCTGACACTTTGACCCCCCCCCCCCCCCTTCTGCCCAGGGCAATTTTCAGCTTTCAGAGCTGTCACACTTCATATGCCAGTTACTCAGCCATACAACACTGTACCCAAATTACATTTTTATCATTTTTTTGAGTCAGGGCTTTATTTTGATGGTATTTATTCGCCACTGTTTTTTTTGTTTGTTTTTTTACAGACAATTTTGTAAAAAAAGTTAGGTTCTGATAAAATCTTTTGCATATAAATAATCTTTTTCCATAAATTTAGGCTAAAGTTTATTCTGCTACATTTCTTTGGTTAAAATAACCCACATCAGTGTATATCAGTGGTTCTTAACCTCAGTCCTCATTACCCCCCACCAGGCCATGTTTTGGGAAATTCCCTTAGATAAAATAGCTGTCCAAAATACCAAGCCATTGACTTAGATTTAAAGCACCTGTGCAAGGGAAAAGGAAAGCCTGCAAACATGGCCTGGTGGGGGGTAATGAGGACTGAGGTTAAGAACCACTGGTGTATATTATTTAGTCTGTGTGAAAATTATAGCGTCTGCAATCTATATATTTGAAATATGTCAATATGTACTGGCGGCCCAACTCATTTTTCTGAGGCCCTAAAATGCTAGGACAGTACAGAAATCCCCCAAAATAACCCCTTTTTGGAAAGAAGCCACCCAAGGTATTTTAATGAGATGCATGGTGAGTTTTTTGTAATGTTTTTTTGAAAATTAGGAAATGTAATTTTTATTTTTTTCACAATTGTTTTTTACATTCTGTCGTCAGAGCAGTACAGCATCACCATATGACTGGTGTGTCGATGATCAGGGACACTGACTGGTAAAAAACTAAAAAAAAAAAAAAAAAAAAATGTATTCTTTAAAAAAATAAATGTAAATTATTTTTTAACATTTTCTTACATACTGTGACCAGAGCAGTACAGTGTCACCATAGTGATTCCTCACAGGATAACACAAGTTTTATACCAACGCAACCTAATTGTGACAAAAATATGCCTCTCTTCGAAAAACTGTAAACACTGTCAGTGACTTAGAAGACCATCTATTACAGGGATATGCAATTAGCGGACCTCCAGCTGTTGCAAGACTACAAGTCCCATGAGGCATAGCAAGACTCTGACAGCCATAAGCATGACACCCAGAGGCAGAGGCATGATGGGACAGCAACAGCTGGAGGTCTGCCAATTGCATATCCCTGATTTATTAGTTTCTTATAATAAACCTGAATGGAGGCCTTAGCACTCTCTAACAGCTGGCTAGATATATTTGAAACGGGATTCAAAGAGCCACTGTTTATACCAATTCAAGCTTAGATCATAATTCTTTTCAAGACCTTTAATTATTGTACATTCTACAGATGCACAATGCCTTGAACCCACTCTATATACTTGCTGGTCAACCTGGCATAAAATATAAAACTAATAGCTGTATAGCTAATTTTCTATATTCCTACCACTCTGTTAAAATAGACTTTTAAAGAGCTTCAATAGTAAGGCCATATGGCTAATGGTCAACAAGAGGTATAAGATTAGTAAGATCTCTTGTGGAAGTTTTTATCAAGCTACCTCTTGTATTTACCTCCACTAATCAAAATTTCCCTTATCTATTGATTTACCTATTTGCATTTATGCAAACAAAACCCTAGAATTCATAATTCACCAAAAGACTACGCATGGCCAAAATTCACTGGGCAAAATGCTCTCATAATCCTACTTCAGAAAACACACCAACAAAAAGATATATATGTGCCATAGGCAACTGATTTAGACTATTCTATAAAGCCTAAGAGCATAAATAAATGGCTTCAACCTTTTTCCTGAAAACATCATAAAATATACTCAAGACCTTAAATGTAGCAAACAATTCTAAAACATACAGAGTAATTATTTTTTATGCATTAAAGTGATATGAAAAGTTTGGCCTTTTAAAAAAAAAAAAAACTTGTCATACTTACCTGCCCTAGCAGTGGTTTGTACAGAGCAGCCCCATTCCTCCTCTTCTCAGGCCCCCGCTGGTGCTCCTGGCTCCTCCCCCTTGACCAGTGCCCCAATAGCAATCTGCTTGCTGTAAGGGCACTGGTTCATGCTTGCTCCCGAGCCCTGCTCTCTGCATCCACAAGACACATAGAACCATGGCTTGGCCCCACCCCCCGCTCTCTCCTCATTGGCTCACTAGCTGTGCTTGACTGCCAAACTACTCCTATAATCATCACATAAAATGAAAACTCTCTCATTCACCCTTGTCTTCACAGGGCACTCACCCCTCCATGTGAAAGGGGAAATATATGGCTGGCCATATCACACCACAAACCATAAACACTGTATTACTTTGAACCATTATTGAAAATTGTGTGCTGCTGAGGCTTTAAGGGAAAGCAGTCCTCTGTCAACCTCTGTGAGTGCAGGCCAGGTGGGAGCTTGTCTCGGCAATAGCATATGGTACGGGAACTGAAATAATATTGGAAACAGGTAGCTTGTACTTTGGCTTATTAGTTGTGTATATTAATAATACAGTAATAGTAGTGTTAAGCAAAGGATAAATCCCATGAAGCCGCACATCAATGCAGACCCACTGGTATTGCAATAAATGGCTGGACTCCCACCAGGCCATGCCCCCAACACGTTTCACTCCGCCCCTCGGAGCTTAATCATGATCCCCATAATGTCTGTGTTCAATCCTTCACCAGGAAGTACTGTATTTATTGGCATATAACACTCACTTTTTCACCATGAAAATCAGGTGCAAATAGCATGTGCGTGTTATACGCCAATACTTCTATTTTAACTGCCTCGGAGGGGGCAGGAAGGGGGGCAGGATGAGCGCCATCAGATTACATACAATGAGAATCTCCTGTTTACTTGGCAACCTCTGTAATAGGAAGTCCTGTCTCCTGGGCCACCATTGGACCAGTGTTCTGTCGATCGTAGGAGATTCTCACTGTATGTAATCTGCCAGCGCTCGTCCTGCCCCCTCCCTGTCCCCTCCTGGCTGCAGATGGGCATCGATCAGGCTGCATTGATGGCAATGGTGAGGCTGCTGCATTGATGGCAATGGTGAGGCTGCTGCATTGATGGCAATGGTGAGGCTGCAGATGGGCATTGGTCAGGCTGCATTGATGGCAATGCTGAGGCTGCAGAAGGACACTGACCCTTATTTTGCTTCAAAAGTTCCTCATTTAAAATGTAAGTTTTTTTTAACTCTTAAAATTAATGTGCGTGTTATACACCAATAACTACGGTAATCAAAAAACACCAGCTGTGAAAATCTTTCCACTGGATAGAGAGATTCAAAACTCACCACAATAATATGCTGTCTAAGGATAAAACATCAGTATACGTTTGTTTTTTAGCTCCCTCCAGGCTTTCTCTCTCATTAGCTGGTATATTGAGGCTGTACTCCTTCCCTCCTCCGGGGGCAATATCGTCATTCTCAAGGCACCAACAACAAGATAAACTCTCATAGTGTAATATTTAATGTTGACCCATCAATATATACACAAGAGTTAAAAACCTCCACATGATTAAAAAATAACCAAATAAGCCGCTTGTAACACTTATATAAGGCGCCGCCAACAACTGAACAGACTGGCAGTGTGTGGCCTCAAGCACTTTAGCTCTGCTCATCGACGTTTCATAGGACCGCTCTTCCTCAGGGGCCTCTATTGTCTGTCTTAAGCAGCCATTATGTAGCCTATACCTGGACCTCCATTGCATCTCAAATTTTGCCCTCGTGGCAAGTGGGAATTCGATACCAAGTCCAGAAAGAGTGTAACATCGCTCAGACTGTGGCTAAAGATTTCCTCATAGGTGCTCACCCCGGCTTACCACCATCAATAGTAATTGAAGAAAAAGAAGATTGGTTGCACACCATGGAAGGAAGAACTTCTGTAGAATAGCTACTTTATTGTCAAAGTGCCAAAGGGCGTAGACAGGACGTTACAGGGGCATTGGTAGACCGGGTTCACACGAATAACTCGTGCTTGTTCACAAAAAAAATTTAGCCCCAAACCTGAGCTATTTACATGCTCCACCCAAACGTGAGGCAACAAAAAAATTAGATACCATCTTGGACAAAGGATGGGACAACCTATTATTTTATAAAACTATGGATGATATTTTGTTATTTTGAATGGGTCTCATCTAAACAGAAATTATAGGAATATTAGCCTGTCTTATGTGTATACTGAACTTATTGGACCTTAAACCTAATGGTCAGGAATTGAGAAATATTTACTAAATCTTTCTTTAAGACGTCAGATAGAAATGGTTACATTCCTGTCGACAGTTGCTATAATCCTCTGTGGCTTAAAGAGGAACTGCAGTCTGCTCACATAATTTGTAATAAAAACATCTTTGCCATTCTGAAGCTTCCCTCCAACCACTTTGCATATTATTTTATATATACTGTTATTCTGTACTTGCCAAATATGCTGCAGAAACCTCCCTTCACCAAGTCTAGCTGCACACATAACATAACTGTGGGCAGTGTGGGCCACTTCCTGGAGTTACACAGAAGCACACCTCCAGCTCTGCAGCCCTGCAGCTCTCATTGGCCCTCATATGACTCCCCCCCCCCCCCTGGCAAACTCTCACGAGAGTGAGAGTGAGAGCTGTGCATGATGTCGTAAGTCTAGGCTAATGACCAGACAAGAAACAGGAAGTGGGCTGTATAAGGTATTTACCTTCTTCCACAGTCAATCCATTTCCTGATAGAACGGAGTCTTGGGGGCATTTTTGAACATGCTCAGTTTGGTGTGTATTGCTAGAGAGTTTTTCTTTTTTTCTTGGGAGGGTGCATGTGATCTGCACAGGGCCAATCATCACTGTCCAGACAGAGAGTCAGGGGTCCTGCAGCCATAGGACAATCAGGGGAGAATGAAAATTCCTCTTACAAGTTTTAACCAGAAACTGATGGAAGTCACAAGACTGCTATATACTGTTGAACTGATGGAAGTCACAAGACTGCTATATACTGTTGATGAGAAAAGGTATTTAGCAGTTTATATATACTAAAACCTATTTCATTTCCATGTTCTGTGTACAGTGGGAGACCAGATATAGTGAATGCAGGATCCTGGGTTTAGTAACACTTTAAGAGATCATCTATCTCCAAATACTGTTATTCCTCCTAAAGTAAGATTTTACCCCTATAATAAATATGTAATATGCACTGCTAACAAAAATAGGAAATGTAAGATTCAATACTTCTCCACAGTGATTACTAATAAAGCATACTCTATTGACCCAGTTATATCCTGTGATTCCAGGTATGTAGTCTATCTACTTGAGTGCCCCCTACCACAAACAATATGTGGGTAGGGCCACTCGGAGATTAAGTGACCGCCTAAGAAAACATGTCTATAATATCAAAACAGGCTTTTAAAAAACATCAGCTCATTTTCATCAATGTCACTATAGAGATCCCAGAGGTCTAACATTTGTGGCCTTTGAAAGATTGCAGCCACATTGGAGGGGTTGTGTGAGAGAAATATCCTGGATGAAGATGAAATGATTGTATGAGCTTAACATATTTCCCTTTGG
The DNA here is from genome assembly GCA_028564925.1 of Lithobates sylvaticus. NCBI lineage: Eukaryota > Metazoa > Chordata > Amphibia > Anura > Ranidae > Lithobates > Lithobates sylvaticus. Next base: position 80,048,157 of record CM053037.1, read on the forward strand.
CTTGAACGTTGACTGGGATATCATTTGTTTTATTGATATCAGTTAACATTTGTATAGATATATCTGTATATTCTTTTCCCTTTCTTTTCTAATATTCATATATATATATATATATATTTTACACACACAGTATCTCACAAAAGTGAGTACACCGCTCACATTTTTGTAAATATTTTATTATATTTTTTCATGTGACAACACTGAAGAAATTACACTTGGTTACAATGTAAAGTAGTGAGTGTACAGCTTATAAAACAGTGTAAATTTGCTGTCCCCTCAAAATAACTCCACACACAGACATTAATCGCTAAACCGCTGGCAACAAAAGTGAAGGCACCCCTAAGTGAAAATGTCCAAATTGGGCCAAATTGGCCATTTTTCCCTCCCTGGTATCGTGTGACTCATTAGTGTTACAAGGTCTCAGGTGTGAATGGGGAGCAGGTGTGTTAAATTTGGTGTCATCACTCTTACTCTCTCATACTGGTCACTGGAAGTTCAACATGGTACTCTCTGAGGATCTGAAAAAAAGAATTGTTGCTCTACATAAAGATGGCCTAGGCTATAAGAAGAATGCCAAGACCCTGCAACTGAGCTGCAGCACAGTGGCCACGACCATACAGCGTTTTAAAAGGACAGATTCCACTCAGAACAGGCCTCGCCATGGTCGACCAAAGAAGATGAGTGCATGTGCTCAGCATCATATCCAGAGGTTGTCTTTAGGAAATAGACATATGATTGCTACCAGCATTGCTGCAGAGGTTAAAAGGGTGGGGGTCAGTCTGTCAATGCTCAGACCATATGCCGCACACTGCATCAAATTGGTCTTCATGGCTGTCATCCCAGAAGGATGCCACTTCTAAAGATGATGCACAAGAAAGCCAGCAAACAGTTTGCTGAAGACAAGCAGACTAAGGACATGGATTACTGGAACCAAGATAAACGTATTTTGTTCAGATGATGTCAAGCGTATGTGGCGGCAACCAGGTGAGGAGTACAAAGACACATGTGTCTTACCTACAGTCAAGCATGGTGGTGGGAGTGTCATGGTCTGGGGCTGCATGAGTGCTGCCGGCACTGCAGAGCTACAGTTCATTGAGGGAACCATGAATGCCAACATGTACTGTGACATAGTGAAGCCAAGCATGATTCCTTCCCTTCCGGAGACTGGGCAACAGGGCAGTATTCCAACATAACGACCCCAAACACACCTCCAAGACGACCACTGACTTGCTAAAGAAGCTGAGGGTAAAGCTGATGGACTGGCCAAGCATGTCTCCAGACCTAAACTCTACTGAGCAATGTGAGCATCTGTGGGCATCCTCAAATGGAAGGTGGAGAAGCGCAAGGTCTCTAACATCCACCAGCTCCGTGATGTCGTCCTCCAGGAGTGAAGGAGGACTCCAGTGGCAACCTGTGAAGCTCTGGTGAACTCCATGCCCAAGGGGGTTAAGTCAGTGCTGGAAAATAATGGTTGCCACACAAAATATAATAAAATGTTTACAAAAATGTGAGGGGTGCACTGTATGTATGTTTTTGATTACTTGATTTTTTTTCCTCAGATGGAATTGATTACCTTTTCCATGGGTTTTTATGAATAATATATGTATATTAACCTATTTTTTATATACATTGTATGATTATCTTAATCTTATTTTATATATTTTCATTGGATAAAATATTATTTGTTGTATTCTGTAATATGTAGCCTATCCAGACTCTCTAATAGGGATTTTCAGTCAAGTACAGTATATATTAAATATTTAGAAAATTATGAGTAGTAATAATTTTTATCAGATATAGTTTTTGTTTGAAAATGTTTTTATATATATATATGATTTGGATTTTTTTATATATGTAAAACTGTTAAATATTTAGTGGATCACTTTAAGTTCCCTCCTCTTTTGCGATACTTTGAAATGAAAATGCAGCCTCCCTCTATAGTTCTTTCAGACGATAACAAGATGGCGCCAAAACCGGAAGGAACGTAAAATATTTCCAGGTATAGGCTACATAATGTTCGCTTAATGCAGACAATAGAGGCCCCTGAGGACGTGCGGTCACGTGAAATGTCGTTGGGCAGAGCTAAAGTTCTTAGGGCCACGCCACCACTCTGTTCAGTTGTTGGCGGTGCCTTATGTAAATGTTACAAGCGGCTTATTTGTATGGATATTTTTATCATGTAAATGTTTTAAACCTCTTGTGCGCTGTATACATTGATGAGTCACAACTCTCACACTCTGATGCCCCGTACACACGATTGGAAATTCCGCCAGCAAAAGTCTGATGTAAATTCCAACCGTGTGTATGCTCCATCGGACTCCAGCAAAAGATTGAGAGCAGGTTCTCTATTTTTCCGACAGAAAAAGTTACGATCAGAAATTCCGATCGTCTGTAGCAGTCCCGTGGCACAAAATTCCTACGCATGCTCGGAAACAATTTGACGCATGCTTGGAAGCATTTTCTCGGCTCGTCATAGTATTGTACGTCACCGCGTTCATGGCGGTCGAAAGTTCAGAGAACTTTTGTGTGACCGTGTGTATGCAAGCCAGGCTTGAGCAGAGTTCCGTCGGAAAAAACATCCAAGATTTTTCCGAAGGAAATTCCGCTCGTGTGTACGGGGCATGAGAGTTTATCTTGTTGGTGCCTTGTGAATGCGAGTGCCGATATTGCCCCTGGAGGAGAGGAGGAGTACAGCTTCAATATGCCAGCTAATGAGGGAGAAAGCCTGGAGGGAACTAAAAAACCAGCGTATACTGATGTTCTATCCTTAATAATAATTTTGCGGGGAGTTTTGAATCTCTATATACTGTGGAAGGATTTTCACACCTTGTGTTTTTATGTTTTTTTGATTACTTCATGGTGAAGGATTGAACACGGACATTATTAAACTGTGTATGCTCGCGTGCAGTTTGCAAGATTCTTTTATAAGCTTATTGGTCGGATTTATTTTTCACAAATCATCACAGTGGAATACTTTTTCTTATGTATGGTGGATTTAAATGATTCACGGAATATGAGTTTGAGCGCAGCAATTATTTTTTTTACAGATGATATTAACTTTGCAAGGGAATTTGCCTCAGAACTTACTGAATAAGATTAAACTCTGCTGACTTTCATCATCCAATCACGTGTAAAAAAATGCTGTTTTTTTTATTTCCCTTGCTTATGATTGGATATATTTAGCAAAGTGAATCTTCGCCACATTTACTAAGTTCTGGGGCAAATTTCTTTGCAAAGTGAACCGCCTATTTGCCTTTAGTAAATCGACTACTATTCTTCCTATAGGGACCACTTGGAAATTTTCATGTTACAACACAAACAGTGAATGTATTTTATTGGGATTTTATGCGATAGACCAGGGATAAGCAATTAGCGGACCTCCAGCTGTTGCAAAACTTCAAGTCCCATCATGCCTCTGCCTCTGGGTGTCATGCTTGTGGCTGTCAGTCTTGCTATGCGTCATGGGACTTGTAGTTCTGCAACAGCTGGAGGTCCGCTAATTGCATATCCCTGTGATAGACCAACACAAAGTGCAACATTATTGTGAAGTATAAGGAAAACGATAAATGGTTTTCAAAATTTTTTACAAATAAATATCTGAAAAGCATGGCGTGTATTTGTATTCAGCCCCCTTACTCTAATAACCAATTGGCAAGAGGACCATGGTAACTCTGGAGGAGCTGCAGAGATCCACAGCTCAGGTGGTAGAATCTGTTCACAGGACAACTATTAGTCATGCATTCCACAAATCTGGCCTTTATGGAAGAATGACAAGAAGAAAGCCATTGTTGAAAGAAAGCCATAAGAAGTCCAGCTTGCGAGAAGCCATGTGGGGGACACAGAAAACATGTGGAAGAAGGAGCTCCGGTCATATGAGACCAAAATTGAACATTTTGGCCTAAAAGCAAAACGCTATGTGTGGCAGAAAACTAACACTGCACATCACCCTGAACACACCATCCCCACCTTGAAACATGGTGGTGGCAGCATCATGATGTGGGCAAGGGTGGACTGACAACTCATGGGGCCCCCGGGCAATAGGAGATTATGGGGCCCCCTGGCAATCAGAGATTATGGGGCCACACAGTACAGTATACAATCACACAGTATACACATGCATGTACACACAGTATACACATGCATGTACACACAGTATACACAGACATGTTTCTATTGGCTGAGAAGGTACTGGAGAGGTGGGGCAGCTATAATCTCAGGATTTTTAGACCAAAAGGATGTCGGTAAGGGACATTTCAGAAACAGAAGTAAAAAAAAAAAACACAGATTTTTACATACTGTCCCTGGTTTTACTGAGGCTGGCAACCCTGATGGGGCCCCCTAGTGGCCCAGGGCCCTCGGGAAGTGCCCGAGTGGCCGAATGGTCAGTCCGCCCCTGGATGTGGGGATGCTGTTCTTCAGCAGGGACATGGAAGCTGGTCAGAGTTAATGGGAAGATGGATGGAGCCAAATACAGGGCAATCTTAGAAGAAAATCTGTTAGATTCTGCAAAAGACATGAGACTGGGGCAAAGGTTCACCTTCCAGCAGGACAACAACCCTAAACATACAGCCAGAGCTACAATGGAATGGTTTAGATCAAAGCATATTCATGTGTTAGAATGGCCCAGTCAAAGTCCAGACCTAAATCCAATTGAGAATCTGCGGCAAGATTTGGAAATTGCTGTTCACAGATGCTCCCCATCCAATCTGACAGAGCTATTTTGCAAAGAAGAATGGGCAAAAATGTCACTCTCTAGATGTGCAAAGCTGGTAGAGACATCCCAAAAAGACTTACAGCTGTAATTGCAGCGAAAGGTGGTTCTACAAAGTATTTACTCAGGGGGGTGTATACAAATGCATGCCACATTTTTCAGATATTTATTTGTAAAAAAAATTGAGAACTATTTATCAATTTCCTTCTACGTTACAATTATGTGCTACTTTGTGTTGGCTTATCACATAAAATCCCAATAAAATACATTTACGTTTTTGGTTGTGACAAATGTGGAAAATTTCAAGGGGTGCTTTTTTCAAGGCACTGTTTGTATATATATATATATATATACATTATTTTTTTTTAGCAGAGAGACTAGAAAATAAAATGGCGATCATTGCAAGATTTTGTCACACTGTATTTGCGCAGAGGCTTTTAAGATGTTATCTTTTTGGAAAAAGTACACCTAGCCCAATTTTTTTGTATAATGTAAAAGAAAATGTTACATAAAGTAAATAGATACCCAACATGTCATGCTTTAAAATTGCACACTACGGCACTTAAAAATCTCCATAGGAGACCCTTTGAAAATGTTTACAGGTTACCTATTTAGATTTACAGAGGAGGTTTAATGCTAGCATTATTGCTCTCATTCTAACGATCAGGACGATACCTCACATGTGCGGTTTAACCACTTAAGCCCCAGATCATTTGGCTGCCCAAAGACCAGAGCACTTTTTGCGATTCGGCAATGTGTCATTTTAACTGACAATTGTGCGGTCGTGCGACGTGGCTCCCAAACAAAATTTTTCCCCACAAATAGAGCTTTCTTTTGGTGGTATTTGATCACCTCTGCGGTTTTTATTTTTTGCGCTATAAACAAGAAAATAGCGACAATTTAGAAAAAAATGCATTATTTTTTACTTTTTGCTATAATAAATATCACCAAAAAATATATAAAAAAAAATAATTTCTCAGTTTAGGCCGATACGTATTCTTCTACATATTTTTCATTAAAAAAATCACAATAAGCTTTTATTGATTGGTTTGCACAAAAGTTTTAGCGTCTACAAAAAAGGGGATAGTTTTATGGCATTTTTATTAATAATTTTTTTTTTTTTACTAGTAATGGCGGCAATCAGCGATTTTTATCGTGACTGCGACTTTATGGCGGACAGATCGGACACTTTTGGCGCAATTTTGGGACCATTCACATTTATACAGCGATCAGTGCAATTAAAAATGCATTGATTACTGTGTAAATGTGACTGGCAGTGAATGGGTTAACTACTAGGTGGTGCTGTAGGGGTTAAGTGTGTCCTAGGGAGTGATTCTAACTGCGGGGGGAGGGTCTATGTGTGACACTACACTGATCACCGATCCCGATTATAGGGAGCTGTGATCAGTGTCACTAGGCAGAACGAGGAAATTCTTGTTTACATCAGCATTTCCCCGTTCTACCTCTCCGTGATCACACTCCTGGAAGTCGGGACCCGCGATCACACTCCTGGAAGTCGTGGCGGGCACGCGCCCGCAAACCACTTCTTAAAGGGCAACTTACAGGTACGTTAATCTGCCTGCATGTGCCCTTCTTCCGACGTTTAATCGGCGTGAGCCGGTCGGCAAGCTGTTAAACACTGTTTACATATGCAGGCGCGACTTAAGTATGTGTTCACTTCTGTGCATTAGCACGGAGGGATGGGGAGCTTTTTTTGTTTCTTATTTATTTTACTTTTTATTTTTACACTCTCCCTTTATTTTTATTTTTTTCTGTATCATTTTTTTCCTATTACAAGGAATGTAAACATCCCTTATAATCGAAATAAGCATGACAGGTCCTCTTTATTGAGAGATCTGGGGTCAAAAAGACTCCAGATCCCTCATTTACCTTTCAAAGCGAAAAAATAATTTTTTTGACACTTTGAAAAATGGATTGGATTGCCTCTAAAAGCGATCCTGTGGAAAATCCGCTGACGGGACCACTTTTATCAGATGCCGAATCGCCAACAGTAAAAAATTATACCAGGGTTATGGCTAGCTGCTGCCATAACATCAGTATTAAAGTGATTGTAAACCCTTACAAACCACTTTGACCTACAGGTAAGCCTAGATTAATGCCGCGTACACACGTACGGACTTTTCCCGGCGGACCTAAGTCCAGCGGACAATCCGCTGGACTTTCCAGCTGGGTACGCTGGACTAAAAAGCGAACGGACTTGACCACACACGATCACGCAAAAAGTCCGACGGTTCACGCGATGACGTACAGCACGTACGACGGGACTAGAAAACGAAAAATACTAGAAAAATACTTGCTACTGAGCATGCGTCCTTTTTGGTACGCCGGACCATACTACACACGACCGGATTATCCGCTGGACTGCCAAGTCCAGCGGATAATTTGAAAACAAAACCTGAAACTTTAGTCCGCCGTACTTTGGCCAAAAAAAGTCCGCCGGCGCCCACACACGAGGGGATTATCCGCTGGACTTCGGTCCAGCGGATAATCCCGCGGGATAGTCCCTTCGTGTGTACGCGGCATAAGGCTTACCTGTAGGTCCAATAAATATCTCCTAAACCTACATGGTTTAGGAGATATTTAGAAAATAAAAGGCACCGCTACCGGCGCGCAGGCGCACTGAGCATGCCGAGATCACGGCGATATGCCGCTCTTGTGCGCATGCGTGAGAGTGAAGCCATCGCCGCTCCAGTGAATGACAGCTCTGGAGCGGCGAGACCCGGAAGTCACTCCGAGTTTGATGGCGGTGCAGAAGATCGTGGATGAGGGACGCTTCGGGGGCTTCGTTCTCAGGTAAGTCATTCATAATGAGCTAGTATGCTATGCATACTAGCTCATTATGCCTTTGCCTTGCAGGTTCCGTTTTTTTTTTTTTTTTTAAATAGGCTTTACTTCCTCTTTAAGTGTCAAAGTAATGACGCGCATATATATATATATAGGGCGGTCGGCAAGTGGTTATAGATAAGGTTTTAATGCTGTAATTTGAGATCCTTCATTATAATGAGTGCCAATGCCACTTCTGTGTTTTTATAATACAGATTTTAATGTGTTTGTTTAAAAAAAGGTAAACCTGTATGACGCATTTACTTCTTTCAAACAGTGAGTTTTTGTTCTTTCTTTTTGGTGTAGTTCTAGTACCCAGGGACTCCCGCCACCGATTAGGGTCCTTGAAGTCACAATTTGCTGTTTGTGAGCATACCGTATACTACGCCTTTTTTTTTTTTTCATAGTTTTGGATAGAGTAGAGAATGGTTATACCCTCTATCAAATTTTTTATTGCAGTCATTGTTCCCCCTGGAGTGGGGAAATTTACCACTTTTCTGGTGCCCACGACACCTAATATGAAAATAAAAGAAAATCCTAAATGTTAGAATTGTCAAGAGGTGAGGGTATGTCTTCCAATGGTTACGGATGTTCTGATGACATCTGTCTAAAACAGGAATTCCTCTAATTTTAAGGAGAGTTCCTCTCATTTCCTGTTGCCCAAATGTTTGGACTATACATACACTCCAAAATCCCTCAATAAAAATGTTTTCAATATTGACAGCTATGTGAAACCAGTCTTACTATACAGTGCCTTGCGAAAGTATTCGGCCCCCTTGAACTTTTCAACCTTTTGTCACATTTCAGGCTTCAAACATAAAGATATAAAATTTTTATTTTTTTTGAAGAATCACCAACAAGTGGGACACAATTGTGAAGTGGAACGAAATCTATTGGATTGTTAAAACTTTTTTAACTAATAAAAAAATGAAAAGTGGGGCGTGCAAAATTATTCGGCCCCCTTGCGTTAATACTTTGTAGAGCCACCTTTTTCTGCGATTATAGCTGCAAGTCGCTTGGGGTATGTCTCTATCAGTTTTGCACATCAAGAGACTGAAATTCTTGCCCATTCTTCCTTGCAAAACAGCTCGAGCTCAGTGAGGTTGGATGGAGAGCGTTTGTGAACAGCAGTTTTCAGCTCTTTCCACAGATTCACGATTGGATTCAGGTCTGGACTTTGACTTGGCCATTCTAACACCTGGATACGTTTATTTGTGAACCATTCCTTTGTAGATTTTGCTGTATGTTTGGGATCATTGTCTTGTTGGAAGATAAATCTCCGTCCCAGTCTCAGGTCTTTTGCAGACTCCAACAGGTTTTCATCCAGAATGGTCCTGTATTTGGCTGCATCTATCTTCCCCTCAATTTTAACCATCTTCCCTGTCCCTGCTGAAGAAAAGCAGGCCCAAACCATGATGCTGCCACCACCATGTTCGACAGTGGGGATGGTGTGTTGGGGGTAATGAGCTGTGTTGCTTTTACGCCAAACATATCGTTTTGCATTGTGGCCAAAAAGTTCGATTTTGGTTTCATCGGACCAGAGCACCTTCTTCCACATGTTTGATGTGTCTCCCAGGTGGCTTGTGGCAAACTTTAGACAAGACTTTTTATGGATATCTTTGAGAAATGTCTTTCTTCTTGCCACTCTTCCATAAAGGCCATATTTGTGCAGTGTACGACTGATTGTTGTCCTATGGACAGACTCTCCCACCTCAGCTGTAGTTCTCTGCAGTTCATCCAGAGTGATCATGGGCCTCTTGGCTGCATCTCTGATCAGTCTTCTCCTTGTCTGAGCTGAAAGTTTAGAGGGACAGCCAGGTCTTGGTAGATTTGCAGTGGTCTGATACTCCTTCCATTTCAAAATGATCGCTTGTACAGTGCTCCTTGGGATGTTTAAAGCTTGGGAAATTTTTTTGTATCCAAATCCGACTTTAAACTTCTCCACAACAGTATTCATGATGCTCTTTGCGCCCTTTAACAGAACCCTGAGACTATCACAGAGCAGGTGCATTTATACAGAGACTTGATTACACACAGGTGGATTCTATTTATCACCATCAGTCATTTAGGACAACATTGGATCATTCAGAGATCCTCGCTGAACTTCTGGAGTGAGTTTGCTGCACTGAAAGTAAAGGGGCCGAATAATTTTGCACGCACCACTTTTCAGTTTTTTATTTGCTAAAAAAGTTTAAAATATCCAATAGATTTCGTTCCACTTCACAATTGTGTCCCACTTGTTGGTGATTCTTCACAAAAAATTTAAATTTTATATCTTTATATTTGAAGCCTGAAATGTGGCAAAAGGTTGAAAAGTTCAAGGGGGCCGAATACTTTCGCAAGGCACTGTATATCTATGTGAAAAGCAACTAAGTAAACCAGTCGAGTATACCAGTACTTATGCACAATTATAGTCATTGTCCAAAAGAAACTACCAATAAATAGCTACAAAAGAGAATGTGCAATGTGTATAGCAGACAGCGGAAATGGTGGTGGGCTTGTTATAATTTTGGAAAAACTCCAGTTACAACAGCCATGGAGACAAGAACCTAGTAAGAAACTAAGTTGCTGGCGAAGAATAGAATTAGATACAATTTGTAAAGCCAGAAAACCACTCAGAAGGGCAAAACGACCTGCAAAATTAACATATAAGTTGTATAGTAAATAAAATGTTAATTGAGGAGTTAATAGACTGTTTTGTGAGAAAGGATATAATGCACCATTGGTAGGAATGAATTAGTTAGGTCCATATATATTTGGACACAGGCACAATTTGAGTTTTTTACAGGTGTTTACCAAAACATATTCAAGCTAGTGATATAATCAGGTTTAATTTGAGTGTATGTACATCCAAATTGGATAAAGGGTTTAGGAATTACAGCTCTTAAGAATAGCCAACCCCCCCTTTTTTTCAAGGGACCAAAAGTAATTGGACTATTGAATCAAAAGCTGTTTCCAGTGTAGGCTACTCCGTTATTTCTTCATCAATTAAGCAGGTAAAAGGTCTGGAGTTGATTCTAAGTGTGGTATTTGCATTTGGAATCTATTACTGTGAACCAGCATCATGCATTCAAAGTAGCTGTCCATTCAAGTGAAACAGGCATTTTGTAAGGCTTTAAAAATGAAACAAATCCATCAGAGATAGCAACAACATTAGGAGTGGCCAAATCAACAGTTTGGTACATTCTGAGGAAAGAAGAATGCCACTGGTGAGCTCTGCAACATAAAAAGGCCTGGACGTCCATGGAAGACAACAGTGGTGGATGATCGCAGGATCCTCTCTATGGTAAAGAAAACCCTTACACAAAATCCAGGCAAGTGAAGGACACTCTCCAGGAGGTGGGTGTATCATTGTCAAAGTCTACAATCAAGAGAAGACTTTACAAGAGCAAATACAGAGGGTTCACCACAAGGTGCAAATAGAAGCCAGATTAGACTTTGCCAAAGAAAATCTAAAAAAGTCAGACCAGTTCTGGAAAAGCATTCTTTGGACGGAGGAAACTAAGATTAATCTGTACCAGAATGACAGGAAGTAAAAAGTGTGAAGGCTTGGAACAGCTCATGATCCAAAGCACACAACGTCATCTGTAAAACATGGTGGAGGCAGTGTGATGGCATGGGCATGCATGGCTTCCAGTGGACATTGGTGTTTATTGATGTTGTGACGGAAGACAGAAGCAGCCAGATGAATTCTGCAGTGTTTAGAGATATACTGTCAGCGCAGATTGAGCCAAATGCAGCAAAGTTGATTGGACAACACTTCACAGTACAGATAGACAATGACCCAAAACACACTGCAAAAGCAACCCAGGAGCTTTTGAAAGAAAAAAAGTGGAATATTCTGTAAAGGCTGAGTCAGTCACCTGATCTCAACCCAATTCAGCATGCATCTCATTTGCTGAAGGCAAAACTAAAGGCCGAAAGACCCACAAACAAAGAACAACTGAAGACAGCTGCAGGTAGAGCCTGGCACAGCACCAGAAAGGAGGAAACCCAGTCTTTGGTAATGTCCATGGGTTCCATTGCCAGTAAAGGATTTTCAACAAAATAATAAAAATTAAAATTTTATTTATGATTATATTCATTTGTTCAATTGCATTTGAGCCCCTGAAAATGGGGGGACTGTGTATAAAAATGGTTGCAGTTCCTAAAATTTGTACTTGGTAGTTATGTTCAACCCCTTGAATTAAAGCTAAAAGGCTGCACTTCAAATTAATTTGGATTGTTTCGTTTTAATTTTATTCTGGTGGCATACAGAGCCAAAAGTATGAACATTGTGCCTGTGTCCAAATATATATGGACCTAAAATGTATATTCAGGATAAATGCAAAACACCTTGTAAAAACATAAAAGTCCACACTGATATAGTATGAAGAAACCCCTTCAATATCTAATGCACCATTGGTAGTCATGAATTATATTTAGGATTAATGCAAAACGCTTCCAAAAAAACATCACAGTTCACATCAAAATCCACACTGATTTACCACAAAAAAAAACTTCAATATCTGAATGCACTTCAGTTAAAATTAAAAACATATATAGACTCAAAATAGAGCTTTCCTGTATGGATCAGGAGAGTTACTGGCCAGCAGTTTCTGCGTGAGCACACAACGTCTTGATTGGTCATGCAGAAACTGCTGGCCAGTAACTCTCCTGATCCAGGATTTAGCTTCCCTACACACATCTACACAGGAAATGCAGTGCAGTGGGAGAGATCCCTGCATCCATATCACTTGTGTGGATATAAGGATCTGTCAGTTTTTTTTCAATTCAACCAGCTGGTTGAGCAAAAAACAAAAACCCCAAGGTACATACCCTGGTAAAGTTTTCATGTACATCTGTATCACTGGATCTGTAATGGTAATTGTGTTATTGGTGCTTTTCTGGTTAACAAAAGTAATATGCAGTCTATTTGGTATTTGTTTATTAGAATGTGTCTCTTTGTGCTTTAGATTTGGAGGCTTTGTGATTTACCATGTTGCATTTGGTTATGCTGATGTTTTGATATACAATTTTCTCATATCATGTAATGTTACTTGGATTCAGCTATTGAGCGGGGGATGGCTTTTCTGGATTAAGACAAATATTTTTCTGTTGTTTTTTGCCATGTTTCCACGACCTTGCTTTTTGGCATTCAGATTTCAGGAGCTAAAACAGATGACTATGTTCTCCTTTCCAAACTCTAATAGTTAATTGTCTCGGGATTGCTTAGTGGAAGCAGATGGTCACTGTATCATTCTATGGGATTTATATTTTCTTCGCTGGACATGTCTGTTTTTTTTTTCTTTTCAGTATACAGTAGCTACACTATTTATTTTTTTCTAGTTTGGCATAAGTGGGAAAGAGTTAAAAATGTGAGGTTTTTATTTCTGTGTGACCCAAATTTCTTTCCCTCACTTCCTGTCCCTCGGATGTAGGACAATAAGTGCCTCTAATTTCACCATGTAATTTTCTTAGGCTGGCCATAACCTCCAAATCCCCATGGATAACCCCCCAAAAAATGATCTAACGGAAAAGCAGCTTGCACAATATTGGGCATTCAATATACTAAATGTGAAACAAGTACTGCGCTGATCCAAATAAATTAATGATGCAAATAACAGTAACAGTGAACATTTTGATTTTACTGTAAGCTTTGATAACAAAAACTAGGTCTTTAGTTTTAATTCCACAATTTCACTTTAAAAGTCACTCTTTAGAGCTTTGAAGCTTTAAACATAATCTTCCTAGTTAAATGATTGGGGTGAGAGCTCTATAAAACAGTTTGGTCCCACACCAGTAGCGAAGAGAAGAAGCCCTGTGTAAGCGTCGGGCCAGGTTCACACTGCTCCGACATGGAAGTCGGACGACTCCTCCTCCAACTTTGCCCTACGGCATGTCCGACTTCCATGCGACTTCAGTAAATGGGATCTGACTTTGATCCGACAATACCAGGCTCTTTGAGTCTGGTATGAATCTTGAGGAAGGGACCCCACGCCAATTTTTGCGAGTGCCCCCTCCTGGACCATACCAGGCCACATGCCCTCATCATGGGGGGGTTGGTGCTTTGGGGCAGTGGGGCCTCTTGGCCCCACCCCAAAGCACCTTGTCAACATGTTGATGGGGACAAAGGCCTCTTCCCAACAACACCTACTCATTCGCCCAGAAAAGTGTAAAAAATAAATAAATCCAGTAAACAGGTTTTTGACAAAGTCCTTTTATTAAAGTAGCTCCAACGTGTCCGATTTCTTCCCCCTCCTGTACTTCTCTCTCTGGCGATGTCTTCATCCTCCAGTTCTTCTCGCTGCAGTGATGTCTTCTTCCTCTGGGTCTTCCTTTGGTTCGTCTCACTGCGCTGATGTCATCTTCCGCTGGTTCTTCCTCCGGTTCTTTTCTCTCCACTGTCTTCTTCCTTCCTTGCCAGTTCTCCCTCCATTTATTTTCGCGATGCTAGCTCCCGCTGTAGTGTTAGCCCTAGCGTGTGCCATTACTTATATAGCCATGGGGCATGGCCAGCCGGTTATGTTATCTGGAGGCCCCGCCCCTTGTGACGTCACTGCCCAGGGCATGATGAAGGGGTGAAGTCACAAGGTGTGGAAAACCATTAATTTATACATGTCATGCGAAATGTGCTTCCAAAGTCGGAGCGTAGGTTGCACCAGTGTGAACTGGGCCTCAAGCTGATTCTAGCTAGAGCTTGCATAGGGCTGATAACATTCGTACTGTTCTCATTTGATGGTGCTGGTGTGGCCAATGGACAAGCACCAGCATTGTTGCCCAGGAGGAAAATCCGTAAACATGCACCCCTATACCAGCAGGTTAGTGGTATTTCTTTTTGCTGCCAGGGGAATGATTTTCATCTTATTTCATTTTCCTCTCCTAGTACACAAAACCTTTTTGGTCTTCTGGTCCTAAAATGGCTTAAAATATTGTGGTTTGACCACATATGAGTTTACAATATGATATTACAATTTGCACTGATGATGATCAAGATGATTTTCTTGTTTGGACATAATTATAAAGACTAGGAAAGCTGCCTCTTTGCTGCTGGTGCCTATAGGCACATGCCTAATGGTAATTAATGGTCTTGATAGAATTGAGTGGATTTGTTGAGAGCTGGTTAACGTAGATCAATGTCCCAAAGGAGTGTGTCATTCAGAGTTAAATTTTAGGCAGCTGTACCATATACAGGGGCGCGGACTTGGGTCTTCTAACAATCTATCCAAAGGTATAGATAGAGGAGCACCATATTTTAGCCCAGGTATAGTTTATTATTTGTAGCATTTTGTTTAAAATAACCTCATCTTTGGTGGTAAAAATGCTGGTTTGGTAGCCTAACCAGTGACTGGAGTACCCATTTCTTAAAAAGGAGCTACAGTCTCCTACTCAAAAATACAATAAAAACATCCCCATGATCCTTATAAAACATTTTTTTTTAATGGATATTGTCAATAAAGCAGCTATTGTCCTTACTTTTTAAATGTCTGGGTTACTGTGCCCCGATGACTTTTGGTTGTGGGCATCTGAAGCCGACACCACTGTATTCCTGGATTTGGTGCAGCTGGTTTACCCAGCATGCACCCCCTGATCTCACACATGCTCTGCCAAATAGAGTGCCTTCATCCCAGTTTATTGCCACAAAGCACCAACACCACCTCTGTTTGCCGCTGCTGCCGTTGTTTCCTCCTCCTCCTGGTCCTCCACAGCTGCCACAGTCAAAACAGCAAATCAACCTTTCAAAAATGGCGCCCAACTCTGCCCGGCATCGCACCAGTACCGGTTTTGAATAAATGCAATGCTGACAGCCGAGGATGCCCGTTGACTCCTGGGATTGATGATACCGATATCCCAGGAGCCAACGGGAGACCAGGGATGACGTACCTGGCCGTGGCAACAAGGCCCAGAAGTTTGGGAAATTTAAACAAAAAAGGTACCTATACAAAAAAAAATGTTCAAAGATTAAAGGCAGAGGTGTTGCCTACCAGTAGGGCCATGGGTGTTTAGATAGGGTAAGGCTATGCTTTAAGTTGTGAAGAAGGGGGACATTTAGAACCCCCTAAATGCACTGGATCTTAAGTAGATGATACAAACTGTACACTATATCTGGACTTAAATATCAGTTTGATGTTTCTCTCTCTCTATACTAGGGATAGACATTCCAGTTCTTGTGGAACTACAAGTCTCTTGAAGCATTGCAAAACTCTGACAACCAAGCTGCAGTGCCAAGGTTTTCTTGCCCCTGTTCTATACTTTTGGATACTGGTAAACATGTCCGTTTTGTAGCTGTTGTCCCTCTAGGTCAGGGGTCTCAAACTGGCGGCCCTCCAGCTGTTGCGAAACTACAAGTCCCATGAGGCATTGCAAGGCTGACAGTTACAAGCATGACTCCCACAAGCAGAGGCATGGTGGAACTTGTAGTTTCGCAACAGCTGGAGGGCCACTAGTTTGAGACCCCTGCTCTAGGTCCTCTAAGGACTAAGATTGGTCAGATGTAAACTACTCTACTGTACTAAGAGTGCTTATCCCTAACCCACCATGCTGTTTTTGATCATCATAATACTTTTATCCATTGACAATAAAAGCCTAGGTTTGTGAACTTCTACTCTAATTAATACAGTACATAAAAGCCATCTGCTGCCTTATCAGCTTCCCTGACTAATTAGCCAGTTCTCTACATATACAATGCCATTGGCTGTTGCGCAGAAAAAATATCATTATGGGCACTGCCAACTGCCTCCCTAAGGTCACTAGTAGCCAGGCTTTTTTTAAACCGCTTCAATTAATTGGCATTTGAATATTAGAATAATTTGCTGCTAAATAGGAGGTAAACAGAACAAAATGGCGGTCTGGGTAATTTATTTAAGGTAATGGACCAAAAGGGGATACCGTTTAAAGGGTAATTTAGCAAATAATATCCCTTATGCCTAATGCTATGAAAAAGGTCTAATGGCTGCTTTCAAGAATCTGTTTTACATAAAGGCAATTATTTATTACACCAATCTATTGTTGTATTTATTTATTATTTATATGATGAATTGTAATGTGTATCCCTGTGTTGGTGATCTATCAGGAGGTTAGGTTTGCTAACCATGGCATCCCAAAGACTGGTAATGTTAGATCAGAACTTGTGCAGAATTGGAGCCTAGCATAATTATGGAAAGCAAAATTGAAAGGTTACAGATTCCTTTTAACCACGTCAGCCCCCGAAGTTTTACCCCCTCATGACCAGGCCATTTTTTGCAATACGACACTGCGTTACTTTAACTAGCAATTGCGCGGTCATGCGACACTGTACACAAATAAAATGTATGTATTTTTTCCCACAAATAGAGCTTTCTTTGGGTGGTATTTGATCACCTCTGCGTTTTTTTGTTTTTTGCACTATTAAACTTAAAAAACTGACAGTTTTGAAAAAAAAAACATAATTTTTTAACTTTTTGCTATTAAACACATTCACAAAAAAAAATTATAAAATCGAATTTCTTCATCAATTTAGGCCAATATGTATTCTGCTACATCCCTATAAACGTATATTGATTGGATTGCGCAAAAGTTATAGAGTCTACAAATGATGGGATATTTTTGTGGGATTTTTATCTATTTATTTTTACTAGTTATGGTAGCGATTAGTGACTGTGATAGCGGGACTGCAACATTTCGGCAGACAAATCGGACACTAAGTGACACTTTTGACACTTTTTTTGGTGATCAGTGACATTATTACAGTGATCAGTGCTAAAAAATATGCACTGTCACTGTACTAATGACACTGGCATGGAAGGGGTTAAGGGAGTGCTTACTAACTGTGGGGGGATGATTTAACTGTGGGAAGACTGAGATCCATGTTTTTGTTTAGCAGAAACACAAGATCTCTGTCTTCACCTGTCACAGACCGTCGATCTGCCTTGTTTACATAGGCAGACCACCACTCTGCCTCTCTCAGGAACGATTGGCGGGTGTGCGCCGCAGACCCAGAAGACCGAAATCACGTACAGGTACGTGATTTTGTGCAGGAGAGTCGCTGCCTCACAGTATATATACGTGGGGTGGTCAGCAAGTGGTTAATTTACCTTTTCTGTACAGTCTTGCAAAGGAAGCCTAGAAGGTGAAGGCATGTGATCTAAAGTTTTTACTTATTTATAACTGTACGTACACTAAGTATGTCAATTATATGTAAAACACCAAAGAGGTTTTCAGTCCTTACATGTTATTTACACTATGGGGTAGATTTACTAAAGGCAACTATACTGTCCACTGCAAGTGCACTTGCTCCAAAGCTTAGTAAATGAGGTAAAGTTCCACTTTGCAAAGAATACCCAATCACGTGGAAGGAAAATAAAAAAACAGCATTTTTACTTGTACATGATTGGATCCTAGAAATCAGCAGAGCTTGCCCTCATTTCAGAGCTTTCCCTAATGCCACGTACACACGATCGGAATTACAGCCATAAAAAGACCGATGAGAGCTTTTCATCGGAAAATGCGACTGTGTGTAGGCTCCATCGGAAATTTTGCTGGCTGAATTTCCGACAGCAAAAAATTGATGTTCTCAATTTTTCCGACGGAAAAGGTTTCCGATCGTCTGTAGCAATTCTGACGCGCAAAATTCCTACGCATGCTCGGAAACAATTCGATGAACTCGGCTCGCTGTAGTGTTGTACATCACTGCGTTCTTGGCGGTCGGAATTTGGTGTGACCGTGTGTAGGAAAGAAAGTATGAGTGGAATTCCGTCGAAAACCATCTGAGCTTTTTCAGACGAGAATTCCGATCGTGTGTATGCAGCATTAGATCCAGAGCAAAGGCACTTGTAGTGTATAGTATATTTGCCTTTAGTAAATCAACCTTCATGTGTTATGAGATTGCCCACTTACTTAAACATCGCTGATCACCGCCATTACTAGTAAAAAAATAAATAAAAATTCCATAAAAATATCCCATCGTTTGTGCAAGTTGGTAGAGCAACTTTTCCTCTATAGTAACTCTTCTTTATTTTCATTGTAGGTAAATAATGGATTCCAAACAAACAACATGGCATCATTGAGTTATTGACAAAGGAGGGGTGCAGGCTGTCCAACATCCATAGAAGACTACAGAATGTTTATGGAGATGACACATTGATAAGAGCAAGTTTTGACATTGGTGACTCTTGTCAAAAGTGTCATCCCCATAAACATTCTGTACCTTTCTCTGGATGTCAGACAGGCTGCACCCCTCCTTCACCAAGAACTCAATGACAGCACATTTCTTCTGCTTGGAATCCATTTTTTACCTGCAACGATAAAGAGGAAGATTTAATATAGAGGAATGCCGCGTACACACGAGCGGGCTATCCGGCAGGATAGTGAATGTGAATGATACTCATTCACATAGTGTGGGGGGCCGGAATCTGGGGGGCCCCATTATTGAAGGGGGCTCCCGGATTCCGATAAGCCCCCCACCCGCAGACCCCGACAACCAACGACCAGGGTTGTCGGGAAGAGGCCCTTGTCCTCATCAACATGGGGACAAGGTGCTTTGGGGTGGTGCTTTCCCCAAGGCACCCCCCATGTTTGAGGGCATGCGGCCTGATACGGCTCAGGAGGGGGGGGGGGGCGCTTGCTCGTCCCCATCCCCTTTCCTGACTGGCCGGGCTGCGTGCTCAAAAAAGGGTCTGATATGAATCTTGGGGGGTGACCCCCACGCCGTTTTTTTGGCGTAGGGATTCCCCTTTAAATCCATACCAGGTGACGGGGCTAGCGAGGTGTCAATCGAGGTGGCGAATTGACTTCCTTCGCTAGTCCTGTCTACCTGGAGTCACGTTCTAAATGAACGGACTTTACTCCGTGTGTGAGGCAAGTCCGTTCATTTAAAAAGTCCCACTTGCGTGTGTGCAAGTCCGCACGTTCGGAAAGTGCGGCGGACCTCCGCTGGAAAGTCCGGCGGATTGTCCGGCCGAAAAGTCTGATCGTGTGTACGTGGCAGAAGAGTAAGGCCGCGTACACACCAGCGGACTTTCCTATGGGATTGTCCGCCGGACTGGAGTCCGCCAGACAATCCGCCCGTGTGTGGGCGCCGGCGGACTTTTTCCTCCCAAAAGTCCGGCGGACTAAATTTTGAGTGCAGACTTAAAATTGGACAGCCCGGCCAGTCAGGAAAGGGTGTGGGGACGAGCGAGCGCCGCCCCCCCTCCTGAGCCGTACGAGGCCGCGTGCCATCAACATGGGGGGTGCCATGGGGAAAGGGGGGCCCTGCGGCCCCCCCACCCCAAAGCACCTTGTCCCCATGTTGATGAGGACAAGGGCCTCTTCCTGACAACCCTGGCCGTTGGTTGTCAGGGTCTGCGGGCGGGGGGCTTATCGGAATCCGGGAGCCCCCTTTAATAAGGGGGCCCCCAGATACCGCCCCCCCACCCTATGTGAATGAGTATGGGGTACGATGTAGGAAAAAAGTGTAAATAAAAAAACTACACAATTTTTAAAAATATTTTATTGCACAGCTCCGGGGGTCTTCTTCCGTCTTGGGGGGACTTCTCGCCGGCTTTCTTCTTCGTCGCCGCTGTCATCGTCTGGGGGTCTCGTTACGTCTTCAGGGGTCTTGTCCTGCTCTTCTGTTCTTCTCGCCGCTGTCTTCTGCGTCGTCGTCGTCTTCTTCTTCCGATGTTGACTCGTCGCTCTCTCTGGCCCGGAATGGCAGAGACACGCGGTGTTGTGACTTACCTATGTATGTTGTTAAAAAAGGTTATGCCTACGTTTGCATTACTTTAGGTACATCCCTCATACTGTAGTAGAGAAAGAGAGACATATATGAGAGGGAATAAGTAGAAGAGGAAAATAAATAAGCTAAGGCAGAAAAGAGCTTAGAGTCAAAACAGTCAGGTGAGAAAGAGGAGCAAAAAGTATGTGGAGAGAGTTTAGAGAAACGTAAAGCAAGAGAAGTAGACAAGGCAAGAATTTAACCACTTCCCGACCGCCCCATGTACATATACGTCAGCAGAATGGCACGTACAGGCAAAACCACGTACCTGTATGTGCCATTCTTCCGGCGGGTGGGGGGTCCGACCGGACCCCCCCGGCCGGCGGGGATGGTCGGGATCGCTTCAGGAGCGATCCGAGATGAGGGGACGGCCAGTGGTTTCTGGCCACCCCCTTGTGATCGCTCCTGGCGAATGAAATGCTTCCCCTTCCTGTCTATTGTATAGACAGGCAGGCGGAAGTGATGTCATGCTCGGTGCGCCTGTCTATCTGACCGGAACGCCGAGCTGTGAACACTTACAGGTTAGTGAACAAACAGTACACTGACACCAGTACACATAGGCACACAAAAAACCCCCTGTCACCCCCAGATCACCCCCCAGATCACCCCCTGCCCCCCCAGTCACAGTGTCACTAATTGCAGTGATCATTTATTTACTGATCACTGCATTTAGTGTCAGTGTGACTGCAATAACTGTCAGGGCAGTTAGTTTTAGGTCCAAAGTAGCCCCCTACCCCCCCCTAATAAAGGTTTAACCCCTTGATTGCCCCTAGTTAACCCTTTCACCCCCTTTTGCCAGTGTCACTAAGCGATCGTTTTTCTGATCGCTGCATTAGTGTCACTGGTGTCGCTAGGTAACCAGTTTTTTTTTTAGGTTAACCGCCATGTTTATATAAGTTCATAAATAGGTTTATAGGTCAGGTACCCCCATATTACAACCTAAATAAAGGTTTTAACCCCCTGATTGCCCCATAGAGTTAACCCTTTCACCAGTGATCACCGTATAAGTGTCACTGGTGACGCTGGTTAGCCAGTTAGTTATTTCGTTATTTAGGTTCCCCGTCAGGTTTTTATATAGCGTCAGGTACCCACATATATTACCTAATAAAGGTTTTAACCCCCTGATTGCCCCTAGTTAACCCTTTCACCAGTGATCACCGTATAACTGTTACGGGTGACGCTGGTTAGATAGTTTGTTTTTTATACTGTCAGGGCACCCGCCATTTATTACCCAATAACGGTTTAACCCCTGATCGCCCGGCGGGTGATATCAATTAGGTTTTAGGGTCAAATAAGGTCTGCGCTCCGATGAATATCAAGATTTTTGCCAATAAACCCTAATGCCTGACAGGCTTTGATGATCCTAGCTCCCGGGGGATGACACACCCCCATCCCACTGCTCCACTCCCCCTTCCCCTTTTTTTTTCCTTTCTCCTCTGTATCTACCCCCCACTCTCTCTCCACCCCTCTCTTGTATTCTTCTTCTCACCTAAGGCTATCCCTGATTTCTACCTGACTTCAGGTACTTAAATAAAAAAAAAAAAAAATGAACGGTGTACTCAGAACCTAGTAATACACACGGTCATAAACTTCCGACAGTGACCTGGCTGGTCTCTCTCTCCCTCCAGGATGGAGAGGCTACCCCTAATGCTCATTAACAGGAGAAGACATGGCGACTTATTATAAACATCTCTTCTCTCTTGATACAACAATCATATGCCTTGAATCCTCCGCAGGAAACCTCAGAGTACTGGTTATTTTCATGTTGTGATATAATGATTGTTTAGTTTTATGAAGTTACCCCATAATTGTATCTGTTGCATACCTTTCAATAAAAATATTAAAATGCAAAAAAAAAAAAAAAAAAATAAGGTCTGCGTCGCCCCAGGTTAGTGCCAGTACCGCAAACACCCACGCGCAAAGCATACACCTCCCTTAGTGGTACAGTATCTGAACAGATCAATATCTGATCTGATCAGATCTATACTAGCGTCCCAGCAGTTTAGGGTTCCAAAAAACGCATTGTTAGCGGGATCAGCCCAGATACCTGCTAGCACCTGCGTTTTCCCCCTCCGCCCAGTCCAGCCCAGCCCACCCAAGTGCAGTATCGATCGATCACTGTCACTGTCACTTACAAAACACTAAGCACACATAACTGCAGCGTTCGCAGAGTCAGGCCTGATCCCTGCGATCGATAACATTTTTTTTTGTGGTAGCGTTTTGATTCAGTCGCTAACAGTCAGGAGCTTTTTTACCTGTAAATCTCAAAAAAATAAAAAAATAGTTGTCGTTTTATTGTTCTCTCTCTCTCTCTCTATTCTCTCTCTATTGTTGCTCTTTTTTTACTCCATTCTATTCTGCAATGTTTTATTATGTTTTATCATGCTTGCTTTTCAGGTATGTAATTTTGTTTACTGTGTTTTAGTGTTAACCATTTTTTTGTTTTCAGGTGCGCCATTCAGTTGCAGCGTGGATTTATTTATCTTGACAGCAACAGCGTTTGCTCCCACGATACATAAAGCCGCGACTCCAACGCTGTAGGAGGTGATTTCACCACCACAGTTAAAAAAAAGAGGATATGTGCCGAAGCATGGGGGCAGCAGGGGGGGAGGAGCGATTGGCTCCTAATGCCACGTTCATACGGTCGAAATTCCGACGGAGCCTTGCCCCGTGGAAAAGTGCGACCGTGTGTACACGGCATAACTTTTGCGGGAGGATGCCCCCATGCATCGGCATATATAAATGGTGCATGTATGCCCATCATTAGAAGTGGGTGGATGAAGGGAGGTATTCTAATGGTGGGCATACCCACCGATCAATCTCTTTTTTTCGTTCAGCCAAGAGGCTGCATGAAAAAAAAAGATTACAATATATGTCCAGTATGTTGCTGGACTTTGAATGGTTATACCAGAATGATGCCTGCAGGTTTAGGTATCATCTTGGTATCATTCTTTTCAGCCAGTGATCGGCTTTCATGTAAAAGCAATTCTAGCGGGTAATTAGCCTCTAGACTGCTTTTACAAGCAGTGGGAGGGAATGTCCCCCCTCCCGGATATAAATAGCGCCATTGGGAAATTGGGAAAGCGTTTTATCACACCGATCTTGGTGTGGTCAGATGCTTTGAGGGCAGAGGAAAGATCTAGGGTCTAATAGACCCCAATTTTTTCAAAAAAAGAGTACCTGTCACTGCCTATTGCTATCATAGGGGATATTTACATTCCCTGAGATAACAATAAAAATGATAAGAAAAAAAAATGTAAGGAACAGTTTAAAAATAAAATAAAAAAGCTAAATAAATTAAAAAAACAAAAAAAAACAAAAAAAAAAGCACCCCTGCCCCCCCTTCTCTTGCGCAAAGGCGAACACAAGCGTTGGTCTGGCATCATATGTAAACAGCAATTGCACCATGCATGTGAGGTATCACCGCGAAGGTCAGATCGAGGGCAGTAATTTTAGCAGTAGACCTCCTCCGTGAATCTAATGTGGTATCATGTAAAGGCTTTTAAAGGCTTTTAAAAATGTATGTAGTTTGTCGCCACTGCGTGTTTGTGCGCAATTTCAAAGCATGTCGTGTTTGGTATTCATGTACTCGGCCTAAGATCATATTTTTTATTTCATCAAACATTTGAGCAATGTAGTGTGTTTTAGTGCATTAAAATAAAAAAAAGTGTATTTTTTTCCACAAAAAATGCGTTTGAAAAATCGCTGCGCAAATACTGTGTGGAAAAAAAAAATGCAACACCCACCATTTTAATCTGTAGGGCCTTTGCTTTAACAATATATATAGTGTTTGGGGGTTCAACGTAATTTTCTTGCAAAAAAAAAATATGTTTTCATGTAAACAAAAAGTGTCAGAAAAGGCTTTGTCTACAAGTGGTTAGAAGAGTGGGTGACGTGTGACATAGGCTTATAAATGTTGTGCATAAAATGCCAGGACAGTTCAAACCCCCCCCCCCCCCTCCAAATGACCCCATTTTGGAAAGTAGACACCCCAAGCTATTTGCTGAGAGCAATGTTGAGCCCATTAAATTTTTTATTTTTTTTGTCCCAAGAGATTGAATAATGAAAAAAAAAAAAAAATATTTTTTTTTTACAAAAAGTTGTCACTAAATGATATATTGCTCAAACATGTCATGGGCATATGTGGAAATACACCCCAAAATACATTATGTTGCTTCTCCTGAGTACGGGGATACCACATGTGTGGGACTTTTTGGGAGCCTAGCTGCGTACGGGACCCCAAAAACCAATCACCGCCTTCAAGATTTCTAAGGGTGTAATTTTTTTATTTCACTTCTCACTGCCAATCACAGTTTCGGAGGCCATGGAATGCCCAGATGGCATAAAACCCCCCAAAATGACCCCATTTTGGAAAGTAGACACCCCAAGCTATTTGCTGAGAGGTATGGTGAGTATTTTGCAGATCTCGCTTTTTGTCACAAAGTTTTGAAAATTGAAAAAAGAAAAAAAATATTTTTTTTTTCTTTACTTTCTTCATTTTCAAAAACAAATGAGAGCTGTAAAATACTCACCATGCCTCTCAACAAATAGCTTGGGGTGTCTACTTTCCAAAATGGGGTCATTTGGGGGGGTTTTGTGCTATTTTGGCATTTTATGGCCTTCGAAACTGTGATAGGTAGTGAGGAGTGAAATCAAAAATTTGCACCCTTAGAAATCCTGAAGGCGGTGCTTGGTTTTCGGGGCCCCGTACGCGGCTAGGCTCCCAAAAAGTCCCACACATGTGGTATCCCCATACTCAGGAGAAGCAGCAAAATTTATTTTAGGGTGCAATTCCACATACAACTATGGCATGTGTGAGCAATATATCATTTAGTGACAACTTTTTGAAATTTTTTTTTTTTTTTTTTTTTGTCTTTATTCAATCACTTGGGACTAAAAAAAAAAATATTCAATGGGCTAAAAATGCCTCTCAGCAAATAGCTTGGGGTGTCTACTTTCCAAAATGGGGTCATTTGGGGGGGGGGGGGTTTTGTACTTCTCTTCCATTTTAGCGCCTCAAGAAATGAGATAGGCAGTCATAAATTAAAAGCGGTGTAAATTCCAGAAAATGTACTCTAGTTTGTAGACGCTATAACTTTTGCGCAAACCAATAAATATACGCTTATTGGCATTTTTTTTACTAAAGACATGTGGCTGAATACATTTTGGCCCAAATGTTTGACTAAAATTGAGTTTATTAGATTTTTCTTATAACAAAAAGTAGAAAATATCTTTTTTTTAAAAAATTTGTGGTCTTTTTTCGTTTATAGCGCAAAAAATAAAAATCACAGAGGCAATCAAATACCATCAAAAGAAAGCTCTATTTGTGGGAAGAAAAGGACGCAAATTTCGTTTGGTTACAACATTGCATGACGGCGCAATTACCAGTTAAAGCAGTGCAGTGCGAAATTGAAAAAAGACCTCTGGTCCTTTGGCTGCCAATTGGTCCGGGGCTGAAGTGGTTAAAGCTGATGTTTAGCATAGTCAGCTACATTTTCAGATCTAAATGACTACTCTGTTATAATGAAAAATTTTATGGCATGTTCCTTCCTTTTTGAAGCTCTTACACCCTCACGTTTGGATATATTCACACGTTTCTAATTTTATTTCACATTTTCTTTGTATACAGTTGGATCAGACTCTCCAGGAACACTTTCCTATCTACAAATCTTTCCGCTTTAAAGGAAGCATTGGCCCAGTGCGTGTTCACTTGACGAGTCCCAAGTCATTTCTGAAGCTGACAGAACTGGTGGCAAATCTTTCTGGTGTCCCACTAGATTGTGTTCAAGTTTCTCGCACATTGAAATACCAAGAACTGGCTGAATGTATATGGAAACAAGTCTTTTCTTGAGTGCTTCTCTAAACTGGAGAATCACTTGAATGGTGAACTTTTTGAAAAACATCAAGGACCAAAATGAACTTCATGTTCTTTTGCCAATTGGCATTATAACATTTTATACTATACACAGTATGATGTCTATAGACACTTAAAGGAAAGTATAGTGTATTCTCAGTAAGCATATATTTTAGGTAATTGTTGCAACGGTCATCGCAAAGTAACATTATTGTACATTTTCCTTTTTTCCTTGTATTGTTGTTATTGTACTAAATATAGAGCACTGTAGATTGATATCCCTACTAATCAACTGGCTGGCTGACTCATAAAGGGCATATTTTTAAAGCAGTTAACATTATTAATTGTTCCCTGTAGTGATAATGCATGCACCATGACGATTTGTTGCAGTAAATATTTGGTGAATGTCACATTCACTATTTTATAAACATGCCCAATAGACTTTCATTGTGAGAAGATGCATTAAAGCACAGTCATTCTGTAGAAAAATAATAAATATATGCTCAGTGTACATACAGTATCTCACAAAAGTGAGTACACCCCTCACATTTTTGTATTATATCTTTTCATGTGACAATACTGAAGAAATTACACTTTGCTACAATGTAAAGTAGTGAGTGTACAGCTTGTATAACAGTGTAAATTAGCTGTCCCCTCAAAATAACTCAACACACAGCCATTAATGTCTAAACTGCTGGCAACAAAAGTGAGTACACCCCTAAGTGAAAATGTCCAAATTGGGCCCAAATTGTCAATATTTTGTGTGGCCACCATTTTCCAACACTGCCTTAACCCTCTTGGGCATGGAGTTCACCAGAGCTTCACAGGTTGCCACGAGTCCTCCATGTTGACATCACAGCGCTGGTGGATGTTGGAGACCTTGCGCTCCTCCACCTTCTGTTTGAGGATGCTCAATAGGTCTGGAGACATGCTTGGTCAGTCCATCACCTTTACCCTCAGCTTCTTCAGCAAGGCAGTGGTCTTGGGAGGTGTGTTTGGGGTTGTTATGTTGGAATAGTGCCCTGCGGCCCAATCTCCGAAGGGAGGGGATCATGCTCTGCTTCAGTATGTCACAGTACATGTTTGCATTAATGGTTCCCTCAATGAATTGTAGCTCCCCAGTGCTGGCAGCACTCATGCAGCCCCAGACCATAACACTCCCACCACCATGCTTGACTGTAGGCATGACAAACTTGTCTTTTTACTCCTCACCTGGTTGCCGCCACACATGCTTGACACCATCTGAACCAAATAAGTTCATCTTGGTCTCGTCAGACCACAGGACATGATTCCAGTAATCCACGTCTGCTTGTCTTTAGCAAATTGTTTGCAGGCTTCCTTGTGCATCATCTTTAGAAGAGGCTTCCTTCTGGGATGACAGCCGTGAAGACCAATTTGATGCAGCGTGCGGCGTATGGTCTGAGCACTGACCCCCCACCCTTTTAACCTCTGCAGCAACGCTTGCAGCACTCATACGTCTATTTTTCAAAGACAACCTCTAGATATGACGCTGAGCATGTGCCCTCAACTTCTTTGGTCGACCATGGCGAGGTCTGTTCTGAGTGCAACCTGTACTGTTAAACCGCTGTATGGTCTTGGCCACCATGCTGCAGCTCAGTTTTAGGGTCTTGGCAATCTTCTTATAGCCTAGGCCATCTTTATGTAGAGCAACAATTCTTGTTCAGATCCTCAGAGAGTTCTTTGCCATGGGGTGCCACGTTGAACTTCCAGTGACCAGTATGAGAGAGTGAGAGCGATAACACCAAATTTAACACACCTGCTCCCCATTCACACCTGAGACCTTGTAACACTAATGAGTCGCATGACACAGGGAAAGGAAAATGGCTAACTGGACCCAATTTGGACATTTTCACTTAGGGGTGTACTCACTTTTTTTGCCAGTGGTTAAGACATTAATGGCTGTGTGTTGAGTTATTTTGAGGGGACAGCACATTTACACTGTTATACAAGCCATAAACTCACTACTTTACATTGTAGCAAAGTGTCATTTCTTCAGTGTTGTCAAAAAGATATAATAAAATAATTACAAAAATGTGAGGGGTGTACTCACTTTTGTGAGATACTGTATATAATTACAAAACACGTAATTAAAACTTTAAAATTGATTGGTAAGATTATTTATATGCATTTCTACCAGAAACTAAAATACTCCCTTTAAATCATATCAACATACAGGCATTCTGAAGATCCTGACACTTAAGTGCACTGTATAACTGACAGCAGCAGGGAAGTGTTCTGAAGGTCACAGCAACATTTTAAGAGGAAGTAAACCCTGGTGGGTTTTTCTTCCTTTCTTCTTCCTTGCAAAGTAAAAGCATAATGTGCTAGTATGCATCGCATACTAGCACATGATGTGACTCTTACCTGCAAACGAAGCCTGCGTAGTCCCCGATGCAGGCCGCATCCATTTTCCTTCTGGGGCGTCACTCCCGTGCATGCGCCGCCGGTCACAACACACTCCACTGAAGAAACGGCGCGGGTGGCCGTTCATTCAGAGCGCATGCGCCGATGACATAATTGGCACAGTAAATATCTCCTGAACGACGCACGTTTAGGAGATATTTACAGTACCTATAGGTAAGCCTTATTCTAGGTACAACTTCCCCATGAAGGTTTACAACCCCTTTAAGGTCTGACTCTTTGAGCCTTTTTTTTTAAATCTCTATGTGGTATGTGCTTGAAACTCTGCCTGAACTCCAAGTGCTGTTCTCCCAATGAGATGATGACATGGAAAATCAGAATTGGGGTGTACAAAACAGACATTTGTTTGGGTATATTTAAATTTGTGTATCTGCT
The DNA here is from genome assembly GCA_028564925.1 of Lithobates sylvaticus. NCBI lineage: Eukaryota > Metazoa > Chordata > Amphibia > Anura > Ranidae > Lithobates > Lithobates sylvaticus. The sequence goes on from CM053037.1 coordinate 80,077,098, forward strand.
TTCTCTAACATTAATCATTGGCTTTTTATTTAAAAAAAATAACCTGCAATATTTCAAATTGTTATATCCATATGCCACGATTGGTTTAAAGTTCAAAGATCCTAAACAAGTACCAAATCCAGTTACTATGTGATGCACCAGCATTATAAAGTAAGCAAAAACATAATTTGCCTTCCCTGACTGAGCCAAATTCTCCTTCATTTTGTTTCATATGTTCCTCCTCCCAGACTCTGCAGCTCACAGTGGGAGGGTTTCAGCAACAGAGGCAGTGCTGCCAATCCATAAAGTAGGGGGCAGGACTATGTGTGGCTAGATGTTGATTTAAATGATAAATGCTTGCGATCCAGCAGTGACAAGGCTGATAGCGCAAATGTTTCCAGCAAGCATAGCCTACATGGGAGTGTAGACTCTGAGTTCAGGAGCAGTGCAGCATCATTGCCACACCATCGCAGGAAGCTGCAATAGGTGGACTTCACTTGCAGACTCAGCAAGTATTTGTGGGAATTTGCAGATGGACTAAAAGCAAGTGAAGACATACTTAAAAATGATTGCTGCAGCACATAATTCTTTAAATGTTTTACTTTAAATGCGTATAATAAAGCAAAAAGTATTTGAAATAATTTTTCTCTAGGGTTGGATAGGATAGGGTAGGCTCTTGTCAGATTTTTACTGCTATTTGGAGTCTTGTTAGAGAGATGTCCCCTCGCTTCCTGTTCTAGTGACAACATTTCACCAGACAGGAAGTGAGGGGAAATCTGCAACAAAGACACAGATGGAAAAAGAAAACTGACAGGGGTTCTAGCCTTCCTCTATTCTACTAAGGAGAAAGCATTTTGTTCCTGTCATAGTGCTATTGGAGAGTTATGAATAAGCACTGATGTGTAAAATGTGTTAACTGGCTTTCCTGGAGCTGTGCGTTTTGTCTTTTTTACCTGCATGGATTGAATTGCATGGATTGATTTAAAAAGCCCATTATATGTTATCTTGGAGTGCTGCTACCATTGTTCTCACTGCTACTGGAGAGTTCCCCTTACTGCCTGACTGGTAAAAAAAATTCTTTAGGACAGAAAAACACTCTAATGCCGCGTACACACGTTCGGACTTTGTCCGCCGGACCTAGTCCGGCGCATTGTCTGCCGGAACTAGTCCGGCGGGACTTCCCCACACACGCCCGGACTTCCGAGCGTGTGACTTGCCCACACACGCCCGGACTTCTCCGGTGGACAATCCGCTGCAAAAAGTCAGCGGGAATGAACGGACTTTCTGATGAGCGGCAAGTCCGTTCATTTCAAAAGTCCGGCGGACTAGCCTACTAACGGCGGGATTGTCCGCCGGACTGCCAAGTCCAGCGGACAATTTTAAAACAAAACTTAAAACCTAGTCCGCCGTACTTTTGGTGCCAAAAAGTCCGCCGGCGCCCACACACGAGGGGATTGTCCGGTGGACTTGAGTCCAGCGGACAATCCCGCGGGATAGTCCCTTCGTGTGTACGCGGCATAACATATACCTGAAAAGCGGTAAAAACCTGAAGGTGCAACATCTTACTAGCTGTAACTTTAACCAAGCACTTTCTATTTGTTGGGAGGTATTTTGGAATAAAACAAAAGCGCAACCCTATAGTGTAGCATATAAAATAAAATAACAATTTATTGAAAAATAGAAATGCACTCACAAAACTACGGCTTGGCCACTGGCTGGGGATGAAGCGTGGTGAAGATGGAGGAAGCCATTGTCACTGCAACTGCAATCAGTGTTCAACCCAGGACTGGAATCCTCAACGTCACTATAGACACATGCCTTGTAGACACAGGACGCGTTTCAAAACCAAGTGCCTTCTTCATCAGAGGTATTTTGGATCCTGCAAATAAAACAGTTTTAATGCCTGTATATTGTTGGGTGTCTTGCTTAAACTCCATGCCTCAGATCATGGCACAGCATTTCAGTGGGACCTAATCAAGCCTCTGATTAGCCATTCAAGGAGTTTTTTTTTACACTTAATCAGTTTGTCATTGATATGTTTCTGTATGATTTGCACATTGTCATATTGCAAGACCCAAATTCTCTATTTAGTGCCCTGATTTTTGGTACAGCTTGCAATTAATTTGTCCCCTATAAATTGTAAGTCATCCAGACCCTGAGGTAACACACCATTGCATTCCCTCCACCATGTTTCACAGTTGTGATGCAGGTTTAGTACTGGTATGCAGTACTTTGTTTAACCCCCAAAGATATATCTATTAACCACTTCAGCCCGTACAATTTGGCAGCTCAATGACTGGAGGACTTTTTTACAATTTGGCACTGCACTGCTATAACTGGCAATTGCGCGGTCATGCAATGTTGTACCCAAACAAAATTTGCGTCCTTTTTTTCACCACAAATAGAGCTTTAATTTGATGGTATTTGATTGCCTCTGCGATTTTTATTTTTTGCGTTATAAATGGAAAGTTGTCACTAAATTATATATTGCTATATATAACACTAGGGGGCGCTGCATGGGGTTAATATGTTCCCTATATAAGTGATTCTAACTGTGGGGGGAGGGAACAGTATCTTCCTCCAACAATTAATCTGAGACCCACAGGCCAACATCTGTACATCCCACGGCAGACATCAGTCTAAGTTGTACAGATTCCATCAATAGAGATTTGTCCAATACTACATCTGCCTCAGGTACACTAACCACTGCTATTATAGCGACAGAGGACACCACCCCTACCACTTCATCATCCATTGTTCCCTTCACCATTATGCATGATGCACCAATTGCAGTAGGTATGGTTGATAAAATTGTTCCTACTTGTGATCTTTCAATTATGCCCTTGGCACCAGCCAGGGATAGTGATCCTACACATGATGTGGCTGGAAACATTGACCACCCACCTGGTTCTCCTAGTGCTCTCAATAAATCATCTTTTTTATGCCTAACTCCCCGATCCAGCCTAATCCATTTACCATCTTCAAAGATTTGAACAAATTCATCCGAAATATTACCCTCAAGAGACACTTTATTCTACAGGCCAACAAAGATACCATAGTAGCCAATGTTAACACCATGCCAGTGCCTGACACCATATTTCGATACCTCCATAGAAATACGAGCCTTGGGCGATTTGGTGGAACTATGGGAGGATTGTGATATTATGGAGCAAATTCTTGGATTCCAACAACTAGCCCATTCTCCACCCATCAAACATACCTCTTTTAAGCCAAAGTCTATTTTTAACCCCACACATAACAAAGGCCCCTACATAGAATCATTTTATCAGGTGGTATATTCAGAACTTCTGGATATGTGTAAAACATCCAAATACATACATAATAAAGCCAATCTCACCCCTCAAGAACGTCTAGCTATAAAAAAAGTAAGAACGAACAAATAATTATCAAAATGGCAGACAAAGGCGGTGGTATAGTCATTCAAGACCGAGCCACCTATCTTGATGAATCACACCTCCTACTCTCTGATCATAGCACATATACTAAACTAAAAACAGATCCTTTACCAGATTTCATCAAGGAATCCAAGAGTTTGATTACCATGGCTTCATCTGAGGGAGTCCTTTCTAAAGCTGAAGCCTCTTTCTTCCATAGAGAATATTATAATGTACCGTACTTCTATCACCTTCCAAAGATACACAAGAACCTTGAGAATCCCCCTGGACGTCCCATTGTGGCGTCCATGGAGAGTATCACCACCAGCTATTCTCTCTACCTTGATCAATTCCTCCAACCTCTGGCCCAGGCCCTCCCCTCGTATATCCGGGATGGTACCCATCTCCTAGAGTTATTACAACCATATACTTGGGAACCAACATATCTGTGGGTATCGTTGGATGTGTGTTCATTGTACACCTCGATCCAGCATGAGGTTGGACTACAGGCGGTTTTGCATTTTTTATCTGAGGACAGTGACATCAATTCCAGACAGTCACAGTTTATTCTGAAAGCGACCAGATACTGCTTGGAACATAATTACTTCAATTTTGAGGATGATTATTACCTTCAGAATACTGGGACTTCTATGGGGGCAAATTTTGCCCCCAGCTATGCAAATCTCACAATGGGCCTATGGGAGACCAGGTGCATATGGGAACATAACCCATTCGCAGCGCACCTGATCTTCTATGGGCGTTACATCAAGACATTATTATCATCTGGGATGGTCCTCTTCATACTGTACAGAAATTTCTATCACACTGCAACTCCAACACCTTTGGTCTTTCTTTTACCTCGGAAATAAATACCACCTCTCTTTGTTTTCTGGACTTGGAACTCAGTCACCAAGAGTCCACAATTATAGCTAAAAGTTACACCAAGCCCACATCAGGGAACTCTTTTTTACATTTTAACAGCTGTCACCATCCGAGATGGGTTAAAAATGTCCCCAAAAGTCAATTTTGCCGGTTACGGCACATGGTACTAGGTTGGAGGATTATAATGCACAAAGTGTTCACCTCAAACAGAAATTTATAGAGAAAGGCTACCCCCCAGACCTCATTGATCAGGCTCAAATGGTTTACAATACCAATGACATTCCAAAATCAAAACAGCGATCACAAGATAATGTAGGACCAAGATTCATAACTCAATATCACAACAAACACTGGAAAATGGAGAGCGTTTTTAAAAAACACTGGTCTATACTACAGCAAGAGTCCCATTTTTAAAAAACACTATTCCTACAGTGCCACAATTTGCATATAGGAAGGCTCCGAATATAAAAGGGAAAGTCACTCCTAGCAAAATTAAATCTGCCCAATCTATATCCAATAACATTCAACTAACACTCATTCCTCTGGTGGGCATGTTTCAGTGTAAGAAATCCCTGTGCCTGACTTGTGCTCATATTCAACATGGTCAAAAATCCTTTGCTCATAAGGGTAAGACATACAAATTCAACACCTTCCATAACTGTTCTTCCATGTTTGTGGTTTACTGTCTAGCTTGTCCTTGTGGCATGCTATATGTGGGCCGTACAATCAGGGCCCTTAGAGCCAGATTTGGGGAACATCACAGATTTGTCTGGGTCCTTGAATCAATTCCAGATAAATTTCCCCCAGCAGAACGTTTCAAAAGGCTGTGTCGTCAGGAAACGTATTGGATTTTCACTTTGGACACCATGTCGCCTAGAGGAATGAACAAATTATTTGAAAGGTGCTGGTGTGATTTTTTTCCCCCGGTCATTCCTCAGTGGGTCGCTCGGTCACTGGTTGGTGGAGGAAACTGGGTATCCACTCAACAGCTCATATTGGGCAATAAACACAAATTTGCCACCGCCCCCTCTTTCCTTATTTATTTTTAATTTTTTTAATACCACCCCCCTTTTTGTTTTTACCCCCCTTATTAAATTATATAATTTTTTATTTTTATTTTGTGTATATGTATGATCATATGTGTGCACACATATGTACCCAGTAGGTATTACCATCATTACCCATTAACCATTTATTATCTTAAGATTCTATTTATCCCTTTTGAGAAGTATTTTTGGTCATGATATAACTTAGAACCTTAAATTTATATCTAGCATAGAGTCCTTTCCTTTCTCCATTTTCACCATCTTATTAACTCATTATAATAATCGATTGATTACCAATTGCAAATAATTTAATAATAATTTTCTTAATTCATTTTTCAGTTAATTTATTCATAAAAATGTATTCATTTTAAATCTGTGGTATATTTATACATTTATATTTATGTATTTAATCAATTAATTATTTTATCGATTTCTTCAAACTTCATAAAATTATTAACTATTAATCAGCAAGCTTTTTACTCATATTTAAATTCACTTCGGTCACCAACCATCTATCTCTTTAAATCTGTCCATTGATTGATGGGCTGGTCAGTCCATCAGATCTCTCTGTTTCTATTTCCTCTGTATTTAAGACTGCCAGGTTTGTCCAGCCAATCATGGTCTGATGAAGAAGCTGTTGCTTCGAAATGCATTACCAATCCTTGCCACTGTGAATAATCACATTTCCTGTCGCATCATGGCAGCATACACTCTGGGTTGTGGCTTCGCCTCCACGACCTGATAGGACCACATAGCTATAAGATGACGATACGGCCCCGCCCCAGTATTCTCTAATTTTTCCTCACCTGTTGGGACCGCACGGATCATCACCCTCTTACCGCTTCGCCCCAGCCAGGTTCTAGCCTCTCCTGGTTTGGAAGTCCTTGCCGGTACAGCCTCTAAACGAAGCTAAATGGAAGGAACCCCACTCTGGTGATCTCAGGGGTATTGCCACACCTGCCTGCTGTGATAAGCCTTAAACAGGTCTTTAAAGCACTGCCAATACTGCCTTAGGAAGATAAGCCTTAAATAGGCTTAAAGGTATGTGGCCATCCTTACTACAGTTATAAGCCTTAAACAGGCTTTTTTACCTTGCAGTGGTTCTCCGTTTTTTTCATCTCTGCTGTTCCCTTGCTTGCTGAGGCACTTCTTATTGTATATTGCCGCTTATATTGGCGCTTATTGTATGTCCTCCTGGGCCCTGTAGTCCCACTGCCCACTGTGCGTTATTACCTAGCAGCGCCGAGCGTTCTGGCGCTTCCGCGCATGCGCACTGCGAACTATGGGCATCCTGTGTTCTCCTTTCCAGGTTCCAAGATGGCGCCGGCGGCCGCACGGCGCTACTGCGCTACTGCGCATGCGCGAGCGGCACGGCGCTTCCGCGCATGCGCACTGCGAACTATGGGCATCCTGTGTTCTCCTTTCCAGGTTCCAAGATGGCGCCGGCGGCCGCACGGCGCTACTGCGCATGCGCGAGCGGCACGGCGCTCCCGGCGCCAAATTCAAAAGTGCAGATTCCCTTTTCCATTCCCCTGAAGGTTTTGGAGCAAGAACCACCTACAGTTCATCCCAGGAACATCCCAGCACATCCTCAATAGGTAAGTTAGCCTTTTGCTTCCTCCCTCTCTCCTTCCCTGCGCATTCTGCATACCGCTCTCCTTTCCTCCTTTTCTCTTTCTTTCTGCTCCCTCTGCCTTCCTTCCTCTTACTGTGCCTATTTTTTGTATTGATGCTAGGCTGCCTTTTCTCTATCCTTATGGAGACCACTGCCCCAGCAGATCACCTTCAACGTAATAGGTAAGAGGGACGGCAATGGGTAAGTAGGGAAGATCGAAAAAGAGTGCAGGACCAACTAACGCTGCCTAAACGGTTAGCCCCGCCAGGTCCGCAAGATCATCAAAATCCGGACGCAGGGAGACCTCTCGCGGAAGAAGCCGTTCGGGGCACAGATGGAGCCACTCGAGTCGCAGCAGGAGAAGGAGTCACTCAGGCCATAGGAGAAGCCACAGGAGGAGTCGCAGCAGATCCTGCTCCCACAGCCACTCCCACCGCAGAAGGTCTCCACGCAGACGTCGCTCACCAGCTCCTCCCCCCTGGCCAGCCGCCAATGCCTGCTGGATATGCGGGGCCGTTGCTCTCCCGGACAAGCTTGCCTGTCGCAGGTGCTTCGAGGAGGCCACCAGAGAAAAAGTCCAGGAGCCTAGGGAACCTGCGGCCTCAGCCACGCAGACCGCCCCGGACACGGATATGTCCGTCAGAACCGCCTCTCCCACTCCCCCGAGTACGTCCAGAGAGCTAGACTCCCAGTCAGGGGAAGAGGATCTAGAGGCCTCAGCCGGCTTCGATTTTTCTCTCATCGAGCCCTTTGTGAAGTCGGTCAAAGAGGCGATCAACTGGGAGGAACCCCAGGAAGCCCCTCAAAAACGGAAAAAATATTTTCCCAATCTCAAAAGGGATCCGGAAGCCTTCCCCTTTATTGAGGAACTGGATGACATGATTAGGTAAGAGTGGCTGAAGCCGGACAGAATGTCGAGCTTAAATAACAGGCTCACCAAACTGTACCCGCTCAAGGAACCAAAGGCAAAACCCCTGGTCACCCCGCCGGTGGTGGACGCTTCCCTTATGCGCCTAGCCCGCCACGTGACACTTCCTATCGAAGACGCGGTAACCTTCCGGGACGTTTTGGATAGGAAGATAGACACGATCTTAAGAGGGCCTATCTAGCTGCAGGAGGCGCATGTAGGCCAGCGGTGGCCATATGCAGTTGTCAAGATCGTTAGGGCCCTACAGGAGCTGAGCCTCGCAGGGGATTTTGTGGCGGAAGACTCGGTGGATGCCATAAGGTCCTCATCCAGGGCCATGCTGGCCTCGGTTATGGCCAGACGTGCCCTCTGGCTGAAACCTTGGGCAGCAGATCCCGCCTCAAAGTCAAACTGGTGCCGCATCCCCTTCGATGGTGAAAACCTTTTTGGGGCCAAGCTAGATTCGGCCATATCGAAGGTGACCGGCGGTAAATCAGGGCTCATTCCCTCCGACAGGAAACCAAGGCAGCAGAGGCCTCCTCCCTTTAGGCGCAACCTGCCGGATAAATATAGGGACGCCGAGGCCTATAGGCCAGGCAGAGAATAGAGGAGAAACTGGAGGAACCCCCAGGCGACCTTCTCTAAATTTCAGAAACCCAAGACTTCTGCGTCCGCGGACCAGAAGTCTTTTTGAAGGTGTGTCCGTCCAGCCAGTGGTAGTGGGGGCCAGACTCCTAAAGTTTCTGCCGGCTTGGACGGATACCATCAAGGATCTCTGGACGGTGGCCACCGTCCGTTTCGGGCACAGGTGGTCCTTCAAAGGGCGGCCCCCGGTGGATCACTTTTGCCCAACCAAACTCCCGTCATCCCGGGAGAAAAGGGTGCTACTGATGGACTACGTCCAGGAGTTGCTCCTCAAGGAGGCAATAGTAGAGGTACCCCTTTCCCAAAGGGGCCGGGGGTTCTACTCCCCTCTATTCCTGGTCAGGAAAAAGTCAGGAGACCTGCGCCCTGTATTGGACCTGAAAAGGCTCAACCTCTCCATCCGGGTGGAGCCATTCAAAATGGAAAGCCTCCAATCTATCCTCCAGGCCGTAAATCGGGAAGATTGGATGCTGTCCGTGGACCTACAGGACGCTTACCTTCACGTCCTTATCCATATCCTATTCCAAAGGTTCCTCCGATTTTTGATAGACCAGAGGCACTTCCAGTTCCGATGCCTCCCGTTCGGGATCTCCACGGCTCCCAGAACCTTCACCAAAGTCCTTCTCCCGGTAATAGCATCCCTGAGAGAGAGAGGCCTCAGGGTGCATCATTACCTAGACGATATCCTCCTCCTCTCAGACAGCCTAGAATCCCTTACCCAGCACCGGGAGATCCTAGTTTCCACGCTCCAGGGGCTGGGTTGGCTCATAAATTGGGGGAAGAGCAACATTCAGCCCTCCCAAAGGATGGTTTTCCTGGGGGCTGTACTAGACACCCGGTTAAACTCAATAGAACTACCTCCAGAGAAAGTCCCTCTGCTGACCCAGAAAGTAAGGAGAGCGATCCATGCTGCATCCCTCCCAGCCAGGGGGTGCCTCAGCCTCCTAGGCTCTCTATCAGCTACCATCCCGATGGTCCAGTGGGCTCAGTGGAACTCAAGGCCCCTACAGCTCTCGTTCCTGAGTCAATGGAACGGCTCGTCCATGTCTCAACCCATCCACATCTCACAGGAGGCCAGGCAGTCCCTGGGATGGTGGACCCGACCGAGCAACCTGGACAGGTGCAGGCACATTGTCACCCCCCCTCAGGAGATAATTACCACGGATGCCAGTTTGGAGGGGTGGGGGGCCCACTACCTACACCATGCAGTCCAGGGCCGCTGGCCATTCGAGTCACGAGCCGCTGTTTCCAACATACTGGAAATGAGGGCGGCCTTCCAAGCCCTCCTGGCCTTCGGTTCTCTCCTAAGGGGCAAATATGTACTCCTGAGGACGGACAACAAGGTTGCTGTCGCCTACATCAACAGGCAGGGGGGTACCAGGAGCTCGTCCATGATGCGGGAGGTTCTCCCCGTCATGGAGTGGGCACAGCAGAATCTCCGGGACCTAAGAGCAGCTTACATCCCGTGTGTCGAGAACCTCCTGGCCGATTCCCTCAGCAGGAGGTTCCTCTCAAACAACGAGTGGTCCCTGAGTCCGCAGGCCTTCGACCTTATCTCCAGAACCTGGGGTCCTCCGGACATAGATCTGGCAGCTGCTCCGGAGAACACGAAATGCCAGAGGTTCCTGTCACGAGTCGCCTTCCCCTCTGCCGAAGGGTACATCTTCTGTCTCTAGCACCCCTGGGACTTTCGCCTCGGGTACATCTTCCCTCCGACCCCTCTGATAGCGAGGTTCCTACTGAGGCTCAAGAGATCATCGGCGCTGGTAGTGGCCGTGATCCCCTTTTGGCCCAGGAGGCCATGGTTTACCACCCTCCTTCAGCTAAACACAGCAGACCCTCTCCCTCTCCCGCAGTCAGCCGACCTGCTCTCCCAGGGCCAGCTGCTCCATCCGAGTCCGGAGAAACTGCACCTGACGGCTTGGAGACTGAGAGGTCTAGATATCTAGAGCAGGGCTGCTCCGCTAGGGTGGTGGATACACTCCTCCAGGCCAGGAAGCCTACCACAAACTCCACCTACCGGCGGGTCTGGGATAGGTTCTCTTCCTTCGCCCATCAGCAGGGGTGGAACCTGTCCTCTATATCAACCCCGCAGATCCTGGTATTCCTGCAGGCAGGCCTGGACAGAGGTCTCGGCTCCAGTACCCTAAAGGTGCAGGTGTCAGCTCTGTCCGCCCTGACCGGAACCAGGTGGGCGCTAGACCCCCTCATTATCCAATTCCAGAGGGCCTGTCTTAAACTGAGACCTCCCAAAAGGCCTTCCTTCCCGACTTGGGATCTGTCGGTCGTCTTGGAGGCCCTATCCAGGGAACCCTTCTTCCCGTTAGAAAACATCTCCCTCTGGGACCTAACGCTAAAGGTGAGATTCCTGATTGCCATAACCTCAGCAAAGAGGGTCTCAGAAATGCAAGCTTTACTGGCCAGGGATCCCTATCTGGTCGTTTTCCCGGACAGGGTAGTCCTAAGACCCTCAGACCGCTTCATCCCTAAAGTCTCTTCATCATTCCACTTTAATCAGGAGATCAATCTGCCAGCACTCACTACCGACCAGGGTGACCCGCACCCCCTGGATGTCTGAGGCAACATCCTCAAATATCTTGCAGCCTCAGAACCCATCAGAAAGTCAGAGAACCTCCTAATAATCCCTCATGGGTTCAGGAGGGGTCAGCCAGCATCGGCCCGCACCATCGCCTCATGGCTAGTAAAGACCATTAAGAAGGCCTACTCACTAGGCTCCACGCAGATTCCAGAGGGGCTGAAGGCGCATTCCACCAGGGCAGTGGCAACCTCATGGGCAGCCTATTGTAGGGTATCAGCGGAAACTATCTGCAAGGCGGCCATCTGGTCCTCCAGGAACACCTTTATTGACCATTACAAAGTTGATTCTGCCCGTTTGTCAACAGTAAACTTCGGAAAATCTGTTATTCAAGCCAACTCTGCCATTCCTTGCGAATAAAATCTTGCTTATTGATGCATTACCCACCCTGTCTGCGAGTTACTCCCCAGAGTGTATGCTGCCATGATGCGACAGAAAAACGGAAAATTGTATACTTACCTTTCCGTAATTTTCCTTTCCTGTCGCATCTTCATGGCAGCATACAACGACCCACCCTTTTTTTTGAGGTGACTCATATATACAGAGAATACTGGGGCAGGGGCCGTATCGTCATCTTATAGCTATGTGGTCCTATCAAGTCGTGGAGGCGGAGCCACAACCCAGAGTGTATGCTGCCATGAAGATGCGACAGGAAAGGAAAATTACGGAAAGGTAAGTATACAATTTTCCGTTTTCCTGCTCCTGTGAAGTCACGACCAGCTGCTTCTTTTTTCCTGCCTCCTGGTTCCCAGCATTCTCTGGATCTCTGTAAGATCACACCAGTGCCCCAGGCTGCAAAGGGAAGACATCTATGAGACTCCAGGACTGGCGATTTTCACCACATACTGAACTCATCTAATTTAACCTGTGAGTTACTACTTGCTTTTATTAAATATATGATTTATACTGCACTAAGTCTGGCACCCTCTGTTCCCATTTCTACACAGAGCCTATCGCTTCACTCTAAAGCCCCATACACACGGTCGGACTTTTTCATGGATTCTGTCCGATCGGACAATGTTGTTGAAAAATCAGACCGTGTGTAGGCACCATCGGACAGTGTACGTCGGATTGTCCGACGGACAAAGTCTTATCTCCTGCTGGAAAGATTTGCCGACAACACGGTCCGATCACACCAAATCCGATCGTGTGTACGGTTGTCCGACCGGACAAAGTGCTACGCATGCTCAGATCACATTACAAGACCAAAGCTATTGGCTACTAGCCTCTACGTAGTCCCGTCGTAGGCAACAAACGTCACCACGTTCAGAATGATCGGATTTTCCGACAACTTTGTCCGACCGTGTGTACGCAAAACCAACATCAGACAAAGTATGACGGACAGGATCCGACCGACCTGGTCCGCGGATTGTCCGACCGTGTGTATGGGGCTTTAGGGAGCTGCCTCCAGGTGCTAATCATACAAGATCTCGGATCATTTATGGACATTATATTTTAAACAAATGTTTTAATATTATGTGTGCTTATTCATACACACACACATTTTCCACACCGTATTTGCGCAGCGATTTTTCAAACACTTTTTTTGGGGGGAAAAAACACACTTTTTTAAAAATTTTAATGCACTAAAACACACTATATTGCCCGAATGTTTGATGAAATAAAAAAGATGATCTTAGGCCGAGTACATGGATACCAAATACGACATGCTTTAAATTGCGCACAAACGTGCAGCGGCGACAAACTACATACATTTTTAAAAGCCTTTACAGGTTACCACTTTAGATTTACAGAGAAAGTCTACTTCTAAAATGAATGCCCTCGATCTGATACCTCACATGCATGGTGCAATTGTGGTTTACATATGAAGCCAGATCGACGCTTGCGTTCGCCTTTGCGCAAGAGCAGGGGGGACAGGGATGCCTTTCATTTATATATATATATATATATATATATATATATATATATATATATATCATTTTTTTTTTATAATTTTTATTGTTATCTCAGGGAATGTAAACATCCCCTTTGATAGCAATAGGTAGTAACATTACAGTATAACAGTAAGACTTACCATACCTGCAAAGCAAATACAAAAAAAAAAAAAACAGTAAAAAATAAAAAAAATTTAACGCAAACTGTGCCTAATATATATATATGCTGAAGCATGGGGGCATCCACGCGCAAAAGTTAGGAGAAAATCGCTCCTCTGCCCCTGCTGCCCCCATGCTTCGGCATATATGCTCTTTTTTTAAACTGTGGTGGAGAAATCACCTCCGACAGCGCTAGAGTCACGGCTTTATGTATCGTGGGAGCAAACGCTTTTGCGGTCAAGATAAATAAATCTGTGCTGCAGCTAAATGGCGTACCTGAAAACAAAAAAATGGTTAACAATAAAACATTGCAGAATAGATTACAGTAAAAAAGAGCAGAAGAATAGAGAGAGAGAGAACAATAAAACAACTATTTTTTTTTTTTGTGTTTTTTTTACTTTTTTTTTTTTTACACTTTTATTTGTAACTGTAACGGTTCGGTTCCAGGTTCGGGTCTCTCAAAATGCGATGGCATCTTGGGAGACCCTGTGAAAGTGTGCCTAGTCTGTGCAATGATGTACCCTATGCTAAAACTCCACTAGTGTATGGTAGCGTTCAAAACATTCACCAATTCAAAGACCAGGATTGTCAGGACAGCGGGGACAATAATAACGGGTGTCACGCCTATATCCACGCTTTCTGCAGACACAACATTTTCTTTGGGGGGCTTGTTGAGTAGGGGTACTCGGGAGGACATACGGAAAATGCCTCTCATGCAGCCGGCTTACTGCATTTGGTTGGGGATGGTGAGGTGGAGCACCGTCTGGAAACAGAAGGGCTCTAACGATCTCTTCCTGGAATTTAAGGAAGGATCCAGTCCGTCCTGAAGCTCTGTATAGCACATGAGCGTTCAGCAAAGCCAATTGAAATAAATAAACCTACACTTTCTTGTACCAGCGTCTGGCCTTACGGGCACCTAGGTACGGCGCCAACAACTTGTCATTGAGGTCCACCCCTCCCATATTTTGGTTATATCCGTGGACACAGAAGGGTTTCTCCACAACACCAGTCGCCGTAGTAATTTGGACTGTCTTGTCTGCATGAAGGGAGGTAAGAACAAAAACATTCTTATTATCCCTCCACTTCATAGCGAGCAAGTTATTACACTTGAAGCAGGCTTTCTCCCCCAGCCTAAGATGGGAATCTACAAGCCACTGGGGAAAGCCCTGGCGATTAGATCGCACAGTGCCACATGCTCCAATCTGATGATCAAACAAGTGACTAAAAAGTGGCATGCCTGTGTAATAATTGTCCACATACAAATGGTACCCCTTTCCGAATAAGGGTGACACCAAGTCCCACACAATCTTGCCATCACTTCCTATGTAGTCAGGGCAGTTTGTCGGCTCTACGTGACTATCTCTTCCCTCGTAAACCATAAAACTACATGTATAGCCTGTGGCCCTGTCACAGAGCTTATAAATCTTAACCCCGTATCTGGCACGCTTGCTGGGAAGATACTGTTTGAATGTCAAGCGGCCAGAAAACTTAATCAAGGACTCATCAATGCAGACAACTTGATGGGGAGTAAACAAGTCTGCAAAACAATGGTTGAAGTGGTTTACGAGGGGCCGAATTTTGTAGAGCCGATCGTATCCAGGGTCTCCATGAGGACGACAGAGTTCATTGTTGTTGAAGTGCATGAACCGCAAAATCTGCTTGCATCGTGCCCTGGCCATGGAAGCAGAGAACACAGGCATATGGTACATTGGGTCAGTGGACCAATTTGTTTGCAATGTACTAATTTTAACTATGCCCATGTTGAGGGATAGGCCCAGAAAGGTCTTAAATTTGGAGACCATAATTTGTCTCCAATCTCTGGCAAGGGAGGCCTGGGAAATAGCGGCGATGAATTGACCAGCATACAAATTGCTTTGGTCCACAATAGATCTATAGAGATCTTCGGTGAAAAACAGCGAATAAAAATCAAGTGACGTAAAATCAACTGTTTCCACCTGAATGCCGGGTTGGCCAGTGGATGGGGGGAAGTAAGGGTGATGCAGAACTACTAGAAACTATGGGCACGACGGGCCTGTCTTTGTCTTCTTGGTGGCAGCAGGACACTACTTGTGCTTGCCACTTAGCCAGCTTGAACTGCACTCATGGGACTCGCCACTAGGGATGGGCTCGATGCGAACCCATGTTCGCATCGAGCACCGGGTGTTCGCTCGCTCGGCGAGCCCAGAACTATTTTGGCCGCTCGCATCACGTTCGTGTGATGCGAGCGGCCCCGCAATGCATTGCGGCCGGCGCGGCCGGCGCAGTGCATTGCTGGCTGATGATTGGCCAAGCATGCACTGTGACCCCGCATGCTTGGCCAATCACAGCGCCGGAAACTCGAAGAGCCATAATTGGCTACAGGCAGGACGCCTGTAGCCAATTACAGCTCAGGGGCTTTAGTACACGCCCCCCCTATAAAAGGCCGCCACGCCGTCTGCGCCGGTCACATGCTGTTCCGGCGTAGATAGAGCAGGATAGTTCTGTGACACTCTGCTGGATTTAGTTAGTTAGAGAGATTTACTTAGAGAGATTGAGTTAGATAGATTCATTTAGAAAGAATGATTTAGAAAGAGGGGCTTGTAGTGTGTTCGTGGCAGGCAGGCAGAGCTCCTATATTTTGTTCCCAGAAGCACCTATAGGACTTGTAGTGTGTTCGTGGCAGGCAGGCAGAGCTCCTATATTTTGTTCCCAGAAGCACCTATAGGACTTGTAGTGTGTTCGTGGCAGGCAGGCAGAGCTCCTATATTTTGTTCCCAGAAGCACCTATAGGACTTGTAGTGTGTTCGTGGCAGGCAGGCAGAGCTCCTATATTTTGTTCCCAGAAGCACCTATAGGACTTGAAGTGTGTTAGTCCCATCACACAGAGATCATATATTTTGTTCCCAGAAGCACCTATAGGACTTGAAGTGTGTTAGTCCCATCACACAGACCTATATTTTCTTCCCAGAAGCACCTATAGGACTTGAAGTGTGTTAGTCCCATCACACAGAGATCATATATTTTGTTCCCAGAAGCACCTATAGGACTTGAAGTGTGTTAGTCCCATCACACAGACCTATATTTTCTTCCCAGAAGCACCTATAGGACTTGAAGTGTGTTAGTCCCATCACACAGAGATCATATATTTTGTTCCCAGAAGCACCTATAGGACTTGAAGTGTGTTAGTCCCATCACACAGAGATCATATATTTTGTTCCCAGAAGCACCTATAGGACTTGAAGTGTGTTAGTCCCATCACACAGACCTATATTTTGTTCCCAGAAGCACCTATAGGACTTGAAGTGTGTTAGTCCCATCACACAGAGATCATATATTTTGTTCCCAGAAGCACCTATAGGACTTGAAGTGTGTTAGTCCCATCACACAGACCTATATTTTCTTCCCAGAAGCACCCATAGGACTTGAAGTGTGTTAGTCCCATCACACAGAGATCATATATTTTGTTCCCAGAAGCACCTATAGGACTTGAAGTGTGTTAGTCCCATCACACAGACCTATATTTTCTTCCCAGAAGCACCTATAGGACTTGAAGTGTGTTAGTCCCATCACACAGAGATCATATATTTTGTTCCCAGAAGCACCTATAGGACTTGAAGTGTGTTAGTCCCATCACACAGAGATCATATATTTTGTTCCCAGAAGCACCTATAGGACTTGAAGTGTGTTAGTCCCATCACACAGACCTATATTTTCTTCCCAGAAGCACCTATAGGACTTGAAGTGTGTTAGTCCCATCACACAGAGATCATATATTTTGTTCCCAGAAGCACCTATAGGACTTGAAGTGTGTTAGTCCCATCACACAGACCTATATTTTCTTCCCAGAAGCACCTATAGGACTTGAAGTGTGTTAGTCCCATCACACAGAGATCATATATTTTGTTCCCAGAAGCACCTATAGGACTTGAAGTGTGTTAGTCCCATCACACAGAGATCATATATTTTGTTCCCAGAAGCACCTATAGGACTTGAAGTGTGTTAGTCCCATCACACAGACCTATATTTTCTTCCCAGAAGCACCCATAGGACTTGAAGTGTGTTAGTCCCATCACACAGAGATCATATATTTTGTTCCCAGAAGCACCTATAGGACTTGAAGTGTGTTAGTCCCATCACACAGACCTATATTTTCTTCCCAGAAGCACCTATAGGACTTGAAGTGTGTTAGTCCCATCACACAGAGATCATATATTTTGTTCCCAGAAGCACCTATAGGACTTGAAGTGTGTTAGTCCCATCACACAGAGATCATATATTTTGTTCCCAGAAGCACCTATAGGACTTGAAGTGTGTTAGTCCCATCACACAGACCTATATTTTCTTCCCAGAAGCACCTATAGGACTTGAAGTGTGTTAGTCCCATCACACAGACCTATATTTTCTTCCCAGAAGCACCCATAGGACTTGAAGTGTGTTAGTCCCATCACACAGAGATCCTATATTTTGTTCCCAGAAGCACCTATAGGACTTGAAGTGTGTTAGTCCCATCACACAGACCTATATTTTCTTCCCAGAAGCACCCATAGGACTTGAAGTGTGTTAGTCCCATCACACAGAGATCATATATTTTGTTCCCAGAAGCACCTATAGGACTTGAAGTGTGTTAGTCCCATCACACAGACCTATATTTTCTTCCCAGAAGCACCTATAGGACTTGAAGTGTGTTAGTCCCATCACACAGAGATCATATATTTTGTTCCCAGAAGCACCTATAGGACTTGAAGTGTGTTAGTCCCATCACACAGAGATCATATATTTTGTTCCCAGAAGCACCTATAGGACTTGAAGTGTGTTAGTCCCATCACACAGACCTATATTTTCTTCCCAGAAGCACCTATAGGACTTGAAGTGTGTTAGTCCCATCACACAGACCTATATTTTCTTCCCAGAAGCACCCATAGGACTTGAAGTGTGTTAGTCCCATCACACAGAGATCCTATATTTTGTTCCCAGAAGCACCTATAGGACTTGAAGTGTGTTAGTCCCATCACACAGAGATCATATATTTTGTTCCCAGAAGCACCTATAGGACTTGAAGTGTGTTAGTCCCATCACACAGACCTATATTTTCTTCCCAGAAGCACCTATAGGACTTGAAGTGTGTTAGTCCCATCACACAGAGATCATATATTTTGTTCCCAGAAGCACCTATAGGACTTGAAGTGTGTTAGTCCCATCACACAGAGATCATATATTTTGTTCCCAGAAGCACCTATAGGACTTGAAGTGTGTTAGTCCCATCACACAGACCTATATTTTCTTCCCAGAAGCACCTATAGGACTTGAAGTGTGTTAGTCCCATCACACAGAGATCATATATTTTGTTCCCAGAAGCACCTATAGGACTTGAAGTGTGTTAGTCCCATCACACAGACCTATATTTTCTTCCCAGAAGCACCTATAGGACTTGAAGTGTGTTAGTCCCATCACACAGAGATCATATATTTTGTTCCCAGAAGCACCTATAGGACTTGAAGTGTGTTAGTCCCATCACACAGAGATCATATATTTTGTTCCCAGAAGCACCTATAGGACTTGAAGTGTGTTAGTCCCATCACACAGACCTATATTTTCTTCCCAGAAGCACCTATAGGACTTGAAGTGTGTTAGTCCCATCACACAGAGATCATATATTTTGTTCCCAGAAGCACCTATAGGACTTGAAGTGTGTTAGTCCCATCACACAGACCTATATTTTCTTCCCAGAAGCACCTATAGGACTTGAAGTGTGTTAGTCCCATCACACAGAGATCATATATTTTGTTCCCAGAAGCACCTATAGGACTTGAAGTGTGTTAGTCCCATCACACAGAGATCATATATTTTGTTCCCAGAAGCACCTATAGGACTTGAAGTGTGTTAGTCCCATCACACAGACCTATATTTTCTTCCCAGAAGCACCCATAGGACTTGAAGTGTGTTAGTCCCATCACACAGAGATCATATATTTTGTTCCCAGAAGCACCTATAGGACTTGAAGTGTGTTAGTCCCATCACACAGAGATCCTATATTTTCTTCCCAGAAGCACCTATAGGACTTGAAGTGTGTTAGTCCCATCACACAGAGATCATATATTTTGTTCCCAGAAGCACCTATAGGACTTGAAGTGTGTTAGTCCCATCACACAGAAGACCTATATTTTCTTCCAGAAGCACCTATAGGACTGTGTTAGTCCCATCACACAGACCAATATTTTCTTCCCAGAAGCACCTATAGGACTGAAGTGTGTTAGTCCCATCACACAGAGATCATATATTTTGTTCCCAGAAGCACCTATAGGACTTGAAGTGTGTTAGTCCCATCACACAGACCTATATTTTCTTCCCAGAAGCACCCCATAGGACTTGAAGTGTGTTAGTCCCATCACACAGAGATCATATATTTTGTTCCCAGAAGCACCTATAGGACTTGAAGTGTGTTAGTCCCATCACACAGACCTATATTTTCTTCCCAGAAGCACCTATAGGACTTGAAGTGTGTTAGTCCCATCACACAGAGATCATATATTTTGTTCCCAGAAGCACCTATAGGACTTGAAGTGTGTTAGTCCCATCACACAGACCTATATTTTCTTCCCAGAAGCACCTATAGGACTTGAAGTGTGTTAGTCCCATCACACAGAGATCTATATTTTCTTCCCAGAAGCACCTATAGGACTTGAAGTGTGTTAGTCCCATCACACAGAGATCATATATTTTGTTCCCAGAAGCACCTATAGGACTTGAAGTGTGTTAGTCCCATCACACAGACCTATATTTTCTTCCCAGAAGCACCTATAGGACTTGAAGTGTGTTAGTCCCATCACACAGAGATCATATATTTTGTTCCCAGAAGCACCTATAGGACTTGAAGTGTGTTAGTCCCATCACACAGAGATCATATATTTTGTTCCCAGAAGCACCTATAGGACTTGAAGTGTGTTAGTCCCATCACACAGACCTATATTTTCTTCCCAGAAGCACCTATAGGACTTGAAGTGTGTTAGTCCCATCACACCGAGATCATATATTTTGTTCCCAGAAGCACCTATAGGACTTGAAGTGTGTTAGTCCCATCACACAGACCTATATTTTCTTCCCAGAAGCACCTATAGGACTTGAAGTGTGTTAGTCCCATCACACAGAGATCATATATTTTGTTCCCAGAAGCACCTATAGGACTTGAAGTGTGTTAGTCCCATCACACAGAGATCATATATTTTGTTCCCAGAAGCACCCATAGGACTTGAAGTGTGTTAGTGCCATCACACAGAGATCCTATATTTTGTTCCCAGAAGCACCTATAGGACTTGAAGTGTGTTAGTCCCATCACACAGACCTATATTTTCTTCCCAGAAGCACCCATAGGACTTGAAGTGTGTTAGTCCCATCACACAGAGATCATATATTTTGTTCCCAGAAGCACCTATAGGACTTGAAGTGTGTTAGTCCCATCACACAGACCTATATTTTCTTCCCAGAAGCACCTATAGGACTTGAAGTGTGTTAGTCCCATCACACAGAGATCATATTTTTGTTCCCAGAAGCACCTATAGGACTTGAAGTGTGTTAGTCCCATCACACAGAGATCATATATTTTTTCCCAGAAGCACCTATAGGACTTGAAGTGTGTTAGTCCCATCACACAGACCTATATTTTCTTCCCAGAAGCACCTATAGGACTTGAAGTGTGTTAGTCCCATCACACAGACCTATATTTTCTTCCCAGAAGCACCCATAGGACTTGAAGTGTGTTAGTCCCATCACACAGAGATCCTATATTTTGTTCCCAGAAGCACCTATAGGACTTGAAGTGTGTTAGTCCCATCACACAGTCCTATATTTTCTTACCAGAAGCACCTATAGGACTTCTAGTGTGTTAGTGGCATCACACAGAGCTCCTCTATTTTCTTTGCAGAAGCACCCATAGGACTTCTAGTGTGTTAGTGGCATCACACAGAGCTCCTATATTTTCTTCTCAGCAGCACCCACAGGACTTCTAGTGTGTTAGTGGCATCACACAGAGCTCCTCTATTTTCTTTGCAGAAGCACCCATAGGACTTCTAGTGTGTTAGTGGCATCACACAGAGCTCCTCTATTTTCTTTGCAGAAGCACCCACAGGACTTCTAGTGTGTTAGTGGCATCACACAGAGCTCCTCTATTTTCTTTGCAGAAGCACCCATAGGACTTCTAGTGTGTTAGTGGCATCACACAGAGCTCCTATATTTTCTTCTCAGCAGCACCCACAGGACTTCTAGTGTGTTAGTGGCATCACACAGAGCTCCTCTATTTTCTTTGCAGAAGCACCCATAGGACTTCTAGTGTGTTAGTGGCATCACACAGAGCTCCTATATTTTCTTCTCAGCAGCACCCACAGGACTTCTAGTGTGTTAGTGGCATCACACAGAGCTCCTCTATTTTCTTTGCAGAAGCACCCATAGGACTTCTAGTGTGTTAGTGGCATCACACAGAGCTCCTATATTTTCTTCTCAGCAGCACCCACAGGACTTCTAGTGTGTTAGTGGCATCACACAGAGCTCCTCTATTTTCTTTGCAGAAGCACCCACAGGACTTCTAGTGTGTTAGTGGCATCACACAGAGCTCCTCTATTTTCTTTGCAGAAGCACCCACAGGACTTCTAGTGTGTTAGTGGCATCACACAGAGCTCCTCTATTTTCTTTGCAGAAGCACCCATAGGACTTCTAGTGTGTTAGTGGCATCACACAGAGCTCCTATATATTCTTCTCAGCAGCACCCACAGGACTACCGACTACAATGGCTGGAAGACCGCCAAGGGGAGGCAGAGCGTGCAGAGCCAAGAACACAGGGCAGGCAGGCTCTGTTTCTAGTGGACGTGGCCGTGGCCGTGGACGTGGTCGTGCATCGTCATCAGCACGTGGCCATGGGACACGCGCGTCTTTGTTTTCGGCAGCTGGACATGTCGAGCCGCATCATGCTGAAGGCTTGGTAGAATGGATGACCAAGCCCTCCTCATCCTCCTCATCCTCTCTCACCCAGGCTCAGGGTACTGGCAGAGCATCATCAGCCACCCCTTCCCTAGACCCACCATGTCCTCCTGAGGAGTCCCCCGAACTCTTTGAGCACAGTGTTGGGTACATGCTCCAGGAGGATGCCCAACGATTCGAAGGCTCGGATGATGATACCCAGCTTGAGGAATCTGGCAGTACTGTTCCACCAGCTGCAGCTTACTGCCAGGTTTGCTCTAGTGGTGAAGAGGGAGGGGATGATGAGGTCACTGACTCCACGTGGGTGCCTGAAGGGAGAGAGGATGAGGAGGAGGACGAGGAGGAGGAGGATGCGGCGTCACATGTCCAACGAGGCAGGATGCCCCCTGGAGGCCAGGTAGAGGCCAGCACAGCAACTGTACAACACCGCAGAGCTCCGCCTGTGCAGGGCGCTGCCTCTGCACGTTATCAGAAAAGTTCTTTGGTGTGGGCCTTTTTTGAGACGAGTGCATCAGATCGCACCACTGCTATTTGCAATATTTGTCTCAAGCGTATCTCGCGTGGCCAAAACATCAGCCGCTTGGGCACCACAAGCATGACCAGACATATGTCGACCTGCCATGCAGCTCGTTGGCAGGCACACATAAAAGACCCACACCAAAGAACTAAGCGGACCTCTCCTTGCTCCTCATCAGCTGGGATCTCCATCCCCACTACACCTTCAGTCCTCTCTGAAAGCTGCTCTGAGAGGACTGAAGGTGTAGAATTAGGTGTGTCACAACCAAGTACTTGCAGTACACCGACGTCCGATTGCAGCAGGCAAATTTCCCTGCCCCAGCTGCTGGACCGTAGAAAGAAGTACACTCCCAGCCATCCACATGCCCAGCGGTTGAATGCTAGCTTGGCTAAATTGCTAGCACTTCAACTGCTGCCTTTTCAGTTGGTAGACTCGGCCCCCTTCCGTGAGTTTGTTCAATGTGCGGTTCCTCAGTGGAAGGTTCCCAACGCCACTTTTTCTCACGGAAGGCGATTCCGTCTCTCTACCGGCATGTGGAGGGCAATGTCCATGCCTCGCTGGACAGGGCGGTCAGCGGTAAGGTGCATATTACCGCTGACTCATGGTCCAGCAGGCATGGACAGGGACGGTACCTTTCTTTCACGGCCCATTGGGTCACTCTATTGGCAGCTGGGAGGGATGCAGGACAAGGTGCAGTAGTGTTGGAGGTTGTTCCGCCACCACGCCTCCAAAACGCTACTACTGCTACTGGTTGTGACACACCTCTCTCCTCCACCCCCTCCTCTTCTTCTTCCTCCAGTGCTCTGTCCTTGGAACCAGCGGTGCTCCGTAGGAGTACAAGGGGCTACGCAAGTACGCAGGCAAAAAGATGCCATGCCGTGCTTGCGCTGGTGTGTTTGGGGGACAGGAGCCACACTGGGCCAGAGGTTCTGGCAGCTCTGCAGGGGCAGGCCGAGAGGTGGTTGACGCCACGTCAGCTTAAGCCAGGAATGGTCGTTTCTGACAATGGCACCAACCTCCTCTCCGCCCTGCGACAGGGGCAGCTCACCCATGTGCCCTGCATGGCTCACGTCCTCAACCTGGTGGTGCAGCGGTTCTTGGGCAGGTTCCCAGGCTTACAGGATGTCCTGAGGCAGGCCAGGAAAGTCTGTGTGCATTTCCGCCGATCTTATAATGCCAGTGCTCGGCTGACTGAGCTGCAAAAGGAGCTGAACCTGCCCAAGAACCGCCTAATATGTGACATGCCCACCAGGTGGAACTCAACGTTGGCCATGCTGCAGCGACTGCACACGCAGCAGAGGGCCATCAATGAGTACCTTTGCGACTATGGCACCAGGACAGGGTCAGGGGAGCTTGGTTTTTTTTCCCCACGTCAGTGGAGCATGATCAGGGATGCATGCACTGTCCTCTCACCATTTGAGGAGGCCACGAGGATGGTGAGCAGTGACAGTGCATGCATCAGTGACACTGTCCCTCTTGTCCACCTGTTGGAGCATACGCTGCGTGGGATAATGGACAGGGCACTTGAGGCAGAACAGAGGCAGGAAGAGGAGGACTTCCTTGCCTCTCAAGGCCCCCTTTATCCGGACAGTGTTCCTTCTGTCCCACCCATCACACAGGAAGAGGATGAGGAGGAGGAGAGGAGGAGGATTGTGTGAGCATGGAGGTGGAGCCTGGCACTCAGCATCAGCAGCAGCAGTCTTTTAGGGATGATGTACAGTCCCAACAAACCAGTGGACTTGTACGTGGCTGGGAGGAGGTGGCTGGCGATCATGTCATCCTCAGTGACCCAGAAGACTCCGGACCGAATGCCTCAGCTAACCTACGCTGCATGGCCTCCCTGATCCTGCAAAGCCTGCGGAAGGATCCTCGTGTTCTTCGGATCAAGGAGAGGGACCATTACTGGCTGGCCACTCTCCTTGATCCGCGGTACAAGGGTAAGGTTGCGGACCTTATCTTGCCGTCGCAGAGGGAGCAGAGGATGAGACATCTCAGGGAGGCCTTGCAGAAAGGTCTGTGCAACGCGTTCCCAGAAACTGGGAGGCTACAAACTCCTGGTCCTGGGCGACGAGTTGCTGAGGCTTCGGTCAGTAGCAGAAGGAGCGGTGGGGAAGGTGGACGTCTGACCGATGCGTTCAGACAATTTTTTAGTCCGCAGCCCCAAGGTATGATCGGTTCCAGCAACCATCGCCAGCGTCTGATATACATGGTGCAGGAATACCTTGGGGCAAGGTCAGACTTGGACACCTTTCCCACCGAAAATCCTCTGGCTTACTGGGTCCTGAGGATGGATCACTGGCCAGAGCTTGCACAGTATGCAATTGAGCTACTGGCCTGTCCTGCCTCCAGCGTTCTTTCCGAACGCACATTCAGTGCTGCTGGAGGATTTGTCACCGATCATAGGGTGCGCCTGTCCACCGCCTCGGTTGATCGACTGACCTTCATCAAAATGAATCAGTCTTGGATCACCACCAGCTACCAGGCACCTGAGGCGGATATAACCGAATAATTTTTAATATCACATCCCTTCAAGACTGCCTATGCTGATGCTGAGTGACTGTCCTCTTATGTTCACTGACTATCCTCTTCCTCCTCCTCAATGATCCATGCCACCACACCAGTGCCTAAGGCACAATTTTTCAGCCCCTGTTTAACAGGGGCGTGTACATACAATTTTTATAAAAAAATGCTTTGCAACACGTGTGACTGCTGTGCTCCAAGTACAGTATCTGTGAGGGGTTGCAGTGTTGTGGCACCAGCACCAGTGCCTAAGGCAAATTTTTCAGCCCCTGTTTAACAGGGGCGTGTACTTACAATTTTTTTAAAAAATGCTTCGCAACACGTGTGACTGCTGTGCTCCAAGTACAGTATCTGTGAGGGGTTGCAGTGTTGTGGCACCAGCACCAGTGCCTAAGGCACAATTTTTCAGCCCCTGTTTAACAGGGGCGGGTAATTAAAATTTTTTTTAAAAAATGCTTCGCAACACGTGTGACTGCTGTGCTCCAAGTACAGTATCTGTGAGGGGTTGCAGTGTTGTGGCACCAGCACCAGTGCCTAAGGCACAATTTTTCAGCCCCTGTTTAACAGGGGCGGGTAATTACAATTTTTTAAAAAAATGCTTCGCAACACGTGTGACTGCTGTGCTCCAAGTACAGTATCTGTGAGGGGTTGCAGTGTTGTGGCACCAGCACCAGTGCCTAAGGCACAATTTTTCAGCCCCTGTTTAACAGGGGCGGGTAATTACAATTTTAAAAAAAAATGCTTTGCAACACGTGTGACTGCTGTGCTCCAAGTACAGTATCTGTGAGGGGTTGCAGTGTTGTGGCACCAGCACCAGTGCCTAAGGCACAATTTTTCAGCCCCTGTTTAACAGGGGCGGGTAATTACAAATCTTGATCTAATAGTTCACAGCAGGGCCCATTCCTGCGCCCACCAAGAGTAACTATGAGGGCCTACAGTCTTGTGGCAACACCGTCCACCACCACCGCCAAAGGCCCAATTTTTCTGCCCTGTTCATCAGGTGCTTGCAATTACAAATCTTGATCTAATAACTCACAGCAGGGCCCATTCCTGCGCCCACCAAGAGTAACTATGAGGGCCTACAGTCTTGTGGCAACACCGTCCACCACCACCGCCAAAGGCCCAATTTTTCTGCCCTGTTCATCAGGTGCTTGCAATTACAAATCTTGATCTAATAACTCACAGCAGGGCCCATTCCTGCGCCCACCAAGAGTAACTGTGAGAGCTTACAGTCTTGTGGCAACACCGTCCACCACCACCACAACCAATTTTTCTGCCCTGTTCAACAGGTGCATGCAATTACAAATCTTGATCTATTAACTCACAGCAGGGCCCATTCCTGTGCCCACCAGTCTTGTGGCTACACCAACATCTAATAGGGCAAATTTCTGCAGAGTATATACGCCAGGCCCCTACTTTCAAACATCCAACTTACAAACGACTCCTACTTGCAAATGGAAAGAGAAAACAGGAAGTGAGAGGAAATCTACCCCTAGGAAGGGAAATTCTATCCTGTTAGATTTAATTTGGGAAAAAGGTATCTCCTCTCTACTGATACTGTATCACCAATCCTTGTTTCAATTAAAACCCCACTTTTTCCAAAAACATTTTTCATTGGGACGGAAAGTTAGGTGACATGTTCTGAACAGATGTGCAAAGACAGCACATGTTACAGGGGTGATAACCCCTCCCTATGTTCTCCAAAAAGCTTAAAAATAGATTTTTTTGGGATGGAGCTACACTTCATAATGTACCTGTTCAGATTCTACTTAAGAACAAACCTAAAGCCGCAAGTGGTTTTAAATGGCTTCTTTTTTTCCTTTACAAATGTCATTTTGTGCAAGGACAGTTCTAAACACGGGAAACACATGCCACTTCACAGGCATACTTTAGACACCCCCCAGGTACCATATTTAAAGGAAAATTTCACTTTTTTTTTTTCACTTTATGCATCATTAAAATGACTGCTCCCGAAAAAACGTTAGTTTTTAAAAGTTCTTTTTGCATTGATATATGTCCCCTGGGGCAGGACCCGGGTCCCCAAACCTGTTTTATGACATTAACATGCATATTGGCCGTTGTAATTAGCACTTTTGATTTCGAACGTTCGCGTCCATTATAACGTATAGGGTTCGAAAATTCGCGCAAACTTTCGGTCGGTTCGAAGGTTCTGGTGCGAACCGAACCCGGGGTGTTCGGCTCATCCCTACTCGCCACATCACCACGTGATACTGCAGCGCTGGATGTATGACCAGGGTGTACTAGGCCACTGGTGCTTGCCAGTTCACCAGAAGGAATAGCGGCACTAGTACTTCTCTGCTCCATATGAGAGCCCTGCGGTTCTTGCACCTTGACAACAGCAGAAGATCGGGGTCTGGTACGCCTGACCCTGGCAGGGACCACAACTCCGTTGTCAGAGCTATCTGTCATGGAGCCACTGTCGTCTACAGGTGAGTATTCTGAGCCTGAATCTGACAGATGAGTGACTTCCTCTTCACTATCTGTCATGCTCAGCAACGTGTAGGCCTCTTCACTACAGTACCTTCGATTTGCCATTCTGGGCTCTAAATTTACTGGTACAGTAGTGAGATTCACAGGTAAAAAAGCTCCTGAGTGTCAGCAAATGTAACAAACGCTACAAAAAAAACTGTTAGCGATCGCAGGGATCAGGGCTGACTCTGCGAACGCTGCAGTTATGTGTTTAATGTTTTGTAAGTGACAGTGATCGATTGATGCTGCACTTGGGTGGGCTGGGCTGGGCGGAGGGGCAAAACGCAGGTGCTAGCAGGTATCTGGGCTGATCCCGCTAACACTGCGTTTTTGATCAGATATTGATCCATTCAGATACTATTTAAAGTAAAGATAAAGTCTCTCTTAATATAATTTTTTTTCTTTCTCCCTTATTTTTTTGTAGCTGTTTTGTCGCCTCCTTCTCCTCCTACCCCCCCTCTTGGGTGGGGGGTGGGGGGACGGGGGTGCAATGTATGGGGGAAAGAGAGCAAAGGGCATGGTATCCCCCTTCTAAGGGGGTGCAGCAGGATGGTCTCTATAAGTTTATGTTTTGTTTGTTTTTGGGGTGAGTGTTTTCTTTGTTTGGGGGGAGGGGGGAGGATGGTCAGTTTTGGTGAAAGGGAGGGTTAGGGAAGGGGAAGATATATCGGTATTGACACTAAGATTTTTTCAAAAGAGGTGTGTATGGTTAGGTCACAGTAGAAGACCCCGGCCAAACCTAGTGAGTTAATGAAAGAAGGATGCAAGCAGAGTGATAGATATGAAGGATGTGAATGTGTGGTAGGGTGTGAGAGGTACAAAAAGGAAGCAAGGTGTAAGGATGATTGGAAAAATTGTTTGCAGGAAAAAAATCACGTTCACATGATAAGTTTGAATAGTAAGATTTCACAAGTAATAATTATAATTAAAAACCGGTATGCAATAATGAGTAAGGGAATAATAAATAAAACTGTTGTAGACATAATAGAAAACTCACTGTCACTAATGATTAATGAAACACAGGTCAGTCGAAAGAGTGTCACTATATGTTCTTGGAATAATAGGGGATTTGGTGACTTAGGAAAAAAAGCTGCCGCATTGTCTATGGTTAGAACCTACGGGGCTTCTATTTTGTGCCTACAGGAGACCCATCTCACCAACGTCTCCATACCTAGGTGAGGGTGGGGAGAGTTTGTTACACAGTTCCACTCGGTTCACTCATCCTTCTCTAGAGGAGTTAGTATTTTGATTAGATCAGGGATTACATTTAACTGTATTCAAAGTAAGATTGACGATCAGGGACGGTATATCTTTTTACACTGCAAGATAGAAAATAAAGTTGTTCTGCTGGCCAATGTGTATATTCCCCCTCCCTTTGACATCAAGGTTCTTCTCCACTTGGTGGAGTTTGTGCTGGATAGGCCGGGTCTCCCCGTAATGGTT
Organism: Lithobates sylvaticus; assembly: GCA_028564925.1. Lineage (NCBI taxonomy): Eukaryota > Metazoa > Chordata > Amphibia > Anura > Ranidae > Lithobates > Lithobates sylvaticus. The sequence goes on from CM053037.1 coordinate 80,106,133, forward strand.
GTTGGAGACTTTAATATGGTTCTAGACCCGACACTCCCTCAAGGGATCCAGCGGGGAGGGTTAGCGGATAGCCGATTGCCTAGTTTTTTGGAGGAAATGGGCCTGAAAGACATTTGGCGATTGAGGAATCCCGGGTCTAGGGGCTACTCTTGCTTCTCCAGCACACACTCCACATTGTCGAGGATCGATATGATGCTTGGTAATGATGTTTCGATCACTATGGTAGACAACATTAGGTATATGCCAAGAGGTCTCTCCGACCACTCTCCAATGATAGCTTCAATGGAGTTGGTGGTAAGAAGCACTTATCGGGAATGGAGAATTAGCCCTTCCTGGTTGGAGCTTATGGGAGAGCCCCAGGAGGTTTTAAATGCTTTGAGAGAATGTATAGATTTGAATAATGGATCAACCCCCCAGGGGGTAATCTGGGACACATTCAAGGCTATACTTCGGGGATTATTGATCCAGCAGATCTCAAAAATAAAAAAACAGTTAAGGGAAGGGGAAGAAATGGCAGCGAGAAAAGTAACATCTGCAGAAGCAAAGTATATAAATAACCCAATATCCGCAAATTTTAGGGCTTGGACAGAAACACAAAAGGACTATCGCTTAATTTTACTGGGTAAAGCAGAGCAAAAATATATTTTCCAGAAACAAATTGCTTTTGGGGAAGGGGAAGGAATAAGTAAGATGCTTGCCCACCTAATTAGAACTAACTCACCATCATCGACGGTACCCATGATTAACACTAGTGCGGGTAGGACATCCACATACACACCAGAGATTGTGGACACGTTCCGATCTTATTATGAGAATTTATATTGTTCTAAGCAGAAGGACATGAATGAGGAAATGGATACATTTTTTCAGGAGTTGGCAGTCCCCTATCTCCCTGGAGGAGATACAGCGGACGTCCGTAAAATGGCAGGCCAGAAGTCCCCTTGACCGGATGGCCTTCCCATCGAAATATAAACTACTGAAGTTATTTAATTCTTCGGGAATGAAGGGAGAGCTCCCCCTATCGATGATCCCTAAGGAAAACAAGAATCCACTTTCCCCCGCCTTATATAGACCCATTTCGTTACTGAATTCAGATATGAAGGTTTTAGCAAAGGTCTTGGCAGCTAGACTAAATAAAGTTATCCAGAAGTTGGTCCATCCTGACCAATCGGGATTTATCCCAGGAAGGTCCTCTAGTATAAATATTAGATGGCTTTTCCTGAACCTTCAAATTCCCACAGAAAAAAAGGGCAGTAGGGCCATTCTTTCTTTGGATGCTGCCAAGGCCTTTAACACCTTAGAGTGGAAGTATTTGTGGAGAACTTTAATAGAATTTCAGATTGGACCGAACTTTGTTAACTTTGTGAGACTACTATATGGCTCTCCTGGGGCAAGAGTAAAAGTAAATAATGAATATTCCACCAGGTTTCGATTGCTGAGGGGAACGAGGCAGGGGTGCCCATTGTCCCCCCTCCTTTTCGCCCTCGCAATCGAACCCTTGGATCTTTCCCTTAGATCATCTCCTGAAATAAAAGGTTTTAAAACGAGGTGAACTAGAAGAAAAAGTGATATTATATGCGGACGATCTCCTCCTACTGCTCAATGACACACAGGACTCACTGCGCGAGACTATGTGTAGAATTGAAAACTTTGGACTCCTGTCAGGACTGAGGATAAATTGGGAAAAATCAAACTTACTACCTATTGATCCATTGGATAATCCCCTACCCAAGGAGGCAGCGCAGCTCCAATTAGTTCATCAAATAAAATATTTGGGTATAAACATTTCGAGAGATCCCAAACAATTTATTGTAGACAACCTAGTGCCACTTCTGAATAAATTTAAAGGTAAAATTCAAATCTGGAAAAAACTCCCCCTATCAGCAGCAGGCCGCTGTAACTTTTTTTTAACAAAATGAGGCCGCTGTAACTTAATTAAAATGGTACTTCTGCCACAATTGTTATATGTGCTCCATAATTCTCCAATATGGATCTATAAAAAATGGTTTAATAGGATAGACACCATATTCAGAGAATTAATTTGGAAAGGGGGTATATCTCGTATTGGCCTTAGCACTCTGCAGCTTCCAAATAAAGTAGGAGGAGTTGCTCTTCCACATCCTTTTAGTTACTTTATGGCGGCCCAGCTCCAACACATTGGGGGATGCGAGGTTACGAAAGAAGGGTGAGAGTGGAAGATTTTCCTCTATAATCTGGCACATAACTCTTTGATTGAAGTATTAGAGGCAGGGACCTTCCAGAAGGGGCTACCTACGCAGGATCTGATGGCAAGAGTATGGGAAATGGTAAAAAAAAAAAAAACACTGGGATATAGAGGATTTACAGAATTTTCCCTTTTGTGGGGAAATAATAACCTGTGTGAGGTACAAAAAATGGGGACTATCAGAGAACGGGAGAGACTAGGCCTAAAGTATATCGCTCATTTCTACCACGAGGGAAGGATAAGAAGTTTCCAGGACCTAAGAGATCAATTTGCGCTTCCCAAGAAGTCCTTTTTTAGGTACCTGCAGGTAAGGCATGCCCTTACTGAACAGTTTAAAGGGACAATATTAGAATGGACCAACATGCCGGTACTACAGATCATAATTAAGGCTGAGACACGGAAGGGGCTGATATCTAAACTATACCTACACATACATAAAGGGAACCGGGAAGGGCTCCAAATAAGACCACATAAATTAAACTGGGAAAGAGATGTGGGAAGCATATCTGTCCCACAATGGGAAAGGATCCTTGAACTTGCTCCATGGGTCTCACTCTCCCCACCTCAGAAGATGTCACATCTTTTCTTACTATACAGACTTTACTATACCCCAGTAAAACTGTTTAGGTTCGGTCGTAGACAAGACGATGTCCTAGATGTGGGAGATCGGGCGGAGATCTTGTCCACATGTTCTGGAGATGTCCAAAACTATTCCGATATTGGAAAGAGGTGGTGGACAGGATTGCCCAGGTATTTAAAACCCACCTGGATTTGGATCCCACCTTATGTGTCCTGGGGTGGTTTGAGGGAGAGGGTAGGCCTGGAGAGGTCCAGTTGGCGATTTTGCGAAGCCTCTTTCAGGCCAGGAAACGTATTGCCCAGAAGTGGCAGTCCCCTATTCCCCCATCCTCTAACGATTGGGAACAGAATGTGGAGAGGGTGATTCTTAAGGAAAGAACGACGTACATTAAACAAGGGAACCTTGTCAAATTCCACCGGATATGTAAACTGTGGAATGAGAAAGAGAGTAATGTGAATAACTAAGGTAACGTAAAGTTAATCTGATGAAGTAGAAGAGGAAGAATGTAGCAGAGCGAGAGTAAGGTGGTGGATGTATGGTGTAGCGGGGGAGAGAATGGTGGAGTAGAAGGGGTCATGAGAGAGTAAAAACACTGATAAACTGCATAGCGTTTTTTATTGATTAATATAATTAAGATGTATGAGATTTTGTATGTTATGTAAATGTGAAAACTAAAATAAAGATATAAAGTAAAAAAAAAAAAAGATAAAGTCTCTCAATAAAGGGTAGAGGGTTAGGGGTGAGTTCAGGCACTTGATAATGTGGGTTCAAGTTCTCTTTTAAGATCTAGAAGACAATAGTTCCTCTCACTAGATCCAGCCACCACCGGATAAGCCCCTCTCACTGGACCTAGCAGCCGGTGGGGTATTTGACACAGTCTCTGCCACAGACGTGTGAATTTAAACTTAAGCGTCAACTGAGAGATTGATGAATATTGAAGAATATTTCCATACAATACATTTCCATACAATACCAGTCTCTTTCAGCCGAACGGGCGGTACTGTAGGTATAGTGATCCGGGTTGCATCCTTCAACTAAGTCTCCAGGCTCCTTCAGAGAAACCAGCCTTGCGCATGGTCTTCTCCTGAAAGAGTCCTCCCCTGGGTCCTCCAGTTGCTGGCCCTCTCCCTTCAGATGAGACGGCACTGGACCATCCTTGGATCAATAGGCTCCAAGATCCGCTTGGGCCTATCCTCTCAGTTGCGTTGCCTCGGGTCAGCCAGCCCCGAGACACAGGATACATAGCTCTGCACCCCAGGCCAGGAGGGCCATGGGGCTGGGTCAGGAGGACCACCAGCACCAAAAAGACAGAAAAACCTCCCCCCTACGCTGACGTCGGTACCTTAAATACCATCTCCCAGAATTCACAGCAGGAAAACACTCCCACTGGGCTGGTTCCGAGCAATAGGTGGCATTCAATACATCCAGCATAGACTGCATTTCTACTCTTACCGGCAGTGACAGCGACACCTACGGTCAAGGAGAACCCAGTGCAACCCAGCTGAACTGGCACAGAAACCAGTAATTTGGAAAAATTTGCCTGAAGCCCAACTGTGGTCTCCGGCAACTTCATTTTGAAAAACAATAGCGCCTGCTCGTCAGGAGCCAGCGCTACAGTAATAAACAGGGCCCTGACACTATAAAAAAATAACTAACAAGCGTCACCCGTAACAGTTATAGGGTGATGCCTGGTGAAAGGGTTAACTAGGGGGTAATCAGGGGGTTAAAACCTTCATTAGGTAGTATATGGGGGTACCTGACACTATAAAAAGCTGACGGGGAACCAAATACTTACCTGGCTAACTAGCGTCACCTGTGACACTAATACGGCGATCAGAAAAAAGATTGCTTAGTGACACTGGTGACAGGGGGTGATCAAGGGGTTAAACCTTTATTAGATGGGTTAGGGGGGTACCCTACCACTAACTGCCCTACCACTTATAACAGTCACAAATTAGACCAATGCAGTAATCAGTAAAAAATAAATTAAAAAAATGCTATTGTTGTCACTTTGACAGGGGGTGCAGGGGGTGATTAGTGTGCCTGCATGTTCTACTGTTATTGTAGTGTTGGTGCAAACTTACTTAATGTCTTCTCTCCTCGTAAGCCGGAACAAAAAGGCTTGACGAGGAGTGATGACATCACTTCCTCTGCTTCTGTTTAAATTTCAGAAGCAGAGGAAGCTTTTTCTCTAGCAGGTTAAGTAACTCAGCCTGTGCTGGCGGCAAGTGGTGTATGTCAATCCTTGAGAGACCAGTTTAAACAGGTGCTCAAGGTTATTCCTGATCAGCAGGCCCAAGATTTGGCCAAGCTACAAGGGGCATTATGTTTTGCAATAGACGCTATGAGAGATTCTATTCTCCAGGCCTTACGCTTGGGCTGGTGCATATGCGTAGAATACTATGGTTGAAAACTTGGTCAGCCAAAGCTCCATGCAAAAAGCTCCTGGGTAGTTTTCCTTTTCGCAGTGAACTGCTGTTTGGGGATGATCTGGATAAATACATCCAACAAATTTCTAATGGGAAAAGTACCCTTTTGCCAGTTAGGAAAAGGTGTAAGCATATTTAATTTAAACTAGCCTCCAGTGCCAGGAGCATCAGCCTTCAGGCAGTCACGACGGCCTCCACCATCAAATTCAAGAGGTAAACCTCAGGGTCAACCCCAGGGACAAAAGATGTCCTGGGGAAGGAAACCTACAAACAAAATACTAAAGCCTCCTTATGAAGGGGTGCCCCCACTCGCTCGAGTGGGGGGAAGACTTCTGCAGTTCTTAAGGATCTGGCAGGAAGAGTGTCAAGACAAATGGGTGGCTTCCTCAATAACTCTAAGGTACAAACTAGAGTTCTGAGAGTCCCCGTCTCCTTGTTTTCTCAGATCAAACGTTCCCAGGGATCCAGAGAAGAAAAAGTCTCTCTTTCAAGCATTGGACCATCTTTTGTCTCAAAAGGTGATATTGGTGGTTCCCATGGAAGAGCAGGGATTGGGGTTTTATTCAAACCTTTTCACAGTACTAAAACCAAATGGAGATGTCAGACCCATTCTAGATCTCAAAGAGCTAAATCGGTTTTTGAATATCCGCTCTTTTCGAATGGAGTCAATCGACATCAAGGATGCATTCCTCCACGTGCCTAGTTTTCACACTCACCAGAAATATCTGTTTTGAGATGGAAAATCTTAATTTTCAGTTTGGAGCTCTGCCTTTCGGTCTAGCTACTGCACCTCGAGTATTTACAATGGTTCTGACCCCTCCTCTAGCCAGATTAAGGGCTCAAGGTACAACGATTTTAGCTTACCTTGATGATCTGCTCTTGATATACAAGTCGGTAGCCCGCTTAGACCAAAGTATGGTCACCACAGTCAACTACCTGGAATACCTAGGTTGGATTCTCAACCTAGAGAAATCTTCCTTAAAACCATCAAGGAGATTGGAACACTTGGGTCTGATCATAGATACAGCCCAGAAGAGGGTATTCTTACCCCAGGCGAAGATCCGTGCCATAAGGGAGCTGATTCAGGTAGTGAAAGCTAAGAAGAATCCTTCTATTCGACTTTGCATTAGGTTGTTGGGAAAGATGGTGGCTTCATTCGAGGCTGTTCCTTATGCTCAGTTTCATTCGAGACTGCAGCAAAACTGTATCCTATCGGCTTGGAACAAGAAGGTCCAAGCTCTAGATTTCCCAATGTGTTTGTCGCCAAAGGTGCGCCAGAGCCTTAGTTGGTGGTTGATAACCAAGAATCTGCAGAAGGGAAAATCCTTCCTACCAGTTACCTGGAAGGTGGTAACAACAGATGCCAGCCTTTCGGGTTGGGAAGCAGTCCTGGAAGGGGTGACTGTCCAAGGGAAATGGTCCAGATCAGAAACGACCTTGCCCATCAATATTCTAGAGATTCGGGCAACGCGCTTGGCCCTGAGGGCCTGGACGTTCAGGTTACGGAAATTGCCCTGTCAGCATCCAATCCGACAATGCCACAGCAGTGGCCTATATCAATCACCAAGGGGGCACGAGAACAAGGGGACAGAAAACAATGTACCTTGCCTATCGGCAGTCTTCGTTCTAGGAATAGAGAATTGGCAGGCGGACTACTTGAGTCGCCAGCAGTTGTTCCCGGTAGAATGTTCTCTTCCCCCCCCGAGATCTTCCTGACAATATGTCAAAGATGGGGGATTCCGGATGTAGATCTGTTTGCGTCCAGGTTCAACAAAAAGATTGACAACTTTGTGTCAAGAACGAAAGATCCGCTAGCTTGCGGAACAGATGCCTTGGTATTCCCATGGAATCAGTTTTTACTGATTTATGCATTCCCTCCTGTTCTGCTGCTTCCACGACTTCTTTTAAGGATCAAGCAGGAAGGGAAGTCAGTGATTCTTGTGGCCCAGGAGATCTTGGTATGCAGAGATCATAAAGATGGCGGCAGGGGACCCATGGACCCTACCACCACGTCCGGTATTCCATCCTACCTTACAAACGCTAAATTTAACGGTTTGGCTCTTGAGACCCACATTCTGAAGAGTGGGCTGTCAGATTCAGTGGTATCTACCTAGGTTAATGCAAGGAAGCCGGCCTCCAGAATCATATATTATAGAGTCTGGAAGGCATATGTCTCCTGATGTGAATCCAGGGGTTGGCACCCCAGGAAGTATGTCATAGGTAGAATCCTTGACTTTCTGCAAATGGGGTTAGAAATTAAGCTAGCCTTGAGTACTATCAAAGGCCAGGTCTCGGCCTTATCAGTATTATTTCAGCAACCACTTGCTTTGCATTCTTTGGTTCGTAGCTTTATTCAGGGGTTAACGCAGCTTAATCCTCCAGTTAGGTCACCCCTGAACCCTTGGGACTTGAATTTAGTTCTGTCAGCATTGCAGAAACAGCCTTTTGAGCCGATACAACATATTCCCTTGGTCCTTTTTGACAAGGAAACTAGTTTTTCTGGTAGCCATATCTTCTGCAAGAAGGGTATCAGAGTTAGCTGCTCTTTCTTGTAAAGAGCCATATTTAATTATTAATTATTATTAATATAAAGTATTGCGTCCTCATCCTAACTTTCTACCGAAGGTAGTGTCGTGTTTTCATTTAAACCAGGATATTGTTCTACCTTCATTTTTTCCAGAACCCGGTTCTATGTAAGAAAAGTCACTACATTCTCTTGATGTGGTGAAAGCAAAGTCTACTTAACCTCCTTGGCGGTAACCCCGAGCCTGGCTCGGGTCCAGCTTTTTGTGCTGGGAGCGGTAACCCCGAGCCAGACTCGGGCTTGCGTTGCGGGATGCAGGGGGGAAGTTACTTACCTTTTCCCCTGGATCCTGCGATGTCTCCCCGCTGTGTGAGCGAGCCGTCCGCTCGCTCGATTCACACAGTGCCGGGTGCCGCCGATCTCCGTTCCCTGTGACGTTACGACGCACGGGAGCGGAGATCGGCGCCAAATTCAAAAAAGTTTAAAAACACAACACACATACAATACTGTAATCTTACAGATTACAGTACTGTATACAAAAAATACACACCCCCTTTGTCCCTAGTGGTCTGCCCAGTGCCCTGCATGTCATTTTATATAATAAAAAGATTTTTTTTCTGCCTGGAAACTGGAGATTGTCCATAGCAACCAAAAAGTGTCCCTTTATGTCAAAAGTGGTTTTAGACAGCTAGAAGACACTAATAAAAAAATAAAATCACAATTTATCATCAAACAATAAATTTAATGACAGCGACTATTCTGCAACTGAGCAAATTTCAGTGTTTTTGATTTGATTACATTATTGAATCATTTTTATATATATTTTTATTATATTATAATTTATTATTTTGTGTTTCAAACTTTATCATACCCGGGATGTCTACTAGACTCTGGTTCGGACAGATTTAAGTGAGTTATTCATAAGAATTGCATGCCTACAATATAAAAACGCCAAATTTCCATGCAAAATAATTGTACCGCTTTCAGCACTAAATTCCAGCCAGAATCATACCGCCAGGGAGGTTAAAGGCGACTGCTCAGATTAAAAATAAAAATGTTTTGTTTGTATTGCCTGAAGGTCCTAAAAGAGGACAGGCAGCATCGAAATCTACTATTTCTAAATGGATTCGACAAGTAACTGGTTTAAAGAGGAAGATTCCACCTTTTGAAATCAAAGTGCACTCCACAAGGGTAGTTAGTGCTTGGTGGGCAGTGCATCACCAAGCTTCCATGGCTCAAATCTGCAAGGTCGTAACTTTGTCTTCAGTCCATACATTTACCAGATTCTATCAGGTGGATGTAAAAAGTCATGAGGATATCGCCTTTGGGCGCAGTCTGCTGCAGACAGCAGTATAAGTACAATCTCATGGTGCCCTACTTTTGTTGTGTCTCCCTCCTTTCAGTTGGCATTGCTCTGCGACATCCCACATAGTAATTACTATGGTTCTGTGTCCCGTGATTTACAATTAAGAAAATAGGATTTTTAGAACAGCTTACCTGTAAAACCCTTTTCTTTGAAGTACATCATGGGACACAGAGGTCCCTCCACTCTTTCTGGTATACACGTGTATTGCTTTGCTACAAAAACTGAGGTACTCCCAGTAGTGGGAGGGATTATATAGGGAGTGGACTTCCTGTCTTAGGGTGTGCCAGTGTCCCTCACCTGAAGGTGGCCTATAACCCACATAGTAATTACTATGGCTCTGTGTCCCGTGATGTACTTCAAAGAAAAGGATTTTACAGGTAAGCTGTAAAATCCTATTTTTCGTGGAGTGGGTACTTGTGCGAGATGGTGGTATAGATTTTTAACAAAGATTGCATCCTGATTGATGGGGTCAGAAAATGGATCATTGGCATCAACCCTTCTTATCGCCTTCATCTCCTCCATGAATGACAACATCGCTCCATCCATGTCAGGTTTGGGTTGGGATTGGTGTCGTCGACGACTGCTTATTGACGTGGTGGCTCGAACAGAACGAATCTGTGGAGTGGGAAATTTATTAGAACATTTGTCTTTGTCAACATTTTAAAATGGGGCATTTTGTTTAGGGTTCTTACAGGCACACGTTGTCTTTCATGCGTGGTTCTTGTTGCTGCTGATTCTTGATTTGGGGACACTTGGGAAGACGTGGGTTGTTCAGCATCCTGCTCAGTTTGTCGAACTCTCATCTTTTCCTCTGGTGCTTGCTCTGTATCCTCTGAGCCTGCATCCCCCTCCTCTTCTGTCTCGGAAATGTTGGTGCTGGTACTGTAAAAGATATGTTGATAGATGGATAAGTACAGTAGATTTATTACAATACATAGATCCATGTGTGATATAAAGAAAAAGTTGCGCTATCCAAATGTGTAAAGCTGCTGCTCAAAATGTTATACTACATAAACAAGATGGTTGTGGAAAGGAGCTGCGCTAAAGATTGAAAATATCAAAAATTTGTGATATGTAGTATACAATACTGATGTGAAATAAAAATAAAGTGAAAATTGCCCAGATAGCTATACGTTTCACATGAAGTGTGTCAAAGAAAGAGTCTGCGTAAAAACAGTCTCTATTAGTGTACCATATATGTGAAAAGGTGAATAAATAAACACCCGGCTGAGCTCTTCCAATTTGAGTGAAAGGTTCAAAGTAATAATGATAAACTAGGTCACTGTCAAAGCGACTAAGTTGTAAGTGAAAAAAAGGAAAAAAATATATTATTACTGCCTATGGTTGTAAAAATTAGTAAACGGCTGGCAGAGCATGTAGTGACACACTAACCAGATAACTAAACGTTTCACATGAAGTGTATCAAAGAAAGAGTCTGCGTGATAACAGCCTCTATTAGTATACCATATATATACAAAAGTGAAAAAATAAACACCCGGCTGAGCTCTTCCAATTTGCGTGAAAGTTTCAAAGTGAAAATGCTAAACTGAGTCGCTGTCAAAGCGACTAAGTTGTATGTGGAAAAAAAATTATATAATAATATACAATATTACTGCCTATAGTTCTGAAAGTTAGTAAACAACTGACAGAGCATATAGTGACACATTAACCAACTCAACGATCAAACATGTGAGCAATAAATAAAAATAAAATTAGAATTGTAACTATACATGTGCAATTAATGAACCCCTTTGCGAGAGATTATACCATCAAAAATCAAGGATCTAAAATGTAAACAGTAAATCCAAACACATGTATGCAGATACACAGTAATGTAAACACCCTCCAGAGCAACAAACTTTAGGCAGATGTCATGGCTGGCTAGATATATTGCCGGAGAAAAAGTATTTTACACAGTGTATAAGTCCCGTTTTGTACACAGTCTCTGTGACGGCTTTAAATGTTTCATATAGAGCGTGACTTGTATGACACCACAGAAAAAAGTGTAGAGACCTCCACCATAGGCACACTTGTCTCCTTACCGGAACTAAATGGTCCCTTTTTAGGGGGACCGCTCGCGCTGGTGGCTTATCAACCCTAGCCAGGGGTAGACTTTGGAAAACTCCCGAAATCCTGCCGACCTGGATGGCTCCTTTAAGGAATCTTTGAACTCAGGATCCTCCAAAGGTCTCCACTCGGGGCCAGTCTCAGTGGTTATAAGTGTAATGGAACCCAAGGAAATCAAAGAAAAGCTCCCATAGCATAAAATCCAAGGGTATTTATTTCAATAAAAGCAGAAAAAACACTTACAGTGTAACGATCAATATAGGCATGAAGCGAGCCGGCCGGTCTCGCATAAACAGCCCGTGGTAACGGGATCACGTCGTGCTGCGGTGGCGTCAAGACGTAGCTCCTCCTCCCTACGCGTTTCGTCATCAAAGGACGTCGTCACGGGGCATAGATCCATGTGTGTCTTTACTGTTGCAAAGGAGTATATGATTTGGTCTATGTGGCCAATTTATGTAATATAGTGGAGAAAAAAGGTATTTACTTACCATCTTAAGTCCATCACACTTCTCAAGAAATCTAACATTTTCAAAGAAAGGGCTTCTTTTTTTAGACGCCCCTGCACCACTTCTATTGTCATCAGCATCATCTTTAACCACTTGCTGACCGGGCCATAACCGAAAGATGGCTGCAGCGGGGTCAGATTTTTCTGGGAGGGTGTCCATGGACATCCTCCCAGAATCTTGCTCCCACGCGCCCCCTGGGGCGCGCACCCGGGAATATCTAAATACAGCCGGGTCACTGTAAATGGCCGCTGACAGCCGGCATCATGTCCAGTTCCTCTCTCCCCTCTCTACCAATCGGTACAGTGAGAGGGGAGAGATCAGGTGCAGCAGCTAGATGTGTACTGCCCATAGCGCTGTTCTGTGCCCATTCCTGCACTCATCCATCCATCCATACTCAGCCATCCTTAGCAATACTCATCCATCCATGCTCAGCAATACTCATCCATCCACCCTCAGCTATACCCAGCCATCCCATCCACACTCAGCCATACCCACCCAGCCATACCCAGCCATCCTCATTCATGGCTCAACCATGCTTAGCCATCCCCATTCACTGCTATGGTCAAGTGGTTAAGTTCCTGTCTATAACGGTCTCTTTGTGATGTCCTCAGCATCATGATTTTTTGGCCTGCGTAGGAATAGTAGACACAATTAACAGATAATTCCAACATGACAATAAGGTATACTATTTGAAACACATATGTGGAATACATGTCTTGGAATGTAAAAGTGGTTTTAAACCACTCTTTTTGTACCTATAGGTAAGCCTAGAACAAGGCTTACCCATAGGAACTGCAAATATCTCCTAAAACTGCGCCGTTTAGGAGCTATTTGCTGTAGACTGTGCCAATGATGTCATTGTCGCATGTGCTGTGAAGTAACGGCCCTGCATGCCATTTCTTGACTACTAAGTGTCGTGACTGACGGCTCCCACGTGCAGGCGCAGGAGTCACGTCACGCGACTCTGATCAGTCACAGAGCCCAAGAAAAAAACCTCCCCGTCCCTGCATGCTCGCACACAGCAGCGAACGCACATGTAGGCCGCATATGTCAGCGGACGTTAGCCGATGATCATCGGCCAACATCTACTATCCCATAGAGATGCATTGATGTCCGTTTTCATCTGTCTACGGATGGATGAAAAAACGGACGAACGGTCTGCATGTGTGAAAGGGGCCTAAGGGTCCTTTCACACGGGACGAATCCGTGATGATCCGCCCCGTGAACATCCGCTTGCTCAGCGGGGATCGCTCCGTTGATCCCCGCTGAGCTGGCGGATGACAGGGCGGTCCTTGCACGCTGTGCAGGGACCGCCCTGTCAGATCTCCGCTCTCCCATATGGGGGGATCGGATGAACACGGACCATCTGTCCATTTTCATCTGATCCGCTCTGCAGATGGATAGAAAAATAGGATTTTCCTCCATGTTCATCCGCTGACACCTGCTACCCCATAGGGATGCATGTATGTCCGTATTTCATCCGAAAACGGATGGATGAAATAAGGACATACTGTCCACACGTGTGAAAGGGGCCTAACAGTTCGGTGGTTTTTACAATAAAACATTTGAGAGGGCAGCAGTGTTTTTCTTTTTTTTAAGAGAAGTGATTTAATCCAGATTGGTATTCACTTCAAATACCAAACTTATTAGGTGTTTTTTTTTTTTATATATTGGTATAAAGTATAGGAGATGCCAATCCTTTGAACTGATCTTTGTAGGAGAGACCGTTCTACTGGGACTGGCAAGGTTGCTCAATCTTTACAATTTCTAAACTTTCTGCTTATATATGGATTACTGGAGTCTAAAATATTGAGAAATCTTTTTGTAACCCTTTTCAGTCTTAATGTTTCAGTAAGGCTTCTTCTGAAGTCTGCTTTCGTTCTCTTATATTCCACTTTAAAGTGGAACTAAACTCTCTCAATCAACATTAACCATTTGCTGACCGCCATATAGCAGTTTTACTGCTACAGGGTGGCCGTGCTGCACAAGATCATGTGCTGTATATATACGTGATCCTGCACTTCTGGGTATCAGGTGCGAGTGTGCACCGCTGGCGGCTCGCTCCCACTGTTCTTCTATACAGCAGGAGCCACAGATAGGGTTGCCATCTGTCTGGAATTCACCCGGACAGTTCGGGATTGGAATCATGCGTCCGGGTTTCAGACTGCCTGAAACCCAGGCACATTATTCAGACTGGACTATGGCTTCCCAGCAGGATTGCTGACTGCAGTTGTCTAAGCTGGAAGTGTCTGTTACACTCTCTTTCATGAATAATATGTGTCCAAAATAAAATATAATTAAATTGGATCAGTAGCGCTTAATCAACATTTAAACTAATCTACAGAAATAACCTTGTTTCGTCACTATTACGACTTAATCATGGGGTTCCAATATCTTACATTATTTTCCAGCACTTTTGGAAAAGGGGATTTTGAAGAGGAACAACAAAACTGTTTTTCTTTTTTCACGTTTAAATGGACTTTATTTGAATTTTATTTTTCACATTATTTTGATGTATATCATCATGTGTTAATATTGTGCTTACTCACTTTATTCCAGTACTTACAGTATATCCTATTCAATATTGGATATATGTGAGTTGGTGTTATTACAGTTTGTGTCACTATTTTTATATTCACTTATCACGAGGTGTTAATTGGAATATTTATTTACATACATGACTGTATTTATATATTTTGATTTTTTTTTTTTTTTTTTTTTTTTTTCACATGGTAATTTGTTAACAGAGGTTATTTCTGTAGATTAGTTTAAAGGTTGAGTAAGCGCTACTGATCCAATTTAATTATATTTTATTTTGGACACATATTATTCATGATACATTATCTTTTACGTAGCAGCTACAAGTGAGTTAGGTACATTGATTTTTCTCTGGCGCAGTGGTGGATATCTGAATTGGGGCGGTATATTCAGATTCCAGTGTTTTTTTACACTCTCTTTCATGCTGCCCAAAGCCAACACTAACAATCCCCCCAAACACACACACAGAGGAGAGAGAGATCTGCACCTCTTCCTCCCGCCCCTCTGTGTCTGCCCACACTTCAATCCCCAGCGCTGTGCCTCAGAAAAGGAAAGTGGGGGCTGGAAATTTGAAGTCCAGCAGCCTCAGATACATCTGGATGAGAGGTGCTGACTGCCAAGGGGTGACTGAGCTCACCATCCATCCCTGTCTGTGACTGAAGACTCCCCCTTCTCTCTCCTGCCTCTGAGTGAGTACACTAAGGTATATCAGGGTTCTCAGAGCACCCCTTACATCAGAGTTCCCCTTTACACCAGAGGCCACAGTGTTCCCCCTTACATCAGAGTCCCCTCCGTACATCAGAGTTATCAGTGTTCCCCCTTAAATCAGGGTTACATAGTTAGGTTGAAAATAGACACAAGTCCATCCAGTTCAACCACAAATAATAAAAAAATATATATCATACAATCCCATATACCCCATTCTATACCCACAGTTGATCCAGAGGAAGGCAAAAAAAAAAACCAGCAGAGCATGCTCCAATTTTCTAAAGCAGGGGAAAAAATTCCTTCCTGATCCCCCGAGAGGCAATCGGAATTTCCCCGGATCAACTTTACCTAGAAAAGTTAGTACCCAGTTATATTATGTACATTTAGGAAAGTATCCAGGCCTTTCTTAAAGCAATCTACTGAGCTGGCCAGAACCACCTCTGCAGGGAGTCTATTCCACATTTTCACAGCTCTTACTGTGAAGAAACCTTTCCGTATTTGGAGATGAAATCTCTTTTCCTCTAGACGTAAAGCGTGCCCCCTTGTCCTCTTTGTTGACTGTAAAGTGAATAACTCAACAACAAGTTCACTATATGGACCCCTTATATATGTATACATGTTGATCATATCCCCCCTTAATCTCCTCTTATCAAGGGTGAATAAATTCAGTTCCTCTAATCGTTCCTCATATATGAGCTCCTCCATGCCTCTTATCAGTTTGGTTGCCCTTCTCTGCACTTTCTCCAGTTCCCCAATATCCTTTTTGAGAACTGGTGCCCAAAACTGAACTGCATATTCCAGATGAGGTCTTACTAATGATTTGGATTACCAGAGCATCCCTTATCTTAGAGTCCCCAGAGTTCTCCCTTACATCAGAGTCTACAGAGTCCACCCTTACAGTGAAAGGGAACTCTGCTAGCTCAGATGCAAAAGAGGAGCTCTATGGACTCTGATGTAAAGGGGGACTCTTGTTATTAACTTCATACGATTAGAAATGTTATTTGTTAGCAAAATATATGTATTAAAAAAAAATACTGTGCACCTCTAAAGTGTTCGGGTTTGACTTGAAGAAAAGGTGGCAACCCTAGCCACAGACCCAATGTCCACCGGCACCTGCTGATCATTCGGTGCACAGGCAGAAAAATGTATGACATAAATGTAAACAAGGCAGATCGCTGTTCTGTCAATAAGGAAGACATTGATTCTATGTTCAAAGTAGGGAGATGGATCTATGCCTTCCTCTAGTAAAAGCACCTCCCACACTACAGTAGAACGCCAGCTAGGCACACAGTTAACCCTTTGATCGCCCCTGATGTTAACCCTTTCCCAGCCAGTGTCATTAGTACAGTGACAGCGCATATCTTTAGCACTAATCACTGTAATAATGTCAATGGTCCCCAAAAAAGTGTCAAAAGTGTCAGTTTCCAATTTGTTTGCTGCAATATCGCAGTCCTGCTATAAGTCACTGATCGCCACCATTACTAGTAAAAATAAAAAAATAAATAAAAATGTCATAAATATATCCCATACTTTGTAGACGTAATAACTGTTGCGCAAACCAATCAATATACACTTATTGGGATTCTTGTTACTAAAAACATTTTGCAGAAAAATACGTTTTATAGCAGAAAGTAAAAAATATCTTTTTTTTTTTTTTTTTTAAATTGTCAGTCTTTTTTTGTTTATAGCACAAAAAAAACAAAAAACGCAGAGGTGATCAAATACCACCAAAATAAAGCTCTATTTGTCATATCACAAAAATGGCCTGGTCAGGAAGAGGGGGGATCTTCCGGAGCTGAGGTGGTTAGTAAAGTCTTTTTTAAAACTTGTACCTACAGGTAAGCATATGATAAGGCTTGTGAAAAGGAAAAGGAAACCGCACCACCTTTTGTGGTGATATTTTGCCCTATTTTTACCCCCCACCTACGGTCTGGTATAATGTGCTATATAAAGTACTATGTGCTTAATGTGCAATGTCAAATACCTTGTATGGTTTTTCTTTGGTTAGTACTCATAAAAATTAATGTAAAAAAAAAAATATATATATATATCAAAAAAGTTATATATCGAAAACGTCTCAACAATCCTGTGTTTGAAACCATATGTGCCAAAAAATATAAAATAAACGGTGTGCCACTATACATACGCAGGTAAATGCAAACTGTACATACGCCGGTATAAGCTAGCAATAAACTCAAACATAAGAAAAAGTCCCAATCAATAACACCACTGTGAACTGAAGTGTTTCTATATTCTTGGCATTTGTTGTGTAGGTACTTTAGTGAATCCACCACCTCTTATGCAATGGTCACTCACCAAATCAAGGTGAGTTTAGGGCCTTTGGTTTATTTCCGGATAACCACTCCTACATTAAGTTGTTACAGCCTCCTCTTTCCTGGGATGTGGGATCATGTGTGTTCCACTCTCAAAGAAAATAATAATAGATTCCTCCCATGGTACGTTTTAAAATGTTTATTTAAAAGTAAAAGAAAGCATATATAGAACTCACATTTAATTGTGCCTTAAGTCGGCACTGAGCGTCTCCAGCCGTGTGTATAAGATCCTGTCTGTTGTTTCTCTGTCTTGTCTCATTTCGCGTGCGTTCCAAGCCTTGCTATTGCCTGAACCGGAAGTGACGTTCACGAATTACCCAGCAGCCTCTACGCGTTTCGCAACTTGTATTCCTGATGACGCAAATACAAGTTGCGAAACGCGTAGAGGCTGCTGGGTAATCCGTGAACATCACTTCCGGTTCAGGCAATAGCAAGGCTTGGAACGCACGCGAAATGAGACAAGACAGAGAAACAACAGACAGGATCTTATACACACGGCTGGAGACGCTCAGTGCCGACTTAAGGCACAATTAAATGTGAGTTCTATATATGCTTTCTTTTACTTTTAAATAAACATTTTAAAACGTACTTCACCATGGGAGGAATCTATTATTATTTACTTTGAGAGTGGAACATACATGATCCCACATCCCAGGAAAGAGGAGGCTGTAACAACTTAAAGTAGGAGTGGTTATCCGGAAATAAACCAAAGGCCCTAAACTCACCTTGATTTGGTGAGTGACCATTGCATAAGAGGTGGTGGATTCACTAAAGTACCTACACAACAAATGCCAAGAATATAGAAACACTTCAGTTCACAGTGGTGTTATTGATTGGGACTTTTTCTTATGTTTGAGTTTATTGAATTTATTGCTAGCTTATACCGGCGTATGTACAGTTTGCATTTACCTGCGTATGTATAGTGGCACACCATTTATTTTATATTTTTTGGCACATATGGTTTCAAACACAGGATTGTTGAGACGTTTTTGATATATAACTTTTTTGATATATATATATATATATATATATATATATATTTTTTTTTTACATTAATTTTTATGAGTACTAACCAAAGAAAAACCATACAAGGTATTTGACATTGCACATTAAGCACATAGCACTTTATATAGCACATTATACCAGACCGTAGGTGGGGGGTAAAAATAGGGCAAAATATCACCAGAAAAGGTGGCGCGGTTTCCTTTTCCTTTTCACATTTTTTACATACAAGGTTACCGATAGGGGTACATTGTTTCTAAACTGCAGCACACCGCAAAATATTTGATAATAAAAATTACATTATACACATATATGATAAGGCTTACCTGTAGGTACAGTTACTATCTCCTAAACTTGCACTGTTTAGGAGATGTTCACGATGTATGCAGCCAGTGATGTCACCTGGCGCATGCGCTCTGAAGGGACGGCATACCCGTGCCATCCCTTCAGAGCTCTGTACCGCGGGCAATGACTCCCACATGCATGAGCAGGAGTGACGTTATGGTGGCTCGGTCAATTAGAAGGCCGGAACACGTGAAGGAAGACTGGGTGAAGATGGAAGCCCTGTCAGTGGTGACTGGAGGGCTTTGTTCTAAGGTAAGCTTTTCACAAAATGCTAGTATGCACTGCACTACTAGCACATTATGCCATTGTCTTGCAGGTTTTTTTTTTTTTTTTAAAGGCTGTGGTTTACTACCACTTTAACTATTTGAAATCCTTCTGCTGATAGCATTAGTAAATAGGTCGGAAATGAATATTATTTTAGCTAGTTTTAAACTTTTTTTTTTTTATATATTATTTCATTTTCCTCATGGTTCCTGGCCTAAGCCAAAATTATCCATTGAGTCTTCGTGGGCATTTTTTTTCTTTCATCTGGAGGAGGGGAGAGGGGCTTTCTCAGCTAAGCACGCCCTCCTGCCTGCATGCCTGAGCTAAGAGCAGATGAATTCCAAGAAGTAAATGCTATACGATTCATCTTCCCTTATTCAAGGTGGACACAAATGCTAGGAGGTGTTTTTCAAAGTGATTTCTCAAGATAAAGCAAAGTAAAGCATTGAGACATGGATGGATGGTTGAGTATTAAAAATGAGATAAATAGTGTTTTTGGTTTGTAGTGCTCAAATACAGTTTCGTTCCACTATTACATGTTGTTAAAAGCGGATAGGGTGCCTTCACACTGGTGCACTTAAAACTTGGTATATGTTTTGCAAAAAATGTATATTGTGTTTTTAACATGTTTTAAATGTGTTTTTTAAACGTGTACATGTGACCGTGGGTGCGTTTTTGATGGATTTCTATAGAAATAAATGGGAGGTACGGTTTTCAAATGTTTTATTGCATTTTGGTGCACTTTAGAGCTGTGTTTTAATCCAGGTTCACACTTGTGCGACCCGCAGTTTGCGCTGCCATGAGAGCCCATTCATTTGAATGGGCTGCCATGCCACGCAGCAAAGAAGTCCCTGCACTATTTTTTAAATCGCAGCCCGCACGGGAAGTACCGGCAGCATGCCTTGAGGATTAATGGCACCAGCCTGTGGGTTCTGCATTTCTCTGTGTGGGTGATTGTGGCTGCCAGTATTTGCACCACCTGTACCACCTGCACTGATGTGAACCTAACCTTAGTGCAGCACACATCAGTGTGAAAGTGCCGTAATCAACATTGGAATTTTTTTCATAGGGAATACCATGTGAAATTAGCTTTTGAACTAATTGGACCTTGTGACTCATTCAGTGGAAAATCAACCATTTTTTCGGGCTGCTATTTTCCCAGAGATGTATGGACATTTCAATTAATGATTAATTGTTTAAACCATTTTTTTATGAAAATATGATAATGTAACAATAACAAGTTGTGTGTGTTTGCTAGGTACAGTAAATGAACCTACTGTATGCTGGCCTAAGAAGTGCATATGATAAAACAGCTGCTGATGTACTGTCATGCTCTGTTGACTACAAGGAATTTGTTCGGCTGGGCATAGATGGGTCATTTTGTTTCAATTAGCCCGAGGTGGATGGAGAAACCCTCCCCACTGTGGTCATGTGTTCTGACAACGGGGACTCTACTGCTGTCAGAATACACTGAAAATTTGTGATAAACCGCGCACCCTGCAATTAGATATACAATAAAGTGCAATATACAATATCAAAAGACAACCACTGGGTGTCCCCAGTAGGTGAATTATGCAAATGTGCTGTCCAAATTCATAAAGTGCAAATAAATAAATGTGCATTGAAATTGCATATGGATACTAGATGTTCCCCTTGTCCATCTCAGTAACTCAGCGATAAAGCCTCCAGGACTAGACATGTGCGATTAGTTTCGTACGAATTCGTAATTCGTACAAATTTTTCGAAATTCGTACGAATTTACGAATCCGTAGTACAAATTTTTTCTACTACGAATTCCGTACGGAATACGAAATTCCGTTTACGAATTTCGTCGCAAATTATTCGAATCCGACTACCAAATATCGAATTTCAACTAATATGAAAGTAATTATTATAGCGGATATAACGAATGATTCGAATGAATTCAAATGAATTTGAATGGATTCAAATGGATTCGAATGACAAAGTGTTATTTTTGCAGGAAAAATTCTGTTTACGAATTTCAGCTCCAGATTATTCGAATCCAACTACCAATATCGAATTTCAACTAATTAGAAAGAAATTATTATAGCGGATATAACGAATGAATTCGAATGAATTCTAATGGATTCGAATGACAAAGTTTCATTTTTGCAGAAAAAAAAGCTATTTAAAATCACTCGCGGCTATTGCCAGCAAATGAATTGTCGGCTCCGTAACACAGAGAACAGTCATTCATTGATATAAAAAAAAAGCGTAGGGGTCCCCCCAAATTCAATAACCAGGCCCTTCAGGTCTGGTATGGATATAAAGGGGAACCCCAGCCAAAAAAAAAAAAAATGGCGTGGGGTCCCCCCTAAATATCCATACCAGACCCTTCAGGTCTGGGATGGATTTTAAGGGGAACCCCAGCCAAAAAAAATGGCATGGGGTCCCCCTCAAAATCCATACCAGACCCTTTATCCGAGCACGCAACCTGGCAGGCCGCAGGAAAAGAGGGGGGGACGAGAGCGCCCATCCCTCCCGCCTGAACCGTACCAGGCCACATGCCCTCAACATTGGGAGGGTGCTTTGGGGTCCCCCCCAAAGCACCTTGTCCCCATGTTGATGAGGACAAGGGCCTCATCCCCACAACCCTGGCCGGTGGTTGTGGGGGTCTGCAGGCGGGGGGCTTATCGGAATCTGGAAGCCCCCTTTAACAAGGGGACCCCCAGATCCCGCCCCCCGTGTGAAATGGTAAGGGTGTACAAAAGTACCCCTACCATTTCACAAAAAAAGTGTCAAAAATGGTAAAAATGACAGGAGACGGTCTTTGACAATTCCTTTATTAAAATCTTCTTTCTTCTTTCTTCTGGTCTTCCTTTCTTCATCCTTCGGTTTCTTCATCTTCTCCTTCCGGCATCTTCTTCCATCTTCTTCTTCCATCATCTTCTTCCTCCGATCCGCTTCTTCTTCCTCCGGTCTTCTCTTCTCTTCACCGGACTTTTTTTTCCTGCAAAAATGACACCTTGTACAGAGACAGTTCTAAGCACGGGAAACATGTGGCCCTTCATAGGCATACTATATATATATATATATATATATATATATATATACTATATATATATATATATATATATATATATACACTATATACTCTATAGTATGCCTGTGAAGGGGCGTATGTTTCCCCGTGCTTAGAACTGTCTCTGTACAAGGTGTCATTTTTGCAGGAAAAAAAAGCTATTTAAAGTCACTCGCGGCTAATTGCCGGTTCCCGTAACACAGAGAACGATTCGAATCCAACTACTATTACCAAATATATAATTTCAACTAATATGAAAGAAATTATAATAGCGGATATAACGAATGATTCGAATGCTTCGAATGAATTTGAGATTCAGTATATCTAATACAGAGAACTGTTCCTGCACAGTGTCATTTTTGCAGGAAAAAAAGCTATTTAAAATCACCCGCGGCTATTGCCGGAAAATGAATTGTCGGATCCGTAACACAGAGAACAGTCATTCATTGAAGTCATTGATAAAAAAAAGCGTGGGGATCCCCCCAAATTCAATAACCAGGCCCTTCAGGTCTGCTATGGATATAAAGGGGAACCCCAGCCAAAAAAAAATGGTGTGGGGTCCCCCTAAATATCCATACCAGACCCTTGAGGTCTGGGATGGATTTTATGGGGAACCCCAGCCCAAAAAAATGGCGTGGGGTCCCCCTCAAAATCCATACCAGACCCTTATCCGAGCACGCAACCTGGCAGGCCGCAGGAAAAAAGGGGGGGACAAGAGCGGCCCCCCCTCCCGCCTGAACCGTACCAGGCCACATGCCCTCAACATTGGGAGGGTGCTTTGGGGTCCCCCCCAAAGCACCTTGTCCCCATGTTGATGGGGACAAGGGCCTCATCCCCACAACCCTGGCCAGTGGTTGTGGGGGTCTGCGGGCGGGGGGCTTATCGGAATCTGGAAGCCCCCTTTAACAAGGGGACCCCCAGATCCCGGCCCCCCCCCCTGTGTGAAATGGTACCCCTACCATTTCACCAAAAAAGTGTCAAAAATTGTAAAAATGACAGGAGACGGTCTTTGACAATTCCTTTATTAAAATCTTCTTTCTTCTGGTCTTCCTCTCTTCATCCTTCGGTTTCTTCATCTTCTCCTTCCGGCATCTTCTTCCATCTTCTTCTTCCATCATCTTCTTCCTCCGATCCGCTTCTTCTTCCTCCGGTCTTCTCTTCTCTTCACCGGACTTTTTTTTCCTGCAAAAATGACACCTTGTACAGAGACAGTTCTAAGCACGGGAAACATGTGCCCCTTCATAGGCATACTATATATATATATATATATATATATATATATATATATATATATATATATATATATATATACTATATATATATATATATATATATATATATATATACACTATATACTCTATAGTATGCCTGTGAAGGGGCGTATGTTTCCCCGTTCTTAGAACTGTCTCTGTACAAGGTGTCATTTTTGCAGGAAAAAAAAGCTATTTAAAGTCACTCGCGGCTAATTGCCGGTTCCCGTAACACAGAGAACGATTCGAATCCAACTACTATTACCAAATATATAATTTCAACTAATATGAAAGAAATTATAATAGCGGATATAACGAATGATTCGAATGCTTCGAATGAATTTGAGATTCAGTATATCTAATATAGAGAACTGTTCCTGCACAGTGTCATTTTTGCAGGAAAAAAAGCTATTTAAAATCACCCGCGGCTATTGCCGGAAAATGAATTGTCGGATCCATAACACAGAGAACAGTCATTCATTGAAGTCATTGATAAAAAAAAAGCGTGGGGATCCCCCCAAATTCAATAACCAGGCCCTTCAGGTCTGCTATGGATATAAAGGGGAACCCCAGCCAAAAAAAAATGGTGTGGGGTCCCCCTAAATATCCATACCAGACCCTTGAGGTCTGGGATGGATTTTATGGGGAACCCCAGCCCAAAAAAATGGCGTGGGGTCCCCCTCAAAATCCATACCAGACCCTTATCCGAGCACGCAACCTGGCAGGCCGCAGGAAAAAAGGGGGGGACAAGAGCGGCCCCCCCTCCCGCCTGAACCGTACCAGGCCACATGCCCTCAACATTGGGAGGGTGCTTTGGGGTCCCCCCCAAAGCACCTTGTCCCCATGTTGATGGGGACAAGGGCCTCATCCCCACAACCCTGGCCAGTGGTTGTGGGGGTCTGCGGGCGGGGGGCTTATCGGAATCTGGAAGCCCCCTTTAACAAGGGGACCCCCAGATCCCGGCCCCCCCCCTGTGTGAAATGGTACCCCTACCATTTCACCAAAAAAAAGTGTCAAAAATTGTAAAAATGACAGGAGACGGTCTTTGACAATTCCTTTATTAAAATCTTCTTTCTTCTGGTCTTCCTCTCTTCATCCTTCGGTTTTTTCATCTTCTCCTTCCGGCATCTTCTTCCATCTTCTTCCATCTTCTTCCTCCGATCCGCTTCTTCTTCCTCCGGTCTTCTCGTCCTTCTCGACCGGCATCTTCTTCCATGGCGTCGGCGTCTGTTCTTCTGTCGGGCCGCTTCTCGCAATGGGAGGCTCCCACTGTGTGAGGCTTTGCTCCGTCTGACAGGTCTTTTATAACGGAGGGCACCTGGTGAACCCGCCCCCCCTCTGACGTCATGGGGAAAGCCATAGGGAAGTCCCCATGACGTCCCCGTGCGTCAGAGGGGGGCGGGGTTACCAGGTGCCCTCCGTTATAAAAGACCTGTCAGACGCAGCAAAGCCTCACACAGCGGGAGCCTCCCATTGCGCGGAGCGGCCCGAGAACAGACGCCGACGCCATGGAAGAAGATGCCGGACGAGAAGACCGGAGGAAGAAGAAGCGGATCGGAGGAAGAAGAAGATGGAAGAAGATGCCGGAAGGAGAAGATGAAGAAACCAAAGGATGAAGAAAGGAAGAAGGAAGAACAGAAGAAAGAAGAATTTAATAAAGGAATTGTCAAAGACCGTCTCCTGTCATTTTTACAATTTTTGTCACTTTTTTGGTGAAATGGTAGGGGTACTTTTGTACCCCCTTACCATTTCACACAGGGGGGGGGCAGGATCTGGGGGTCCCCTTGTTAAAGGGGGCTTCCAGATTCCGATAAGCCCCCCGCCCGCAGACCCCCACAACCAATGGCCAGGGTTGTGGGGATGAGGCCCTTGTCCTCATCAACATGGGGACAAGGTGCTTTGGGGGTCTCAGACCCCCAAAGCACCCTCCCAATGTTGAGGGCATGTGGCCTGGTACGGTTCAGGCGGGAGGGGGGGGGTGCTCTCATCCCCCCCTCTTTTCCTGCGACCTGCCAGGTTGCGTGCTTGGATAAGGGTCTGGTATGGATTTTGAGGGGGACCCCACGTCATTTTTTTTTTTTGGCCGGGGATCCCCTTAAAATCCATCCCAGACCTGAAGGGTCTGGTATGGATATTTAGGGGGGACCCCACGCCATTTTTTTTTTGGCTGGGGTTCCCCTTAATATCCATACCAGACCTGAAGGGCCTGGTTATTGAATTTGGGAGGACCCCTACGCTTTTTTTTAATCAATGAATGACTGTTCTCTGTGTTACAGAGCCGACAATTCATTAGCCGCGAGTGATTTTAAATAGCTTTTTTTCCTGCAAAAATGACACTTTGTGCAGGAACAGTTCTCTATATTAGATATACTGAATCTCGAATTCATTCGAATCATTCGTTATATCCGCTATTATAATTTCTTTCATATTAGTTGAAATTCAATATTTGTAGTTGGATTTATTAACGATTCGTAACGATTCGTAACTTGAAATTGAAATTCGATATTTGTACTTGGATTCGAATTGTTCTCTGTGTTACGAGAACCGACAATTCATTAGCCGCGTTAACGATTCGTAACTTTACTAACGATTCGTAACGATTCGAAAAAAAATTACGATTCGTACGAAATTCGTATTTCGTACGAATTTGAACGGAATTTCGTACACGAATTACGAATTACTAATTTTTTTATATACGAAACGGGACGAAACGAATTTTTGGACAGTTCCCATGTCTATCCAGGACCACATAGGAAATGGAAGAATACAGAAAGGAAACAGACTCCCATGTTGCCCAAGACCGTAGGTCTTTTATTAAAGAAAATCGCTAAAAATCCACTTTAAAAGTGTACAAATGTTAAAAGAAAGAAGAACGAAAGTGGAAGTAGGGACGCCGTTGTGCACTCCACCTGCGTTCCACTATGGGCGGAAGTGACGTGTTACGCTTGACCACAGCAAATGCGTTTCGTCAGCACGTCTGATGTCATCAGGGGTCACGTGACCAGACACATCACCTCCAATGGTTTTATACTGCCGCCCAATTGAGGATCTCCTATCCAAATCAATCCTCTCAAATAGTGAACAAATGAACAATAGACTGTACTACCCAATCCTCAACTATTCTATTAAATGAATATGTATGCTACAAATATTTAACCACTTGCCACCCTCCATATAGCAGAATGATGGCGGCAAAGTGGTTTAAAAATCCTGACTGGGCGTCATATGACGTCTTCAGGATATTGAGCCACTGCACGCCCCCGGGGGCACGCATTGCGGCGATCGTTGTTGCAGAGTGTCAGTCAGCTACAGCGGCGCTTTGCCGGCTTTCACACTGGAGTGAAGGGACCCGATTTTTTCAGGAGCTATACAGGCGCTATTTTTAGCTCTGTAGCTCCTGAAAAACGCTTCAGTGTGAAAGCACCCTTAAAGTGGATTTTTTGCGGGGGTTTTTTCTACGTACTTCACCATGGGAGACTGTTTCTTTTCTGTATCCTTCCATTGAAGTCTGGAGATCTGGTGAGTGTCTTTCCTATATGGTCCTGGAGGTTTATCTCTGAGTCACTGAGAGGGACAACGGAACATCTAGTATACATATGCTGTATATGACTTCTGTCATGGGGGTCATGTAAATCTGGTGAGTAGGCTGAGTGATCGGTGTTGGTGGAGGAAGAAATTCAGACACTTGATTGTCCGATCCATGAGATCTGTCATGGTTATGCAGTAATCTTCCCCTGTTTGCTTACCTCTCCTCATGTGTTCAGACTAAGAGGCCAGCCACTCTCACCTGGTGGTTTTTATAACCTCTCCTCTAAGCATGGCTCCACCCCAGGCCCTATCAGGGAACCCTATATTAACCTGTGCACTGCAAGCCAGTGGTGCTGATCAACCATTGTGTATCCGTGGTGTGTTCGGCTTCCTGGTTCCTGCTAGTGTGCTTTATGTTTGTCTCCTTTACCGACCTTGGCGTGTTCTCAACAATTCCTGTCTGCTTGTGACCTTGACCCTTTGGCATGTCCCCGACCATCCCTGTCTGCCTGTGACCCTGAAACTTTGGCGTGTACTCTGTTGTTCCTGTCTGCTAGTTACCCTGACTTCTGCCTTATCCCCTTACTATCCTTGTCGTTCCAGCCTGCTGCTTCCTTCTCCTGTAGTCTACTGTGAGCGTGAGCTGTGAGACCCTGGGGGCTGCGACCTGGAGCCAGACTGCAGCGAAGTCCATCCTCACCACTAGAGGCTCTGGCGAACACCTGCTGGCTCTTAGACTCCGCGCCCTGGGGAATCTATGCTCTAGTTCCCACTGGGATCTGTGTTAGTGATCCAGTAGACCTGTGTCCTGTATCTCCCTGGGTACAATCCGCAGCAGTCAGTCCTAAGGTCCACTACCTAGCGGTGCACTTCCAATTCCTACTGCACCTGTCACCTGGTCTCAGGTGACCTGACAAGATCATTGCACCTTTGGAAATCACTTGAAAGTTTTTTTGGACTATTATTACCACACATTTGAATGAGTTTTTTGGGACATTGTATTTGACTATGTTCCACTCACTGGAAACACCAGGTGGCAATTTCAATGCACATGTATTTATTTGCACTTTATGAATTTGTACAGCACATTTGCATAATTCGCCTACTGGGGACACCCAGTGGTTGTCTTTTGATATTGTATATTGCACTTTATTGTATATCTAATTGCAGGGTGCGCTCGGTTTATCACTAATTTTCACTGTAACTAATATTAATACAAATCACAATTTTGCACAGGTAGGAAATAACATCTATTTGCATGTCAGAATACACTGCCTGTTTGACAAACGTTGATTGTCAGATCGACTTATGTTTTGCAGTAATGGCTATAGATGGATCAAATCTTGGTCAGTATCTGTTGAATTGGCCGAATTTCAAACCATCTATGGCCAGCTTTAGTCTTGAAACAATACCTGTGTGTTATTAGCCCCAGACTGTACAACAGGGATTTCTGTTTCTTTTGTCCCCAAGTTGAAATTAATGTAAACCTCTCCTAGGAAAATAATAATGAATTATTCTGCATAGCCAACATTATCAGCCCACCCACCCTTTCTCTTCCACTGAGCTAGAACCAATTATCAAAAGACATTGTCAAAACATCATGAATTCATGAATACAAATTTTATCACCACCTTACATCCACTTTAAATAATTATTAGACAGACCTTATTTGTAAATACCATTCATGAAATTTGACCTGGGCACACATATCTGTAGTGTTTACGTATCTCTCTCAAAAGCACTATGTCCTGTGTCTTTCTTTCTGTTACTCTGTTATCAGCATCATAACTTCTGACAAGTTCTCCGACACAGGTGATAAAAGCAGCTGGAAATTTGTGTCAGGGAGGGAACTTAGAGATAAATAATCAGAGAGCTTGTCTATTTACAGCTCAGCTCTGCAAGTTTCTTCATTCCTCTATGTAACGAAATATAAAGATCTAGTCCCCGTTACACTGTGATGTTGATGGCCAGGAACTCTGGCTCCTAGAATGGGCATTCCAGGAGAGGGGGAGACAGAGTGTCTACTGATGTCTGAATAAGTAAATTGGGTTAAGTAGGGTCTGAGGCAGCTTTCCATTCACCTATTGTTCAGTGTGTTAATGAAACCACCTATTATCTGCTACGGGATGTACAGTGGTGTGAAAAAGTGTTTGCCCCCTTCCTCATTTCCTGTTCCTTTGCATGTTTGTCACACTTAAGTGTTTCGGAACATCAAACCAATTTAAACAATAGTCAAGGACAACACAAGTAAACACAAAATGCAATTTGTAAATGAAGGTGTTTATTATTAAAGGTGAAAAAAAATCCAAACCATCATGGCCCTGTGTGAAAAAGTGATTGCCCCCCTTGTTAAAACATACTATAACTGTGGTTGTCCACACCTGAGTTCAATTTCTCTAGCCACACCCAGGCCTGATTATTGCCACACCTGTTCACAATCAAGGCATCACTTAAATAGGAGCTGCTTGACACAGTAAGGTCCACCAGAAGATCCTTAAAAGCTACACATCATGCCGAGACCCAAAGAAATTCAGGAACAATTGAGAAAGAAAGTAATTGAGATCTATCAGTCTGGAAAGGGTTATAAAGCCATTTCCAAAGCTTTGGGAATCCAGCCAACCACAGTGAGAGCTATTATCCACAAATGGCGAAGACATGGAACAGTGGTAAACCTTCCCAGGAGTGGCCGGCCGCCCAAAATTACCCCAAGAGCGCAGCGACGACTCATCCAAGAGGTCACAAAAGACCCCACAACAACGTCCAAGGAACTGCAGGCCTCACTTGCCTCAGTTAAGGTCAGCGTTCATGCCTCCACCATCAGGAAAAGACTGGGCAAAAATGGCCTGCATGGCAGAGTTCCAAGGAGAAAACCACTGCTGAGCAAAAAGAACATCAAAGCTCGTCTCAATTTCTCCACAACACATCTTGATGATCCCCAAGACTTTTGGGACAACATTCTGTGGACCGATGAGACAAAAGTGGAACTCTTTGGAAGGTGTGTGTCCAAGTATATCTGGCGTAGAAGGAACACTGCATTTCAGAAAAAGAACATTATACCAACAGTAAAATATGGTGGTGGTAGTGTGATGGTCTGGGGCTGTTTTGCTGCTTCAGGACCTGGAAGACTTGCCGTGATAAAAGGAACTATGAATTCTGCTGTCTACCAAGAGATCCTGAAGGAGAATGTCCGACCATCTGTTCGTGTACTCAAGCTGAAACGAACTTGGGTTCTGCAGCAGGACAATTATCCTAAACACACCAGCAAGTCCACCACCGAATGGCTGAAGAAAAACAAAATGAAGACTTTGGAGTGGCCTAGCCAAAGTCCTGACCTGAATCCTATTGAGATGTTGTGGTATGACCTTAAAAAGGCCGTTCATGCTCGAAAACCCTCTAATGTAACTGAATTAGGACAATTCTGCAAAGATGAGTGGGCCAAAATTCCTCCAGGACGCTGTAAAAGCCTCATTGCACGTTATCGCAAACGCTTGGTTGCAGTTGTTGCTGCTAAGGGTGGCCCAACCAGTTATTAGGTTTAGGGGGCAATCACTTTTTCACACAGGGCCATGATGGTTTGGATTTTTTTTCACCTTTAATAATAAACACCTTCATTTACAAATTGCATTTTGTGTTTACTTGTGTTGTCCTTGACTATTGTTTAAATTGGTTTGATGTTCCGAAACACTTAAGTGTGACAAACATGCAAAGGAACAGGAAATGAGGAAGGGGGCAAACACTTTTTCACACCACTGTAATTACACTCCTAGTCATGTGTAGGGCATGGTTTTATTGTTAGGAGAATGCCCCTGGAAAATGAGTTAAGAAACCCCTTGCATGGGGAAGCATATAAAAAGCCAGCTGTGGCTAAATAAAGTTGTTGATTGACTCCCCGAACTGTGTGTCGTCCAGTTACTGGAGGGGGTAAAAGGTGGCCGTGGATAAGTTAGCACTTCCTCAGCTTCAAGGATTTCCCAGCGGACTTGAGGATCCACTACAGTGGTGGCAGCAGTGGGACTAAAGCCTTGCAGCAAGAGGAAGCAGCGTTCGTGCAAATTCGGTTACACGAATGGAAGTGTGAATGGAGACAAACTATGCTGGATTAAAACGAGCAACGTTAAAGGATTTGCTGGAAGCAAGAGGGAAGACAGCCAGCAATAAAACCAAAGCTGTGCTGATTGCAGAACTGACCGAGGGGGATCGGGCATGCAGTATGGCTACAGAAACCACGGACACCAAGTTTGACCAAGAAGTGAAATGCAGGCTAGCGTTTTATGGAGAAAACCCCTCAACAGAGCTGGTACAGGCAATGTTAACCCAAGTAGATGCCTTTATCACAGCGAGAGAAGAGCAGGAGACCCAACTCCAGCTGGCGGAACAGCGTACCTCTGAGAGACGGCTAACAAGTACACCGACACCAGAGACAAGACTAAAAGTACCCATGATGCCTTTAAAAAGTTTATGGAAGCAGAGTTTCCTGCAAGATTTTGAACGGCAATGCAAGCTGTACCAAGTACCCCAGACAGACTGGGTATGGATCTTAGCGGGTAAGCTGTCAGGCCGTGCAGCAGAAGCCTACAGAGCCGTGCCAGAGGAGGAAATCGCAAGCTATAGCCGGGTAAAGGAAGTTATTTTGGCAAGATATGCCATCACCCCAGAAGCATACCAGAGACGCTTCAGGGAAACAAACAGGAGAAGGACTCCCACACCGAATATGTTTGCCGAATGCAGAGGGCAGCCCTAGCTTGGCTACAAGCCAGTCAGGCAACCACAGCCGACACGATCACCCAGCTGGATTTTACTGGAGCAATTCTTTAATGGACTAAACCCAGAGGTACAGGAGTGGGTAAGGGACCGCAAGACTAGCTTCCGACCAAACACCAGACCGCTGAACAATAACCCAGGGCCACCAGCTACACAACGACCCGGGCTAATCCCTAGCCCCCCTGCAAATCGATACCTCGGGCAAAAGGGAGTGCAGTGCCATTTGTGCAAGCGATTTGGGCACTATAAAGCCCCATACACACGCGCGGATTATCCGAGGACCAGGTCCGTCAGACCATGTCCGTCATACTTTGTCTGATGTTGGTTTTGCGTACACACGGTCGGACAAAGTTGTCGGAAAATCCGATCATTCTGAACGTGGTGACGTTTGTTGCCTACGACGGGACTACGTAGAGGCTAGTAGCCAATAGCTTTGGTCTTGTAATGTGATCTGAGCATGCGTGGCACTTTGTCCGGTCGGAATTCGCTGTCAAAAAATCTATCCAGCAGGAGATAGGACTTTGTCCGTCAGACAATCTGATGGAAACTGTCCGATGGTGCCTACACACGGTCTGATTTTCCGACAACATTGTCAGATAGGACAGAATCCATCGGAAAATCCTACCGTGTGTATGGGGCTTTAGAGAGACTGCACTCAGAACCAGGACCAAGCTGCATGGATTCGACCAGGGCCACCCCCTCCAGCACGGGCGGCCTCTCATTGCTATCACACGGAAGCGGCCCCAGACAACCTCGGAACTGAAGAATTGGAGGAACACTAGAGTATCCTACAAGAGGCTGATACCACAGAAAACAGCACACCTTCGGAGGCTCTGGTAAGAACACTTCCCTAAACTGTTAAACCCCTTCCCTGGGATACCCCCGCAGCATTTGGGCAGGAAACCCGTAGCGACCCCACGTTACAGGTCTATAGCAGTGGCGGCTGGTGCTCAAAATTTTTGGGGGGGCGCAAACAAACAGCCTCACTGTGCCATCAAACGCTGCCACTGTGCCCATTAAACGCTGCCACTGTGCCCATTAAACGCTGCCACTGTGCCCATCAAACGCTGCCACTGTGCCCCAAGTGCTGCCACTGTGCCCATCAAACGCTGCCACTGTGCCCATCAAACGCTGCCACTGTGCCCCAAGTTCTGCCACTGTGCCCCAAGTTCTGCCACTGTGCCCCAAGTGCTGCCACTGTGCCCCAAGTTCTGCCACTGTGCCCCAAGTTCTGCCATTGTGCCCCAAGTTCTGCCATTGTACCCCTTAAGTGCTGCCATTGTGCCCCAAGTTCTGCCACTGTGCCCCTTAAGTGCTGCCACTGTGCCCCTCAAGTGCTGCCACTGTGCCCCCTGCCTGCCCTCTGCACTTACCTTGTCCCGGTGTGCAGCTGGTGACGGCGTCAGGCGACGAGCGGTGTCTCCGTCGGATGTCTTCTCCCGCGCTCCTCCTGTCTTCTTCTGCTGTGATTGGACGCTAGGTGATTGGACGCCTAGCGTCCAATCACAGCGCCTGTG
The DNA here is from genome assembly GCA_028564925.1 of Lithobates sylvaticus. NCBI lineage: Eukaryota > Metazoa > Chordata > Amphibia > Anura > Ranidae > Lithobates > Lithobates sylvaticus. The sequence goes on from CM053037.1 coordinate 80,139,118, forward strand.
ACTTCAGCCAATCAGGTGACAGGTAACAGACCTGGCAACCTGATTGGCTGAGAGGCGGGTCTGTGTTAGGGAAGCGATGTATTCGCTTCCCTAACACAATACTGTGTAATCAGCGAACGCACAGCCGTGCGCCAGCTGTTTACACTTAGGGAAGCCTATTAGAGCACACCGCTCTAATAGGGTCCCCTATTAGAGCTTACAGCTCTAATAGGGGCGCTTCCAGCAACACCCCCCCCACTGTAATTCAGATGCCCGGCGCCCGATCAGGGGCCGGACACCTGAATAGGGGGCGGCAGCGGTGACAATAGATAGATTCATGCAATGCATGAATCTATCTATTGGTGATAGAGCGGTGCAGGAGAGGGGGGGGCGGCGCTCCTGCGCCCTCTATGCACGCACCGCCACTGGTCTATAGGGACAAAGTAACCCAGTCGCAAGCTGGATTAGAGGGAGAGAAATATTCCTGGCACCAGGGGTTATTGTACCGCGACTCCGAGAGGGTTGCAGCCGGATCCTTACCAGTCCACACCTGACAATTAGTGGTCCCCCAGAAATACAGGAGAGAATTATTGCAGATAGCCCACGATATTCCCCTGTCCGGCCACTTAGAGGTCAACCATACTAGATACCGGCTTACCCACACCTTCTTTTGGCCTGGCATCTCCAAAGATGTTAGACAGTACTGTCAAACGTGTGACACCTGTCAACGGGTAGGGAAATGGGGGGATCGCCACAAGGCCAAATTACAACCCCTACCGATTATAGAGGAGCCGTTCGGACGGGTAGCCATAGATAATGTAGGACCCCTCTCCAAACCCAGCCCCTCCGGCAAAAAGTACATCCTGACAATAGTGGACTATGCAACACTGTATCCCGTGGCGGTGGCTCTGACAAATATACGCGCGGAGACAGTGGCTGAGGCGCTGATGCGGGTCTTCTCCCGGATGGGCTTTCCCAGAGAGATAGTCTCGGACCAGGGCACTCAGTTCACTGCGGACGTCACCCATCAGCTGTGGAGACTGTGTGGCATAAAGTCAATTATTAGTTCTCTCTATCACCCCTGGACAATTGGCCTATGTGAAAGGTTCAGTGGCACGTTAAAACAAATGCTCCGGACTTTCACGGACACGATTCAGGACTGGAAAAGCTTCCTGCCACACCTTCTGTTTGCTTACAGTGAGGTGCCGCAGGAATCTACAGGATTCTCCCCCTTCAAACTACTTTTCGGACGAAGAGTACGGGGACCCCTTGATTTAATCCGGGAACACTGGGAAGGAGCAGAAGGGGAGGATGGTACCCCTGTTATACCCTATGTGTTGGAGTTCCATGACCCCTTGGAGGAACTGACTCAGAAGGTGCGTACTAACCTTCAGGCGGCGCAAACTCGCCAGCGACAATGGTTTGACAGGGGCGCCAGGGGACGTAACTTTCAGATTGGCCAAAAGGTTTTGATTTTAAAACCGGTTTGCCATGACAGGCTACAGGACGCATGGCAGGGCCCATACCAAGTGGTGTAGAGATACGATACCACTTAGTTGATAGGTCCTTGCTCGGGAAATGGGGGTAGACGCATGCTACATGTTCAAACCTTACTATGAGAGAATAGAGGATGTGGCTGCAATATGTGCGCCCGCCTTCAACGAGTTTGAGAACCTTCCTCTACCGAACCTTCTGGGGGAGGATGAAACGCTGGGCACTTTAGATGTGGTTCAGCTGGGGGAAAGGTTAAGCCCCCAAGAGCGCATCCAGGCTCGGCAATTGCTAGTCAAACATACCTGGATGCACGTGGCTGGCAATGCAGGAGTAGACACCTTGGAACAATCACCCCTCAGATAGGGATGAGCCGAAGACCCCCCCGTTCGGCTCGCACCAGAACCCGCGAACGGACCTAAAGTCCGTGCGAGCTTTAGAACCCTATTAGTTATAATGGATGCGAACGTTCGAAATTAAAAGTGCTAATTTTAAAGGCTAATATGCATGTTAATGTCATAAAAAGTGTTTGGGGACCTGGGTCCTGCCCCAGGGGACATGTATCAATGCAAATTTTTTTTTTAAAAACGGCCGTTTTTTCAGGAGCAGTGATTTTAATAATGCTTAAATTGAAACAATAAAAGTGTAATATTCCTTTAAATTTCGTACCTGGGGGATGTCTATAGTATACATGTAAAGGGGCGCATGTTTCCCGTGTTTAGAACTGTCTCTGCGCAAAGTGTCATTTTTGAAAGTAAAAAAGCTATTTAAAATCACTCGCGGCTAATGTTAATTGACGGCTCCCGTAATACAGAGAACAGTCATTCATTGAAACTCATTCATAAAAAAAAGTCATTGATAAAAAATAAAAAAAAATGAAAAAAAAAAAGCGTAGGGGTCCCCCCAAATTCAATAACCAGGCCCTTCAGGTCTGGGATGGATATTAAGGGGAACCGCAGCCAAAAAATAAAAAAAAAAAAAAATGGCGTAGGGTCCCCCTCAAAATCCATACCAGACCCTTGAGGTCTGGTATGGATTTTAAGGGGAACCCTAGCCCAAAAAAATGGCGTGGGGTCCCCCTCAAAATCCATACCAGACCCTTATCCGAGCACGCAACCTGGCAGGCCGCAGGAAAAGAGGGGGGGACGAGAGCGGCCCCCCCTCCCGCCTGAACCGTACCAGGCCACATGCCCTCAACATTGGGAGGATGCTTTGGGGGTCTAAGACCCCCAAAGCACCTTGTCCCCATGTTGATGAGGACAAGGGCCTCTTCCCCACAACCCTGGCCATTGGTTGTGGGGGTCTGCGGGCGGGGGGCTTATCGGAATCTGGAAGCCCCCTTTAACAAGGGGACCCCCAGATCCCGGCCCCCCCCCCATGTGTGAAATGGTAAGGGGGTACAAAAGTACCCCTACCATTTCACCAAAAAAGTGGCAACAATTGTAAAAATGACAGGAGACAGTCTTTGACAATTCCTTTATTAAAATCTTCTTTCTTCTTTCTTCATCCTTCGGTTTCTTCATCTTCTCCTTCCGTCATCTTCTTCCATCTTCTTCCATCTTCTTCTTCCTCCGATCTGCTTCTTCTTGCGCTGGTCTTCTCGTCCTTCTCGTCCCGCATCTTCTTCCGTCGGCGTCGGTGTCTTCTTGGGCCGCTCCACGCAATGGTAGGCTCCCGCTATGTGAGGCTCCGCTCCGTCTGACAGGTCTTTTAAAACGGAGGGCACCTGGTGACCCTGCCCCCCTCTGACGTCATGGGGAAAGCCATCATGGAATTCCCCATGACGTCCCTGTGCGTCAGAGGGGGCGGGGTCACCAGGTGCCCTCCATTATAAAAGACCTGTCAGACGGAGCGGAGCCTCACACAGCGGGAGCCTCCCATTGCGCAGAGCGGCCCAAGAAGAGACAGAGACACCGACACCGACGCTGACGGAAGAAGATGCCGGACGAGAAGGACGAGAAGACCAGCGCAAGAAGAAGCGGATCGGAGGAAGAAGAAAATGGAAGAAGAAGATGGAAGAAGATGACGGAAGGAGAAGATGAAGAAACCGAAGGATGAAGAAAGAAGAAAGAAGATTTTAATAAAGGAATTGTCAAAGACTGTCTCCTGTCATTTTTGCCACTTTTTTGGTGAAATGGTAGGGGTACTTTTGTACCCCCTTACCATTTCACACAGGGGGGGGCGGGATCTGGGGGTCCCCTTGTTAAAGGGGGCTTTCAGATTCCGATAAGCCCCCCGCCCGCAGACCCCCACAACCAATGGCCAGGGTTGTGGGGAAGAGGCCCTTGTCCTCATCAACATGGGGACAAGGTGCTTTGGGGGTCTTAGACCCCCAAAGCATCCTCCCAATGTTGAGGGCATGTGGCCTGGTACGGTTCAGGCGGGAGGGGGCCGCTCTCGTCCCCCCCTCTTTTCCTGCGGTCTGCCAGGTTGCGTGCTCGGATAAGGGTCTGGTATGGATTTTGAGGGGGACCCCACACCATTTTTTTGGGCTAGGGTTCCCCTTAAAATCCATACCAGACCTCAAGGGTCTGGTATGGATTTTGAGGGGGACCCTACACCATTTTTTTTTTTTGGCTGGGGTTCCCCTTAATATCCATCCCAGACCTGAAGGGCCTGGTTATTGAATTTGGGGGGACCACCACGCTTTTTTTTTTTTTTTTTTCATTAATGAATGACAGTTCTCTGTGTTACAGGAGCCATCAATTCATTAGCCGCGAGTGCTTTTAAATAGCTTTTTTCCTGCAAAAATGACACTTTTTTGCAGGGAAAGTTCTAAGCACAGGAAACCTGCCCCCCTTCACAGGCCACCTATAGACACTCCCCAGATGTGATACTGCAATGCTGTTCTAACAGCACGCACACACATATCCCCAGAAATAGAGCACATATTGTCAGCAGCACACTGACACGCTGACACTGACTGAAACAGAATATGCGAGGCCGCCGGCGCGACGGCCTCTTATACCGTGGGGCATGTACTAAAGCCCCTGAGCTATAATTGGCTACAGGCATCCTGCCTGTAGCCAATTATGGCTCTCCTCGCTGCCGGCGCTGTGATTGGCCAAGCATGCGGGGTCACAGTGCATGCTTGGCCAATCATCAGCCAGCATTGCACTGCGCGGGCCGCAATGCATTGCGGGGCCGCTCGCATCACACAAATTTGATGCGAGCGGCCCCAATAGTTCTGGGCTCGCCGAGCGAGCGAACGCCCGGTGCTCGATTCGAACATGGGTTCGAATCGAACACCGGGCCCATCCTTACCCTCAGACAGACTCCCTATAGAATACCTGAGGCTGTCAGGGAGCACATGAGACAGGAGATACAAGAGATGCTCCGTCTCTGGGGTTATAGAGCCATCGGATAGTTCTTGCGTTTCTCCGGCGGTCTTGGTACCGTAGCGGGATGGAACTACCCGCTTCTGTGTAAACTACCAGCGACTCAATGACAAAACAGTATCCGACGCTTACCCAATGCCCAGAATAGATGAGCTCTTAGATCGAATGGCCAGAGGTCAATACCTCACGACCATTGATCTATGTAAGGGCTATTGGAAAATTCCCCTTGCTCCAGATGCCATTCTCAAGTCAGCCTTTGTCACCCCATTTGGCCTGTACCAGTTTAAGGTCATGCCATTTGGGATGAAAAATGCCCCAGCCACGTTCCAACGGATGGTTGACCGACTACTTGATGGCTTCCAGGATTTTGCTTGTGCATACTTGGATGACATTGCGATTTTTAGTGAGACCTGGAAGGAGCATCTGGGGCATGTAGGAGCAATGCTAGACCGAATCAGAGAAGCCAGCCTAATTCCCAAACCAAACTAGCTGCTCCCAATCAATCTAAACGATTTCTTGTTCACACAGATGCTTCAATGTTTGGATTGGAAGCGGTATTGAGCCAGGTGGGAGAAGATGGCGGAGAACACCCCATAGTTTACTTGAGCAGGAAGTGAGCTATGCTGCCATAGAAAAAGAATGTCTGGCTGTGGTGTGGGCCCTAAAGAAGCTTCAGCCCTACTTGTACGGACAGCAGTTCACCCTACTCACAGACCACAACCCGTTGGTATGGCTAAATCAAGTGGCAGGGGACAATGCCTGGTTGTTGCGCTGGAGTCTAATGTTACAACCGTATGACTTTACTATCCACTACGGGCCGGGGAAACAGAACAGCAATGCTGACGGATTATCACGGCAAACTGAACTGGAAAAGTGATCCGTGAGTACTCCCCAGACATCCCCAAGCCGATCCGTTAAGGATCAGACTGTGTATGCCAGCTTGTGGGTAAGGGGGAGCAGTGTAGCGAAATATAAAGATCTAGTCCCCCGTTACACTGTGACGTTGATGGCCAGGAACTCTGGCTCCTAGAATGGGCATTCCAGGAGAGGTGGAAACAGAATGTCTACTGATGTCTGAATAAGTAAATTGGGTTAAGTAGGGTCTGAGGCAGCTTTCCATTCACCTATTGTTCAGTGTGTTAATGAATCCACCTTTTATCTGCTACGGGATGTAATTACACTCCTAGTCATGTGTAGGGCACGGTTTTATTGTTAGGGGAATGCCCCAGGAAAATTAGTTAAGAAACCCCTTGCATGGGGAAGCATATAAAAAGCCAGCTGTGGCTAAATAAAGTTGTTGATTGACTCCCCGAACTGTGTGTCGTCCAGTTACTGGAGGGGGTAAAAGGTGGCCATGGATAAAATAGCACTTCCTCAGCTTCAAGGATTTCCCAGCGGACTTGAAGATCCGCTACACTCTACCTATGTGTAGGGGGGGCCCTTACTAGAATCGGCTGTGCCAAGATTCCACACTCTAAACAATGTAGAAAGCTGAAGACATCAGATATACAAATAAAACGTATGTAGAGAGATTTGTTTCATATCTGTGTATCATCTGAGGCTGTTCACTTCACTGGGTATATGTGAGACTTTAAATCTACTTTAAATATTATTTGTCCTACTTCTAATTGACTCCTCTACTTTATCTTATTTTCTAATTTTATTATCCACAGTTTTTATTAAGTCCTAACATAATTCTCATGTTGCATCTCACTTTGATTCTAACATCCACAGCTCTGTCACTGCCTGTTATAAGATATTTTATATGATTGACCTCGATTGTCAAATTTTTAACCATTTTATTGAATTGAATATGTTATGGATATTATATACTAGGTTGTTATATGGATTTTATTGACATACATCACTATATTGTTTATATGAGATATTTATGGTATGTTTCACTTTTTTTTTTCCTTTCGCACGTTAGCCCTGAGAAAGGGGGAGGCTTTTTCCTGGTGGTATTTGATGCTCTTAACCATTATACATTTCAAAAGCACACAGCAGCCTTTCTCAACCTTTTTAACACAGAGGAACCCTTGAAGTAACGTTCATATCTCAGGGAACCTTGCTAAATAATTAATAAATTTACAGCTAACGGGAAATTAGCATGAACAGCAGGTAGAGACTAGTGATGAGCCAAACACACTTGGTTCGAGCCAGGGTCAGTGAATATAAATATATTTCAGTAGCTGAATCCAAACCCCATTAAAGTCAATGGTAGCTAAAAGTTAAAAAACTGTTCTGGACATTTTCTGAGCTAATAGTCAATGGTTTGTCAAACAAATGGTATGGGGAGAAAGGGGGTGGCTGAGCACCGCCCTGGAAAGCATGTACAAGAAAAAAATTATATTTAGCGGGGAGCATTAGTGGATCCATCCTCCATCCACCAAACAGCATGGTCTAGGAAAGGTGAGGCATTACATGTTGCTGTATTTGTAATCAATTGACCACCAAGGAATACAGACTCGATAACAATGTCTAGAAATATACAAATGGCATAATTGCATATTGTTCCGAGAGTGCTACTTGGCCATGGACAAAAAAAGTGTAACATCAGACTGTATGTACCTTTTTCCCAGGTCCCCAGAGTGACCACAGAGTCAAAAACTGTGGTAGCTGTGTTTTTGTATAATTAATGTACCGTCACGTAAAAAAGGAAATGCCTACAAGAAAAGGTGACGTGAAAAAAAAAATGCTTTTCAATTATTTATTCAACAAAAGTATCAATGTATGTAATGGAGTACTGTAATAAAAGTAAGAACACTTCCACCCACTGCTCATGCTTGACCTCCAACTTCTTCATACAGGCCCAGGTTTGTGGCTTTTAAATTCAAACTGGCTAGAGGATGTGGTGGTTAAAGGGAAATGTACGAAGGACATAGCAGAGTACTGGAACCTTAACAATGCCGATAATACACTGGTCTATTTGGCAGATCCCAATACTTCCCTATACTGCCTATTTCAAGAGATACAGTAGCTGAATTTGGGGACTTTTTTTTTTTTGAGTGAATTGGGATAAGTCTAGCTTCTTTCTTCTGGACCAAGCAGCTACACAAGTGATTCACTCAATCTTGAAACTCCAGTTACCTCTCAGTTCGTATATAACTTATAAGGCTGAGCTCCGGCGTGTTCGCACAGCCCACGTGCAGAGCCCGCCAGGATGCCGGCACTGCACTGCGCTAATCACAGGCAGTGAGACATTGTTCCGATGCATGGCTGCAGAAATCGGGAAATGTCTCACTGCCTGTGATTAGCGCAGCACAGTGCCGACTTCCTGGCGGGCTCTGCGCGGGGACTGAGCGAACACGCCTATGATCATCCTTAATAACCAATAATGTATGTCCTTTAATCGCACAGTTGCGGTGACAAACTAAACAATAGATGGACTTCCCGTTGGATCTCATAGGCAGAGTCAGTATCAGTGGCGGCTGGTGCTCAAAATTTTTTGGGGGGGCGCAAATAAACTGAAAAATTCTGAAAAAAAAGCCCATAAAATGCAGCCACTGTACCAAACGCAGCCACTGTGCCCATTAAAACGCAGCCACTGTGCCCATTAAAATGCAGCCACTGTGCCCATCAAAACGCAGCCACTGTGCCCATCAAAACGCAGCCAATGTGCCCATCAAAACGTAGCCACTGTGCCCATCAAAACGCAGCCACTGTGCCCATCAAAACCCAGCCACTGTGCCCATTAAAACGCAGCCACTGTGCCCATCAAAACGCAGCCACTGTGCCCATCAAAACGCAGCCACTGTGCCCATCAAAACGCAGCCACTGTGCCCATCAAAACGTAGCCACTGTGCCCATCAAAACGCAGCCACTGTGCCCATCAAAACGCAGCCACTGTGCCCATCAAAACGTAGCCACTGTGCCCATCAAAACGCAGCCACTGTGCCCATCAAAACGCAGCCACCGTGCCCATCAAAACGCAGCCACTTTGCCCCTTTAAAACACAGCCACCTTGCCCCTTTAAAACACAGCCACCTTGCCCCTTTAAAACACAGCCACATTGCCCCTTTAAAACACAGCCACCTTGCTCCTTTAAAAAACACAGCCACATTGCCCCTTTAAAACACAGCCACATTGCCCCTTTAAAACACAGCCACATTGCCCCTTTAAAACACAGCCACATTGCCCATCTAAAACACAGCCACTTTGCCATCAGAAAAAGACCGTTGGGCATACACACAGTCGGAAAATCTGATGAAAAGCTCCCATCGGACTGTTTCCATCGGAAATTCTGACCGTGTGTACGCCGCATAAGTCTGTAGGTTTCCAAATTGATTTGACCCACCCTTGGTTTGACCATTCTTCCATAAGTGCTTTTTTTTGCTAGGTCAGGCACTAATGTTGGACGAGAAGGCCTGGCTTACAGTCTCCACTCTAATTCACCCCCAAGGTGTTCTGTTGTGTTGAGGTCAGGACTTTGTGCAGGCCAGTCAAGTTCCTCCACCCCAAACTCGCTCATCAATGTTTTTATGGACCTTGCTTTGTGTACTGGTCCAAATCATTTGGTGGAGGGGGGATTATGATGTGGGGTTGTTTTTCAGGGGTTGGGTTTCGCCTCTTAATTCCAGTGAAGGGAACTTTTAAGGCATCAGCATAGCAAGACATTTTGGACAATTTCACGCTCCCAACTTTGTGGTAACAGTTTGGGGATGGCCCCTTTCTTGTTCCACCATGACTGCACAACAGTGCACAAAGCAAGGTCCATAAAGACACGGATAAGCGAGTTTGGGGTGGATGAACTTGACTGGCCTGCAAAGAGTCCTGACCTCAACCCGATAGAACACCTTTTGGCTGAATTAGAGCAGAGACTGCAAGCCAGGCCTTCTCATCCAACATCAGTCATTCCCTTAGACACACAAAACCTTGTGGAAAGCCTTCCCAGAAGCTGTTCTAGCTGCAAAGGGTGGGACAAATCAAATTTTAACCCTACGGACTGAGACTGGGCTGCCATTAAAGTTTATGTGTGTGTAAAGGCAAGTGTCCCAATACTTTTGACTAGATCGTGTATCTGGCAAGATTTACAATGGTGGTGAAACCCTCCTACACATAAATAATACATTTAGACATAGTTTTAGGACCTGGGAGTTTTAGCACCTTCTCTACATGAAGGGGCATGTTTGGGATTAGAACCCACACGCTCAGGGATGCTAAGCAGAAGTTCTAACCTCTAAGCCACTGAGCTGCCACGCATGAACGTCTCCTACACACAAATACTGCATTTTTTTGGACATACAGGTGGTGTAGGATAGTTATTCTTCTTGATTTATTCTGTGATATTTGGTGATTCTTGGTGGGCGAGTGTAGAATAGTGATATTACCCTAAAATTTTTGGGAATTACATTTTAAATTCTGATATTGGTACACATATCAATTTTTTTGGGCTCAAATTATGATTATTTGGAGATAAAAAGCACAAAAAATTGTGACTCGTTTTAAATTTGCATCAGCAATGGTATTGTTTGTGGATGGTAAAGACACCTGTGTGAGTTTGGGTAAAGATTGTTTTGAGATGGAGAGTACCAGGTGAAAGTGACAGAGAAAAATATATTTTACCAAAACATCAAGACATTCCACATTCTAGCATTCTAAGAGCCGGTTCACACAGGGGAAACACGACTTCTAGCATGACTTTTCGAGGCAACTTGGACAAGACTTGAGTATGAATAACAGCGCAGCGACTTATATAGGCATGGAGTGTGGTCACCGGGTGATGTCACACTGTGACCCTGCCCCTTATGATATCAAGTTCCGGGGCATGCTGTGACTGTGACGTCATAAGGGGCAGGGTCACCATGTGACATCACCCAGTCTCCACGCCCCATGCCTATATAAGTCGCCACGCACCTCGGACACTGCATTTCAGCGGGAGAAAGCATCGTGTCAACATCGGAAGACGAGAGAAGGACAGAGAAGACCGTGCCACCGCTAGTAAAAGAGCTGGAAGAAGATAACGGAGGAGCCCGGCAGAAGAACAGAGAGCGGGAGAAGAGGCCGGAGAGAGTGGTGGAGTCGGAATAGACCCCAGTCAGAGCTGACTAATAAATTACTTTAAAAACCTGTAGTGTGTACGATGTACCCCATACTCATTCACATAGGGTGGGGGCCGAGATCTGGGGGCCCCCTTATTAAAGGGGACTCCCGGATTCTGATAAGCCCCCCACCCGCAGACCCTGACAACCAACGGCCAGGGTTGTCGGGAAGAGGCCCTTGTCCTCATCAACATGGGGATAAGGTGCTTTGTGGTGGGGGGGGCCGCAGGGCACCCCCCTTCCCCAAGGCACCCACCCCCATGTTGAGGGCGTGCGGCCTGGTACGGTTCGGGGGGGGCTTGCTTGTCCCCTCCCCCTTTTCTGACCGGCCGGGCTGCGTGCTTGGATAAGGGTATATTATGGATTTTGGGGGGACCCCCACGCCGTTTTTTTCGGCGTAGGGGGTTCCCCTTAAAATCCATACCAGACCTAAGGGCATGGTATGCTCTTGGAGGGGGAACACAGGCCGTTTTTTTTTATTTAAAATTTGGCGTGGAGTTTCCCCTCGAGAGCTGTTTATTCTGTGAGAGAGGCGACGTTGTCGCTTCAATATAGATGGAGATCCGACTTGGAGGCGACTTCCATTGAAATCAATGGGTACAAGTCGCCTAGAAGTCAGATTGAAGTCGTACAGGAACCTTTTTTGAAGTCGGAGCGACTGCTGTAGTGTACATTAAAGCGGTGTTCCGGCCGAAATTATACTTTTTAAATAAAAATACCCCTATAATACACAAGCTAAATGTATTCTAGTAAAGTTAGTCTGTAAACTAAGGTCTGTTTTGTTAGTTTTTAGCAGTAGTTTGTTATTTTATAAACTTGCAGCAGGCCGTGGCCACCTTAAGTGTGGGCATCTGAAGCCAGACTGTATTTCTTCCTGGATCTCATCCTTGCAGATCTGGCACATGCTCAGTGCAGCATAAGCAGTGTAATAGGTTTCAGGTCAGGTTTCCATAGCAACGGCAGTTTGAGAGGAAGTTGCTGCCCCTTCCCAGGAGGCATTGCAAACAGGAAATGATGCGATGGGCCGCGGCCAGGGAGGAGGAAGTGAAAAATGAATACAGCAGATATACAGTCTGTGCTGAAAAAAAAATTAAAAAAATATCCAATTTGTTTACAGTGCACAGTTTAGTGAGGGATGCTGAAGAGTTGTAAAAGTGGGTGGAACTCCACTTTAAGACGCCTCTATTCACTACCATTGATTTTCTCAACAACGCGACTTGGAGCGACCTGAAGTTGGATCCCGGGTTGCCCTTGTGTGAACCGGCTCTAAGGCTCCATGCACACTGGAGTTCATAAACTGATGTTTTTTGGAGTTTGGGCGTTTTTTTAAAAAGCCCATTAACTCCACTCTATGTTATCCTATGTGTCCATGCACACATGGACGTTGTTGGAGGTTTATCAGCAGTGGAGTTTATGGGCTGTTTTCTGAACGCCATAAAATTGCGTTCAAGAGCAGTACTGGAAACACCGGTAAAAGGTGTTAAATGAGGGTTAATGCTGTAAAAAGAGCGTTAAGCCTTGTTCGGCGTTTCTCTGCCTCTATTCAAAATCAAAGGTTCCCTATGGGAGCCCATTGATTTGAATCAAAGTCACACCAGAAGTCGGATCATCATGATCCCCACCAAAATGAAAAAAAATTGGCGTGGGATTCCCCCCCTGAGACGATACCAGACCCTTCAGTCTGGTATGGATTTTAAGAGGAACCCTCTTCGCCGAAAAAATGGCTTGGGGTCCCCCCCAGACCCTTATCCGAGCACGCAGCCCGGCCGGCTAGGAAAGGGGGTGGAGACGAGCGAATGCCCCCCCTCCTGAACTGGACCAGGCCGCATGCCCTCAACATGGGGGGGTGCTTCGAGGCAGGGAGGGCTCTGCACTCCTCACCCCAAAGCACCTTGTCCCCATGTTGATGAGGACAAGGGCCCTTCCCGAAAAAACCCTTGCCATTGGTTTTTGGGGTCTGCGGGCGGGAGGCTTATCAGAATCTAAGAGCCCCCTTTAATAGAGGGGGCCCCCAGATCCCGGCCCCCACCCTATGTGAATGAGTATGGGGTACATTGTACCCCTACCCATTCACCTTGAAAAAAGTGTCAAAAATAAAACACACTACACAGGTATTTATAGTATAGTATAGTATAGTAATTTATTAGGCAGCTCCGGGGGTCTCTTGCGACTTCGGGGGTCTCTTCCTTCTTCTCCGCACCCCTACCCATTCACCTTGAAAAAAGTGTCAAAAATAAAACACACTACACAGGTATTTATAGTATAGTATAGTATAGTAATTTATTAGGCAGCTCCGGGGGTCTCTTGCGACTTCGGGGGTCTCTTCCTTCTTCTCCGCGCTCTCCGGCCTCTTCTCCGTGCTCTCCGGTTCTTCTGCCGCTGTCCGGTATCTTCTGCCGGGCTCCTCCGCTATCTTCTGCTCTTTTACCCACTCTTTTACTAGCGGTGGCCCGGTCTTCTCCATCGTCTTCTTTCCTCTTCTCTTCTTCTGATGTTGACACGATGCTTTCTCCCGCTGTAATGCCGCGTGCAATGACTTATATTGGCATGGGGCGTGGTCACCGGGCGATGTCATCCGGTGACCCTGTCGCCTTATGACGACACCGTCCCATCATGCCCCGGGTGGTGACTACATAAAAAGACCGGGCCACCGCTAGTAAATGAGCAGGTAAAAGAGCAGAAGATAGCGGAGGAGCCTGGCAGAAGATACTGGACAGCGGCAGAAGAACCGGAGAGCGTGGAGAAGAAGAAAGAGACCCCCGAAGCTGCCTAATAAATTATTTTAAAAACCTGTGTAGTGTGTTTTATTTTTGACACTTTTTTCAAGGTGAATGGGTAGGGGTACAATGTACCCCATACTCATTCACATAGGGTGGGGGTCCAGGATCTGGGGGCCCCCTTATTAAAGAGGGCTCCCACATTCCGATAAGAACAACAATGTTGCAAAAGAAAATTTATTTCAGAGAAAGATACATTTCATCTCAACATTAAAAGGATTTATTTGGGGAAGTTACAATTGTAGCATTAGAATCAATGGGTAAAACTTGCATTGGACTATAGCGCCGATTTTCTCTCCCAAAAAATGCTCTTTAAAGCGGAGCTGCACCCGCACCAAAAATATTAAAAGTCAGCAGCTACAAATACTGCAGCTGCTGACTTTTAATAAATGGACACTTACCTGTTCCAGGTTCCAGCGGTGTAGGCAGAATGTGACGAGCGACCGCTCGTCTCTCAGCTGCCCCGCCGCCATCCTCAGTCAGGGAATCAGGAAGTGAAGACGCAACGTCTTCACTGCCCGGTTCCCTACTGCGCATGCGCGAGTCGCGCTGCGCGTCTCTATTGGTCCCCGCTGTGTCCTGGGAACTGTGTTTCCCAAGACACAACGGGGCATCTCTGGATAGGGGCGGGGCAGTCCGGATAATTTGTCAAGGAAGTGGGTGCAGATACCTGTATTATACAGGTATCTGCACACCCCTCCCCCCTGAAAGGTGCCAATTGTGGCACCGGTGGGGGGGAGGAATCCGATAAGCGGAAAGTTCCACTTTAGGGTGGAGCTCCGCTTTAACACAGCGCTCATTTTGGTATTTACTATAGTGCTCTGTAAAAAAGATAATGAGAGCTATTTGCAGGTCTGAGCATGCTCAGTTGTGTTGGCGCCTAGTTGTACAGAGACAGGGAATTTATGTCTTCTCAGACTTTTCAAGATATTTCAGTGTAGAAATCACTTTTTCAAACAGTTTAAAAGCAGATTATCTTTAAACAATAGACCACATATTTCAGTACCATTTAGGCAATTATATCATGCTCTAAACATTATTTCCATGTGCACTACTCCAGGTTTTAGCAGAGTTATGCGGCGTACACACGATCGGAATTTCCGATGGAAACAGTCCGATGGGAGCTTTTCATCGGATTTTCTGACCGTACGTATGCCCAACGGTCTTTTTCTGTCGGAATTTCCGACGGACTTTGAATTGAGAACCTGTTCTCAATTTTTCCGACGGAAAACCTTTCTATCAGATTTTCCGATCGTGTGTAGGCAATTCTGACACGCCAAAAATCACGCATGCTCAGAATCCACTACGAGATGGAACCGCTCGGTCTGGTAAAACTAGCGTTGTTAATGGAGCTAGCAGATTCTTTACACTGGAATTTTTTTTATTCTTCAATGCGCCGCTCATTCTCTTCTTTATAATGCTAGAAGAATGAAGTGGTTTTGCTGCTCATATTCACACAGAGTTTTTACAAACGTATTTCTTTATTATTTCTAGGTCTCTCCAGAATAATATTTATATTAGAATTTAAGCCAGATCTGCATAAAATATATATAATTTTTTAAAGTGTTTTTTTTTTTTCTTTAATAAGAATATTTGTATGATTGTATTATTTTCTTGTGCTCTCCTTTTTATTTTTTATGTTACGTTTCCACAACACCATTATTATGTATTATTTGTAAACCTGTTTGTTGTTGGTGTCCCTTGTTAATTTTGACATTGTATTTTTGAAATGTACCTGCCTACTCCCCCAAAATAAATTGATTTTTTTTTCAAATATATAACTTTATTAATTTTTTCAAACAAAGAAACAAGAAAGGAGGCCGAAGCCTCAATTAGGCATACAATCATATGATCACACAGAAGGTCGCAGCCTCCTAAACAATATCAGTCTTTAGCAGAGAATTGTGTCAACCCGTATATACCTTTTAAACTCTTATTTTCAATATTTACAGCTGATTTCGGGGCCCAATATACACGGGTGCTGTCATTGAGTGTGGGGACTGCTAAGTTGGTCTAAACCAGGAGGTCCTTTTATGGGTAATACGACTGTATAGTGAAGAAGGTGAGCAAGGAGAAAGAAAGAGGAGAAGTTAGAATAAGTTCAGTTCAGAAACTAGCAGTAAGAGGAGGGGGGGGTGGTGAGCTGGGGGGAGAGAGGGTGGGATGGGAGGGAGTACTTAGGCGTTTCTTTTCGTAAGTCTTGGTATACCAGTGTTTACTTAGTCATTGGGTCTCTAATGGGTATCGGTTCGGTTTATCTTAGGTTCCTAGGAGAGATATTCCTTCGTCTGAGAAAATAAACATGTTCCATAGTGTCCATGTTTTCCTGTAATTTTCCTGTTTGTCTTGGGATGTCAGAATAAGGTCTTCCAGTCTGTTGATGTCTTCCACTTTCCGTAGCCACATTGCTACGGTTGGTGGGTTCTGTTGCTTCCATAGTGTTGGGATGCAGGATTTTGCTGCATTAGTAAGGTGTCTCAGTATAGACTTCTTATACCTTTTAGGGGGTATGGACGAGACGTGCAGCAAAAAGAATGCTGGGTCGTCTGGAATTTGGAAATCCGTGAATTTCTGAGATACGGTGCGAACCGCATTCCAGAAAGTCGTTAACTTAGAGCATGACCAGAACACATGTAGTATCGTGCCCTTCTCTTTTTGGCATCGCCAACAGAGTTCTGAGGTTTCAGGGAACATTTTGTGTAGTCGACTCGGTGTTAAATACCACCTTGTCAGGATCTTAAAGTTAGACTCTTGCATTTTGGTGCAGAGGGATGTTTTTAATGCGAAGCTGGTCATGTTCTGTCTCTCGGTTTCAGTAAAGGTACGTTGTAAGTCTGATTCCCACTTCTCTATACACTTCAGGTTTGGTTGCTGGGGGGGCGTATTCAGGATAGCATACATCTGTGATAAAACCTGTGTCATGGGTTCTCTGTCGGTCATGATTTCTTCGAACGAGGTCTTCGGTCTGTTGTATCTGTGTGGGTCTGGGATACTGTGTAAAAAGTGATGTATCTGTATTGCGTTCCAGAAAGGTAGGCCGAACCTCCCTCCTTGGTCTGTCAAAAATAAATTGATTTGCTCTTTGTATTAAAACACATAGGCAAGTATTTTCTGAAAACAAAATAAAAATGTATTTCACATCATAATTACAAAATAAAGATAAAGGCAACGCAGGAGAAATTGCTTCAATTTGTGCAGCCTTTGGCCCCCAAGGCAGACATCAAAAAAATTGGTAGCTTGAAAAGTCCATAGAAAAAGGAGGACAATGAGGTCCAGGAGAGAACCGGAGCAGCAGCAGATGGTATATGTACCCAGTCTGTGGTCCTACAACAGGCTGTGGGTTCTTTGAGACGTGAAGGCAGGGGATCACTTCCTGGTCTTCCGTAGAGCCTTCCCTGCAGCCTTCCCTGGAGGCTGTGGCTCTGGAGGTGGCATTGTGGCAGGAGGAGGAGGAGGAGGAGGAGGATGGGGGAGAGAACATAGATGTTGGTTGTCAGACATTTCCCCACTCAACCCCTTGTGTATAGTATCAAAAACATTTTTTTCACACTTTCGCCGTTGGCCCTCCTCCATCTGTTGCAAATTAGAGGCAATATAGATGCCATAGGCCTCTGTAGCATCAAGGGGGGATCTGAGGGACTCATTAGCCTCCCTGATCAGGGCCAGTGCTGCCTCCTCTGCTTTCGTGCCCTTCCTCTGTCGTTTGTAGGGAAGGATTAGGGGAGGCACCTGCGATTGGGTATTATTGGGCCCTGCCACCTCCTGGGTGACACTTCCCCCTGCCTCCTCCTGTGTGCCACTAGCCAGAGCCTCGTCCTGGCTGAGGTCATCCTGTGTATGAAAAAGGGACATAGTTTTGTTTTTTTGTTCATCAAACACACACAATTTTCAGCTCATGACTGTTGCAAATTTAATGTTAATAAATAGAAAAGATCATTGTCATTGTGAGCCCAGCATTTTTTCTTCTTGTCCTAATCTTTTTTGGCCACTTCTGTCTAGAAATATGTGAAACATTTTTTGTTACTTCATTCATTTATTAGCAATAATAACATCTACTTACCAACAATCTTTGTTTTGCACAGATAAATTATGTATAAAAAACCTATACCTGGCTCCATCTGGGCTCCTTAATCTCCTCCTGTATGGAAGGCCCAGGTTGGTCCACAGATGCCTCAGCTTGGGTAGAGGGAAGGCTGGATGGAAGGCTGGTTGGAAGGCTGGTTGGAAGGCTGGAGGGAAGGGGTGCCGGAAGAGTAGAAAGGAATTCCCTGCCCTCCATCTGGTCATCTATAAACCTCATGCTGCTGTAGTACCACAGACTGGGTACATGCACCTTATCTGCTGCTACTCCGGACCTCAGGGACTTCTGGACCTTCTGGTACTCCTTCTTATAGGTGCTTCTCAAGCTACCAATTTTTGCCTCAACAAATTTGATGTCTGCATCGGGGACCCGGGTCTTCACAAATTGAAGCAATTTCTCCAGCGTTGCCCTCCTAGCTGGTTTATTATGGTACAAGGGGTTTTTCACCTCCCAGAGATTTTTCATTTCATGGTATTTATCCATGAATTCCCCAAGGAATTTGGGGTCCTTAAATGGCAGCATTTTCTCTGCAAGACCAAACAAAATACAAAAATAAAAATCTCAGGATAATCTTTCAACACAATATAGGCATCAATCTAGATTCAGTATAGGCGGCACATGACTCCAAAAAGTTTAAAATCTTACCTTCGTTGTAACGTTCGACGTTCTTCGTGGCGTTCATTGCTCCGTCCTGTGCACACAGAACGTAGTTAAGACACACACGTGTTTGAAGCTTTATATACACTGCGCATGCGCGAATCTCCGCCCGCGTCGCCCGCCCCTGATGTTCTTTCTAGAATATTCGCCGCCCAGTCTCTTTCATTGCAGTGGGAGCGGAACATGGCGGAGACACAGCAGGTGCATAAAAGCAGTAACGAGGAGGAAGATAGCCCGGAGCCTGAAACGTCATGATCGAGGGGGAGATTTAAGGCCTCAAAAATGGCCTTTGTGGAGATGTTGGAGATGGTGGACATCTTGAGGAGCAACGACTATGACGGGAATTATGGTCCGTACCCCAACCCAAATATGAGAAAGGCCTAGATCATGAATAAAGTTGTGAAGAGTCTGTACAGTAATTTTGGAGTACGATGAACGAAGGATCAACTGAGGAAACGATGGTCGAACCTCAAATTAAGGGAGCACGATCAGTACAGGAAGATCAAGAAAGTTCTTTGAAAAAGTAAGTATATTATGTTGTGTGTACCTATTATTATTAATATTGCATGCTGCGCCATGTGTTTTCCCCTAATAAGGTCTTGTACACTCCAAAATGGCTACTTTCATGGTCATACGCAGTAATCGTTCGTTGTAAACCTCGTTCGTTATCCAAAATACGATGTTTTCCCAGATAAATGATTAAATACTGTAGGGCCTTCAATTTTTAACATTTATCCAAAAGATTTTTTAAGACATTATTGTCTAGATGTGTTTGAACCTAGAAGGAATATCAATCTTCATTCAGTGTAATGTATGTAGAGGACACTCTGCAGCTGTTTACACATCTGGACTCAGGTGCACATTTTAGGGTGTCAAACACAGGTCCTCCAGTGGATACTTTGGGGTGTCTCCAGGTGGGAAAATTATCCAAAAAAGGTAAGTATTCCAGCCTGAGGAATTAAGGGAATAAATCATGTGTTCAGCTTGGAATTCTGCCCAAACAGACAATTGTCCCCCACTTCCAAGCAATGTTTATCATTCATATTTGTTGGCTCAAATATCTGTGTGCTAAGTATACCTTTTGTTTTATTCTTATAGAGGAGCAAAGAATCGGCAAATATCATGTCCCCAGGGACCGCCCATCTCCAGAACCAAGGGAACAGAGGTCACCACCAGAATATGAGGATGTGGAGGAAGGAGAAGTGGTCGAGATTGAGACCACAACAGGTGAGTGTCTGACACCCCAGATTCAGGTAATCAGACATGTATGCCTGCCTATTTATAATACATGGTGTGTTTTTTTTATTTTTAGGTGAAGTACAGGTTGTGGAAGAACAGTCAGAATCACATCATTTCACCACTGACAGTGCCCAAAGGCTAATCCAGGACATCATGTATTGTAGTCAGGATTTAGAAATGATTCGGAAAAAAACTCGGGATATTGAAGTTAAACTTAAAAACATGATTGATATCCTTGGAAGAATCTAATTTTTCCCAAAATGTCCAACCTTTTATTTTTGCTGTTTAAAAGTTTACAACATTTTCCCCCTCCTGTCCCCCAGTCCCCCTCCTGTCCCCCAGTCCCCCTCCTGTCCCCCTGCTGTCCCCCTGTCCCCTGTTGTCGCCCTGTCCCCCTGTCCCCTGTTGTCGCCCTGTCCCCCTGCTGTCCCCCTGTCGTCGCCCAGTCCCCCTGCTGTCGCCCAGTCCCCCTGCTGTCGCCCAGTCCCCCTGCTGTCCCCCAGTCCCCCTGCTGTCCCCTGTTGTCGCCCTGTCCCTCCTGTCGCCCAGTCCCCTCCTGTCCCCCAGTCCCCCTGCTGTCCCCCAGTCCCCCTGCTGTCGCCCAGTCCCCCTGCTGTCCCCCAGTCCCCCTGTTGTCGCCCAGTCCCCCTGTTGTCGCCCAGTCCCCCTGTTGTCGCCCAGTCCCCCTGTTGTCGCCCAGTCCCCCTGCTGTCGCCCAGCCCCCCTGCTGTCGCCCAGTCCCCCTGCTGTCCCCCAGTCCCCCTGCTGTCGCCCAGTCCCCCTGTTGTCGCCCAGTCCCCTGTTGTCGCCCAGTCCCCCTCCTGTCGCCCAGTCCCCCTCCTGTCGCCCAGTCCCCCCCGCTGTCGCCCAGTCCCCCGCTGTCGCCCAGTCCCCCTGTTATCGGCCAGTCCCCCTCCTGTCGCCCAGTCCCCCTCCTGTCGCCCAGTCCCCCTCCTGTCGCCCAGTCCCCCTGTTGTCGCCCAGTCCCCCTCCTCTCACCCAGTCCCCCTCCTCTCACCCAGTCCCCCTGCTGTCGCCCAATCCCTCTGCTGTCACCCAGTCCCCCTCCTCTCACCCAGTCTCCCTGCTGTCACCCAGTCCCCCTCCTCTCACCCAGTCCCCCTCCTCTCACCCAGTCCCCCTCCTCTCGCCCAATCCCTCTGCTGTCACCCAGTCCCCCTCCTGTCGCCCAGTCCCTCTGCTGTCACCCAATCCCCCTGCTGTCACCCAGGCCTCTGCTGTCACTAGCCCCCAGCTGTCACCCAGTCCCCCTGCTGTCACCCAGTCCCCCTGCTGTCACCCAGTCCCCCTGCTGTCACCCAGCCCTTAAAATATTAAAATGTTGACAACTATGCTCGCTGTGTATGGCAGGTCAATGAGGGGGCAATAAACATCACAGGGGGGTATAGACATAGCCTGTACTAGACTATTTTACGCCCTTTCTATACCGTATAGAAATCATATTTTAGAGGTACATACGTTTTTTTTTTGGGGGGGAGGGCGCAAGTAGCTGGTCTTGCCTAGGGCGCAAAATAGTCTTGCGTGGGCCCCTGCCCCATCAGAGCCAAACAAAGAGTTCTAGCAGTGGGACAAGGGAATCAGGCTGAGTGGGCACAGGCAGTCTAGCGCGCGGCAGCATCTTTGGTTTCTGCCTGCAAGCTGGGCTGTCACCACCTCTCCTGAGCCTCCCTGAGTGACTGAGCGAGCTAAGGCAGACGGTGGCGCAGAAGCTCAAGTTTCCCGATGGCGAGCAGGTCAGGCAAGAGAAGAAACTGTGCTGCCCCTCCCCCTTGAGCCGCCGCTGTCAGAAGAGGGCTCTATTTCTTGCCCATCCCCCTCCACCTGTCAGCAGTGGGGAGATCAGCGGTGTCTCTGGAGAGGAACCAGTGGCAAGTGACATACTAAATCTGGTGACGGGATGGGTGGCAAGTCACACACTGAATCTGGTGACGGGACGGTGGCAAGTGACACGCTGAATCTGGTGACGGGACGGTGGCAAGTGACACGCTGAATCTGGTGGCAGGGGACGGGTGGCAAGTGACACGCTGAATCTGGTGGCAGGGGACATGTGGCAATAGACACGCTGAATTTGGTGACAGGTGACGATGGCAAGTAACACGCTGAATCTGGTGGCAGGGGACGGGTGTCAAGTGACACGCTGAATCAGGTGACGGGACGGTGGCAAGTGACATGCTGAATCTGGTGGCAGGGGACGGGTGTCAAGTGACACGCTGAATCAGGTGACGGGACGGTGGCAAGTGACATGCTGAATCTGGTGGCAGGGGACGGGTGGCAAGTGACACGCTGAATCTGGTGGCAGGGGACGTGTGGCAATAGACACGCTGAATTTGGTGACAGGTGACGATGGCAAGTAACACGCTGAATCTGGTGGCAGGGGACGGGTGTCAAGTGACACGCTGAATCAGGTGGCAGGGGACAGGTGGCAAGTGACACGCTGAACCTGGTGGCAGGGGATGGGTGGCAAGTGACACGCTGAATCTGGTGGCAGGGGACGGGTGGCAAGTGACACACTGAACCTGGTGGCAGGGGACGGATGGCAAGTGACACGCTGAATCTGGTGACAAGTGACAGTGGCAAGTGACATGCTGAATCTGGTGACAAGGGACCGGTGGCAAGTGACACGCTGAATCTGGTGCCAGGGGACAGTAGCAAGTGACACGCTGTAAAGTAGAAACACTGTACTTTCATTCTTGAGAGTAGGTGCGTAAATGGGGGCAAGCTTGTAGGGGCCCCATAGCATTACTTTGCCCAGGGGCCAATGATGCTATTAAGATGACCCTGGGACAGTGACACCTGAGATGTAAGGAGGCACTTCGCTGGCTGGGGACAGTGACACCTGGGAAGTAAGGAAGCACTCCGCTGGCTGGGGACAGTGACACCTGAGATGTAAGGAGGCACTCCGCTGGCTGGGGACAGTGACACCTGAGATGTAAGGAGGCACTCCGCTGGCTGGGGACAGTGACAGCTGAGATGTAAGGAGGCACTCCGCTGGGGACACCTGATGGCATTTGGTGGCAGGCGATGTGGCAAGTGACACACTCAGGGCTCCCACTGATTCTGATTCTGCATTATGGTGAGTTGAAGTATTTCATTTTATATTACAATGTAATAATAGAAATAATGTGCTTCAATCACCCTGACACCATAACAATCATGGTGCCGGGATGATTGAATCGCCAACACCAGGTGTTTGGAATATCTTTATCTGCTGATTGCTAAACTTTCTAGAATACATATATTTCTATTGTGGTGTAGGATCTGGGCCTGCTGTCCCTTCATTCCTCTTTTTTCCTTCCTCTCTCTTCCTTTCTTTGTTTCTCCCTCCATCCCTCATTCATCTCAGACTCTAACCACACCCCTTTGAGTCACGCCCCTTTAATCCACACCCAATAGTACGATTAAACCAAGCCCATACCTTGCCGTGGGGCGCTTTGCGCGCCGCATTTTTCTTTCCCCACTAGGCCACACCTACAGACAAATGTCCACCCCCTAATTTTGATAATACTCCGCCCACCGACAAAAAAATTGTCCAGGTGAGGATGAGAAATGTAAGTTTACTGTTAAGCCTCCCGGCCCCTCGAGTCTGGCCGTGACCCGACACACGCAGCTGCATACAGCAGGAGGCAGGAGCACAGAGCAGAGTTGGCGGGGCAGAACGCTCGAGCGCGCCTGTGAAGGGACATTGTTTTCGGCACATGAGGAGGCTCTGAAGTCTAGACAAGAGGTAGGAAGGGAGTGGGAGACAGACTGTCATCTGCTTTGCACAGTTCATTTTTTTTTTTGGCGGGGGGGGGGACTGTTTACAGGGGGGGTCCCATACAACATTTTGCTATGGGGCCCTATGATTTCTAGTTACGCCCCTGCAGGAGGCCTTTCCCTGAAGTGATCCCCGGTGACGTGCCTGTGGACAGGAGCCAGGTCGGATGGTCGGCGTGCTGGAGGGGTAACGTATGGCAGCCTGTTTATGTGTGTTGTATGTGCCGGTTTCCGTGTGGGTATGGCGGCTGGAGTGCATTTGCGATCCAAATCGCTGCTTTTCCTGTACTGCGCAGCCGTATAGTCTCGATTGAGATCGAGACTTGGTCGGTGCATGCGCAGTACGGACGAATGAAGGCGTTCGCGCATGCACACGAGTGCCGTGGGGGTGACGCTGGCGGCGTCATGACGTCATCCCGGCGGCAGATTTAAATGCCTGGACAGGCTTGCTGCTGCATTCATTCAAAACGAATTGACAGTGTTGCTGTGCTTTACAAAGGTAAGAGGCTTTGATGCCTTATTCCCTATTGCCCTTTTCATTGAATTTAATGTATGGTTTTTGCATTAGAAATGTGATTATATTTAAATTAATTATTTAATTTTAAAATAATTTTTTAGAATTTTAATTATTTATTTAATTATTTTCTATGGGTGTTGTTGCAGCCTGTCCGAATTTGTTATTATGGATGTTTCGCCGCCCCCTTGTAGCCAGCCCTTACGCCGCAGGTAGGAGGGAATTTGGGTTGGTTGGGGTGAAGCATTTTAAAATGGGATTTTTTTCTTTTATTATTATTATTATTTATTTTAGCCCTTCCGTACTGGATCTTCGTCACGCGAAGATAATCAGCACGCAAAGATAATGTACAATCTGGGTCAAGACATGACCATTCAAGGTCAAGTTCTGGACGTCCTAAGTCCTCTTCCAGACACCGCTTTGAGAAATCAAGGTCTGGGTCTCGGCACTATTCCCACCACCATTCTGGTCATTCAGAAGGAAGATCATGCTGAAGATGTAGAGCGAAAGTGCCAGAAGACAAATCGCTATGCGATGTATGTTTTTCCCGAGCTGCAAAGGAAAGGGATGCTAATGACCAGCAAGTGGAGGCCTTGGTCAGGAAAGTTATTTGGGAATCCCTGAACAAATCAGATTCCGCTCATGCAGCTATTCCTCCCTGTAAGGAAGCTTAAGGTCCAGAGGACCATAGCCAACCTCTTTGGACATGGCCACAAGAGTAAACTAGACCCTATAGTAAACAGAATAATCTGCATTCTGAAGAACCAACTAAAACTTCATAAGAGGTCCTGGATGAATTTCAAAGATTAAAGGCCACGCATTATTCTGCCCAAAATCATTTCCCCCAAACCCTTCTTCCTACCCGTGCTGTATACTGCTCATGAAAAAGATGTGTACATAACGTTTTTTGAATCCACTCCAATCCGCTCCAGTCCGGACAGGGTGATGCAGAAGCTCCGGCTCTCCTACAGTGGTGTGAAAAAGTGTTTGCCCCCTTCCTCATTTCCTGTTCCTTTGCATGTTTGTCACACTTAAGTGTTTCGGAACATCAAACCAATTTAAACAATAGTCAAGGACAACACAAGTAAACACAAAATGCAATTTGTAAATGAAGGTGTTTATTATTAAAGGTGAAAAAAAATCCAAACCATCATGGCCCTGTGTGAAAAAGTGATTGCCCCCCTTGTTAAAACATACTATAACTGTGGTTGTCCACACCTGAGTTCAATTTCTCTAGCCACACCCAGGCCTGATTATTGCCACACCTTTTCACAATCAAGGCATCACTTAAATAGGAGCTGCTTGACACAGTAAGGTCCACCAGAATATCCTTAAAAGCTACACATCATGCCGAGACACAAAGAAATTCAGGAACAATTGAGAAAGAAAGTAATTGAGATCTATCAGTCTGGAAAGGGTTATAAAGCCATTTCCAAAGCTTTGGGAATCCAGCAAACCACAGTGAGAGCCATTATCCACAAATGGCGAAGACATGGAACAGTGGTGAACCTTCCCAGGAGTGGCCGGCCGCCCAAAATTACCCCAAGAGCGCAGCGACGACTCATCCAAGAGGTCACAAAAGACCCCACAACAACGTCCAAGGAACTGCAGGCCTCACTTGCCTCAGTTAAGGTCAGCGTTCATGCCTCCACCATCAGGAAAAGACTGGGCAAAAATGGCCTGCATGGCAGAGTTCCAAGGAGAAAACCACTGCTGAGCAAAAAGAACATCAAAGCTCGTCTCAATTTCTCCACAACACATCTTGATGATCCCCAAGACTTTTGGGACAACATTCTGTGGACCGATGAGACAAAAGTGGAACTCTTTGGAAGGTGTGTGTCCAAGTATATCTGGCGTAGAAGGAACACTGCATTTCAGAAAAAGAACATTATACCAACAGTAAAATATGGTGGTGGTAGTGTGATGGTCTGGGGCTGTTTTGCTGCTTCAGGACCTGGAAGACTTGCCGTGATAAAAGGAACTATGAATTCTGCTGTCTACCAAGAGATCCTGAAGGAGAATGTCCGACCATCTGTTCGTGTACTCAAGCTGAAACGAACTTGGGTTCTGCAGCAGGACAATGATCCTAAACACACCAGCAAGTCCACCACCGAATGGCTGAAGAAAAACAAAATGAAGACTTTGGAGTGGCCTAGCCAAAGTCCTGACCTGAATCCTATTGAGATGTTGTGGTATGACCTTAAAAAGGCCGTTCATGCTCGAAAACCCTCTAATGTAACTGAATTAGGACAATTCTGCAAAGATGAGTGGGCCAAAATTCCTCCAGGACGCTGTAAAAGCCTCATTGCACGTTATCGCAAACGCTTGGTTGCAGTTGTTGCTGCTAAGGGTGGCCCAACCAGTTATTAGGTTTAGGGGGCAATCACTTTTTCACACAGGGCCATGATGGTTTGGATTTTTTTTCACCTTTAATAATAAACACCTTCATTTACAAATTGCATTTTGTGTTTACTTGTGTTGTCCTTGACTATTGTTTAAATTGGTTTGATGTTCTGAAACACTTAAGTGTGACAAACATGCAAAGGAACAGGAAATGAGGAAGGGGGCAAACACTTTTTCACACCACTGTATGTCATGGAGCAGCTGCTGCAGGGGAGGGAAGGGACCACCAACAATAGATGGGCAATGGAAGCTCAAGAAGAGCCAGAGAAATTGTCAGTTGAGGAATGTAGAAGTTTAATTCAGAGTTATCAAGTGTACCAAGAATTATTCCTATGGCATTTTTATTTGTTTTCTTTTAAGAATATGTTAAGTGGTGGATGCCATTTTACTTAAAAAAAAAAAAAAAAAAAACTTGACAGATTTCCATCTTTGGCATGATTTCTATGATCGTTCTGCTGGTTCTATCTAAAATGTTATGATAAAGGAGAGGCTTCTGTTCTCCAATATGGAGTCCCGGGATGTATCCTTATACATATAGAGCTGCTTGCATGAAGATTTGTTTTGACCACTTTTGGAGGTCCATGTGGGTCTCTCCCTTTATATGATAGAGATATTCCATTTGATGGTGATTTTACCTGATCTTGCCTAATGGTGTGTTTTTAAGAATAAGCAACTTGAGTTCCACCATATTGATTCCATTAACATGTACTCCTGAAGAAGAGTATATGAAATGCGTTGAGTTTACTTGTGAATTCTCTTGGATGATTACATCTATGTGTGCCTGAATTAGACATATTTTATGCCTGGCAGAATCCTCCGCCTTTGTGTCTTTAATTGATGTCAAAATAAAATTTCTTGATTTTATGTCAGTATTATTGATTTTTCTATGTACTGTATCTATACACAAAATCCACGACTACCCAATTTTTGTTTGTAATGTACATCTGCTTGGTAGGTTCCTCCATATATCTGGATGATCCAGTGGAGGATATGACCCATTACAGGTTCCTTCATAATAAGGGGTCTTGTGCACATTAGCTTTCAAATAAACCAGATCTTTGGCTTAATTGATGAGTTATGTTTGGGCCTGTGAGACCTTTGCCTCTCTTCTCATTGACCATACTAACACAGTGATTATTGCAATATGTTGGGGATTTCACTTGACCATGCGATTGAGTGTGGGCTACTTGTTTTCCTCTTGCAACTAGTTTGGATATAATTTGTTAAATACTTTTTATAAGTGCCAAATAGGATTGTTATAGCCTCTTATAAGATGTTTTTTTTAGGTGGAGTTTTTTATTTATGTTTATGTGATGATTGGGGGTATTTTATTGATTGGCCCAATAATGCCCCTTGCATGATAAGTATAGATTCATTTCATTGTGTAAACAACCTAGCATTAGCTTTCTTTAAGGGTTAGAATTGATTATAATTCTCAGTGAAAGTATCGATGTCTATTAATGTGGATATATTATATGGATTGCCAATTTTTTTCCAAGTTTGATGTAAAGACTGACACCACAGAGGTTAAGTTCTGCCCCCTGACATCTAATATTCTGTTATTGTTCTTACAACAGGACATGTGACTGAACAGTGATAGTTAATTAGCAGGAAGCAGAGGATCCATATATAATGAGCAAAGATGATTATCCTAAATACATATGCAATAAAAACTATATGAATAAACAAGTATTTTCTTTTATATTTAAATACACATGGATTAAGTTACTTAACCCCTTAGAGCCGACCCCCGCTGGCCCTATAAGGGGTTTAGAATGCTGGGAGGTGGGGCTTATGGTCATGTGACTGGCTGTCACGGAGGTCACATGATCGTAAAGCTCCTGATTGCAAGCAGCGAACGGGAGCTTTCTGTTAGCCACCGGTAACCGTTCCGGGAGCGCGCAGGGTGCGCTCGCGACACAGCTCTATCGGCACTATTGCATGCAAATATGCAGATGCTCGGTGCCAAGGCCTGGCCACCAAGAGACCGCATATTTGTGTGCGCTCAGTGTGAAGAGGTTAAAATAGAGCTAAACTCAGTTATAAAATTCCTATAATATGTAGCACTAACCCCCGAAGGAGCTGCTGGTTTTATTTGGACTTAATGTTACCTCACCTGCTTGCGTCTCCGTCTTGAGGGTCCCGTGGAAGATGGCCCAAAGAATGTTGAAACTGACACTGAATCCTCTTTTAGGTTATTTATTTAAAGTAAAGATAAAGTCTCTCAATAAAGGGTAGAGGGTTAGGGGTGAGTTCAGGCACTTGATAATGCAGGTTCAAGTTCTCTTTTAAGATCCAGAAGACAATATTTCCTCTCACTGGATCCAGCCACCACCGGATAAGCCCCTCTCACTGGACCTAGCAGCCGGTGGGCCACAGACGTGTGAATTTAACCTTAAGCGTCAACTGAGAGATTGAAGAATATTTCCATACAATACCAGTCTCTTTTAACCGAACCGCCGGTACTGTAGGTATAGTGATCCGGGTTGCGTCCTTCAACTAAGTCTCCTGGCTCCTTCAGAGAAACCAGCCTTGCGCACGGTCTTCTCCTGAAAGAGTCCTCCCCTGGGTCCTCCAGTTTCTGGGCCTCTCCCTTAAGATGAGACGGCACCGGACCATCCCTGGATCAATAGGCTCCAAGATCCACTCGGGCCTATCCTCTCAGTTGCGTTGTTTCGGGCCAGCCAGCCCCGAGACACAGGATGCATAGTCCCGTACCCCAGGCCAGGAGGAGGGCCATGGGGCTGGGTCAGGAGGGACCCGGAAACAAACAGACAGAAGAACTCCCCTCCATGCTGATGTCGGTACCTTAACCACTATCTGACCGCCCACCGTCAAATGACGGCGGAGCGGTGCAGCTACTGTGGCGGGCCGCCGTCATATGACGGCGCTCGCTTTTTGGCCACTAGGGGGCGCGCGCGCGCCGCGGGAGGCGCGCGCGCGCCCGCCGCGTAGCTGAGGACCTGATGCGCGTGCCCGGCGGTCGCGATGACCGCCAGGCACCCGCGATTGCCCGGTAATCGAGCAGGACGTGGATCGGTGTGTGTAAACACACCGATCCACGTCCTGTCAGAGGAGAGGAGACCGATGGTGTGTCCCTTGTACATAGGGACACCGATCGGTCCCCTCCCCCAGTCAGTCCCCTCCCCCCACAGTTAGAATCACTCATATAGGGTACATTTTAACCCCTGCAGCGCCCCCTAGTGTTAACCCCTTCCCTGCATGTCACATTTATACAGTAATCAATGCATTTTTATAGCACGGATCGCTGTATAAATGTGAATGGTCCCAAAAATGTGTCAAAAGTGTCCGATATGTCCGCCGCAATGTCGCAGTCATGATAAAAATCGCAGATCGCCGCCATTACTAGTACAAAAAAAATAATAATAAAAATGCTATAAATCTATCCCCTATTTTGAAGACGCTATAACTTTTGCGCAAACCAATCAATATACGCTTATTGCGATTTTTTTTACCAAAAATATGTAGAAGAATACGTATCGGCCTAAACTGAGGAAAAAATGTGTTTAAAAAAAAAAAAATTGGATATTAAATTATAATAAAAAGTAAAAAATATTATGTTTTTTCAAACTTGTCGCTCTTCTTTTGTTTATAGCGCAAGAAATAAAAAACGCAGAGGTGATCAAATACCACCAAAATAAAGCTCTATCTGTGGGGAAAAAAATGATAAAAATGTTATTTGGGTACAGCGTTGCATGACCGCGCAATTGTCATTCAAAATGCGACAGCGCTGAAAGCTGAAAAATGGCTTGGTCAGGAAGGGGGTGTTCGTGCCTGGTAGGCAAGTGGTTAAATACCATCTCCCAGAATTCACAGCAGAAAAACACTCCCACTGGGCTGGTTCCGAGCAATAGGTGGCATTCAATACATCCAGCTAGACTGCGTTTCTACTCTTGCCGGCGGTGACAGCGACACCTACGGTCAAGGAGAACCCAGTGCAACCCAGCTGGACTGGCACAGAAACCAGTAATTTAGAGAAATTAGCCTGAAGCCTAACTGTGGCTTCAGGCAACCTAATTTTGAAAAATATTAGTGCCTGCTCATCAGGAGCCAGCGCTACAAATACCTTTAAATTTGTGATGCAAGTTGCTTTCAGTCTTTTTAAATTGGAATCTTTCATTAACATAATGAATGAATATCTGAGGATCCTGCCATTAAGGTCCCTGTTCAGAAAGTTTCTGTTTTGTGGTCACACATGCTCTTGGTTGAGACTATAAATGACTGTGCTGAAACAGATTGCAAGGTTAAAGTCCACCGCTGTCATTGCAGTCCATCATTATCTAAAGCAATGTATGCCCTGGCCCAGTGGATGTGAGGCTCTGCAGGGGAGATATATCGGAATATGGATTTTAGAAGGGGACCCCCAGATATCTGCCTCCAGATGAATGAGTACCCCTTTTTACCTATTCACCAAAAAATGTAAACGGAAATAAAAAGAATTAAACTCTAGAAAAAAATGTATTTATATTAAAGACAAAATAATGTCACACGATGTAAATCCAACAACAATCAAGTAAACGACACCCTACGGCCTTCCAACATGATGATCTGCCAACAGGACAATGCTGCCATGATACAACTCCTATCACAAAAACAGGTCCCTGGCACTGCTGGAATGTAAACTACAGTGTCGGGGAACCTGGGTGACATCATTGACCAAATATGATCATGACCATATTTAGTCAATGACAGCACCAGAGATCCCAGCCACTTTGTTTACAAACAGAACAAAGCCAGTGAATAACTGTCATTTAGCGACAGTAGTTTTAAAGGAGTCCATCTTACTGGTGCACAACTTCACATGCAGGTTTAAGTCACCCCCAAGCATAGTATTTAATCCTTTCACTGCCATAGCGTTTTTGAGCACACATGTTTAACCACTAGGCATCCACACTATAGCCGAAAGCTGCAGCGCGGACACCAATTGCCGGGAGGGCGTCCCTGGACATCCTCCTGTTTACTTCCGCAATGCGCGCTCCCGCGGGCGCTGTGTCCCTTGGACACAGCCAGTCACAGATCACTGTAAATGGCCAATCACAGCGGCCGTTTACAGCGTGAACTGCGTGTCCAATGAGAGAGACAGCGTGTGAGGAGGGAGAGATGAACCGCTGCAGCATATGGGCATAAAGTGCCCATAGCAAATGTCAGTGCCATGTGTCCCCACTGCCACCTGTCAGTGCCATCTGTCCCCAGTACCACCTGTCCCCAGTGCCATCTGTCCCCAGTGCCACCTGTCAGTGCCATCTGTCCAAAGTGCCACGTATAAGTGCCAGCTGTCATCAGTGCCACATAGTGCCATCTATCATCAGTGCCACATCAGTGTCACGTGTCATCAGTGTTCTAGTTCTTGCGGGCACGCTCCCGTGATACAGCCGGCGGCTATAGCCACTCACTGTCCTCTCCGACGCGTTGCGTCACTGCACTAGTGACTTAATCATGGGGGGATACCCATGATTAAGTCACGTGTGCAGTGACGCAATGCATCGGGGGAGGAGCTTATTAACGTCACTTCCGTTCACGGCCACAACCGGAAGGCTTTACCTTTTAGATCCGTTTTTTTGTTTGGCCTGTGTTGCCGTTTTTATTGTTATATTTTTGATAAATAAACGCAGGAATTTTTTAAAAACTATATCACACCATGGAGAATCTTCTTTTCTGTTCCTGATCCTCTGGACCTGGAGACATTCTTTTGCAGGATAAAAGGTTGCCGAGATTAAAGGAAGGTTGCAGTGAATCCTTGCCCTGGACCCACCAAGGAGGAGAAAGTGACCGCACTGTTGTCCATTGATGCACCATTTGACCCGTGGAGGTCTTCCTTGAAGGTGAGAGGCTGGTACCACTGGGGGAGGATTTTGAACGTATTCATAGTAGTATTTTAGATTGGACCCCCTTACCCATCCTTGTTCCCCTCATCTTTGCTTGATTATACAGAATTAAGAGACTGAACATTTCCCTAAAATTATCAAACCACTTTTTGGATGCACTTTTTTATGGGAGCATTTTTTTAGACTATTTTTTGATCCACTTTATTAATGAAGTATGGTTCTTTCTAATTAAATGAATTGAACAATATGAAGATGTGATCCACTTTATCCACTGGACTTTATTGCACTTTATTTACTGGACCAGATTTATTTGTATTTTGAAGGTTCTATTTACCATTATATAACTTTGGTATTAACTGTTTGTGTCAAGACACAGTTTCAGTAGGAATTAGTGTTATTTTAACACATTTGCACTATATGGCATATAGCATTGCAAAATCCTTCCTTGCCTCTCATCATTCATGTCATTTAACATCTAGTAAGTATGCTGCGATGCCCATATTGGCACACCTTGCCCTTGGCTGCAGTAAGCCAGCAGCGGACATCTTGGTACACCCAGCCCATATAGTCCAGGTTGGGTGTAAAAGATGTCCGCTGCTGGCTTACTGCAGTGGAGTGCAGGGTGTACCAAGATGAGCATCATGATGTTTACCCTCCGATGGAGACAAGGAACGTCACTTCATGTACTGAATGTGGTGGCTCTGGTGACCGTTTTGGACGGAATATGCGGGCGGTGCCCTGCATCCCTGCCCCGGCCAGCTTACCCCTGTGTTCCACTGCTGCCAGACCGATCTCCACTCTGCCCTCTCCGCCCGTTGACTTCCTGTTCCAGGTATCGGATCTGGCATCGGGAGCATTTGTGCGAGTAGAAGTACTTGCAGAAATGCTCGGTATCGGTCCCGATACTAGTATCGGTATCGGGACAACCCTAGTGGAAACGTCAGAAATATTCAAGCTGCAGTCTTTGCTCCCCCCACCTACTAGATTCTAGAACTATCTACAAAGTTCCAGAAAATAGGAGTAGGTAACAGGACCACAGCCCTTTGAGTACTGCATAGTGAAAACACAAATTAACTCCTGCTACTCTGCCTACAGAGGAGCCAAACTAAATGTACCTCACTTAGTAACTAGGAGGGTGCTACACAAATATCACAATAAATGAAACCATCCAAATAAAATAAAGTGCTTTTTAATAATAAAATGGACAAATATCAAATAAAGTAATTTTTGTGCTAAAACGTCTGCTGTGCCTCCAATAATAAAGGGCCTAGTGCTGTGCAAGCTGCAAACACTGAGCTTCAATAGTCCTCTAGATTCCTCTTTAGTGTTCCACTCCACCATTGTGCCTCCACCAACACTTAGGAAAACTCACCAAAAATCCTTGCTGCTTGTTTATATAAATCTCTGGACAGATGTTCAAACTTTCTTTTTAGTTTTTATTTTGGTTGTACTTATACAGAATATGCTACTTCTTTGACAATGTAGAATAAATTGAGAATGTAACACAACCTTTTTTAAAATTGCTTTTTAAAGTGGGGTGCCCCTTAAAAAAAAATTTTTTTTTAAAGTCAGCAGCTACAAATACTGCAGCTGCTGACTTTTAATAATCGGACACTTACCTGTCCCAACCAAGCCCCCGCTCATTCCCCGCTCATTCCCCGCTCCGCTCGACGGCGCCGGCATTCTTACTGTGAAGCCACAGCCGGGCAACCACTGCAAATGCGCGAGCGGCGCTGTGCGCCGTGATACGCCGCACAGTCATCTGGGACCTGTCACGTGTCCCAGATGACTGACTGCGCCGAAGGGAAGTGATGTCACCAGCCCGGGCACTGAAGGAGGCAGACTATATGGGACCCCCTAGCAACAGGCATTTAGAGGTGAGTTACAAAAAAAATTCCAATTATTTAATTTTAGGAATTTTAAGCAATTTATTTTTTTTGGGGGGGAAACACCCCTTTAAGTTGCATTAAAAAATAAAAACTCTCCCTTCTGAACATTTGCATTGATACATGTCCCCCATGGCACCATGGCAGTGTCCAGCTACCCTCTCCCTTTTCAATAAAAGCTTACAAACCTTTAAACAAGACCAAAAAAAAAAAAAGATTTGGCTCCCATAGACTTTGAGAGAATTCATCAATCTGTTAAACATTTATGGATTGCGCTCATTACTAACTGTCACCCACAACATGGTGCAAGCTTGTGGGTCCTATAGCAGCCTACTTGTGATGTATATAGCAAAGTAGTCATTAGCAGACCAGGGAAGAAATATTTCATCTGAGTTGCTGGGAATTCATGGTTAACTGTCCATGCCAGACTGAATCCTGGAGTCAAATAAAAAATGGATGCTATTTGAATGTGACCCTTCAGGTCTGGTATGCATTTTAAGGGTGTAGATCAGGGGTAGGCAACTTCAACCCTTCGGCTGTTTTGAAACTACAAGTCCCATGAGAAATTGCAAGACCCTGACAATCACAGGCATGACTCTAAAGCCCCATACACACGCGCGGATTATCCGAGGACCAGGTCCGTCGGACCATGTCCGTCATACTTTGTCTGATGTTGGTTTTGCGTACACACGGTCGGACAAAGTTGTCGGAAAATCCGATCATTCTGAACGTGGTGACGTTTGTTGCCTACGACGGGACTACGTAGAGGCTAGTAGCCAATAGCTTTGGTCTTGTAATGTGATCTGAGCATGCGTAGCACTTTGTCCGGTCGGACAACCGTACACACGATCGGATTTGGTGTGATCGGACCGTGTTGTCGGCAAATCTATCCAGCAGGAGATAAGACTTTGTCCGTCGGACAATCCGACGTACACTGTCCGATGGTGCATACACACGGTCTGATTTTTCAACAACATTGTCCGATCGGACAGAATCCATGAAAAAATCCGACCGTGTGTATGGGGCTTTAGAGGCAAAGGCATGATGGGCAGGGGCGGACTGACCATTCGGCCACTCGGGCCACTAGGGGGCCCCATCAGGGTTGCCAGCCTCAGTAAAACCAGGGACAGTATGTAAAAATCTGTGTTTTTTTTACATCTGTTTCTGAAATGTCCCTTACCGACATAATTTTGGTCTAAAAATCCCGAGATTATAGCTGCCCCACCTCTCCAGTACCTTCTCAGCCAATAGAAACATGTCTGTGTATACTGTGTGTACATGTATGTGTATATTGTGTGATTGTATACTGTGTATGTGTATACTGTGTGGCCCCATAATCTCTGATTGGATGGGGGCCCCATAATCTCCTATTGTCCGGGGGCCCCATGAGTTGTCAGTCCGGCCCTCATGTGGGATTTGTAGTTTCACCACAGCTGGAGGGCCGAGGTTGCCTACCCCTGGTGTAGATGCAGGGCCGGGACAAGGGGTGGGCAGGAGGGGCGGCTGCCCCTGGCGCAATGGTATATTGCAGGGGTAGGGGGCACCCTGAGCCTAACCCTAAGGGAAAGGGGGGCGCAGTTTGGCATCTTTGCCCTGGGCACTGGATGACCTTGTCCCGGCACTGTGTAGATGTTAATCAAGAGAAAGATCAAGCAAAAAAAGAAACAAAAACAAGGTATATAATTTGGGGGGCCCCACACTTATTTTTTTACCATGTGTGGCACATCTACTTTATATTAGACCCTATATAGAATACAAGTTTGTTGTAGATGAAGGGAATACCTGGCTGTTTGTTTGACAAAGTCAGTAAGTATTTAGTCCATTTTTTGTAAGCGAAAGAGAAGGGTTTTGGTGTATAGAATTCCAGGCAGTTAAATACTGAGGTGGTTATCTTCTAAAGCGTATTATCATGAATAAGATTTCACAAAAGGGATGCACTGAGCTTTATTATTACAGAACCACAATGAGATGTAATTGCATGCCTTAAAGAGAGATTTTTTTAAAATAAATCTTATTGAGAAGGTTGACGTTTCCAATTCCCAGAATGTGAAGAGGAGAGTATTACATAAGAAAGCTCTTTAATACCACTGCTAGTCCAGCAAACGACTCTGGGTGACTGTGCAGTTCTTTCAATTTGGGATTATTTCACAGTGGGGCTCTTGGTGACAGATAGGATTGAGTCTTTGATAGTAATTCTTAATATTTTATTCAGGAGAAGGCTGAGATAGATATCTGTACACAATAAATGTTAATGCTATACCTTACAAAATAAACTATTATAATTTGTATTTTTATTATTTTCACAGACCTCAGGCAGGTCACTTCAGTCCAATGGTCAGTGGCTTAAAGCGGTTAAAAAAAAACTTCCCCTTCAAGGCAATGTCATAATGTGCTAGTATGCATCGCATACTAGCACATTATAAGAGACTTACCTTAAAACGAAGCCCTCCAGTGCCGCGCTGTCACCGCTGAGAGGGTTTCCATCTTCACCCGGTCTTCCTTCTGGGTTCATGTCCTCCGGCTACATGAGTGGCTGGGGGCACGGTGATGTCACTCCCGCACATGTGCGTGGGAGCCACCGTTTACGACATGGGCTCCGAGGGACCTTCCACCACTAGTAAGTAGTTATAGGAAGAGACCCTTTATAGTGCAGTTTAGACAGAGGAATCTGCAGCTAGCACACTTCTGCCATGTAAGGATTGAGTATGCCCCATGGTTTTGAGAAGTGGGATTTATCTTTCATTCTATGAATAGTGTAGGACCCACTGAAAATGCGGTACTTTGACGCAGTATTGGGCTTAAGCGCGGTATGGCCATATGGTGTAACTAAATTCCAATATTTAATTATTAAGATCAGGTATTTTTAAGTAGCCTTGCAAGTTTTAAAAGCAACCCTTTTTTTTTGTATGTGTGCACTATTCTTTATGGTTCAATTTGTATATTGATCTTTATAGCAGCATCAACCTTAGAAATGTATGTTTTGGGTGTGCCCCCCAACCCATTGTTTGTCTGAAGGACCTTCAGAGTGCATGGATGCCACCGGCTGCATGCAGCGTGCATAACTCCTAAACAGTGCCAGTTTAACCACTTCAGCCCTGGAAGGATTAATGACCAGGCCATTTTTTGCAATACGGCACTTTGTCGCTTTAACTGACAATTGTGCTGTCGTATAATGCTGTAACCAAACAAAATTGATGTCCTTTTTTTCACACAAATGGAGCTTTCTTTTGGTGTTATGTGATCACCTCTGTGGTTTTTTATTTTTTGCACTATAAACAAAAAATAACCGATAATTTTGAAAAAAAAAATCAATATTTTTTTACTTTTTGCTATAATAAATATCCCCCCAAAAAATGTAAAAAAATGATTTCTTCATCAGTTTAGGCCAATATGTATTCTGCTACATATTCTTGGTAAAAAATTGCAATAAGTGTATATTGATTGGTTTGTGCAAAAGTTATAGCATCTACAAAATAGGGGATAGATTTATGGCATTTTTGTTATTAGCATTTTTTTATATTACTAGTAATGGCGGTGATCAGCGATTTTTAGCAGGACATTGCAGTGGACAGATTGGACACTTTTGACACTTTTTTGGGACCAGTATATAGTGATCAGTGCTATAAAAATGCACTGATTACTGTATAAATGACACTGGCAGGGAAAAGGTTAACACTAGGGGGCAATTAAGGGGTTAAGTGTGTCCTAGGGAGGTGTTTCTAACTGTGGGGGGGAGTGTACTGACTGGAAGTACAGAGAGATCACTGTTCCTGATCACTAGGAACAGACAATCTCTCTCTGCTTCCTTGTC
This sequence comes from Lithobates sylvaticus, assembly GCA_028564925.1. Classification (NCBI taxonomy): domain Eukaryota; kingdom Metazoa; phylum Chordata; class Amphibia; order Anura; family Ranidae; genus Lithobates; species Lithobates sylvaticus. Next base: position 80,176,958 of record CM053037.1, read on the forward strand.
AGAAAGGGGATCTGCTGTGTTTACACTGGCAGATCCCTGTTCTAGCACTACGGAGACATCGTGGATAGCCGGCGGACATTGCAACCACCGACCACGTGTATCAGCTCTGCCCGCCGACCCAGGCGCGTGCCCACTGTATCTATTACAGAAAGCGCCGTACCGTCACAGCGATTTGCGCAATAGAGCCTCCCTGCCGCAGTATAACTGCAGCGGCTGGTCGTCAAGTGGTTAAGAGATATTTACAGTACCTACAGGTAAAATTTATTTAAACAAAGTGGGGGACATATTTTTCCAGGGCAATGAATGTGGTGCCCTTGGGATCCCTACTGTGCTTTAAAGCATAATGTTTAGAAACATTATGCTTATATAATGTATATATATGTATATATTAGCTATGTGCTCCCCCAATCTAATATGCAACAAGCGGGTGGTACGCCCCTCATATTCCAAACCACAAGGTCACCTAAGAAGATAAACAACACATTTAGTCATACAAGAGATGAAGGATTTTATCTGATAAGCTCCTGTGCCCACAGAAGTGAATTCTGTGATCCTTCTTCCTCTTACTAATTCTACAAGCCTGACAATTGCCACAACGATAATAACCCTTCAAATCCCCAAATAAAATGAGAGGGTCTAATATATTGGGTCCCACTGTGTTTCTCAAGTTTGGGGCTCCCCTAAAAATAACCTGAGGTTGGTCTGGTAACTGAGGGCCCAAAATACAGTCATTCTGGCCATTGTGGCCAATGTCTCTTGAGTATTCTTTTGACCGCCCAATGCTGACTCGAAAATGTAGTGAAAAAAGCTGAGCCAAATTTATCAGAGTGGCCAACATTCTGAGGATTGTCACCAATCAATTGTTGGTGGTCACGATTGCCCACTTCCTGTATGGTAAATTTAGGGCTTTCTCATCATACCCCTTAGCTAGAAACCTATTTTTCAGGCTAGAAGCCTCTTTCAAATAATCGTCTAAATGGGTACAATTCCATAGAAACACGAGTCCAACAGAATGTATCAATTTCTGTCGGTCTGTTTAAAAAAAGTGGATATTATACGATAATCCTCCCCTCTTGGATTGAGATTTTCAAATCTAAAAAGTGAATCTCCGTGGGACTCACCTCATGGGTGAGGATTATCCCTCTATCATTATTGTTCAAATATCCAAGAAAACAATTCACCGAATGAAAATCACCCTCCCATATGAATTTTGTTCATAATGAATGACCCTAAAAACGCAAAAAAAAAAAAAAAAAAAAATCGTAAGAAACGAAAACAAACACATTTTTCGATAGTGCACATGTATACTAGATGATGCTATCAACTCATTATGCGATTTAAAAGAGCCTTATGAATTTAGAGTGGTTAATTAATTATCAATGTAGTAATATCTATCACCTTTTTTTAATATGTACAGTATCTCACAAAAGTGAGTACACCCCTGACATTTTTGTAAATATTTTATTATATCTTTTCATGTGACAACACTGAAGAAATTACACTTTGCTACAATGTAAATTAGTGAGTGTACAGCTTGTATAACAGTGTAAATTTGCTGTCCCCTCAAAATAACTCAACACACAGCCATTAATGTCTAAAACGCTGGGCACAAAAGTGAGTACATTTCCAGTAAAATTTCCAAATTGGGCCCAAAGTGATTTTGTGTGGCCACCATTATTTTCCAGCACTGCCTTAACCTTCTTGGGCATGGAGTTCACCAGAGCTTCACAGGTTGCCACTGGAGTCCTCTTCCACTCCTCCATGATGACATCACGGAGCTGGTGGATGTTAGAGACCTTGCGCTACTCCACCTTCGGTTTGAGGATGCCTCAGAGATGCTCAATAAGGTTTAGGTCTGGAAACACGCTTGGCCAGTCCATCACCTTTTGCCCTCAGCTTCTTTAGCAAGGCAGTGGTCATCTTGGAGGTGTGTTTGGGGTCATTATGTTGCGTGTATGAGCCCTGGAATCTGACTTTAGATTCTCTATTGCAATCTCTGAAAATGTTTTAGGATCAATCACTTTATAGTACATGCAACTAGAGAGGTCAGCAATGTTTTACTGCTTGTAAGGAATATGCAAAAATTAATAAAGTACGTGTTATGTCGCTTGTTAATGTGTGTTAAGGCAGCCCCATTGAAATGAATGAGATACCAACGCATTCTAAAGTACCAAAAATTGGATGTGACCCTTTCTAATGCAACACACCACAATGCACTACACACATACATACGTTGCACTGTACACAACACAGATGCATCGCCCTACTGCACTGGGGTGCCATTGATGCATGTTATGTCCATTACTGTGAATTGTGGTAATGTGCACGTTAACATGACATGAAAATCTAAACGGACCCTTAATACCCATAGTCTGGGCACTTTAAGAAACTCTGATGACATACATGATGCAGGCGTTCATATGTTGTTCTTCCTTTTTTATGACATTTCAATTATAGTTTTTTTTTATGTTCTAAAAGCATAATCATGTGCTTTGTTTTTCTTTCTAAATCTCTTCATTCATCCATGAAAAAAGACAATCAGGAATAGTGGGAAAATGATTTTGCCTACTCCTAATAATAGAAAGGTATAGAGATTGTAACCTCCCACGTCTCCTCCTGACGTCACCCCAGCTCCAATCTAATTACAAAACAAACTGTGCGCTAACATCACCTTCACATTGCTCTGCTATTGTCCTGGCTGACAAATTCATAAACGAAATGGAGGATGGATTAAGTGGGCAGAATAAATGTATTACAACAGAGAGTGAAGAAAACATTTTGTATATTGAAAAGAACAGTTTAAATACTGTAAATCCCCATTAACATAGATTGTAGTTGCAGTTGCTTTCTGCTTGATTACATGGAAAGATATGTTGACTCTTGTTGGGGGGGAGGGGGGGAGTGCACCGTATATTTATTCATATAATGTGGGTTTAGGGAAAATGGCTTCTGCCATCTGCTTACTAATAAAGACATTTTAATTGATGAGGGTTTTCTAATAAATCTATGGCTACAGCTTACACTGGATTATGAAGGTGGCCTGATCATTAAATGTAAGGGATCGGCCTGAACAATGCAGCTTTTTATAGTCATATTTTAAAGTTAATATATGCTTTTGTCCATGCAAACAACAAGTTCATCTTTTCCCCATTACTGACTTACCATGTCTTGTTCTGTGCTGTGCCTCTATATAAAGGCGACCATAATGATAGAGGCAGAACTTTGTTTTTTCATGTCAGAGTCTTCAGCGAAGAGAGTAAGTAGAACAGTAATGACATCACCAAATCTCACTGCATCTCCTGAGACTAGTGGTCAGAGGCAGCAGAGCCCTGGTGCCCAACACACAGCCCACCGGCCCTCTCTGTGCATTCTGTGGGCTATTAGGCACCATAAAGGCAGTAGACTGACAGCAGGGTGCAGAGCACTGGAACATTGTGTCTGTCCCAGCACTGAAAGGAGGACTGTACTGTGAGCCAGAGTTATTTCTGTCCAAACTACAAGTAAAGTGTGATAGGTAAGTGATTACCAATGCTGTGGGGATGGGGGGAATTACTTTTACTTCCATCACCACCAAAGCACCACCAAAGCAAGGGGGTTAGTCTTTGCTGCCATCACCACCAAAGCACCACCAAAGCAAGGGGGTTAGCCTTCGCTGCCATCACCACCAAAACACCACCAAAGCAAGGGGGTTAGCCTTCGCTGCCATGACCACCAATGCAGGGGGCAGGGGGTTGACTTTCACTGCCATTACTAGGAAGAGGGGGGGTTAACCTTCACTGCCATGACCACCAATGCAGAGGGTGGGGGGTTTGGGGGGTTGACTTTCACTGCCATGACTACCAATGTCAACCACCCCAACCTATAACTGGTCTTTGTAGCAAGGAGCACATGGAAGGGCGACGCATGTCAAAAAATAACAAAAATTTCAAGCTCACTTACCATCCAGCCTGCAACAAAAAATGAATTGGAGCACATATATAATAATGAACAGATTAAAGGCCGGTATGCCTGGTGGGAACCCACATGGGGCACACTGGATACCTTCGCTGCCATTGTGCTATTGCTGTGTGCCTAGTACATTCCTGTACTTTTAAGGAGGGGTAGGCTATGCGGTTTAACATGCTTTAACATGCTTTGAAGGAGAAATATTTTTTTTTAGGGTTACAACCTCTTTAACTCTTTTTCCCGTGAACACCAGATGTTCAGGTAAGCACGACTAAAAGTTGTGAACTGCAAGTACTCGGGTAAGAATTTTACCAAATAGTTTACTAGGGAATGTTTATTTTAATTCTCAATGTGTTACAAAAAAACACTGAGGATCTGGCCGTGACATGGCCCTGTTAGACAGGACAATTCAGTTTGTTGCAGGCTGGCTGGTAAGTGAGTTGGGAATTTTTGTTTGTTGTTTCTTGACATGACCACCAATGCAAGGGGGCTAACTTTTACTGCCATGACCACCAATGAAGAAAGTAGGGAATTAGGGGTTAACTTTCCCTGACATGACCACTAATGTGGGGAGGGGGTGATTTAATTAGGGCCCCCACTTCCATGTCATAGCACACAAGCCTGGCAATTGGTCACATGGTCCCTCTCAAACCCAGAAGTATTTCGATTTTCTCAGGCATCTGGCAAATGAAGGAGGTGTTGATAGGTTCATAGAAGATAGGTATCAGTAGTGAATGTGTTTCTTTGCCCTGAATGACCAAGATGTCGTTTTGCATTAATGTACATAGAGACATACATTTTTTGTATGGTCATGCATGCACAATATGGTCACCAATTTTTTTTTGTACTAATGAGCTTGTTCACATGGCTGTAATCACGTTACCTGTATGCTGCTAAGGCTGGGTTCACACTGGTACGACACGACAGTCGTACCCCTTTGTATCCAACTTTGCCCTGCGACTTGAAGTCCGACATGCATCGGACTTCAATGAACAGGGATCCGACTTTGATCCCCGACAATACCAGGCACTGTGTCTGGTATGAATCTTTAGGGGGAATTCCACTGTAAAAAAAAAATGTCATGGGTTCCCCCTCCAAGAGCATGCCAGGCCCTTTGGTCTGGTATGGATTTTAAGAGGAACCTCCACGCCGAAAAAACAGCATGGGGCCCCCCCCAAATCCATACCAGACCCTTATCCAAGCACACAGCCTGGCAGGTCAGGAAAGGGGATGGGAACGAGCAAGGGGGTAGGGACGAGGCCCCCCGCCTCCTGAACTGTACCAGGCTGCATGCCCTCAACATAAGGGGTGGGTGCTTTGGGACATGGGGGCCCTGCGCCCCCCACCCCAAAGCACCTTGTCCCCATGTTGATGAGGACAAGGGCCTCTTCGCGACCCACCCTATGTGAATGAGTATGGGGTACATTGTACCTCTACCTATTCACCTAAAAAAAGCACTCACCCCCCATGTGAGGGCATGCGGCCTGCAAAGGTTCAGGGGGGGGGGGCGCTCATTCGTTTCCACCCCCTTTCCTGACCTGTCTGGCCAGATAAGGGTCTGATATGGATTTTGGGGGGAGCCCCACGCCGTTTTTTCAGAGTGGGCGTTCTCCTTAAAATCCATACCAGACCGAAGGGCCTGGTATGCTCTTGGAGGGGGAACCCATGCTGTTTTTGGCGTGGAGTTCCCCTTTAAGATTTTTAGAGCACAAGTCGCAAGCCAAAGTCGGATCAGTCAAGATGGCGATCCAACTTTGATCTGACTTCAGTGATATTCAATGGGCTGAAGTAGGATCAAAGTCGGACCAAAGTAGTGCAGGGAGCATTTTCAAAGTCAGAACGACTTGTGTCGGACCAGTTAAGACAGCTCCAATAGGGAAACATTGATTTTCACATGTCATGCGACATGAGCTTCCAATGTCAGAGCATTTGTCGTACCAGTGTGAACCCGACCTAAAACATGATATTTCTATAAATAAGGAGTCCATAAAACTTAAAACACTGAAAGCACAGACGCTATCAGTCTCTAGCTGATAATTCAGAGCAATCTTGGCAAGGAAATGGGTTCAGGGGACCAAGGAACTCCCTGGGATTCCTTGCTTATGTCACTAAGTACAATTCCATATTGAATATAATACTTCACCCAAACCACATTTTAGGCCTCATGTACACTGCTGCTGATAAACAGATGTTTAGGAGCAGTTGGGCATTTTTTTTCAACTGCTCCTGAACCCTCCTCTATGTTATCTTATCGGTACATGTACACAACTTACTACATATAACTTTAAATTACTTTAATAAATAAGAGACCACACCAGTTATGGAGTTAAATGGCCATAACAGCTATTTATTAAAATACCAAAATAAGAACTCCAATTTCTTATTAACCATAAATAAAACATACATAACACAATAACATTAACTCTTTCAGACCCCTGCTGAAAACATAAACAAAACAGGTTAACCCCACATATTTATTGGTCAGTGACGGAGCAAAGTGCTTATACCACAAACATGATATCAACCGATATCAAACACCAGGGGGCACTGCGGGATATACAGAAACCCATGGGTCTCTACCGTACCGCCCGATAACCAACATTCCCGCAGTGCACAATACCATTAAACATCAACAACGTTTGATGTACCAAGGAGGGGCCATCTATTGATGAGCCCCCCACCCACTTACCACCTCTATAACTGCTGCCGTCACTGACCAACAAAACAACCAAGCCACAGCCTGAAAGGGAGACCACCTCACCCTTGATGGCACCTCCACACCCGCAGGGCCGCCTGAATCCCCTCCTGCAGTCCCAATGACCATAAATCAATACCCACATCATTTAGATGTACAACATCCCACCTCAGGTACATCCCCACATTTACCTACAACTCCCGGTGGCGAATAACTAGGCCACCTTGCCAGGCTATAAACCGTCCCACCATTTTGTTTGTCCTGATCCGGGCTGTATTAAGCCTGTACACGGATCTGGCCATGCGCCAAGTCGTCCTCGCCACCATGTCGGACCATATCAACAAAATCCCAGGAAATGAGGAGAGAAAAAACCTAAATCTGCCTTAATATTAAGACCCTCACCGTCCTTACACCCCAATCATTACCGCCGGCATGAATGACCAGCCCATCAGGTGGTCGGTCCAACCAGGCGTACCTCTCCACCTCCGGAACCACCCTGCCCCACATCATGCCCGGCCTACTTAAACACCGGATAACTGCCTCTCTCCTGGATATACCCAGCTGTCTCCCACCTGGTCTCACGTCCCCCCTCCTGGCACCCCAGCACACGTACAAATGCCCGAGGAACATACGAGGAGCTGTTGCCCTGCATCTGAAATAACAAGCACAGCATTACACAACACAGCCCAACACACTACCACAACCTTATACTGCACCCCGCACAGTAACCAAAAAACACCCCCTCCCTTTTTTTTTTTTTTTAATTCCCAAACTAACTGTAGCCGAATGTAGCTATGGAATCGCTGAGATTCCCATCTCCCTAACTTTTGCACATCCACCTCATCCAGCCCGCGCCTGGCAGCCTCTGTAGCCGCCCCAATGTGGAAGGAGTGTGATGCGTGGCGTGACTATCCAATCCCAACTTCCCCAAACACCTTCTCAAACTGCCACAAATTGAAATCTGGACAAGTACCTTCCGTCCGCATGTATCAACAACGGACCCTCCCCTCCCGGTCTCACTGCCAGAAACTTTGTCACCGCTAGTACCGGACAAAACCCCACAACCTTGTATTGCATACAAACTCACCTGTGTCCCTTTTGCCTCTTTGATCCGTTTTTGATTTCCTTAACCTGACAGTAACCCTGTCTTTTACCCACTTCCACATCCTGAACCATCAAACCTCCCGCCCTCTCTTTTGAGGGGGTTACCAACTCCCCCATCCTAAACGCTCCAAGAAAAAATTGCTAGCGAAAACGCTGCAAAAACAAAGTCTCCTCATACCCTGACTTGCACACCCCCTTTAACTTGCCCCCCCAAGTCTATCAAGTTCCCAAATGTGTTGGGACGCCGCTTGTCCTTGCTCCTATGCGACTTCCTATAACCCTTTATTGCCAGCTTCACCCAGACGTCCTTTGTCAAATCCTCCCTTCTCCGCCATTTTAAATCAGAATGCAAGCCCCGCTATCCTCTTCTCATTTGCTGACACCGACTTGCCTTCCTACATATCTCTAGCCACCAGATCCCGCATCAATAACCTGGCCCCTGGATCCACCCCCCGGGCCTCACCCATAACTGCAGGGCAGTCCATTCCCTCCTAACCACAGCATATAGAAAGATGTTAAACTGCATACCACACAACACCAACTGTCGCATCAATCGTACAACAGAAGGTGAAGCCGCAGACATGTTGTTGATCACCTGCAACACACCCATGTTGTAGCAGTTCAACCTCAACTTGAGATTCCTGCAAGACTACCCCCACCACTACAAGGCCAGCACCACCGGAAACAGTTCCCAGAGTATTAGTGTTATTTGAAATCCTGCCTCCACCCACGACTGCAGCCAAGGTTCCGCACTCCACTGACCCTGGAAGAAGGCCCCATTACTTGTCGATCCTGCGGCGTCAGTCACCAGCTCCACGTCGAAGTTACTCACCGGTCCCGACATCCAAACTGCCTTGCCATTGTACCCCTCCAGGAACTGATCCCATACCCACAGATCCACCTTCTGTTCCCTGTTCATCCTAATGAAATGCCTTGGCGCCCTTACCCCCTTTGTCGCAGCCGACAACCTTCTACAAAATATCCTACCCCTGGGAATGATCCTACACCCAAAATTCAATTTCCCCAACAATGATTGTAACGTGCCCAATTGAACCTTCTTACACCCATAGGTTTTCCGAACTAACCTCCTCAAATCGACCACCTTCTCATCCGGCAACCTACATTCCATGGCCATGGAATCCATCCCTATGCCTAAAAACTCAACTCAGTCCGTGGGCCCTCCGTTTTATTAGCTGCCAATGGCACCCGAAATTTGTCCGCAATGTGCTGCAATGTGGACAAGAGTATCGCACACACATTGGAAAAGGGGGGGCCCACGCACAGAAAATCATCCAAATAATGGATGATAAAATCAATCCCTGTAACCTCTCTCACTACCGATTCCCAAAGGAACAAAAAGCCACCAACATAGCGCCGGAAATGGAACACCCCATCGGTAAACACCTATCTACATAAAACTTCTCCTGCCAACAACATCCCAATAACTTAAAACTCCCCGGGTGCACTTGTAACAGCCTAAATGCTGCTTCCCCATCCGATTTCGCCATAAGAGCACCTTTTCCATACCGCCTAACCCCAGCTCACCGCAGCATCAAATGACGTGTACGACACCGTGCACACTTCAGGCTCCAAAAACTCATTGACCGAACCCCCTTTGGGGAACGATAAATGATGGATTAGCCGAAACTTATTCGGCTCCTTTTTTGGTTGCCACCCTTAACGGGGACACCACCAGATCTTCAAATGGCTTAACCTCAAACGGTCCCGCCATCCTACCCAACAAAACCTCCTTGGCCAGTTTTTCCAGACACAACACTAGGGTGTTGCAGTGCTGATTTCAAGTTGTTTGGCCAGTGGAGGAATCCCTGACAGTGCGCATGGAATCTTGAAACCCTCCCCGAAACCCGTGCTAAGCAATACCACCGCCGCCCTGTCCGGGCAACTATTTAGGAAAGGCTGCCTCCTTTCCCACGTCTTCCCTCCTGTGCCAAAATTCCCCAGCCCGCTGGCCCTTCTTAAAGCATCTGGCGAGTGTGTGACCCCCCCACACCCGGAACATTCGTGTTTGAATTTCCATGTTCCCCAAAATTTACAAGCCCCTTCATTGAATTGACAACACACTCCCCACTTCTTTCGAACCGAAGGTCCCGAGGCTTGGCCACCTCCGGCCCCCCCCTTTGAAATGTCTGCGCCGGCGTCTTAGCTGAAGCCATCAGCCTTATCCAGAGGCTGATATCTTTATGGTCCCACCTTCACGCCGGATGAACCGCCCAACGCTGGCGGAACTGCTCATCGTACCGGAGCCAAGCTGTTCCCCCGTAATCCCGATAATCCTCCCAAATGGCGTCCCTGTAACCGAACAACGCCGAACAATGTTCATTGTTCTTCACCCCAATCACCCCTGCCAATATAGCGAACGCCTGGAGCCAATTGACGAAAGTCCTATGGATAAGCCTATACCTCCTTTTCCTCCTCGTCCTTCTTGCTGCTATCAGGCTTGACCCTATCAAGGTTGAACTTTTCCAGGGGCAGCGAGGAGAAAATCTCCACATACTCCCCTTTCCCGATCTTCTCCCTGATCTCCTGTTTCAAATGAGCCCCCCAGAGGTCCCTTGAAGCAGACGTAGACCCCGCACTTGTACGCATCAGCCATTCGTACAATATCGTCCCTCGCCGTCTGTTCCTTAGCCCCTTTTTACGTCTCACTCACCTTTTCCGTTCCCACCTCCACCGTGGACATCCGACCCTCAGACGCAACGTCAGCCGCCGCTACACCCCCTACCGTATCACCCGCCTCAGCTCCACCAATCCTAGTACTTACCCTTCCAGCTGGAGCATCATCCCTTTTTCCAAAACAGCCTATCACCCGCAAACCGTCCAGTATTCCTGCATTCTTCCAGAACCACTTTCCGCCCTCCCGCTCCCCGCCCGCGGTTGGTCCGTAACTGCCAACAACGGCGCGGGAGGTAACCCTGGACTCCCCCCACTGGTAGGTGAACCCAACAAATTCTGTAAAGCTTTTGCAAATGAAATGTTGTCAGTAGACTTACCGGGCTGACCGGGCGGGATTCCCAACAGCCGCTGCTCGGGCCTCCACCGGCGGGATAGGGCGACTGAGCTCCTCCTCCTCTTTTGACAATTCACCCTCCGACCGAAAGTCTTCCTCCTGTGTAAAAGACAAGGAACGCTCCCTGGGAGAGGGGCTCCTGTAATCAGTGTGTCTCCTTCCTCCCGTACCTGCGTCAGGCTGCTTGCTGCTTCCAGGCTGAACTGACCTCCCCCGCACAGGCGGGCCGGGCTGGGCCCCGCTCCTGCCGACATGCGCCCCTGCTGTGCTGGCTGGCGGCGTCTGGCCATCCCTCGCACACGCTGCTGTGTTGTCCCCCCCCCCCTTAAAGATGCTCCGCTGACCCTTCTGTCCCCCCCCCCCCCTACCCGACTCGTCATCTGCAGAGCCGCAGGAGGTTTAGCTGTCATGGCACGTCTGGGGGCTGGTACCCCCCTCCTGGCCGTTGCCCTCCTGGCCCGTGAATCCCAACCCACCGCTCGTGTAGCTGCAGAAGAGCCTGATGCACCGGCCATCTTCCTGTCCCCTGCGGCCCCCCCAACCCCCCTCCTTCCATTGTTCCTACCGCCCCCCCCACCTAGTGCAGAGTTGCAGGGGCCGTTGAGGCTGTTAAAGCACTGCCACTCACGTCTGGGGATCCTCCACTTGCAAGGCCCGAAGTCCCGCCCACAGCACCAGGCCTGCGGCCTGTCTTTCTCCTAGACCCTCCAGCGCTGTCCCTCATCACTCTGTTTACTGGGGGGGGGGGTCGACCGCTCCCCCCTTTGGCTTCTGACCAACCTTAAGGGCCTGATGTGGCCCCTGGTGAATACCGCTCCAGCGGCCTGGACACTCGGCTGCGCGGCGCCACCATCTTCGGATTCCTCCGCTGTTGCCGATCGCCCGTGGTCCATCCTGTTCCCCCGAGCACCACTGCCATCTGTTTCCTGACCCGCTCGGGTCCTTGCTGCGCCGCCGCCGCCCGCAATAAAGCCGCAAACTCGATGCCGTCGGCCATCTTGGATTTGAGCAAACGAGGAGCAGTGTAAAAAACCTGCCTCCTCGTGCTCTTTCTCTCCCGCACTGTCTCCCCAGCTCCACCCCTCCTCTTTATATGGCCACTCCCCCGGCCCATTACAGCCACTCCCCTGACATTGTTAACTCTTTCAGGTGGCAAAGTATGTCACTTGACACACTGTCATGTGCGGCCCTCCATTACATTCCCTTTTAGTCCATTATATTACGGTCCTTTCTGGTTTGTTTATAGTCGTTTCTATGCAGTTGTGTTTAGAGGTTTGGAACCCCAAAAAATGTGTTCATAAGCTGTGTTTAGAGGCATTTCAATTGCCAAACGTGGCTAAACGCGGTAACTCGCATTTAGCCGTGTTTCGTTTACAGGCAATTTTCATTTATGGCTATTTTGAAAAAAAATACTTTTTTTCAAACGCTTCTAGATCAAACGCGGCATGTAAACGCGACTAAATGACCGCTTTTACACGCCGGTTTCTAGTTGTCAAGTTAAATCATTCAGGAGGGGTTGAACAACGTCCCGTGTACATGAAGCCTTAAGCCCCATACACACAGTCGGATTTTTGCATGGATTCTGTCCGATCGGACAATGTTGTTGAAAAATCAGACCGTGTGTATGCACCATCGGACAGTGTACGTCGGATTGTCCGACGGACAAAGTCCTATCTCCTGCTGGATAGATTTTTCGACAACACGGTCCGATCACACCAAATCCGATCGTGTGTATGGTAGTCCGACGGACAAAGTGCTACGCATGCTCAGATCACATTACAAGACCAAAGCTATTGGCTACTAGCCTCTACGTAGTCCCGTCGTAGGCAACAAACGTCACCACGTTCAGAATGATCGGATTTTCCGACAACTTTGTCCGACCGTGTGTACGCAAAACCAACATCGGACAAAGTACGACGGACATGATCCGACGGACCTGGTCCTCGGATAATCCGCGCGTGTGTATGGGGCTTTAGGCTTGGCATTCTACATTTTTTTAAATGAGCATGCAGAGTCTGCTAGTCCAGCAATCACTTTAGGTGTATGGTAACAGATGCATGTATACTTCCGAACTGTTTGTCATGTTTATTTCATGTTTATTTCATATGTAACAGGTATTAAATGGCTGAAAAGACAGGCTCAAATTAACTTAAATTTATGCAGACTTGCAAAATGCTGAGCACCCATGTAATATCTTGCCAAATTATTCCTAGATTTAGTATGCACATTATAAGATCTTGGCACATTTTAAATGTTTTTTTTTTTAATTTTTTACTTTTGCTGAGTAAAAGACATGAACCATTTAGGGTTGACTTATGCCTCGTACACACAAAGGGACTTTCCAGCGGGATTGTCCACTGGACTCCAGTCCGCCGGACAATCTTCCCGTGTGTGGGCGTTGGCGGACTTTTTGGCGCCAAAAGTCCGGCGGACTAGGTTTTAAGTTTTGTTTTAAAATTATCCGCTGGGCTTGGCAGTCCGGCGGACAATCCCGCCGTTAGTATGCTAGTCCGCCGGACTTTTGGAAATGAACGGACTTGCCGATCATCGGAAAGTCCGTTCATTTAGCACGTGACTTCAGGTAGACGGAGCTAGCGAAGGCAGTGAATGCCGCTGCGCTAGCCCCGTCACCTGGCATGGATTTAAAGGGAATCCTCACGCCGAAAAACGGCGTGGGGGTCCCCCCAAATCCATCTCAGACCCTTATCCGAGCACGCAGCCCGGCAGGCCAGGAAAGGGGTGGGGACGAGCGAGCGCCCCCCCCTCCTGAGCCATACCAGGCAGAGTGCCCTCAACATGGGGGGTGCCCTGGGGAAAGGGGGGCCGTGCGGCCCCCCCACCCCAAAGCACCTTGTCCCCCCAGGACAAGGGCCTCTTCCCGACAACCCTGGCCGTTGGTTGTTGGGGTCTGCGGGCGGGGGCTTATCGGAATCCGGGAGATCCCGGCCCCCCACCCTATGTGAATGAGTATGGGGTACGATGTACCCCTACCCATTCACCTAAGGTGTAAAGTGTAAAGAAAAAAACACACAATTTAAAAAAAATATTTTATTGCACTGCTCCGGGGGTCTTCTTCCCTCTTGGGGGGTCTTCTCGCCGGACTCCTCCGCTATTTACTTAGCTCTTTTACTGAGCAGAGGAGGCCGGCTACCTTCTTCGTCGTCGACGCCGTCGTCTGGGGGTCTCGATCCGCCCTTCGGGGGTCTTCCGGGGTCTCTTCTGTTCTTGTCGCTGCGCCGCCGCCTTCTTCTTCCTCTTCCTGATGTTGACCCGTCGCTCTCTCTGGCCGGAATGCCAGAGCCGCGCTGTGCTGGGACTTATATAGTGACAAGGGGACAGGGTCACATGCTCATGTCACATGGTGACCCCGCCCCCCTGTGATGTCATATAAGTCCCAGCACCGCGCGGCTCTGGCATTCCGGCCAGAGAGAGCAACGGGTCAACATCGGAAGAGGAAGAAGAAGAAGAAGAAGGCGGCGGCGCAGCAGCAAGAACAGAAAAGACCCCGGAAGACCCCCGAATGCGGATCGAGACCCCCAGACGACGGCGTCGACGACGAAGAAGGTAGCCGGCCTCCTCTGCTCGGTAAAAGAGCTAGGTAAATAGCGGAGGAGTCCGGCGAGAAGACCCCCCAAGACGGAAGAAGACCCCCGGAGCAGTGCAATAAAATATTTTTTAAAAATTGTGTGTTTTTTTTTCTTTACACTTTACACCTTAGGTGAATGGGTAGGGGTACATCGTACCCCATACTCATTCACATAGGGTGGGGGGGCGGGATCTGGGGGTCCCCTTATTAAAGGGGGCTCCCGGATTCCGATAAGCCCCCGCCCGCAGACCCCGACACCCAACGGACAGGGTTGTCGGGAAGAGGCCCTTGTCCTCATCAACATGGGGACAAGGTGCTTTGGGGTGGGGGGGCCACACGGCCCCCCTTTCCCCAGGGCACCCCCCATGTTGAGGGCACGCAGCATGGTATGGCTCAGGAGGGGGGGGCGCTCGCTCGTCCCCACCCCTTTCCTGGCCTGCCGGGCTACGTGCTCGGATAAAGGTCTGAGATGGATTTGGGGGGACCCCCCACGCCGTTTTTTCAGCGTGGGGATTCCCTTTAAATCCATGCCAGGTGACGGGGCTAGCGCGGCGGCATTCACTGCCTTCACTAGCCCCGTCTACCTGCAGTTACGTTCTAAATGAACGGACTGCTCCGTGTGTGGGCAGGTCCGTTCATTTTCAAAAGTCCTGCGGACTTTTTCCTGCAGATTGTCCGTCGGAGAAGTCCGGGCGTGTGTGGGCAAGTCACACGCTCGGAAGTCCGGGCGTGTGTGGGCAAGTCACCCCCTCGGAAAGTCCGGCGGTTTGTCCGCTGGACTAGATCCGGCGGACAAAGTCCGAATGTGTGTACTTGGCATAATGCTAACATAAGTCCTAGGGCTAGGGTTGCCACCTTTTCGTCAAGCCAAACCCGAACACTTTAGTGCCCCAGGTTTCCTTTTCAGGGTGACTCCTTTCTCTTGCAGCATCCTATGGAGTCACTCATGCATGCAGGACTAGAGTTGTGACTCCCTACATTGTGTGTCTAAAAAGAAACACACAGCCCTGTAGTCTAGGATGACAAGGAAGCCCCTGCTCCTCCCTCCACCTCCCTTCTTCAAACTAACAGATTGACTCCAGATGGCACTGTCCACTGTTAAAGGGGTTGTAAAGTCAGAGCTCACAATTACTGCCAGCCCCTCACAATTACTGCTATAACAAGCTATACTACAAAGTGTCTGTGTTTTTTTTTTTTTATTCTGCAGCTAAATACCTTTTTTCACATTGCTGATATGTGGTCACGTGACCGCCCACCGCTCTCCTTCCCCAATCTAAGCACCACAATGGGATGGGCTGAGGTTTCCCTCTGACATCAGCGGTGGTCACGTGACTGTACTTCGGCAATGTGAAATAAGGTATTTATCTGCAGAATTTTTAAAGAACACACACACTGTGTAGTATATCTTATTATTACACAGGGTCTGGCAGTAATTGTGATCACTTACTTTACTGCCACACGGAATAACGGCAGAAGGGGAGGGGAGGAGCCAGTTTGTCGATCTCCTCACACACTAGGAAGTGACAGGTAGGGAGAGAAGGAGAGAGGGAGAGACTCTAAACACAGCGGGATGACTGAGGCATAAAAACTGGTAGGGATGAGCCGAACACCCCCCCCAGTTCAGTTTGCGGCAGAACATGCGAAAAGATCAATAATTTGTGTGAACACGTGAACCTCGTTAAAGTCTACGGGACTCGAACGTGAAAAATCAAAAGTGCTAATTTTAAAGGCTAATATGCAAGTCATTGTCATAAAAAGTGTTTGGGGACCCGGGTCCTGCCCAAGGGGACATGTATCAATGCAAAAAAAAGTTTTAAAAACTGCAGTTTATTCGGGAGCAGTGATTTTAATAATTTAAAGTGAAACAATAAAAGTGTAATATTACTTTAAATATTGTGCCTGGGGGGTGTCTATAGTATGCCTGTAAAGTGGTACATTTTTCCCGTGTTTAAGACAGTCCCTGCACAAAATGACATTTCAAAAGGAAAAAAAATAATTTAAAACTGCTTGCGGCTGCAATGTAATGTTGCCCCCCCCCAGCCCATTACCGGGCCCTTTGGGTCTGGAATGGATATTAAGGGGAACCCCGCACCCAAATAAAAAAAAGACATGGGGCCCCCAGGCACTATATACTCTGAATAGCAGTATACAAGCGGTCCCCGGGTTACAAACAAAAAAGGGACTGTAGGTTTGTTGTTAAGTTGAATCTGTTTGTAATTTGGAACAGGTAAATTTTTTGTGTAGCTCCAGCCCAAAAATCTAGGTTTAAGCTTTTTGGATAATATAGGGCAGGGTTATCACCCCTGTAACATTTTTTTTTTGCTGTCTGTGCCCCTGTTCAGAAGATTTCACCTCACTTTCTGTCCCAATGACAATTGGATTTAGAATATTTTGGGTTATTAGGGAAACAAGAATTGGTGATAAAGCATCAGTGGAGACACCTTTTTCCCATATTAACGCTTACAGGAGAGAATTTCCCTTCCTAGGGGTAGATTTCCTCTCACTTCCTGTTGTCTCCCTCCGTTTGTAAGTCTGATGTTTGAAAATAGGGGACCGCCTGTATATACTATACTATACTATACTATACTATACTATACGGCCCGCCCTATACACTCTGCGGAAAATTGGGCCTTAGGTGTTGGTGGTACCAGAACACTGTAAGCCCTCACAGTTACTCTCGCTGGAACGTGAAATATTATATCAAGAATTGTAATTACATGCCCCTGTTAAACAGGGGCAGAAAAATTGGGCCTTAGGCGGTGGTGGTGGTAGCACAACACTGTAAAGCCTCACAGATACTCTTGTTGAGCGCAGGAACAGGCCTTGCTGTGAAATATTAGATCAAAAATTGTAATTACGTGCCCCTATTAAACAGGGGCAGAAAAATTGGGCCTTAGGCGGTGGTGGTGGTGTCACAACAATGTAAAGCCTCACAGATACTCTTGTTGAGTGCAGGAACAGGCCCTGTTGTGAAATTTTAGATCAAAAATTGTAATTACAATACAGTGCAGTCGTAGTGCAGTTGCTACTACTTTTCTGGTGGTGTACACAGTACACAATACAGTGTAGTGCGGTGTTGCAAAACAAAATATACATCATGTCCAGAAGGCCACCAAGGAGAGGCAGACACTCACAGGCCACTAAAAGAGGGCAAGCAGGCTCTGTCTACAGTTAACAGTGCTGTTCATGAACATGGTGCATCCTCTGCCGGTGGCCGTGGGGCACGCGTGTCCTTTTTTTCTGCTGCTGGGCGTGTTATTGAGCCAGAACATGCAGAAAAGTTGGTGGAGTGGATAACAAAGCCGTGCTCATCCTCCTCATCCTCTGTCACCCAGGCTTAGAGTAGTTTTCCTTCCTATGCAGCTGCCAAAGCGGCCTATTCCACCAGCTCATTGTCCACAGTCACTCCTTCCGTAGCCCAACCATCATGCACAGAGGAGTCCCCCGAACTATATGACCACAATGTTGGGTACATGCTGCTGGAGGATGCGCATCGATTTGAAGGCCCCCGATGTTGGTTCCCAGGTTGAGGAAGGGAGTAACGTGAGCCTAGAGAGAGGGGGTGCCCAAGAAGGACAAGAAACTGGCAGTCATGTTCCCCCAGCTGCAGCATACTGCCAAGTTTGCTCCAGTGACGAGGAGGGAGGAGATGATGAGGTCACTGACTCTACTTGGTTGCCTGATAGAATAGAGGAGGAGGAAGAGGCACAACTCCAATGAGGCAGGATGTCCTCTAGGGGGCAGCCACCCTACTGCATAACACCGCAGGGCACCGCAGGTGCAGGGCGCTGCTGACTCCCTGCTGATTTTGAAAAGTTCCTTGGTGTGGGCCTTTTTGGACACGTATGCAGCAGATCGCACCATTGCTGTTTGCAACCTATGTCTGAAGCGGATCAAGCGTGGCCACAACAGCAGCCGCTTGGGCACCACATGCTTGACCAGACATATGACGACCTCCCATGCAGTCTTTTTCCTGTATACTATATTTGAGATTTAATATGTCTCAGATATGATTTGGTTAAATTAGAGTTCTTTGACCATGAGTGAAAGCTTTAAACACAATAACAACATTTATTGGTGAGTAGTTGAAAGTCTATCTAATACACAACCATCTATCTATAGTCTACACCAAGGAAGAAAATATTAGGTTAAAATAAGACAATTACATAAAGGAATACATAGTATATTCCTGAAAACATTAATCTGCAAACATATTTTGTTACAAGTAAAATGCATACCTTTCCCATAATTACCCTTTGCACCGAGGTTCCATTCTGATGGTTGCTCTCCCATAAAAGTGTGTTTCCCTCCCATCTAGTCTGTGTATATCATTACATGCTGATGCCTCATTGGTTGGCATAGCGTGGCTCTGATTGGCAAGCTTTCCTATTCCTGGTTAAGGACTGGCTACATCTCCAATCCCTATACTTTGCATAAGTCAGCACCCTTTAATGCAAAACCTTGTGACTATTCTGAGCAGGAGCTTAACTTGAATTTTCCCGGGAAGTTAAGTATTGATTACGGGTTGGCCTCCCTACATTGCATATCCCAGCATGGGATCCTTTGAAGTGAGTATGTGTAAAACAATGAGGTTTGGATCCCATTGTTTGTATACACAAGCCTAGGCACCGACTTGTATGGTCTACCAGAGATTTCTGTGAAGATAATATGTTCCACCCTACATAGATAAAAGCTAAATTAAATATATTCATTAAATATAAATAAATTAAATATAAAATATATAAATATAAATAAATATAAATTAAATATAAATTAAATATATTCATAATTCCAATATTTTACAGCTATTAATGTAGATTTCACATAAACTCACAAGGCAACAAGTCCGTAGACCCACATTAAAAAAAAAGGCAGACTTTGGAAAAAAAAAAAAAGGCAGACTTAGCATAAACAAATTGATCATTGTATCAATAGGTTTACCTGGTGTATGCATAGACAGTGTAAGACAGGTCCAAGCTCAATCCGCCCAAACAGCATCACACACCAGCTGGAGAACAGAGGGATTTTATGTGCATTATTGATTGGCTGAACAGAAAGCTCATCTCTATAAACTGGCCACTGTACCATGGCTCAGCAGCCATGATTACAGTGGTCGGCACACCTAGGGGGCACAGGAATAGGCAGGATCATCTAGGTATTTTACAGCATAGAATGGTACAAATGACACCGAACAAGCACTATGCAGTTTAACATGCTTTGAAGGAACAGGATTTTTTTTTTAGGATTACAACCTCTTTATCTCTTTTTCCCCATGAACACCGGATGTTCAGGAAAGCAGCACTGAGAGAGCAAGTGGCAGCAGCATTAAAAGTTGTAAACTGCAAGTACCGGGGTAAGAATTTTACCAAATAGTTTACTAGGGAATGTTTATTGCACAGGAGTAAGGTGAAAAAACACAAGGGTTTATAACCCCTTTAAATTACCAAGAAAAAACACTGAGGGTTTAATACCACTTCAAGGCAGCTCATTCACTTCGAATTGGGACCTTATTGCTCTTCAACACATGAAATAACTGTCTGACAATGCAGTATGCCAAAACGCATAGAGAGGGACACGTGCACCCGGCCCATGGTCATTTTAACCCCTTCACGCCAACCATACGCAAATATACGGCCTCAGGCTTGAAGGAGTTGTACTGGGGTGATGCCTGCAGCTGCAGGCATCACCCCAGTACTTTTTTTTTAGTGCCGGCGGTTGGCTTTCTTGGGATAACAACCGATGCGGCTAAGAAGACGCTTGGCTGTTATTCCAAGCATCGGGAGGGGATGTCTCCCCCTCCCACCTCCTTTGGGCTCTCCAGTCCCACCGGGAGTACTGAGCGACCAACCAGCACATCTGTCGGTGGGCCAGAGACACGAACAAAGCCGGAAACGGCTTCGAACAGGTCTTGGATCTAGTAACCCAGATGCCTCCATAAAGAGTACCTGTCACTGTCTATTACTGTCAGAAGGGATGTTTACATGCCTTCTGACAGCAATAAAAGTGATCAGAATTTTTTTTAAAAGCTACAGTATCTGCAGTCTTCCTGGCCAGTGGTCTTTTTCTACTAGAGGGGGTTAGCAAGGGGTCCCCCCCCCCCATAACCCCTCTGCAGTCCTCCCAGCTGGAAACCCCCCCGCCGCAAATCACCTCCCCCCCATGTTGAAGGCATGTAGCCTGGTATGATTCAGGAGGGGGGTGGGGTTAGACATGCTTACTAGGGCAGCGGACGTGCTTAGTAGGGCAGCGGATGAGAACAGTAGTTTTCCATTTTTGTTGTTTTATTTTTTTTTATATTTTTTTACCACTTAAATTACTTATTTATTTTACAATGTTATTCTTTATTATATTTTACAATTTTTTAGGAGCCCTGTTGGGGAGCTTTGGTGAAATGTCAGGGGTCTAAACAGAGCTCCGATGTTTCACCTTTGAGAGGGAGAAAGGAGATTGAGGACACAGCCCTCTATCTCCATCTCTGCAGCCTCAGCTGCATAAGGAATGAATGAATAAGAAGGAATAGCTCTGTACATAGCTTCATCGATCACTCACTGTGTCCATTCAGAAAAAGAAGGGGCTGGTAAATTACATATTTACCAGCCCCTTCCCCCGCTCTCCATCCTGAAAGCATCGCCCACAGCAGCCAGCAGGAGAGGGGAGGAGGAAATCTGGCAGCACTGCAGGGGAAGGGGAACCGGGAGCACATAGGGGCAGCAGGAACAAGTAACCTGGATACAAGGCTGGTGTAAGGACTTTTATGTACACAGGCAAAGGTGCATTTTGACGCTCCCCCCACCACTACCCCCCTGCCAAACCCGCTACACACAGTAACACACCTCCTGTATTAGAGTGCCCCCACACTGGATGAAGGAGCACAGGGGCATCCTCAGTCTGATTGGAGAGGAGTGTTAAATGTAGTAGCAGATTTAAATACACTAACAAACTAAAGCCAAACTCCAGCTCACACTTTATAAGCAGTTACAGCAAACAGGCATTGTGACAGGAGGGGGTGGGGGGGCATTGAGACAGGAGGGGGGAAATTTGTCTGGGGTGGTAAGACAGGACAGGGAAGCCTGAAAAAAGGGGGGGAAGTGCGATGGCAGTGTGACAGGGGGCAGTGTGACAGGAGGGGAGCAGTATCAGGGGGTGGGCACTGAACAGGAGGGGGGCAGTATGACGGGGGCAGTGTGACAGGAAGGATATATTGTGGAAAGTCAACTATATTATCAGGGAAATAGGCGCATTCCCAGGGACAATAGTGCAGGAATCGTGAACCGGAGTAGACAGGGGCACGCGGGCGCGAATCAACGCGCAAGGATGCGTAGCGCCGTGAACAGGCGAACGCGCATGCGCGGCGGCACACGCATAGGGTGATAGTGGCACCACTGCCTATTTAAACTGATCCTGACTTGTTCCTGCTTGATCCTGCATCTGATCCCAGCCTGGCTTACAGACTCTGGCCTTACCTATCTACTGTGCATAGACCTGGCTGGCTCTTGTTTACACTTATCCTGGACTGTCTAAGGCCCCTTTCACACTGGGGCGGTTTTCAGGCGGTACATCGCTAAAAATAGCGCCTGAAAAAAACAGCCCCATTCACTCCAGTGTGAAAGCCGGCGGGCTTTCACACTGGAGCGGTGCGCTAGCAGGACGGTAAAAAAAGTCCTGCTAGCAGCATCTTTGGAGCGGGATACCGCGGCAATGCCGCTACGGCGGCGCTTTGCGGGGGATTTTAACCCTTTTTCAGCCGCTCGCGGGGGGTAAAACCGCCCCGCGAGCGGCCGAATACCTAAAACAACGGTAAAGCAGCGCTAAATATAGCGCTGCTTTACCGTCGCCGCGGCTCCCGCCCCAGTGTGAAAGGGGCCTTACTGTGAATGAACCCTGGCCTGGCTCCCAACCCAGCTGTCCGATCTGCTCCACTGGTCCGCACCTCCTGGACCATCCAAGCACACCTGCCCTCTAGTATACCTGGCCTGTTCCAGCGAGCTTCTAGCAACCAGCTTCTGCAATCAGGCAACCTGTGCTTCTGTGGGCACCACACCCCCTGTGTCAAGTCCAGGGTTGTGCTGCACTCGGCCGCAAGTGGAGCCCTCCCAGCATCTCAGCCTAATACCAAGTTCCTGACAGTATAAACCAGCCATGTCAGAGGCCGACGGAGGTGTCTCCCCGCTGGAAGCCTTATGTTGACAAGTCACGGCCCTCACCCAGGCTGTCCAAAGACTTCAGGAAGGTTACTTCTACTTAGAGGGCAATCTGCAACACCTGTCAGTGACACTTGCTTCCACAGACCAAGGCCCATCCTCTGCCAGCTCTTCCACTGCCGATCCTGCCAAAGAATGCACCATGGCTACTCCTACTGTGGTGGTACCCCCTCCAGAACAACGAGTGCCAAGACCGGAAATGATTTTTTGGGGATCAAAAAAGATTCAGATCCTTTAAAAACGCTTGTCTCCTGTAACCACTGACTTTTTATATTGAAACAGTGAAAGTAGGGTTCATCATTTCCCTACTGACAGATGAACCTGAAGCATGGGCCCATGACTTATTGGAGCAGAAGAGTCCAGTCACTAACTCTGTAGACCTGTTTTTTGAAACCATGGCACAATTATATGACGACCCCCAGCGTGTGTCCACTGCTGAAGCTACTCTGCATACTCTATAGCAGGGTCAGCCCTGTGGAAGATTACACAGTGGAATTCTGCAAGTGGTCTGCAGACACAGGATGGAATGAGACAAACTTCAGATACCAGTATCGGCTGGGACTGTCTGAACCCCTCAAAGATGAGATGACCAGAGTGGAAACCCCCTCAATTCTAGAAGATCTCATCCAATTGGCTATCAAGCTAGACAGACGCCTGCGGAAAACGCAGGTCTGAACATGCTCAAACCTTTCGTCCCACCTGGGTACTGCCTAAAGGTCTGCCTACATCAGCACCCATGCCTCCTATTGTACCCGTACCTGAAGCCGAACCCATGCAGGTCTGTCCAGCATGGACTCCAGATGAGAAACTTTGTCGTCAGTAGGCGAACCTTTGTCTGTATTGCAGGGGAACTGGACATTTCATACGCAATTGCCCCATAAGAGCTAATAAGTCAATCCCACGCACTCCTGTCTACTTCCAGGTTTCCGGGTCTTCCCCAACTCATATTGTTCTCCCTTTCTCAATACAGGTGGCGGGAGAGGAAGTCCAGCTTCAGGCAACTTGACTCTGGGGCATGTAGTTGCTTCTTGGATCTGACCCTGGCAAAAAGACTTGCTATTCCTCTCCAGCACAAAAAGCAAAGACAGACAGTCCATCTGGCTGATGGCTCAATGCCTAGTTCCGGGCCTGTTACGCAAGAAACGACACCTATTTTTACCTCCACCGGGAGTTTATACGTTTTGATGTCCTGAGCTCTCCTATTTTCCCTGTCATCCTGGGAATCCCATGGCTACAGGTGCACAACCCTCAGATTAATTGGTCCAAAAAGGTAGTACTCTTTACCATGGGCGTCCGCAGAATTTTTTTCAGGGGGGGGCATAATTTTATGGACAGCCCCTGGACAGCCCCTTTTCGACAATGTCATGAAGGGGAGTGGCTTAGTCATTATCACATAAAGCTCAGGCAGGCAGGCAAAGGTTTGAGAAACCTGATGCAAAAGCTTAATAGAAGGACAAAAAAGCATAGTATACCAACTACCAAAAAAAAAATGATTGAAACACACTAATAATCAGACAAAAGTTGGATGTAGGTGTGATTAACAATGGAACCCAAGATGTTTTGGAAAATAAAGCAAAATGAGGCTAGATTGATGTATCCATATCCTTCTTCTGGGGTTTGATATTTTGGCGTGTTGGTATTATTTAGGACATAAAATAAAGTGGTCATAAAGCACAATGTGGATAGATGTTCCTTTTAGTCTCAGAATATCTGCTGTATAATTGCCATACATGGAAGCAATAGAAGCTAGAACATTGAATATAATGGTGGTCTAATGTAGTGATCCAATCTTTGCATTCATATGGTCAAGCCTAGAGAATGTACATCTTTTATATTGCAATACATCTGTTATGGCAGTGGTGCTGGTGCTCAAAGTTTTTTGGGGGGGGTGCAAAAAATGTTGAAAAAAAATCAATTGCAGCCACTGTGCAATCAAATGCTGCCACTGTGCCCATCAAATGCAGCCACTGTGCCAAACGCTGCCACTGTGCCATCAAATGCTGCCAGTGTGCCCATCAAACGCTGCCAGTGTGCCCAAACGCTGCCAGTGTGCCCAAACGCTGCCAGTGTGCCCATCAAACGCTGCCAGTGTGCCCATCATGATTGGCGGAGAGGCGGTTTAGTGTTAGGAAAGCGAATAGTCATTTGTTTTTCTAAAAAAGCTACCTGCGAGTGCCCAGCATGGCGCTTGTAGGTCACCTTTTTTGACGCCTATTAGAGCCTATGGCTCTAATCAGGTGCTTAACCACTTGCCACCCAGGCCAACTCTGACATTTCTCTCCTACATGTAAAAATCATAATTTTTTTGCTAGAAAATTACATAGAACCCCCAAACATTATATATATATATATATATATATATATATATATATATATAATATATTTTTTTTTTTTTTCAAAGACTCTAGAGAATACAATGGCGGTTGTTGCAACTTTTTATCATGCACGGTATTTGCGCAGCAATTTTTTGAACGTGTTTTCGTGCTTAAAAAAAAAAAAACAGTAAAGTTAGCCCAATGTTTTTGCATATTGTGAAAGATTAAAGTTACACCCAGTAAATAGATACCCAGCATGTCACGTTTCAAAATTGCACACGCTCATGGAATGGCGCTTAAATTCGGTACTTAAAGCGGTGTTCCGGCCGAAATTATACTTTTTTTTAAACAAAAATACCCCTATAATACACAAGCTTAATGTATTCTAGTAAAGTTAGTCTGTAAACTAAGGTCTGTTTTGTTAGTTTTTAGCAGTAGCTTGTTATCTTATAAACTTGCAGCAGGCCGTGGCCATCTTAAGTGTGGGCATCTGAAGCCAGACTGTATTTCTTCCTGGATCTCATCCTTGCAGATCTCGTACATGCTCAGTGCAGCATAAGCAGTGTAATAGGTTTCAGGTCAGGTTTCCATAGCAACGGCAGTTTGAGAGGAAGTTGCTGCCCCTTCCCAGGAGGCATTGCAAACAGGAAATGATGCGATGGGCCGCGGCCAGGGAGGAGGAAGTGAAAAATGAATACAGCAGATATACAGTCTGTGCTGAAAAAAAAATATCCAATTTGTTTACAGTGCACAGTTTAGTGAGGGATGCTGAAGAGTTGTAAAAGTGGGTGGAACTCCACTTTAAAAATCCCCATAGGCGACGCTTGATATTTTTTTTACTGGTTAAATGTTTTGAGTTACAGAGGAGGTCTAGGGACAAAATGATTGCTCTCGCTCCAACGTTCGCGTCAATACCTCACATGAATGGTTTGAACACCATTTTCATATGTGGGCTGGACATACGTATGCGTTCACTTCTGCGTGCAAGCTCACGTGGACAGGGGCGCTTTGAAATTTTCCTTTTTTTTATTGTTAATTATACTTTCTTTTTTTTTTATTTTGACACTTTTTTGAAAAAATATATTTTTTTGGATCACTTTTATTGCTATTACAAGGAATGTAAACATCCCTTGTAATAGGAATATGACATGAGAGGTCCTCTTTACAGTGAGATATGGGGTCAATAAGACCCCCCATCTCACCACTAGGCTGAAGCCTGAAATAAAAAAAATAAGTAAACCGATCACAGCTTCCCAGCCGAAGCGGCACTGTTTTTTGAATGCAGAGGCCGAGCGTGATGTCATAACATCGCGCCCGGCCTCCGACGATCATAGAGACTCCGGCGACCATCTGGTCTGCCGGAAATCTCTATGATCAACATCCGGGGCCGACGGATCCTCTGTCCGACTCACTGATCGTAGCGGTGAGTCGGTAGAAGCATCGGAGGGGGGCGGGAGGGGGGACGTCCCCTCTCACCTCCCATAAGAAGGATCAACAGCTGCTATGATCATCCTTATGGTATAGGGAATCGCTGGCTGAAAACGACAATATCTGAATGATGTCTGTAGCTACAGGCATCATTCAGATATACCCGATCAAAGTCCATCACGTCATATGACGGCAGGTGGGCATGAGGCGGTTAAAAAACACCGCCCGCTGCTGTAATTCAGGCGTCCTGCGCCCAAAAAGGGTCTGGGCGCCTGAGTAGGGGGTGACAGCACCGGCCATAGATAGATTCATGCAATGCATGAATCTATCTATAGGTGATAGAGGGGTGGCAGGAGAGAGGGAGCGGCGCTACCGTGTGCCCTTAATGCACGTGCTGACGGTGCTGCAATTATGTTTTGGCCATATATATTTTGATCTTGATGAAAACGTGCTGCCTGGGTATGGACTGGTCTGGTAGCCTGGCCTGAGTAGTAACTTACAAAGTGTAGAAGACAGTCGCATGATTATGAATTATATCATCACATAATACACATAAATATCTTCCCAGCAAATCTAGCAATAAATTAATAAAAATGCTCTTCCTCTTGCCTCTTGAAGTCCTGGCTGCTAAAAACTGCTGTTACCTGTGGTTCCCCGTTGATCTTGTTGCCTAGGCACAGCACAGGTAACATTAGCATATCACTGGGTCTGGGCGGCTCACAGACTGCCAGGGCCAGGCCAGCATATCACTCGGCGGCATGCACTTGAGTGGGCGGAGCCGCAACACCATGACACACACCTACACTAACACAGGCAGCCAATCATTTAAGAGGAGGGCAGAAAGGCTGAGCTGCGGAGCCAACACAGCAATACCTGATGATTCCAGGGGGGGGCAAGTGCCCCACCTTGCCCCTATTTGCGGACGCCCATGAACACACTAATAATCAGACAAAAGTTGGATGTAGGTGTGATTAACAATGGAACCCAAGATGTTTTGGAAAATAAAGCAAAATGAGGCTAGATTGATGTATCCATATCCTTCTTCTGGGGTTTGATATTTTGGCGTGTTGGTATTATTTAGGACATAAAATAAAGTGGTCATAAAGCACAATGTGGATAGATGTTCCTTTTAGTCTCAGAATATCTGCTGTATAATTGCCATACATGGAAGCAATAGAAGCTAGAACATTGAATATAATGGTGGTCTAATGTAGTGATCCAATCTTTGCATTCATATGGTCAAGCCTAGAGAATGTACATCTTTTATATTGCAATACATCTGTTATGGCAGTGGTGCTGGTGCTCAAAGTTTTTTGGGGGGGGTGCAAAAAATGTTGAAAAAAAATCAATTGCAGCCACTGTGCAATCAAATGCTGCCACTGTGCCCATCAAATGCAGCCACTGTGCCAAACGCTGCCACTGTGCCATCAAATGCTGCCAGTGTGCCCATCAAACGCTGCCAGTGTGCCCAAACGCTGCCAGTGTGCCCAAACGCTGCCAGTGTGCCCATCAAACGCTGCCAGTGTGCCCATCATGATTGGCGGAGAGGCGGTTTAGTGTTAGGAAAGCGAATAGTCATTTGTTTTTCTAAAAAAGCTACCTGCGAGTGCCCAGCATGGCGCTTGTAGGTCACCTTTTTTGACGCCTATTAGAGCCTATGGCTCTAATCAGGTGCTTAACCACTTGCCACCCAGGCCAACTCTGACATTTCTCTCCTACATGTAAAAATCATAATTTTTTTGCTAGAAAATTACATAGAACCCCCAAACATTATATATATATATATATATATATATATATATATATATTTTTTTTTTTTCAAAGACTCTAGAGAATACAATGGCGGTTGTTGCAACTTTTTATCATGCACGGTATTTGCGCAGCAATTTTTTGAACGTGTTTTCGTGCTTAAAAAAAAAAAAAAACAGTAAAGTTAGCCCAATGTTTTTGCATATTGTGAAAGATTAAAGTTACACCCAGTAAATAGATACCCAGCATGTCACGTTTCAAAATTGCACACGCTCATGGAATGGCGCTTAAATTCGGTACTTAAAGCGGTGTTCCGGCCGAAATTATACTTTTTAAACAAAAATACCCCTATAATACACAAGCTTAATGTATTCTAGTAAAGTTAGTCTGTAAACTAAGGTCTGTTTTGTTAGTTTTTAGCAGTAGCTTGTTATCTTATAAACTTGCAGCAGGCCGTGGCCATCTTAAGTGTGGGCATCTGAAGCCAGACTGTATTTCTTCCTGGATCTCATCCTTGCAGATCTCGTACATGCTCAGTGCAGCATAAGCAGTGTAATAGGTTTCAGGTCAGGTTTCCATAGCAACGGCAGTTTGAGAGGAAGTTGCTGCCCCTTCCCAGGAGGCATTGCAAACAGGAAATGATGCGATGGGCCGCGGCCAGGGAGGAGGAAGTGAAAAATGAATACAGCAGATATACAGTCTGTGCTGAAAAAAAAATATCCAATTTGTTTACAGTGCACAGTTTAGTGAGGGATGCTGAAGAGTTGTAAAAGTGGGTGGAACTCCACTTTAAAAATCCCCATAGGCGACGCTTGATATTTTTTTTACTGGTTAAATGTTTTGAGTTACAGAGGAGGTCTAGGGACAAAATGATTGCTCTCGCTCCAACGTTCGCGTCAATACCTCACATGAATGGTTTGAACACCATTTTCATATGTGGGCTGGACATACGTATGCGTTCACTTCTGCGTGCAAGCTCACGTGGACAGGGGCGCTTTGAAATTTTCCTTTTTTTTATTGTTAATTATACTTTCTTTTTTTTTTATTTTGACACTTTTTTGAAAAAATATATTTTTTTTGGATCACTTTTATTGCTATTACAAGGAATGTAAACATCCCTTGTAATAGGAATATGACATGAGAGGTCCTCTTTACAGTGAGATATGGGGTCAATAAGACCCCCCATCTCACCACTAGGCTGAAGCCTGAAATAAAAAAAATAAGTAAACCGATCACAGCTTCCCAGCCGAAGCGGCACTGTTTTTTTTGAATGCAGAGGCCGAGCGTGATGTCATAACATCGCGCCCGGCCTCCGACGATCATAGAGACTCCGGCGACCATCTGGTCTGCCGGAAATCTCTATGATCAACATCCGGGGCCGACGGATCCTCTGTCCGACTCACTGATCGTAGCGGTGAGTCGGTAGAAGCATCGGAGGGGGGCGGGAGGGGGGACGTCCCCTCTCACCTCCCATAAGAAGGATCAACAGCTGCTATGATCATCCTTATGGTATAGGGAATCGCTGGCTGAAAACGACAATATCTGAATGATGTCTGTAGCTACAGGCATCATTCAGATATACCCGATCAAAGTCCATCACGTCATATGACGGCAGGTGGGCATGAGGCGGTTAAAAAACACCGCCCGCTGCTGTAATTCAGGCGTCCTGCGCCCAAAAAGGGTCTGGGCGCCTGAGTAGGGGGTGACAGCACCGGCCATAGATAGATTCATGCAATGCATGAATCTATCTATAGGTGATAGAGGGGTGGCAGGAGAGAGGGAGCGGCGCTACCGTGTGCCCTTAATGCACGTGCTGACGGTGCTGCAATTATGTTTTGGCCATATATATTTTGATCTTGATGAAAACGTGCTGCCTGGGTATGGACTGGTCTGGTAGCCTGGCCTGAGTAGTAACTTACAAAGTGTAGAAGACAGTCGCATGATTATGAATTATATCATCACATAATACACATAAATATCTTCCCAGCAAATCTAGCAATAAATTAATAAAAATGCTCTTCCTCTTGCCTCTTGAAGTCCTGGCTGCTAAAAACTGCTGTTACCTGTGGTTCCCCGTTGATCTTGTTGCCTAGGCACAGCACAGGTAACATTAGCATATCACTGGGTCTGGGCGGCTCACAGACTGCCAGGGCCAGGCCAGCATATCACTCGGCGGCATGCACTTGAGTGGGCGGAGCCGCAACACCATGACACACACCTACACTAACACAGGCAGCCAATCATTTAAGAGGAGGGCAGAAAGGCTGAGCTGCGGAGCGGAGGACACTGGACAGTGTCAGTATGAGAACAGAAACAGTCAGATCAGATGTAGATAGGAAAAAAAGTCCGCGGCGGCCGCGATTGCAGCGCCGCGGACATTTAAAAAAACACAGTGACACAGTCTGAAAGCCAACACAGCAATACCTGATGATTCCAGGGGGGGGCAAGTGCCCCACCTTGCCCCTATTTGCGGACGCCCATGCTCTTTACTTCTTCCTACTGCCGGCAGCATTGCCTTGTTCCTGAATCCAGAGACTTTACTAGCTGCCTGACAATTTTACCAACACCCAGTGTGAACCACAATATACCAGTAGCCTACCTGGAATTCCTAGATGTCTTCAACTAGAAGAAGGCAGATGTCCTTCCTCCAAACCGTCGATGACTGTCCAATTGAGCTGCTCCCAGTTACCTTTTGCCTGCATATTTCCACTTTCTGAAACTGAACTTGAAACATTGCAGCAGTACATTGATGAGAACCTAGAAAAAAGGATTTATCCACCCTTCCTCCTCTCCTGCGGGCGCAGGCATTTTCTTGGTTGAAAAGAAAGATAAGACATTAAGACCATGTGTGGACTATAGGAAACTAAATAAAAGTTTAGTTCGGCTCATATCTTTACTAAACTAGGCCTACGCGGAGCCTACAATCTTGTCCGCATCCGGGAAGGGGACGAGTGAAAAACAGCGTTTAGAACAAGGTTCAGATCTTTTGAATACCTAGTAATGCCATTCGGATTGTGGAACTCTCCTGCCACGTTCCAACACCTTATAAATTACATTTCTCTGGAGTATCTAGATCACTTTGTCATCGTCTATCTGAATGATTTTCTCATATTTTCAGCCACCCTGGAGCTTTACAGAATGCACGTAAAAAAGGTGCTGTGCATCCTCAGTACGCACGGATTGTACGTTAAGGCAGAGAAAAGTGATTTAGAAAAAATGTCATTCCAGTTTCTAGGGCTCAACATCACTACTGATGGAATCGCTATGGATCCTCAAAAGGAGAAAGCTATCCTTGAGTGGCCGGTCATCCGATAAGAAGGGCGTTCAGAGGTTTATAGGCTTCACAAACTTCTACAGGAGGTTCGTAAAGAATTTCTCTGCCATTGCATCACCTATTACCCAAATAACCCACCAACATACAAATTTCAGTGGTCTGTAGCAGCACAAGCCACCTTTGACAAGCTAAAATCCTTCTTTACCTCTGCACCGATCTTACAGCATCCTGAAACTGCTTTGCCCTATGTCCTAGAAGTCTACGCTTCAGAAGTAGCCACAGGGGCAGTATTATCCCAACGCCAGGGCCCCAAAGCATTACTTCATCCTGTGGCCTTCTCATCACAGGAAATGAGCCAGCTGGAGAAAAAATATGATGTAGGGGATCGGGAACTCCTAGCAATTAAAACTGCCCTGGAGGAATGTAGATATCTCCTGGCAGGTGCCATTCACCCTATCTTAATTTTCAAAGACCACAAGAACCTAGAGTATCTTCGCACTGCCAAACGGTTGAGATGCCTACCGGCTCGATGGGCTCTAATCTTTTCTAGGTTTAATTTCCATATCACCTACCGCCCAGGGTCCAAAAATGGAAAAGCTGACGCCCTGTCCCGAATGTTCCCTGATACCCCTGAAGAGATCACACAGAGTATGATTGTCTCCTCAAAATTTACTTCTGATCCAAACAGATTTAAGGGCTTCAATTGAGCAGGCATCCACCCAGTGCACAGATGCAGAAATCTCCTCCCTAAGAAGTCAGGAAGGGTTCCTTTGACAACAAGCCAGGCTTCAAGTTCTGAAAACTTTTCATGACCATCAGCTTGCTGGCCACTTCAGGGTCTGAAAAATGAACGAACTTGTCCAATGGTACTTATGGTGACCCACCCTGAGATCTGACTGCAGGAAATATGTCAACTCCTGTACGACATGCCAGCATAACAAGGGGTCCAACGTTAAATCATGGGGCCTGTTAGGACCACAATTCCGGAACAACCATGGAAAAAGATATCCATGGACTTTATAGTAGACTTACCCCCTCAGGAGAATTTACAGCCATCTTGGTAGTAGTGGACCGACTGTCCAACATGGCACACTTCTTGCCAATGATGAGCACACCTTCCGCCATGGACACAGGAAAGACCTTTATAAAAGAGATAGTCAGATTGCATGGCATACCAGACAACATCGTGTCAGATAGAGGTGTGCAATTTACCTCTAGATTCTGGAGAAATCTCTGCAAATTACTGCCAATTGAGATATGTTTGTCTACAGCCTACCATCCACAGAGTAACAGTCAAACTGAAAGGACCAACCAAACACTAGAGCGATACCTACAGTGTTTTTTTCTTTTTTCTCAGGACAACTGGATTTCCCTATTGCCATGTGCCGAATTTGCATATAACAACTCTGTGCACGCTGCTACCAACCAGTCACCCTTCTGGGCAAATTTTGGGTTCCATCCCTCATTTCTACCCAATATAATTCCAAAGTCTTCAGTTCCGGCAGTCCAGGACAGAATAAATTTCATTCAAACAAATTACCAAATACTTCAGGAGACAATGCAAAAAGCTCAAGAATAGTACAAAAAACAATATGACAAGAAGAAAAGAGGAAACCCTACTTTTAAGATTGGGGACAAAGTGTGGCTTTCATCAGCAAACCTCAAACTGCCATGTCCGTCCCGGAAACTGGGACCAAAAATTGTTGGTCCATTTGAAATTAGACGTGAAATTAACCCAGTAGCTTTTGAACTCGCTTTGCCAGAGTTTTATAGAATTCACCCTGTATTTCATGTCTCTTTGCTTAAACCTGCTGTTTCTAGTCCTTTTCCAGAGAGAGAAGCGATACCACCACCTCTGGTCCTAGTAGGGGATGAAACAGTACTCAAAGTGGATTCCATTCTGGATTGTCGATAGAGAGGTAGGACAATTCAGTTTTTAAGTGGAAGGTATACTCTGCAGAAGAGAACTCATGGGAGGTTCCGCAACAGTAATCCCAAAAAATGGGCACAACTAGGCATCCGGAGGCTGCCCCTTGGGAGGGGGCACTATCAGGAAAATAGGCACATTCCCAGGCACATTAATGCAGGAATCGCAAACTGGCAGAGGCACGCCGGCATGAATCAACGCACAAGGACATGCAGCACTGTGAACAGGCGACCGTGAACGCCCGGGGGCACACGCATTGCGTGATAGTGCCGCCACTGCCTATTTAAACCCGCTGCTGACAATGGTGCAGTGCTGGTTTATCATCAGCTTCCCTCTGTGTTTCTGTGCCTTGTTTATCCTGCTTATCAGACTTCCTGTGTACCGACCCGGCTTGCTTTGACCTGCTCTTCTTGATCTCCTGGCTTGACTTTTGGCTTGTATCCTGATTTGTTCCTGCTTGCTTCCTGCATCTGATCCCGGCCTGGCTTACGGACTATGGCCTTACCTATCTCCTGTGCATAGACCTGGCTGGCTCTTGTTTACACTTAGCCTGGACTGTCTTACTGTGAATGAACCCTGGCATGGCTCCCAACTCAGCTGTCCGATCTGCTCCACTGGTCCGCACCTCCTGGACCATCCAAGCACGCCTGCCCTGTAGTATACCTGGTCTGTTCCAGCAAGCTCCTGGCAACCAGCTTCAGCAATCAGGCAACCCGTGCTTCTGTTGGCACCACACCCCCTGTGTCACCTCCAGGCGTGTGCTACACTCGCCCCAATAAAATATAAGTATAAAATGTTTCAATGTAAACATCAATAACAAAATAACTTGCTTAGATAAAATCAAAAAGTGGCATTCATGTTGTATACAATGTAGTGCTGTGGTCTTGAGCCTGCAGTAGGACTCTAGATGAGAAGCCAAGCCGCAGACAATGGTGAAGAAAATCCCAACATACTTCAGAATATAATCAATGGTAATTTCCTTCTTCAGGGGTTTATCACAACAGACTGTATATTCTAATGATACAATAGCAGATTGTATCAATAGCAATATCAACATAAACATGTAGTATGCACATAAGATGTACAATGTGTAAAGAAATTGTGGTATATGATAATACACAAGTGGTGAGCAACAGCATGGGCTATATGCCCATAGGCCTAAACATACTCACATAATAGCTGCCTTTCAAGAATCTATTGAAGATATATCATCGATCATTTAGATATCTCCAAGGCACCCCACCTCGTCTTGTTTTACCCCAATGTAAAGGAAGGTACCCCAATGGTGAATTGGGTAGTGTCTTAAATCATGGACGCACTTCTCATATAGATAGATGATGAAAGGGGAAAGAGATGTGTATGTAGTGATATTACCGCACCTGTGAGGGCGCTCACGAGGATCACAAATAAGATAACGGTCCTGGTTTAAAGAAAAAAAGAGAACAAGTGCAGTATGGGGTATAGAGAGTATAATCAAAAGTTCAGATCACTAATGGAGGGTTGAGCAAAAAGAAGGGGGCTGGATAGAATATACCTAGATTCAAAGACTGTATAAGACCATGAGTATAGGGGCAAGGCTGTGGGGAAAGATGGCATAGGAGGACTTGCTGAAAAAACAAGCACCGCAAGGAATGGAAAGTAAATAGTAAATGAGTAAAACCTACCAATAATACACATCCACACAAATATGTCCTGGCTCAAGAGAACAGTGGTATCCAATGATATCCAGCTTAATGACTGCTCAATCCACAATTATATAGCGGATGAAGTTCTGCTAAGATCCACCCACAGTGGAGTAAGAGCCAGTGGGGGAGCTTATAGTTGTCAGATGACCAGAGGGCTCATAAAGTGATGATGCCCAGTATGCCCACCATATCAAAACAGTAACTCGTCAATCCGACGATCCCCCGGCGCACGCACGCGGTGGATGCAGACCAAGCTGCACGTGCGTAAGTCGGCAGACGCCAGACCAGGCAAGACGCAGCAGAGGGAATGCCCCAGGATGCCCCCCCCCCCGCTCCTTCTGCTCTCAAACTTAACATTAACCGCTTCCCGACCGCCGCCTGTACATATACGTCGTCAGAATGGCACGGCTAGGCAAAAGCACGTATATATACGTGCCCTTTAATTGCCTAGCCGAGGGGTCGCCGTGGGGTTGGGAGCTCCGTGGCTGCGGGGCCAGCGGACCCGATCGCCTCTGGTGTCCCCGATCGGGTCACAGAGCTGAAGAACGGGGAGAGGTCTGTGTAAACAAACCTCTCCCCGCGCTTCCTACACTGCCTGTCATTGATCGGCTGTTCCCTGTCATTAGGAAAGCCGATCAATGACGTCAGACGTCAGCCACGCCCCCAATGTAAAAAAAAAACACACACACACGTCACAGACCATAACCCCTCCCCGCCCCCTAGTGGTTAACTCTTTCACTGCCAGTGTCATTTATGCAGGAATCAATGCATTTAAATAGCATTGATTGCTGTATAAATGACAATGGTCCCAAAAATGTGTCAAAAATGTCCGATGTCATAATGTCGCCGTCACAATAAAAATCGCTAATCGCCGCCATTACTAGTAAAAAAAAAAATATTAATAAAAATGCTATAAAACTATACCCTATTTTGTAAACGCTATAACTTTTGCGCAAACCAATCAATAATCGCTAATTGCGATTTTTTTACCAAAAATATGTAGAAGAATACGAATCGGCCTAAACTGAGGAAAAAAAATGTTTTTTTTTTATATTTTTTGGGGATATTTATTATAGCAAAAAGTAAAAAATATTGCATTTTTTTTCAAAATTTTTGTTTATAGCGCAAAAAATAAAAACCGCAGGGGCGATCAAATACAACCAAAAGAAAGCTCTATTTGTGGGAAAAAAAGGACGCCAATTTTGTTTGGGAGCCACGTCACATGACCGCGTAATTGTCAGTTAAAGCGACACAGTGCCAAATCGCAAAAAGGGGCCTGGTCCTTTGGCTGCAAATTGGTCCGGGGCTGAAGTGGTTAAAAGCTTCCATCCCCTCTGTATAAAAAAAACAATAAGTTCCCCTGTGTTATAGCATAAATATGCTTATCTGTACTGATAACACAGCATCTTCCTGTGATCATGTGACTCCTCGGCTTTTTCTCTCCTCTCCTCCCCAGCTGACTTCAGCGGCAGTGCTCGGCCCCGCACACTGGATGGAACTGTCAGCCGGGCAGAGGAGAGAGGAGGCAACTGATCACATTAAGACAGTGTGTTATCAGTACAGAAAAGCATATTTACGATATAACACAGACACAGGGGAACTTATTGTTCTAATAATGGGAGCTTTTTATACAAGTAGCTTAACAACCACTTTAACAATCATTTAAAAACAAATTAGAAAAAAGTCAAGGCTGCATGGCATTTCTTAGGGCGGTCATACACAAAGGGAATTTCTTTCCTGCAACCATGGGTTGCAGGAAAGAAATTTGCTTGATTCCTCTATCAACACAGTGAACTACCATTGTCTTCTCCTGGCAGGGAAAGCCGCCCCCGCCGGGAGCAGACAGTGATTATTGCTAGAGGCTATAGCAGCCACTAGCAATAATCGCAGGTAAACTCTGCATTCTGGTTGTACCCAAGCCGATCGATCGATGGAACAACTTGCTATATTCAACCTGCCCATACGCAGTTTGAATCTCGGCTGATTCCTGCTGAACTGGCCGAGATTTGAACCGTGTATGGCCTTCCTTATAAGTCGTTTCCTGATGATGATAACAAAGGACTATGTAATACAGTATGTGTTGAAAAGGCCTCTTGCGGTCTCAATGGGAGACCCACATTACAATAATGGAGCACAACTGGGATAGAGCGTTGTCACCCCATAACAGGAAGGCCCCTAATGGCAGGACCACCAGGTACTATTTTAACGAAAATAGTATTTAAATACTGTATATTAATCACTTTAAAATTGCATTACCATGTTAAAGCTTATGTGAGATTTCACCAACTGGGCTTACATACTGTATAGTTCAAGCAGTGAGGCAAGGTTAAGGATGGGGAGGCGGAAGGTTCAATAATTAATCTGGATATTTGATTTAAAGGATTAGCTCATTTACACATTAAAAGGCCTACCTGCTAAAAGAAAAAAAAAAAATAGATAAATGATAACAGACCTTAAAAGCTATGTACAATAGTAGGTACATAGTAGTCCGATATTTTGATCCCCCTTATGCAGCGAACACACGATCGGAAATTCCGCCAGCAAAAGTCCGATGAGAGCTTTTGGTCGAAAAATGCGACCGTGTGTATGCTCCATTGGACTTTTGCTGGCGGAATTCTAGCTTCTCAATTTTTCGGTCTGAAAAAGTTTTGATCGGAAATTTCGATCGTCTGTACCAATTCTGACGCGCAAAATTCCTATGCATGCTTGGAAACAATTCAAAGCATGCTCGAAAGCATTTAACTTCATTTTCTCGGCTCGTCGTAGTGTTGTACTTCACCGCATTCTTGACGGTCGAAAGTTCAGCAAACTTTTGTGTGACCGTGTGTGTGCAAGCCAAGCTTGAGCAGAATTCCGTCGGAAAAAACATCCAAGATTTTTCAGACGGAAAATCCGCTCGTGTGTACGGGGCATTACAGTTTGGCCATAATATCCTAAAATAGACTTAATTCATGGACTGTCTCTGGTAAGCTGCAATCATTTGATTAAATGTAAACCTTTTTTTTTTTTTTACCAAATCCTGCACATTGTTTAACCCATAACCTGCCAGTCATCACTGTAAACTCAGAATGATGTATGGGCAAATTTGCCATAAAGCTCGGATCACTCTCTGACTGTGTGATATGAATGAAGTGTAGGTTGTCTCCATTTCTGACAACAAACCTGGCTCATTCTATTTTATTATGGTGGTGTACAAGACATTGACAGTGCTACAATGCACACAGCCTTAAGCTGGATACACATTATACAATTTTTGTTGTTCAATTTCCTTTAGAATTACTTCAACTACAGTATGTAGTGCAAGGGCCTGCCTGATTGCATACAATTTGAAAGTGTTTAGGTTTGACCTCATATCAGGGCCGATCCTAGGGTCACAGACGCCTGGGTGCAGAAATATTTCTGGCGCCCCCACGTGGGCGTGGTCATCTTACCAACTCCTCCCATTTACAAATGTTTCTATGACAACGACTTCAACACAGAGATGTTCCCGTAAGAAGTCTTCGTTACCCTGGGATCCTCCCATGATCTTTTACCAATAAATAAAAAAATACAGGAAAAGCGTACACTAATGAGACCTGGAGGGGAGTCTCTCTGATGCACACAGAGAGGGCTTCTGTTAGAGAGTCTATTAGAAAGAGCCCCCAGACCTAGTACAGGAGATGGTCAGAGACTGTAGACATGATACAAGAGACGGTCAGAGACTGCAATCATAGTACAGGAGATGGTCAGGCTGCAGACATAATACAGGAGATGGTCAGAGACTGTAGACATGATACAAGAGACGGTCAGAGACTGCAATCATAGTACAGGAGATGGTCAGGCTGCACACATAATACAGGAGATGGTCAGAGACTGCAGACATGTTACAAGAGATGGTCAGAGACTGCAGACATGTTACAAGAGATGGTAGTAAATAATGGCCGATCGGCCCTCTCACCTGACCCAGCGATACAGCAACAACGGTTCCTCTGATCAGGAGTCAGCTCACTCTGAATTGCCCGTGGCGACTCCGCTGGGTAGAGCCCAGATCTGTATTCCTGCAATGACTCCACCAGGGATGGCGCCAGGCTGTGTGGCTTTCTCTCTCTCTGATGGTGTTCTCTCAGCACTGCCTTCTCCCTCTGGAGTCCTGGGTGTACTTCCCTGAAAGCTTTCCCGGGCTCCTGGCTTTCTCTCTCCCATTCAGCTGAGCATGCTGTGTGGGCTGCAGTTTCCGTGTTACAGTGGGGCTGCCAGTCCTTGGGACCACATGTCCCACAATCCTCTTCTTTGCTCCTTTGTTTTTTCTTCCCTGGCCGTTATGATGGCGGGGGAAGAAACATAGTGCGCCGCTCATTAGTACAGCAGCGCACAAGGAGGAGAGGGAGAGGGGAAATAAGAGCCCGCAGCTGCAGTGGCATCACTAGGGTTGGTGTCACCTGGTGCAGTAAAACATGGTATCACCCCCTCCACCAACTATAGTCGTCCCTCAGTACAGACCCCACTCCATTAAGTATATACCCCCCTCCGTCAGTGCAGACCCTTCACTAAGTATAAATACCTTCCTCAGTACAGACCCCCCCATCAGTATAGACCCCCAGGACAAAACACCCCCCTTTATCAGTATAGACCCCCCTCAGGACAAACCACCCCCCTCCATTAGTACAAACCCCCCATAACAAACCACCCCCCCTCCATTAGTACAGACCCCCCAGAACAAACCACCCCCTCCATTAGTATAGCCCCCCCAGGACAACCCCCCCCCCCATTAGTATAGCCCCCCCAGGACAAACCCCCCCCCACATTAGTACAGACCCCCCCACATTAGTATAGCCCCCCAGGACAAACCCCCATTAGTATAGACCCCCCCAGGACAAACCATCCCCCCTCCATTAGTACAAACCCCCAGAACAAACCACCCCCCTCCATTAGTACAGACCCCCCAGAACAAACCACCCCCTCCATTAGTACAGACCCCCAGGACAAACCACCCCCTCCATTAGTATAGACCCCCCAGGACAACCCCCCCCCCACATTAGTATAGCCCCCCCACGAAACCCCCCCCCACATTAGTATAGCCCCCCCAGGACAACCCCCCCCCACATTAGTACAGACCCCCCCTACATTAGTATAGCCCCCCCAGGACAAACCCCCCCATTAGTATAGACCCCCCCAGGACAAACCCCCCCTACATTAGTATAGACCCCAAGGACAAACCAGCCCGCCACCCACATTAGTATAGACCCCCAGGACAAACCACCCCCCCACATTAGTATAGACCCCTCAGGACAAACCCCCCCCCCACATTAGTATAGACCACCTCAGGACAAACCACCCCCCACATTAGTATAGACCCCCCAGGACGAACCACCCCCCACATTAGTATAGACCCCCAGGACAAACCACCCCCCGCATTAGTATAGACCCCCTAGGATGAACCACTCCCCAGATTAGTATAGACCCCCCAGGACAAACCACCCCCCCCCACATTAGTATAGACCCCCCCAGGACAAACCACCCCCCCACATTAGTATAGACCCCCCCCAGGACAAACCCCCCCTACATTAATATAGACCCCCCCAGGACAAACCACCCCCCCACATTAGTATAGACCCCCCAGGACGAACCACCCCCCACATTAGTATAGACCCCCCCAGGACGAACACCCCCCCCCCCCCCCACATTAGTATAGACCCCCCAGGACGAACCCCCCCCCCACATTAGTATAGACCCCCCCAGGACAAACCAGCCCCCATACATTATTATAGACCCCCCAGGACAAACCCCCCCTACATTAATATAGACCCCCCAGGACAAACCACCCCCCCCCCCACATTAGTATAGACCCCCCAGGACAAACCACCCCCCCCACATTAGTATAGACCCCCCAGGACAAACCACCCCCCCCACATTGGTATAGACCCCCCCAGGACAAACCACCCCCCCACATTAGTATAGACCCCACCAGGACAAACCCCCCCACATTAGTATAGACCCCCCCAGGACAAACCCCCCCACATTAGTATAGACCCCCCCAGGACAAACCACCCCCCCACATTAGTATAGACCCCCCAGGACAAACCCCCCCCCCCACATTAGTATAGACCTGCCAGGACAAACCCCCCCCCCACATTAGTATAGACCCCCCCAGGACAAACCACCCCCCCTACATTAGTATAGACCCCCCAGGACAAACCACCCCCCCACATTAGTATAGACCCCCAGGACAAACCACCCCCCACATTAGTATCAGTATAGATCCCCCAGAACAAACCACCCCCCCCCACATTGGTATAGACCCCCCTAGACAAACCACCCCCCCACCACTAGAGTAATTAAAACCACCCGGGCGGCAGCTGGAGAGGACAGTGTGCAGCTGCGCCGCCGCCTGGGTGGAGAACAGAGCATGTGTGATGCTTGTGCTGGTGGGCAGAAGGGGGAAGTTAAACACAGGAGGAGTCCTGTGTTTAACTCCCGCCTGCTGCCCACCAGCACAAGCCTCACACACATGCTCTGTTCTAAACAAGTCGTGCTCGGCCACGGACTGGACCGGACCGGAACGCACCCCCCCTCCGTGGCGTCACTGCGCGGCCGCGGCGGTGACAGGCGGAGAGAGCCACCTACGGACAAGGAGAGGAGGGGAGGGAGCGGAGCACTCTGGCGCTCCAGCGCCCCCACCTCTGTGGTGCCTGGGTGTACTGCACCCCGTGCACCCCGTGACGGATCGGCCCTGCCTCATATTATATGGTTTTGGTAAATCTAAAGGAAAACTATACAAGAAAATTGTATAAAAATTGTATAGTGTGTAGGCAGCTTTAGCCAGTGTGCATCCAAGGTATGGTAAACACTAGGGATAAGCTGTGTGTTTGAACCTGAACGTTCACTGTTCAAGCGTTCACTGATCGCCGAATGTTTAGGACATTCTGTTTAAAAGCTTCCTGCTACTGATGGTTGCTAAAGAATCCTGCACTTGTCACATTCTTGGAAAACCACTAACGTCACCTGAATGATTCGCTTACATCATATATGGCCAGGAATCCCGGCTCAGGAAAAGGGTTTTTGCTCTTTTAAATATCACTCAGTTCTGGGATGATTGTAAGGTATCTTCAGAAAAAGGAGACCTAAAATAAAGGCTTTGTTGAAGAAAAACTGCAGTCCAAAAAAAAAATATATATATAGAAATAAATATCCCATTAAAACATAAAATAACAAAACCATTATCTGTTGCAATATTACCTTTCAATCCAGAGATTTGCCCCATAAGACTTTTTTTCTTCTAATAGATATCTATAG
Source organism: Lithobates sylvaticus (assembly GCA_028564925.1). NCBI lineage: Eukaryota > Metazoa > Chordata > Amphibia > Anura > Ranidae > Lithobates > Lithobates sylvaticus. Next base: position 80,219,167 of record CM053037.1, read on the forward strand.
CTTGATGGTCAGCATCATTCAACCCACTACAGGTGATTTTGAATGCGCGCCAGCCTGTGACTGGATGGTGAAGGAGAAGCAGCACAGTGATGAGCTCTCTCCCTGTCACTCTGCTTTCTCCTTCTATAGGCATGCTTGTCAACACATGAACTGATTGGTTCCCTGTGCTGCTTCATCTCACACTCCATCTCTGATATAGGTCAAATGTATGTACTCAGGTTGTGGTAGTAAAGCCCATGTAATGATTTATACCTACAGGTAAGCCTATAATAAGGCTTACTTGTAGATACAGTACATATCTCCTAAATATGCACCGTTTAGGAGATATTTACTTTAGCAGAGTCGGTGTCACCGGCGCATGTGCACTGTGCTCTCAATGGGTGGCATGCCATTCATTAAGAGCTGTGCCGCGACCGTGACTCCCACGCACATGCGCGGGATTGACGTCATCACAGCTTCACCAGTCAAACGGATGCTGCCCGCAAACCCGGAGGGAAGACCAGGTGAAGATGGAAGCCCTGTAGCGTTGCCTACTAGTACATTATGACATTCATTTGCAGGGAGAGGATTTTATTTTTTTTTTTTTCATTGCGGTTTACTACTGCTTTAAAAAAATACATTTCAGAAGTTGTATTAATTCACATCTTTTAATCTTCCTAAAGTTCAGCTTTAAATATAAAGGCTTATAATAGTTAAATCACTGTTTTGTGTGACCAAATGATGATATAATTACTATGCAATATTTTGTTAAGTTAATCATATATTTGGTGAAACAATAACCGTTAAATCAAATAACAAACGTGGCTTATATACTTTATTGAATTGACCTTGCAGGCTGTAATACCCTTACTGCAATATCCTTTGTGTTATAATTTTCTGCAATTTTATTGTAATACCTCAAATATTACCATGTAAAGGAAAGTGCATATTTCTTCTGTGCAACTGACATTTTATTATATAATAAAATGATATTATATAATAATTACACATACTTACAATAAACTGACACACATAAGCTGCCAAAGCACAGAGTAGAGCAAGTACAGATGCATACCACATGAGCCGAAGTCTATTCCCATGGGGCCGTGCAGCATGTGAGCTGCATATGTGTTTTCTTTTCCATGGCTGACTCGTCAACCCAGCAGATATCTGTTCCACATATACTACATATTGCTGTCTACCTCTGTTATGACATCACGCTCGGCCTCTGCATTCAAAAAAAAGTGAAAAAACAGTGCCGCTTCGGCTGGGAAGCTGTGATCGGTTTACTTATTTTTTTTATTTCAGGCTTCAGCCTAGTGGTGAGATGGGGGGTCTTATTGACCGCCATATCTCACTGTAAAGAGGACCTCTCATGTCATATTCCTATTACAAGGGATGTTTACATTCCTTGTAATAGCAATAAAAGTGATCCAAAAAAATATATTTTTTCAAAAAAGTGTCAAAATAAAAAAAAAAGAAAGTATAATTAACAATAAAAAAAAGGAAAATTTCAAAGCGCCCCTGTCCACGTGAGCTTGCACGCAGAAGTGAACGCATACGTATGTCCAGCCCACATATGAAAATGGTGTTCAAACCATTCATGTGAGGTATTGACGCGAACGTTGGAGCGAGAGCAATCATTTTGTCCCTAGACCTCCTCTGTAACTCAAAACATTTAACCAGTAAAAAAAATATCAAGCGTCGCCTATGGGGATTTTTAAAGTGGAGTTCCACCCACTTTTACAACTCTTCAGCATCCCTCACTAAACTGTGCACTGTAAACAAATTGGATATTTTTTTTTCAGCACAGACTGTATATCTGCTGTATTCATTTTTCACTTCCTCCTCCCTGGCCGCGGCCCATCGCATCATTTCCTGTTTGCAATGCCTCCTGGGAAGGGGCAGCAACTTCCTCTCAAACTGCCGTTGCTATGGAAACCTGACCTGAAACCTATTACACTGCTTATGCTGCACTGAGCATGTACGAGATCTGCAAGGATGAGATCCAGGAAGAAATACAGTCTGGCTTCAGATGCCCACACTTAAGATGGCCACGGCCTGCTGCAAGTTTATAAGATAACAAGCTACTGCTAAAAACTAACAAAACAGACCTTAGTTTACAGACTAACTTTACTAGAATACATTAAGCTTGTGTATTATAGGGGTATTTTTGTTTAAAAAGTATAATTTCGGCCGGAACACCGCTTTAAGTACCGAATTTAAGCGCCATTCCATGAGCGTGTGCAATTTTGAAACGTGACATGCTGGGTATCTATTTACTGGGTGTAACTTTAATCTTTCACAATATGCAAAAACATTGGGCTAACTTTACTGTTTTTTTTTTTTTTTTTTTAAGCACGAAAACACGTTCAAAAAATTGCTGCGCAAATACCGTGCATGATAAAAAGTTGCAACAACCGCCATTGTATTCTCTAGAGTCTTTGAAAAAAAAAAAATATATATATATATATATATATATATATATATATATATATAATGTTTGGGGGTTCTATGTAATTTTCTAGCAAAAAAATTATGATTTTTACATGTAGGAGAGAAATGTCAGAGTTGGCCTGGGTGGCAAGTGGTTAAGCACCTGATTAGAGCCATAGGCTCTAATAGGCGTCAAAAAAGGTGACCTACAAGCGCCATGCTGGGCACTCGCAGGTAGCTTTTTTAGAAAAACAAATGACTATTCGCTTTCCTAACACTAAACCGCCTCTCCGCCAATCATGATGGGCACACTGGCAGCGTTTGATGGGCACACTGGCAGCGTTTGGGCACACTGGCAGCGTTTGGGCACACTGGCAGCGTTTGATGGGCACACTGGCAGCATTTGATGGCACAGTGGCAGCGTTTGGCACAGTGGCTGCATTTGATGGGCACAGTGGCAGCATTTGATTGCACAGTGGCTGCAATTGATTTTTTTTCAACATTTTTTGCACCCCCCCCAAAAAACTTTGAGCACCAGCACCACTGCCATAACAGATGTATTGCAATATAAAAGATGTACATTCTCTAGGCTTGACCATATGAATGCAAAGATTGGATCACTACATTAGACCACCATTATATTCAATGTTCTAGCTTCTATTGCTTCCATGTATGGCAATTATACAGCAGATATTCTGAGACTAAAAGGAACATCTATCCACATTGTGCTTTATGACCACTTTATTTTATGTCCTAAATAATACCAACACGCCAAAATATCAAACCCCAGAAGAAGGATATGGATACATCAATCTAGCCTCATTTTGCTTTATTTTCCAAAACATCTTGGGTTCCATTGTTAATCACACCTACATCCAACTTTTGTCTGATTATTAGTGTGTTCATGGGCGTCCGCAAATAGGGGCAAGGTGGGGCACTTGCCCCCCCCTGGAATCATCAGGTATTGCTGTGTTGGCTCCGCAGCTCAGCCTTTCTGCCCTCCTCTTAAATGATTGGCTGCCTGTGTTAGTGTAGGTGTGTGTCATGGTGTTGCGGCTCCGCCCACTCAAGTGCATGCCGCCGAGTGATATGCTGGCCTGGCCCTGGCAGTCTGTGAGCCGCCCAGACCCAGTGATATGCTAATGTTACCTGTGCTGTGCCTAGGCAACAAGATCAACGGGGAACCACAGGTAACAGCAGTTTTTAGCAGCCAGGACTTCAAGAGGCAAGAGGAAGAGCATTTTTATTAATTTATTGCTAGATTTGCTGGGAAGATATTTATGTGTATTATGTGATGATATAATTCATAATCATGCGACTGTCTTCTACACTTTGTAAGTTACTACTCAGGCCAGGCTACCAGACCAGTCCATACCCAGGCAGCACGTTTTCATCAAGATCAAAATATATATGGCCAAAACATAATTGCAGCACCGTCAGCACGTGCATTAAGGGCACACGGTAGCGCCGCTCCCTCTCTCCTGCCACCCCTCTATCACCTATAGATAGATTCATGCATTGCATGAATCTATCTATGGCCGGTGCTGTCACCCCCTACTCAGGCGCCCAGACCCTTTTTGGGCGCAGGACGCCTGAATTACAGCAGCGGGCGGTGTTTTTTAACCGCCTCATGCCCACCTGCCGTCATATGACGTGATGGACTTTGATCGGGTATATCTGAATGATGCCTGTAGCTACAGACATCATTCAGATATTGTCGTTTTCAGCCAGCGATTCCCTATACCATAAGGATGATCATAGCAGCTGTTGATCCTTCTTATGGGAGGTGAGAGGGGACGTCCCCCCTCCCGCCCCCCTCCGATGCTTCTACCGACTCACCGCTACGATCAGTGAGTCGGACAGAGGATCCGTCGGCCCCGGATGTTGATCATAGAGATTTCCGGCAGACCAGATGGTCGCCGGAGTCTCTATGATCGTCGGAGGCCGGGCGCGATGTTATGACATCACGCTCGGCCTCTGCATTCAAAAAAACAGTGCCGCTTCGGCTGGGAAGCTGTGATCGGTTTACTTATTTTTTTTATTTCAGGCTTCAGCCTAGTGGTGAGATGGGGGGTCTTATTGACCCCATATCTCACTGTAAAGAGGACCTCTCATGTCATATTCCTATTACAAGGGATGTTTACATTCCTTGTAATAGCAATAAAAGTGATCCAAAAAAATATATTTTTTCAAAAAAGTGTCAAAATAAAAAAAAAAGAAAGTATAATTAACAATAAAAAAAAGGAAAATTTCAAAGCGCCCCTGTCCACGTGAGCTTGCACGCAGAAGTGAACGCATACGTATGTCCAGCCCACATATGAAAATGGTGTTCAAACCATTCATGTGAGGTATTGACGCGAACGTTGGAGCGAGAGCAATCATTTTGTCCCTAGACCTCCTCTGTAACTCAAAACATTTAACCAGTAAAAAAAATATCAAGCGTCGCCTATGGGGATTTTTAAAGTGGAGTTCCACCCACTTTTACAACTCTTCAGCATCCCTCACTAAACTGTGCACTGTAAACAAATTGGATATTTTTTTTTCAGCACAGACTGTATATCTGCTGTATTCATTTTTCACTTCCTCCTCCCTGGCCGCGGCCCATCGCATCATTTCCTGTTTGCAATGCCTCCTGGGAAGGGGCAGCAACTTCCTCTCAAACTGCCGTTGCTATGGAAACCTGACCTGAAACCTATTACACTGCTTATGCTGCACTGAGCATGTACGAGATCTGCAAGGATGAGATCCAGGAAGAAATACAGTCTGGCTTCAGATGCCCACACTTAAGATGGCCACGGCCTGCTGCAAGTTTATAAGATAACAAGCTACTGCTAAAAACTAACAAAACAGACCTTAGTTTACAGACTAACTTTACTAGAATACATTAAGCTTGTGTATTATAGGGGTATTTTTGTTTAAAAAGTATAATTTCGGCCGGAACACCGCTTTAAGTACCGAATTTAAGCGCCATTCCATGAGCGTGTGCAATTTTGAAACGTGACATGCTGGGTATCTATTTACTGGGTGTAACTTTAATCTTTCACAATATGCAAAAACATTGGGCTAACTTTACTGTTTTTTTTTTTTTTAAGCACGAAAACACGTTCAAAAAATTGCTGCGCAAATACCGTGCATGATAAAAAGTTGCAACAACCGCCATTGTATTCTCTAGAGTCTTTGAAAAAAAAAAATATATTATATATATATATATATATATATATATATATATATATATATATAATGTTTGGGGGTTCTATGTAATTTTCTAGCAAAAAAATTATGATTTTTACATGTAGGAGAGAAATGTCAGAGTTGGCCTGGGTGGCAAGTGGTTAAGCACCTGATTAGAGCCATAGGCTCTAATAGGCGTCAAAAAAGGTGACCTACAAGCGCCATGCTGGGCACTCGCAGGTAGCTTTTTTAGAAAAACAAATGACTATTCGCTTTCCTAACACTAAACCGCCTCTCCGCCAATCATGATGGGCACACTGGCAGCGTTTGATGGGCACACTGGCAGCGTTTGGGCACACTGGCAGCGTTTGGGCACACTGGCAGCGTTTGATGGGCACACTGGCAGCATTTGATGGCACAGTGGCAGCGTTTGGCACAGTGGCTGCATTTGATGGGCACAGTGGCAGCATTTGATTGCACAGTGGCTGCAATTGATTTTTTTTCAACATTTTTTGCACCCCCCCCAAAAAACTTTGAGCACCAGCACCACTGCCATAACAGATGTATTGCAATATAAAAGATGTACATTCTCTAGGCTTGACCATATGAATGCAAAGATTGGATCACTACATTAGACCACCATTATATTCAATGTTCTAGCTTCTATTGCTTCCATGTATGGCAATTATACAGCAGATATTCTGAGACTAAAAGGAACATCTATCCACATTGTGCTTTATGACCACTTTATTTTATGTCCTAAATAATACCAACACGCCAAAATATCAAACCCCAGAAGAAGGATATGGATACATCAATCTAGCCTCATTTTGCTTTATTTTCCAAAACATCTTGGGTTCCATTGTTAATCACACCTACATCCAACTTTTGTCTGATTATTAGTGTGTTTCAATCATTTTTTTTTTGGTAGTTGGTATACTATGCTTTTTTGTCCTTCTATTAAGCTTTTGCATCAGGTTTCTCAAACCTTTGCCTGCCTGCCTGAGCTTTATGTGATAATGACTAAGCCACTCCCCTTCATGACATTGTCGAAAAGGGGCTGTCCAGGGGCTGTCCATAAAATTATGCCCCCCCCTGAAAAAAATTCTGCGGACGCCCATGGGGAACCTTACAAGAAAATATAGAATTTCTAATGGCAGAAGTCTCCTCCTAATAGACAGTAAACAAAAATATTGGAAGGGGTGAACAGATTGCAAGTGTGGGGTAACTTACTGCCTTAGGCCCAGTCTGTCCAGACAGTATGGTCACCTGCTTACATGGCACCATCTACAGACAGCCTAATTCTTCAGTGAGATACAGTATACAACACATTTTATTTCAGATAATTGCAGTACAGAGAATGTACTTTTAGTTTGTTGAAGTGTAAGAAGATAATGACTTTCCAAAGCCCTGTCTCTGCAAAGAACTAAGCCCCCGTACACACGGTCGGGAATTCTAACCACAAAATCCATTGGATTTTTTCCGACGGATTTTGCCTGAAACTGGTGTTGCATACACACGGTCGGACAAAGTTGTCGGAAAATTCGATCATTCCGAATGTGGTGACGTTAGTTGCGTATGACGGAACTACGTAGAGGCTAGCAGCCAATAGCTTTGGTCTGAGCATGCGTGGCACTTTGTCCGTCGGAATTCTCTACACACGATCGGAAAAAGTCTGATCGGATTTTGTTGTCGGAAAATTTGAGAGCAGGATCCCTGCATGCGTGGCACTTTGTCCGTCGGAATTCTCAATTTCCGACGGAAAAAGTCCGATGGAGCCCACACACGGGCGGATTTTCCGACAACATGGTCTGATCGGACATTTTCCGTTGGAAATTCCGACCGTGTGTACGGGGCATAACACTGATGGAGCATGGAAGAAACATGGAGGGTCTAGCCGAGAATAAGTGAATCAACACCAAACAGGAGGGGAGGACAGAGGGAGATAATTAAACAAGTTCTGGTGGCCCTAAACAGCCCGCTATATGTCAGCATACTATAGAACAATAGTAAGCTGAGTGAGCATAACACAGAGGGGTGAGGCCTGTGTCCCTTTCCTAAACTCGAACAAAAAAGGGATTTTTTTTTTACGTAAAATCAAATATCCTGTTTTCTTAATTGTTCATTAGGGGATATATGCTCAAACCCACAAAAAAACAACAGGTTGAAAATTAGGAGGCTGCTAGCAGCTTAAGAGCTGTCTAATGCCGCGTACACATGGTCGGAATTTCCGACCTTGTGTATGCCCATCTGTCTTTTTCTGTCGGCATTTCCGACGAACTTTGGATTGAGAACCTGTTCTTAATTTTTCCGACGGAAAACCTTTCTATCGGATTTTGCGATCGTGTGTATGCAATTCCGACACGCAAAATTCCAGCGCATGCTCCGAAACAATTTGACGCATGCTCAGAAGCTTAAACTTCCCTTTTATAGTGTCGTCGAACATGTTGTATGTCACGGTGTTATTGACCATCGGAATTTGGTGTGACCGTGTGTAGGCAAGACAGTTTGAGCGAAATTCCGTCGGAATTCCGACGGGAAAAGCATCAGGGGATCAATAAAGCCGGGATGGGATCAGAGGATATATAGAGCTGGGATGGGATCAGGGGGATGGATGGAGCCGGGATTGGATCAGGGGGATGGATGGAGCCGGGATGCCGACCAAATCACTGATCGGTCAGTCCGCCCCTGGGTTCAAGAAGAAGCACTTGATGTTAATGAAGTGGCCTAGCCAGTCTCCAGACCTTAATCCTATCGAAAATTTATGGAGGGAGCTGAAACTTCGAGTTGGCAAGTGACAGCCAAGAAACCTTAAGGATTTAGATAAGATCTGTAAAGAAGAGTGGACCAAAATCTCTCCCGAGATGTGTGCAAACCTGGTCACTAACTACAAGAAACGTCTTACTTCTGTGCTTGCCAACAAGGGTTTCTCCACCAAGTACTAAGTCATGTTTTGCTTGAGGATCAAATACTTATTTTACTCACTGAACTGCAACTTAATTTATAGCATTTGTTTTCTGTTTTTTTGAGGGGATTTTTGTCTCTATCATTTAAAATACACCTATGATAAAAATTATAGACCTTTCATTTCTTTGTAAGTAGGCAAACTTACAAATCCGCAGGGGATCAAATAATTATTTTCTCCACTGATGTATATATTGTATTATAGTTAGCTTGTTAGGTATTTTGTCCTTGGGTTATGGTTCACATGTGTAGCGCTACCCCCAGTTAAGAGAGCCGCTGGTTTGTTTTGGGTCCCTGAGTACAGCTCCACCAACCCCCGGCAAATTTGGCTCTACCCGCTCTGGCACAGTTAGTAAAGGGGTATGTCCCTATGCACATAAAACTTAGCTTATACTCTAAGTGTAATTGGTATGAACTCACAAGCAGACTGCTGAAATAAGAATAACTGGCTTTACTTTTGTCAGTAAGGAAAAGAAATAGCAACATGCGTTTGAACATATGACTTACAATACTTTAGCAGGTCCCTGCAATATGCACTTTAACATGTACACACATATGTAACAACTGGCAGTGGGGAAACGGAGCGCCCAGTGTGGCGACCGTCTGCTATGCACCCCTGAGGTGCAATAAATCTATCTGCGCCTACCTAATGGACCAGGCCTGATCCCTAGTAATAGAGCTCAGTCCTTGTACTAGTACAGTGTTCTTCACCGGCAATGAATCTGTAGAGGTGGTGCACATGTAGCTTTAAATGGTGTCTTTGTAATCCACAAAAAGTAACATTGCTGCTCTGAGGTAAATTGCGCCTAGGCAGTTCAATAGGCATAAAACGTGTGTGTTAATGCAGGATGAGCCTCTCGGCTCTCTCACCAATCCTTGGGTACCGTCCTCAGCTCCGGTCCCTCCAATGGTGGCTCTGGTCTCTTCAATGGCGGCGTCCGGTCTCCTCAGTCACAGCCCTGAACTCCGGTCATCAGCTCCGTCCGACCGACAGTAAGGGGAAGTCTCCGCTCCGCTGCTGTGGACTCTGAGGGGTGAGAGTCTCACTCCATCGGCTGCAAGGCCCAGGCTTCAGGCCTTCAGCTCCGGTCCGCACAGGTGTCTCCACTGGCTGTAGTCTCCGCGTCACAAGCTCTGTCAGCAGAGGCAGGCCAGTCCTGTCAGGCCTCAGAAGAGGAAGTGTCCCAAGAGGAAGAGGCGGTCTCCGCTCTTCCTTTTTATAGCCTCCCCCAGCAGTCTCCCGGGCGGAAACAAGCAGCCCGGGAGCCTGGGGGATTATGGGGGATGTAGTCTTTTCCCCTAAAAGGGGTACGACCCCGCTACACACTCCCCCCACTTTGAATCTTTGGTCCCCAAAGACAGTGTTCAAACTACAAGCATCCTTGGTAACAACACGTTCACATAATTTGGACAGGGGAGCTTCCCACCAATTAACACAAGATGGGGAGCTGTCCTGTCTACAGGTCACTTCAGTGTGGGCGACCTGTTTAACTGTGCCAGAGAGTGAGCTGGGGTTGCCCTCCACCAAATGAACAGTGGATGGGTCAGGGCTCTCAGCACTTCTCCTTGCTGTGGTAACAGAGTCCTCTGAACTTTCTCCCATCTTGGGGTAAGTTAACTTCTTGGGAGGCTTCACAACTCTGCGAGCTCTCTGTTCTCTTGGAACTTCTTCAGGAACACATTCTGGCAACATCTCTGGTTCTGGAACATCTTCTTCTTGTTCTGGGTAGAGACCAGGGATATCTTCCCAGCACTCAGGCACAACACTGAATGGCACAAACTCTGTGGCTTCTGGGTTCAATGTGCCATCTTCCACATCTTCAGTGGGTGGAAGATCTATGGCAGAATTTCCTGGGGTTGAGGAAGGCCATAGCCATTCAAGTTCTCCTCTTTCTTCTTCAGGTTGGGGGTCCTCACCACCCCTAACTTGGGACGTCTGAGACCTAGTGTTAGGCCTGGGGGTATCCAGAATGGAAACAGATTCAGGTAAGTCTCTTACTGGAGGCATTCTGACTGCTTCAGTGAGTGGGAGCAAATGATTCCTATGCCAGGTCTTCAATGGCCCCACTCTTCCTTCTGGCTTCAATTTGTAGACAGGCAATCCTGGAAGTTTTCTACAGATGATATATGGCTCTGATCTCCATCTATCAGCAATCTTGTGTTTCCCAGGGATCCCTAGGTTTCGTAACAGTACACGGTCCCCAGGCTGTAGGTCCTGTACTCTAACTTTCAAATCAAAGTTCCTCTTATTTCGGGCCCCCCTCTGGTCAGAGGCCGCTTGAGCTTTCTCATAAGCTATCTTCAGACTGTGCCTCAGTCTGTCCACATATCCTTTGTGGGAGGTAGCAGAGGCATGGTCCAAAGAAATGCCGAAGGCCAAATCCACTGGCAATCTTGCTTCTCTCCCAAACATAAGTCGGTAAGGGGAGAAACCTGTCACATCACTTGTGGTGCAATTGTAAGCATGCACTAGAGCTGAAATGTGTTGACTCCAATGTTGCTTCTTCTCTGTTTCCAAAGTTCCCAACATGTTCAATTGGGTCCTGTTGAACCTTTCAGGCTGGGCATCACCTTGAGGGTGATACGGTGTGGTTCTAGTCTTCTCTACTCCCAGAGAATCTAGTAACTTCCTGATCAGGCGACTCTCAAAGTCCCTTCCTTGGTCTGAATGGATTCTCTGTGGCAGTCCATAGTGAACAAAGTACTTCTCCAAAAGTACCTTGGCTACTGTAGAGGCCTTCTGGTCCTTGGTTGGGAAAGCCTGAGCATAACGAGTGAAATGGTCGGTTACCACCAGAACATTTCCCAATCCGCTCAAATCGGGTTCAAGGCAGAGAAAATCAATGCATACCAGATCCATTGGGCCTTCACTCTGTAGGTGACCCATTGGGGCAGCTTGATGGGGTAAAGTCTTTCTCTGAATGCATCTTGCACAGGAATGGCAATACTCCTCCACTTCGGCCCTCATGCAGGGCCAATAAAACCGGTCTCTGACAAGTTGGAAGGTTCTCTCTGCTCCCAAGTGACCATGCTGGTCATGTAAGGCAATCAGCACAGTCTCTCGATGCTTCTCTGGGAGAAACAACTGCCACTTGTCTTCTGGGCCATCAGAGGGGCCCCTTCGGTAGACTACCCCCTGATGCACCTGTAATTTGTCCAACTCTCTCCTCAGTAGGCGAGCTTCTTAGAAGGGTGAAGGCGAAGTCCCTCTGGACTCTTGTCTTCCAGGGCTTCCAGGACCAATCTCCCCATGGGATCTTCCAATTGGTCACACCTCAGCTCCTTCTTGGACAGCTTCGGTAGGCACTCTTCTGCTAGTTGAGTTACCCCACAGTAACACTTTGGGACTCCCACTGTGGTAACTCCTATCTCTTCAGCTCTGGATCCTCCTCTGGCTTGGAGTTCAGCTCCTTGACAAAGGGCTCGCACTCCATCCGGTGCCACTTGGGTCCAGTCTTCCCAGTCATCGACCATGACATGGGATCTTCGGGACAGGGCATCTGCATCCCTATTTCCAGCCCCTGGTCTGTACTTGAGACTGAAATTGAATCCAGACAACGCCGCCAACCATCTGTGTCCAGTTGCATCCAGCTTGGCGGTGGTGAATAGATAGGTCAAGGGGTTGTTATCTGTCTTTACAGTAAACTCGGCCCCATACAGATAGTCTCTCAATTTGTCAACAACTGCCCACTTGAGGGCTAAGAACTCCAACTTGTGGGTGGGATAGTTCTTCTCGGAGGGGGTCAGGCTCCGGCTCACATAAGCCACTGGTCGTAGCTGGTCTTCATACTCCTGGTAGAGTACTCCACCTAGGCCCTCATGGCTGGCATCAACGTGTAGCTCATATGGTCTAGTGGGATCAGCGTAGGCCAAAACTGGGGCTGTGGTGAGACTTCTCTTCAAGGTTCTGAAAGCCTCTTCACACCTTGAATTCCACTGGTCTTTGACCGACTCACTGGACCTCCTAGGCCCCATTCCATCCTCCTCTCCTTCTGTCTTCAGCAGCTCGTTGAGGGGTTTGGCAATGCGGGCAAATCCATCCACAAACCTGCGGTAGTAGGAGCAGAACCCCAAGAAAGACCGAAGTTCTGTAACTGTTGTGGGCCTTGGCCACAAAGTAACTGCCTCCAGCTTCTCAGGGTCTGTAGACACTCCTTTTTCAGACACTATGTGTCCCAGATAGTTCACAGAAGACTGATAGAACCGACACTTCTCTGGAGAAAGTTTAAGTCCCTCTTCACTGAGCCTCTTCAGTACCTTCTCCAATCTGGCTTCATGCTCTTCCAAAGTCTTTCCAAAGACAATGACATCGTCCAGATACACAAGGACTTCTATGAGGTTCATGTCTCCAACTGTCCTTTCCATTAGGCGTTGAAACGTAGCAGGAGCTCCAGATAGGCCCTGAGGCATCCTGTTGAACTCAAAGAATCCCACTGGGGTTATGAAGGCAGTCTTTTCTCTATCTTCTGGATGCATGGGGATTTGATAATACCCACTCTTGAGGTCCATCACACTGAACCACTTAGCTCCAGATAAACTCTGCAAGGCATCTTCTATCCTTGGCGTGGTGTACTGGTCAGGAATGGTCCTCCTGTTGAGAGTTCTGTAGTCAATGCAGAGCCTCAATGACCCATTCTTCTTCCTGACTACCACAATGGGGGAGGCATAGGGGCTTCTGGACTCCCTAATCACTCCCGTCTTCTTCAATTCCGCAAGCTGCTCCCTCAGATCCTCCAGATCTGCTAGCGGGACTCGCCTCACTCTTTCTCTGAATGGCTTGTCCTCTTGCATGCGGATTCGATGGGTGGCACTCCTCGCACACCCCACATCAAACTCATCTTTAGAGAAAATCTTCTCCCATCTGGTCAGCTGGGCCTTGGCTCTCTCTTTCCAAGCTCCAGGTAGGTTAGGGTTTTCCATGGAGAGTTTCTTCCAAACATCTTCTCCTTCACCCGTCCCCTTCACTTCTGACCAGCCAACTGGGACAGCAGGACTCACCTGTCCCAGAAGCATCCTGGCAGGGATCTCCACGGGCCGCTCCGTGGGGTTCCTCACACTGACAGGGACTCTTCCTCTAGCCTTCTTCAGATCCTTGAGTGAAATTACTTCTGGTATCACCTCCAGACCTGAGTGACCCTCCATTGGGTCGGGCTCCAACATTACAAAGGGGCCAGGCTGCTCCCAAGTAAGTTTCACCATGGCTCTCATGCAGGTCACCTCTCCAGGCTGTAACACTGCTCCTTCTTTTCCAAGCCTCCATACCCTTCCTATCCCCTCACTTGGGGTCTTCTGCTCTAGGACCAACCGCTGATAGGCTGCCTTCAGCATGGGATGGATCTTGGGAGGTGAAAGATTCTCTCTCTTCACCAAGGGGGTCAGAAGCCTTCTGACTAGGTCCGTGTTCGTCCCTATAATCAGGGAAGTCTTGCTGGTTCCTGGTGGGCGGGGACACACCACTGCTAAGGTGTCGAACACTTCAGACTTCCCAGCTACGGATGGGTCAAACGTCAATCGTATGGGTAAGTATCCATCATAGGGGAAACTCTGGGTTCCCAATCCCCTTATCTCCAGCCCTTCTATCTTCTGTATAGGCAGATGACTCAGGTATCTGTCATAGAAGTCCCTGTACAACAGGGTCACTTGTGCTCCAGTGTCTAGAAGGGCCTTCGTGTACACTCCTTCCACTTGGATGGGTACAGTAGGAGATGGACCAACTAGCTCCTCTGGGTAGGGCCTAGTTGATGCTGTCCTCTTCTTTGGACTCTTTGCTTTACCAGCACTTGATTTGCACTTGCTCCTTTCTTGAGCCTGGTATGCATTGATTTTCTCCCTCTTAGTGGGAGTGTGAACCCGTTGAGGGATATTGTTATCTCTCACTTTGAAGAGTTCACGTCTAGGAGTGCTGTGTCTCTCCGGAGGGGTCTTGCCCCCTTTCTCTGGAGTGCACCTTGGTTGAGGATCCCTGGGTCCCTTCTGAGGGGTTTGGTCTCCTCGCTTTCTCTTCCTGTTGTGCTTCTTGGAGCTCACTGAAGGTGATGGGCACCCGGTTGACTCCTTCACCGGGGCCCTTTGGCGTTTCCCGCCGGCTGGCGGCTTTCTGCCTTCTTCTTCTTGGGACTGGAACATACAGCTGCAATATGACCAATTCCTCCACAATTAAAGCAAATCATCTCACCGTAGTCAGGTGAGGATGCTGGTGCTGAAACAGCTGGAAACAACTCCTTCCTGCCTGTTTCTTTCTTGGGACTGGGCGTCTCTTTCGCCACTAGAGACGTCAGTATCTCCATCATCTGGGACATCTGCAACTTCAGGGCATCTACCTCTGTGTCTCTTTCAGGGGTTAAGGCCGTCCTGACCGTGGCCACTGGAAGTTTTGTAGACCCCATCACTTGCTTTTCCCTCTTCTCTTCCAACATGGCCTCTTCTTCTCTGACCATTCGGATGAGGTCAGGGTAGTCCAGGCTCTTCCCATCCTGCCGGGTGCGTAGAGTTAGTGCGACAGGGTCCAAGGGTTGGGCTCCCCTCATCACCTGCTGGGCACGGGCTTCATCTACCTTCCCTGGATCTATCCCCTTCTTCAGGATAATCCTATGCAGGATCTTGTCTATGCGTCCCATGTACTCTGACAGCTTCTCCCCTGTCTTCTGGTAACAGTGTTCCAGTTGATAGGTAAGTTCTGTGACTTTTTCTGTCCCACCAAACACACCTTCCAGGATGTCTATGTAGTCCTGGGCAGTGCAATCCTTTTTACTCGTCTTCAGATTGCGTATGGCCTCTAAGGCAGGTCCTTTTAGGCTCTCAACAATCCTTTGTTTCTTTCTGCCTTCTGAGACCTCCCATTCTTCTAGGGCCTGCGTGGCACCATCTAACCACTCTTCAAATCCCTCTTCTCCCGAGGGTACAGGTGTCCTCCCTGAAAACATCCGGAGTTTCCTGTATCCCGACATTGGGTAATCCCCGGGGTCTCTTCTGCACTGAGTCACAATCTCCCCTAGGACAGCACACAGTTCTGCACTAAGGGTAGTCTGTGTGGGGCTTTCCGCGCCCTTCTGCTCTTCCTTCTTTGGGGATAGAATGGCTTTCATAGGAGAACCTTCTCCCTTCCGTGGCAGCGCATGCAGCACTTGGTAGGCCTGACCATTCGGTGCTTGTATGCTTTGGCTCCTGAACTGCTCTGGAGTCTCTTCCTTCCATTCTATTAAGGCGTATGTGTACCCAGCATCATTTCTCATGTCCATTATCCATGACTTCTGGCATGGGGATAATGACATTATGAGCTGCTTCACTGCCTCTCTCTGCCATATCCCTGGCAGTTCAATAACTGCTGCTGCGGCTGGGTCAGCGGCCCATGTTGCGGACCACCGTCCCACTTCTATCGGGTCCATGCCGGTACCTTCTGGCGGCTTTTCCCGCTGACTCAGGATCCCGGATTACGAGCCCCCACGTGTAGCGCTACCCCCAGTTAAGAGAGCCGCTGGTTTGTTTTGGGTCCCTGAGTACAGCTCCACCAACCCCCGGCAAATTTGGCTCTACCCGCTCTGGCACAGTTAGTAAAGGGGTATGTCCCTATGCACATAAAACTTAGCTTATACTCTAAGTGTAATTGGTATGAACTCACAAGCAGACTGCTGAAATAAGAATAACTGGCTTTACTTTTGTCAGTAAGGAAAAGAAATAGCAACATGCGTTTGAACATATGACTTACAATACTTTAGCAGGTCCCTGCAATATGCACTTTAACATGTACACACATATGTAACAACTGGCAGTGGGGAAACGGAGCGCCCAGTGTGGCGACCGTCTGCTATGCACCCCTGAGGTGCAATAAATCTATCTGCGCCTACCTAATGGACCAGGCCTGATCCCTAGTAATAGAGCTCAGTCCTTGTACTAGTACAGTGTTCTTCACCGGCAATGAATCTGTAGAGGTGGTGCACATGTAGCTTTAAATGGTGTCTTTGTAATCCACAAAAAGTAACATTGCTGCTCTGAGGTAAATTGCGCCTAGGCAGTTCAATAGGCATAAAACGTGTGTGTCAATGCAGGATGAGCCTCTCGGCTCTCTCACCAATCCTTGGGTACCGTCCTCAGCTCCGGTCCCTCCAATGGTGGCTCTGGTCTCTTCAATGGCGGCGTCCGGTCTCCTCAGTCACAGCCCTGAACTCCGGTCATCAGCTCCGTCCGACCGACAGTAAGGGGAAGTCTCCGCTCCGCTGCTGTGGACTCTGAGGGGTGAGAGTCTCACTCCATCGGCTGCAAGGCCCAGGCTTCAGGCCTTCAGCTCCGGTCCGCACAGGTGTCTCCACTGGCTGTAGTCTCCGCGTCACAAGCTCTGTCAGCAGAGGCAGGCCAGTCCTGTCAGGCCTCAGAAGAGGAAGTGTCCCAAGAGGAAGAGGCGGTCTCCGCTCTTCCTTTTTATAGCCTCCCCCAGCAGTCTCCCGGGCGGAAACAAGCAGCCCGGGAGCCTGGGGGATTATGGGGGATGTAGTCTTTTCCCCTAAAAGGGGTACGACCCCGCTACACATGTATCTTCACGTTTGCTGTGTTTTTTGTTTGCTGTTGTTTAGTTGGATTTTGGTTTCATTGTAAATAAATCTTACTTTAACCACCTCAGTACAGTGCATTTTCACCCCTTTCCTGCCCAAGCCATTTTTCAACTTTCAGCGCTGTCACATTTTGAATGACAATTGCGCGGTCATACGACACTGTACCCAAATGAAATTGTTAGCATTTTGTGTACAATATTTTTAACTTTTTGCGATACTAAATATCCTCAAAAAATATATAAAAAAATTTATTTTTCCTCAGTTTAGGCTGATACGTATTCTTCTACATATTTTTGGTAAAAAAATTTTACAATAAGCGTATATTGATTGGTTTGCACAAAAGTTATAGTGTCTACAAAATAGAGGATAGATTTATAACATTTTTATTTTTTTTAACTAGTAATGGCGGCGATCTGCGATTTTTATCGTAACTGCGATATTGCGGCGGACATATCGGACACTTTTGACACATTTTTGGGACCATTCACATTTATACAGCGATCCGTGCTATATAAATGCATTGATTACTGTATAAATGTGACTGGCAGGGAAGGGGTTAACCACTAGGGGGCGCCGAAGGGGTTAATATGTTCCCACGGTCCCGCTGTGTTACTAGGCAATCGCGGTTGCCCGGCGGGCACGCGCATCGGGTGCCCAGTGACATGGGAGGCCCGGGAAGGGGAGGACGTCATATGACGCTCTCCTGCCCTGAGAGCCGTGCCGCCTGGCCGCCTGGCCGTCAATAGACAGCCAGCGGTCAGCTACTGGTTAAATACTGTACGCATTGGGGTTAATTTACTAAGGGCAAATACACTGTGCACTTTGCAAAGCTCCAGAGCTTAGTAAATGAGGCAAACCTTCACTTTGCAAAGAATACCCAATTACGTGCAAGGAAAAAAAAAATTTGCTTGCTTGCACATGATTGGTTGATATAAGTCAGTGGAGCTTCTGCTAATTTACCGTGCTAAGTTCTGGAGCAACTGCTCTTACACCTTGCAAAGTGCACAGTGTATTTACCTTTAGTAAATCAAACCCTAATGCCTGTACACACGATCGGATTTTCCAACAACAAATGTTGGATGTGAGCTTGTTGGCTGAAAGTCCGACCGTGTGTATGCTCCATCGAATATTTGTTGTCGGACTTTCCGCCAACAAATGTTGGCTAGCAGGTCCGCAAATTTTCTGCCAACAAAACTTTGTTTTCCGATCGTGTGTACACAAGTTCGACGCACAAAAGTTCACACATGCTCGGAATCAAGCAGAAGGAGCTGCACTGGCTATTGAACTTCCTTTTTCTTGGCTCGTCATACGTCTTGTATGTCACACCACGTTCCCAAGTTCGTAATTGTTGGCCAACATTTGTGTGACCGTGTGTATGCAAGACAAGTTGGAGCCAACAACCTTCAAACAAAATTCCACGGTTTTGTTGTCAGAAAGTCTGATCGTGTGTACGGGGTTTAAGACTCCAAACACAGCCGCACCAGATTCAAAAAGGTCAACAGAAGCCTGCATGGAGAAGCACCCTGAGATTCAGGTGGGGGGGGGGGGTTATTTAAAGGTGGGGGGCTGTGAAATGGCACCATGTTTCATGTTACACCCTAAATATGTGTGTAATCATGAAACCATGTCAGAGAGTTGGAATTTACATTTCATTTACTGGGTTTACTTAAATTTATTACTCAACTAAAAATTTAATTTTTTTTAAAAGAGCTGCCTGTAATGAGGACTAATACTTACTTACCTGACCTGCCTCCCAGGTGGCTGATATCCTTTGCCTTTAGCGCTTAGCTGGCTAAAACATTTGTGTGTCAGATGTCTGGTTTCACCCTCTTCCTTCAACACATGCTTGCCCCTTCATTACTACTGTGTCCTGTCAATGAGGGTCAAGGCTGGTGGATTGAACAACAGCAAACATTGGGGCACCAGGCATCAATGACTCTCAGCATTGTGTTAAATGCAGAAAATGTTTTAACAGACATAGCTCTTGAAGAGAGCAACAAATTGACAGTAGGACAGGTAAATATTAGTCTTGGCTGCTGAGAAGCTCAGGCTTATCTTAACCCCCACTTATTTAAACCACAACCAACCTTGCCCCCCAAAAATACACATAGACCACTTTAAGTTGGAAGTAGGGCAAGGCCACAGCTTTATTGAACATATCAGTATAACAGCCTTCAAAATACCAATAACCATGCCGGTCACTGTTAAACCGTGAGCAACTATAAACAAACCGTATAGTCTAAGAGGCCTGTCTCCACCATCAGTTCGAGACAGGCATTAAACGGACCCCGTAATTAAACTTGAGGGCTTAGCCCATAAAGTAAAACCCATATTCTGGCCAGGTAACACTGACGAAACACACACGGGCTGGTGGGTGGGCAACTTTTGTGACGTCAAATTCTCTGGAAAGTAGTGGGACGTGCCTCTGCGTAGCTTTTTCTAGAGTTCTGGCTCCACCCAGTCACCTCGTGCCATTTTAGCCAATCCCAATGGAGCCACTCCGACTTCCTGATTAGGTTGACGCCCCGCTTGGTTGCCAAGCATCCAACAGTCAAGGCTCCCTTTCCTTAGGGCCGGGCGGTTAAGCGGCCTTCATGACTGCTGAGAAGCTTAGGCTTATCTTAAGCCCCACTTATTTAAACCACGACCAACCTTGCCCCCAAAAAATACACATAGACCACTTTAAAGTGGAGGTTCACACAAAAATTGAACCTCCACTTTTCAGAACCCCTCCTCCGGTGTCACATTTGGCACCTTTCAGTGGGAGGGGGGTGCAGATACCTGTCTAAGACAGGTATTTGCACCCACTTCTGGGCATAGACTCCCCCGGGAGTCTATGCCTTCTCCCGCCCCCCCGCGCTGTCTGCTGGGACACACACGGGTCCTAGAGACAGCAGGGACCATTCGCATTCCGCAGCGCGACTCCTACATGCGCAGTAGGGAACCGGGAAGTGAAGTTGCAAGGCTTCACTTCCTGATTCCCTTACCGAAGATGGCGGCGGCAGCATCCGAGGACCGAGGGACGGTTCGGCCTCGGGTGCCGACATCTCGGGCACCCTGGACAGGTACGTATTATTATTTTAAAAGTCAGCAGCTACAGTATTTGTAGCTGCTGACTTTTAAAAGAAAATATTTCGGCGGACCTCCACTTTAAGTTGGAAGTAGGGCAAGGCCACAGCTTTAATGAACATATCAGTATAACGACCTTCAAAAAACCAATAACCATGCCGGTCATGGTTAAACCGTGAGCATCTAAAAACAAACTGTATATTCTAAGAGGCCTATCTCCACCATCAGTGCGAGACATGCATTAAACTGACCCTGTAATTAAATTTGAGGGCTTAGCCCATAAAGTAATACCAATTGCTGGCAAGGTAAAATTGCCACACGCAAGTCAGTAGTACACTGACTAGCGCCCCACCGCAGCCAGCGTTTGCTCGACACCACCAACGAGGCCCAGGTTGAAATTGTCAATGCTAATCTCATTCAAATGGACCCAATCAGGTCTCAGTAAATCACTGTTGTCCCCTTCCAGGTCCTTGTGGCGCACCACAATACCACCGATTCGGCAAACAAATTTGGAAACTTGAGCATTCACCTTGCGCCAAAAACACTCCAGGCTTGCACCTGGGGTGCAATGAGCCCAGACCAGGCGGGGGATAATTTCAGAACAGACAACAGTCAGGTTGGTGAATGTTGCACAGCAATGAGCAATGTCACGTTTAATTGACGAAATGAGGTCCACAGAATGAGACAGGCCTACGTCATTCCCCCAAGCATGGATGATAAGGGCAATCGGACCATGTAAATATTTCCTGAGGTTCAACAGCTCAGACAACATTTGAGCCCAAGAAGCCCACAGAAGCCACACCAGCTTATTCTGGCAACTGCAAAAGGAAGTCCAAGGTTCCTCCTATAGCATCTGTTGGAGGCATGTTGGGCAGCCCAGTACACAAAAGAATCGCCGATGATCCAAATCCGAACTGGAGGGGAACCTGAAATCAATACAAAAGATGAGGACGAATATACAGGGTAAAACTAGAAGAATCCCACCTACCCAAGCGCTGCACCTCCTCCTCTGAATATCCCATCCCGTGAGCAGCAGTGGCTGCGCCAAAGCGAATAGGGTGCATGGAAAAAATTAACAGGAGGAAGGCCCAACTGAGAAAGACAAAGGTGGAAAACCCGAAGGAACTGAAACCTGCTGAGATTGGAGGAATCAGCATGAACCAGATAAATGGAAGCAGGAGGGCGAACAGCAGAAAAGGAAGAAGATTAGCGAACCGGACAAAAGGGGTCCTTACAGGCCTTAAGAACTACACGCCTACCTTTTGAAGAACGGTCAGTTTTAGAAGTGAGCAAAAGAATAGAGACAAAGGAATCCGAGGTAAGTACATTCTCAGCCAAAACTCCACCCATGGAATGTCTATCCTTGGGAACCTGCTCGCTGATCCAAAAGGTGCCAAAGAATGTCCAGGAAAAGGCAAGCTGGAACAGGACAGCCTCGTAGGAGGAAAAACAAACCCTAGGTAAAATCGTCAAAATACTTTGAATTTGGACCAACACAGGGTGTAGGGAGTCGGGAAGCAAGTCAAACATCTTCATCCTTTCAAAACCCTCCAAACGACAAAATCCTTGGTGATGTCTTCCCAGCCGAGGAGCCTAAACCAAAAGGAGAGAGCAGAACCCATCGACGAACCAGAGACCTTCTTTTCTTGCAGGTGGGCAAGGTAGGAGAAGATAGCCAAGCACCTGTCCTGTGGGGAGGAAAGGAGGAACTCACTGCCAAGCACAGACACCCATTTAGTCCAAATCCGCCGATAGGCCACCCACGTATTTCAAGAGAGTGAGGCACCGACGTGGTCTAACAGGCTTCAGAAACCAGGGTCCACAAGAACTTCAGGCAAGGGAGGCCCACTGGAGAAGCATTCGGGGCCAATGAGTGGAAACGGTCGAACTGTGAACGAGAAAGGAAATCAGTGATAGCATTAGAAACACCAGGGACATGTTTCGCCCTAAACCACACATTCAATTGTAAGCATCTAAGAACTAAGAAACGCAACAGTGAGACTACCGGAGGGAGAACGTGCGGATTGGCGGTTTACAACCTGCACCACACTATCATTATCTGTCCAAAATATCACATGCCTGTTCCGCAATACCTCCCCCCACAATTCCACTGCAACCACAATGAGAAAGTGTTCCACCAATGTCATGTTCTGTAACAAATCAAGTTGGGCCCATGAGGCCGGCCAAGGTTCAGCGAACCAAGCACCTTGGAAGAAGCCATGAAACCCCAGGAGCCCGATGCATCCATGTAGAACTCCAACTGGGAGTTGGGCACTTCCTCCAGCTGCCAGCAGGAATGACCATAGGTCTGCAGGAAGGAAAGCCACACCTCCAAATCATCATGCATAAGCTTAGTCATGCGTACGTAATGATGAGGAGCCTCCGACAGAAGGCCCTAATCATGGAAAGCACCCGGCAAGCAAAGACAAGGTGTCCTAAGCTGCTGGAGACGGAGCTTCCTGGCGTCCCTGGCGATTTGCACCAATTCCTCATGCCGCATACACACGAGTGGTTTTGCCGTCGAAATAAACTCTGAAGGTTTCTCCGACGGAGTTCCAACGGAATTCCGCTCAAGCGGTCTTGCCTACACACGGTCACACCAAAGTCCGACCATCTAGAACGCGGTGACGTACAACACGTACAAAGGGACTAGAAAAAGGAAGTTCAATAGCCAGTAGCTTCCGTCTCGTACTTGCTTCAGCG
Organism: Lithobates sylvaticus; assembly: GCA_028564925.1. Classification (NCBI taxonomy): domain Eukaryota; kingdom Metazoa; phylum Chordata; class Amphibia; order Anura; family Ranidae; genus Lithobates; species Lithobates sylvaticus. The sequence continues at coordinate 80,242,035 of CM053037.1, forward strand.
CATGCGTAGTTTTTGGTACGTCAGACAAGCAGTTTTCCTGATAGGAATTGGTTCCATTCTCTTTCTAGGTCCGTCAGAATTTTCCACGTAAAAAGGTTGGACGTAAAAATATACGATGAAAAGCTCCCATCTGACTTTTTCTGTCGGACATTCCGCTCGTGTGTACACGGCATCAAGCTTAGCCAATGTATCTGCCGGGAGCCGGAAGACCATCTCCACCAAATCAATTTCGATACCCAAAAGAGATAAAACGTGGGCAGGGCCCTCGGTTTTAGCAATCGACAATGTGATGCCCAAGTCACTACAAACCTCCTGAAAAGTGGACAACATGCAAAGGCAAGCGCCGCTACCCGCTGGAGCGGAGCTATAAACAAAAAGTTGTCCAGGTAGTGTAAAACCAAGTGTAAGGCCCCTTTCACACTGGGGCGGTTTTCAGGCGGTACAGCGCTAAAAATAACGCCTGTACACTGCCTGAAAAAAACGGCCCCATTCACTCCAGTGTGAAAGCCGGCGGGCTTTCACACTGGAGCGGTGCGCTAGCAGGACGGTAAAAACAGTCCTGCTAGCAGCATCTTTGGAGCGGTATAGGAGCGGTGTATTCACCGCTCCTATACCGCTCCTACCCATTGAATTCAATGGGACACCGCGGTAATACCGCCGCAAAGCGCCGCCTGTTTTAACCCTTTTTCGGCCGCTCGCGGGGGGTAAAACCACCCCGCGAGCGTCCGAATACCGCGGCTAAAACGACGGTAAAGCAGCGCTAAAAGTATGGCAGAAATCTAGGGAAATATACAGGGAGGACTCAACCATCTCGCCCCACACCCCCTTATGGGGCAATCCAACTTTGTCGCACCTCTTCGGGGTTCCCGAACCCCAAGTGTGGGCGAGAAAGGGCATGATCACTCTCAGGCATGTCTTTAAGGATGGCTCCTTCCGCTCATTTGAATCCCTCCAGGCCCAGTACGCCCTACCGAACAACATGAAGTTTAGATACTACCAATTTAGGCATGCAATATTAGCCCAGTTCCCGAACCCCCTGACACTCCAGACGGACGCAGTGGAGAGACTGCTTATTGCAAAGCTGCTGGACAAGCCACTGTCCTCCCTTTATTTCTACCTCTCGGCCGCACACATGACATCTCTGATTAAGATATATGACAAATGGAGGGCCGATATACCTGAGCTGACTGAGGAGGCATGGGAAGATGTTGTATCAGACTTTACCACCAAAATGATCTCGGCAAAGGACCGCTTCATCCAGCTTAAGATTTTACATAGAGCATACTACACACCTGCCAGACTTGCTAAGATATACCCTGGGGCGACTGAACTCTGTTCTAGATGTGGTACCTCGGTGGGAACCTTTTTCCACGTAATGTGGTCGTGCCCTGTGCTGCGCCCATACTGGGGAGCCGTTATTGAGGCCCTCGACTCCTTTGGGGACTGGGCCCTCCGTATGGACCCAGCCTTGGCACTCCTGGGAAGTATGGAGGATGTTGAGGCCTTGCGGCATGAGAAACTGTTCTTGTTTTACGCCCTGTATTACGCCAGAAGAGAGATCCTCCTGAAATGGAAGCAGACCGCCCCCCCTACACTGAGCATGTGGAAAGCCACAATAAACTCGGTTCTACCCCTCTACAAACTCACGTATGAGAGCAGAAACTGCCCCAGAAAATTTGACAAAGTTTGGTCCCAATGGGTTGATGCACATGGTTGTGAGTAGGAATATGTTGACTGCTCTTTATGTCATTAGATTTCTTAAATGCAAGTGACAGTGTTGTTCCGGACGTTGATTCCTCCTCCCCCCTCCCCCCCCCCCCGCCCCCTAACCTCCTGTGTTCTCTCCTGCTTAGAAGATGCATGGAACAACGGTTATGTAAATGTGCCTTATATCTATTCACTGGAAATTAATGTGATCTGGCATTAACTCGCATTGTGTAAGAATGTATAAACCTTGCTGAACAATGAGTTCTTGGTCAATGTGCACTGTGTCATTGTTATTGTTATAACGTTTTTTCAATAAAAACCTTTCTGTTAAAAAAAAAGCAGCGCTAAATATACATGCGCAGTAGGGAACCGGGAAGTGAAGTTGCAAGGCTTCACTTCCTGATTCCCTTACCGAAGATGGCGGCGGCAGCATCCGAGGACCGAGGGACGGTTCGGCCTCGGGTGCCGACATCTCGGGCACCCTGGACAGGTACGTATTATTATTTTAAAAGTCAGCAGCTACAGTATTTGTAGCTGCTGACTTTTAAAAGAAAATATTTCGGCGGACCTCCACTTTAAGTTGGAAGTAGGGCAAGGCCACAGCTTTAATGAACATATCAGTATAACGACCTTCAAAAAACCAATAACCATGCCGGTCATGGTTAAACCGTGAGCATCTAAAAACAAACTGTATATTCTAAGAGGCCTATCTCCACCATCAGTGCGAGACATGCATTAAACTGACCCTGTAATTAAATTTGAGGGCTTAGCCCATAAAGTAATACCAATTGCTGGCAAGGTAAAATTGCCACACGCAAGTCAGTAGTACACTGACTAGCGCCCCACCGCAGCCAGCGTTTGCTCGACACCACCAACGAGGCCCAGGTTGAAATTGTCAATGCTAATCTCATTCAAATGGACCCAATCAGGTCTCAGTAAATCACTGTTGTCCCCTTCCAGGTCCTTGTGGCGCACCACAATACCACCGATTCGGCAAACAAATTTGGAAACTTGAGCATTCACCTTGCGCCAAAAACACTCCAGGCTTGCACCTGGGGTGCAATGAGCCCAGACCAGGCGGGGGATAATTTCAGAACAGACAACAGTCAGGTTGGTGAATGTTGCACAGCAATGAGCAATGTCACGTTTAATTGACGAAATGAGGTCCACAGAATGAGACAGGCCTACGTCATTCCCCCAAGCATGGATGATAAGGGCAATCGGACCATGTAAATATTTCCTGAGGTTCAACAGCTCAGACAACATTTGAGCCCAAGAAGCCCACAGAAGCCACACCAGCTTATTCTGGCAACTGCAAAAGGAAGTCCAAGGTTCCTCCTATAGCATCTGTTGGAGGCATGTTGGGCAGCCCAGTACACAAAAGAATCGCCGATGATCCAAATCCGAACTGGAGGGGAACCTGAAATCAATACAAAAGATGAGGACGAATATACAGGGTAAAACTAGAAGAATCCCACCTACCCAAGCGCTGCACCTCCTCCTCTGAATATCCCATCCCGTGAGCAGCAGTGGCTGCGCCAAAGCGAATAGGGTGCATGGAAAAAATTAACAGGAGGAAGGCCCAACTGAGAAAGACAAAGGTGGAAAACCCGAAGGAACTGAAACCTGCTGAGATTGGAGGAATCAGCATGAACCAGATAAATGGAAGCAGGAGGGCGAACAGCAGAAAAGGAAGAAGATTAGCGAACCGGACAAAAGGGGTCCTTACAGGCCTTAAGAACTACACGCCTACCTTTTGAAGAACGGTCAGTTTTAGAAGTGAGCAAAAGAATAGAGACAAAGGAATCCGAGGTAAGTACATTCTCAGCCAAAACTCCACCCATGGAATGTCTATCCTTGGGAACCTGCTCGCTGATCCAAAAGGTGCCAAAGAATGTCCAGGAAAAGGCAAGCTGGAACAGGACAGCCTCGTAGGAGGAAAAACAAACCCTAGGTAAAATCGTCAAAATACTTTGAATTTGGACCAACACAGGGTGTAGGGAGTCGGGAAGCAAGTCAAACATCTTCATCCTTTCAAAACCCTCCAAACGACAAAATCCTTGGTGATGTCTTCCCAGCCGAGGAGCCTAAACCAAAAGGAGAGAGCAGAACCCATCGACGAACCAGAGACCTTCTTTTCTTGCAGGTGGGCAAGGTAGGAGAAGATAGCCAAGCACCTGTCCTGTGGGGAGGAAAGGAGGAACTCACTGCCAAGCACAGACACCCATTTAGTACAAATCCGCCGATAGGCCACCCACGTATTTCAAGAGAGTGAGGCACCGACGTGGTCTAACAGGCTTCAGAAACCAGGGTCCACAAGAACTTCAGGCAAGGGAGGCCCACTGGAGAAGCATTCGGGGCCAATGAGTGGAAACGGTCGAACTGTGAACGAGAAAGGAAATCAGTGATAGCATTAGAAACACCAGGGACATGTTTCGCCCTAAACCACACATTCAATTGTAAGCATCTAAGAACTAAGAAACGCAACAGTGAGACTACCGGAGGGAGAACGTGCGGATTGGCGGTTTACAACCTGCACCACACTATCATTATCTGTCCAAAATATCACATGCCTGTTCCGCAATACCTCCCCCCACAATTCCACTGCAACCACAATGAGAAAGTGTTCCACCAATGTCATGTTCTGTAACAAATCAAGTTGGGCCCATGAGGCCGGCCAAGGTTCAGCGAACCAAGCACCTTGGAAGAAGCCATGAAACCCCAGGAGCCCGATGCATCCATGTAGAACTCCAACTGGGAGTTGGGCACTTCCTCCAGCTGCCAGCAGGAATGACCATAGGTCTGCAGGAAGGAAAGCCACACCTCCAAATCATCATGCATAAGCTTAGTCATGCGTACGTAATGATGAGGAGCCTCCGACAGAAGGCCCTAATCATGGAAAGCACCCGGCAAGCAAAGACAAGGTGTCCTAAGCTGCTGGAGACGGAGCTTCCTGGCGTCCCTGGCGATTTGCACCAATTCCTCATGCCGCATACACACGAGTGGTTTTGCCGTCGAAATAAACTCTGAAGGTTTCTCCGACGGAGTTCCAACGGAATTCCGCTCAAGCGGTCTTGCCTACACACGGTCACACCAAAGTCCGACCATCTAGAACGCGGTGACGTACAACACGTACAAAGGGACTAGAAAAAGGAAGTTCAATAGCCAGTAGCTTCCGTCTCGTACTTGCTTCAGCGCATGCGTAGTTTTTGGTACGTCAGACAAGCAGTTTTCCTGATAGGAATTGGTTCCATTCTCTTTCTAGGTCCGTCAGAATTTTCAACGTAAAAAGGTTGGACGTAAAAATATACGATGAAAAGCTCCCATCTGACTTTTTCTGTCGGACATTCCGCTCGTGTGTACACGGCATCAAGCTTAGCCAATGTATCTGCCGGGAGCCGGAAGACCATCTCCACCAAATCAATTTCGATACCCAAAAGAGATAAAACGTGGGCAGGGCCCTCGGTTTTAGCAATCGACAATGTGATGCCCAAGTCACTACAAACCTCCTGAAAAGTGGACAACATGCAAAGGCAAGCGCCGCTACCCGCTGGAGCTATAAACAAAAAGTTGTCCAGGTAGTGTAAAACCAAGTGTAAGGCCCCTTTCACACTGGGGCGGTTTTCAGGCGGTACAGCGCTAAAAATAACGCCTGTACACTGCCTGAAAAAAACGGCCCCATTCACTCCAGTGTGAAAGCCGGCGGGCTTTCACACTGGAGCGGTGCGCTAGCAGGACGGTAAAAACAGTCCTGCTAGCAGCATCTTTGGAGCGGTATAGGAGCGGTGTATTCACCGCTCCTATACCGCTCCTACCCATTGAATTCAATGGGACACCGCGGTAATACCGCCGCAAAGCGCCGCCTGTTTTAACCCTTTTTCGGCCGCTCGCGGGGGGTAAAACCACCCCGCGAGCGTCCGAATACCGCGGCTAAAACGACGGTAAAGCAGCGCTAAAAGTATGGCAGAAATCTAGGGAAATATACAGGGAGGACTCAACCATCTCGCCCCACACCCCCGTATGGGGCAATCCAACTTTGTCGCACCTCTTCGGGGTTCCCGAACCCCAAGTGTGGGCGAGAAAGGGCATGATCACTCTCAGGCATGTCTTTAAGGATGGCTCCTTCCGCTCATTTGAATCCCTCCAGGCCCAGTACGCCCTACCGAACAACATGAAGTTTAGATACTACCAATTTAGGCATGCAATATTAGCCCAGTTCCCGAACCCCCTGACACTCCAGACGGACGCAGTGGAGAGACTGCTTATTGCAAAGCTGCTGGACAAGCCACTGTCCTCCCTTTATTTCTACCTCTCGGCCGCACACATGACATCTCTGATTAAGATATATGACAAATGGAGGGCCGATATACCTGAGCTGACTGAGGAGGCATGGGAAGATGTTGTATCAGACTTTACCACCAAAATGATCTCGGCAAAGGACCGCTTCATCCAGCTTAAGATTTTACATAGAGCATACTACACACCTGCCAGACTTGCTAAGATATACCCTGGGGCGACTGAACTCTGTTCTAGATGTGGTACCTCGGTGGGAACCTCTTTCCACGTAATGTGGTCGTGCCCTGTGCTGCGCCCATACTGGGGAGCCGTTATTGAGGCCCTCGACTCCTTTGGGGACTGGGCCCTCCGTATGGACCCAGCCTTGGCACTCCTGGGAAGTATGGAGGATGTTGAGGCCTTGCGGCATGAGAAACTGTTCTTGTTTTACGCCCTGTATTACGCCAGAAGAGAGATCCTCCTGAAATGGAAGCAGACCGCCCCCCCTACACTGAGCATGTGGAAAGCCACAATAAACTCGGTTCTACCCCTCTACAAACTCACGTATGAGAGCAGAAACTGCCCCAGAAAATTTGACAAAGTTTGGTCCCAATGGGTTGATGCACATGGTTGTGAGTAGGAATATGTTGACTGCTCTTTATGTCATTAGATTTCTTAAATGCAAGTGACAGTGTTGTTCCGGACATTGATTCCTCCTCCCCCCTCCCCCCCCCCCCCGCCCCCTAACCTCCTGTGTTCTCTCCTGCTTAGAAGATGCATGGAACAACGGTTATGTAAATGTGCCTTATATCTATTCACTGGAAATTAATGTGATCTGGCATTAACTCGCATTGTGTAAGAATGTATAAACCTTGCTGAACAATGAGTTCTTGGTCAATGTGCACTGTGTCATTGTTATTGTTATAACGTTTTTTCAATAAAAACCTTTCTGTTAAAAAAAAAGCAGCGCTAAATATAGCGCTGCTTTACCGTTGCCGCGGCTCCCGCCCCAGTGTGAAAGGGGCCCAAGCCAGAGAACGGAATTAAAACCCATTCCAGGAAGCAGCTAAAAAGTTTGAAATAGTAGCAGGATATGGCACAACCCATGGGGAGGCACAATGTAGTAACTGTCCCGGAAAAAACAGGAGATGGAAACAGTCCGAGTGGACAGGCAGGAGGTGAAAGGCAGATTCTATGTTCGCCTTTGCCAGGAGGGCAGAAGCACCTGCAGACCTAAGGAGACCAAGCGCCGTGTCGAAAGAAGCATATTGCACCCAGGACTCCTCTTTATCAATACCGTCGTTAACAGAAGAACCTGATGGAAAGGAAAGGTGACGGATCAGTCGGAATTTGCCAGGATATTTTTAGGGCACCATGCCAGGCAGGGAAACCCGCAAGTTGTGATAGGGAGGGAGGTCAAACGGACTCACCATGCGTACTATTAATAACTCTTTCTCAATTTTGTCAGCTACCACAGACTCGAACTGTGCAGCAGAGTTCAAATTATTGGACATCGTGGACTCCTCCGACGGCACAAAAGGAATCCAAAAACCCTGGGAAAAAACGTCCCACAGGATCGATGCCTCCCTACTGAGGGGGTACTGGGCGAGCCAGTGAAGCATCCTTGTGACGCTCACCGGCGTCCTTCAGCTTAGGAAGGTCGGCTCTGTAACCCTGTTTAGTCGTTTGGGGTCCTTTTGTTTTCTGAAAACAGCAGACCGCGGGGTGAGCCCCTCCGCAAGTGGAACATTCGTGCTTAAAGCGACACGAGGTGTACCACTTACAGTGGCTTTCATTAAACATCCAGCAGATGCCTTTTTTGGATGCTGCCAATGCTCCAGCAAGAGCGCCGGCAGGGAACTGAAAGGTGGCCAGTCTATGTGGGCACATGAGTAGCAGCCAAAGACTCCTATCATGGCAGTCAAAACACAGGTCTTTCCGGGCAGCTATCCTCTGGCAAAATTGGGTGTCATAATTGAACCAGCACTGCCCACCATACGTTTTGTACACCTCCAAAATGAGATCCATGTATCCAAGGAGAGAAGGGCCCAGCTCCTCAAATTTCTCACAGAGCACCCCTGCATAGGCGCAGAAACCCTGCAGCCAGTTCCCAATTGTGCGAGGAAGCTGCTTCATCTTTTCAGCATGAACATTCACATCGATTCGCCTAGGCTTATCCACTGTCCCCCTGTCAAAAGGCACAAGCGTCAGTACGTCAATGAACTCACAGTGCCAAATTTTTTCTTTGACGTCCTGTGGCAGGTGCAAACCCTCTGGTGAAACAGACCATAGGGGGCCACCCAGGTAAAAACCAGACCCTGAGGATGATGAGGGCGCCACTCCTGGCATAACGCCCAAATGCAGCAATGCCGATTTTACCGCAGCAAAGTTGTGGTCGTCAGTAGAAATAGCGCAAGAATTGCTACCCCAAACCACCCCACAGTCATACTCACGCAATGGAGGATGAGCAGGGGAAACCAGCGGAGGTCCACCAGGCATTGCCCTTTGCTGCAGGAGCTGGATGCGGATGCTGAAGCCCGGCGAGACAGACAGCTGATCCTGGAAGGAGGTGCAGAGGGAAGAGAACGCTGGGAGTAGCTCAGATCTAAGGGAAGATCTGAGGGGGAGCCTTCCGCAGATGAGATGTGCCATCGCTCACACGGGTACTGGAGCCTGCGTGACCTGTGCACAATGCGAGGAGGGGAAAGGCAGAGATGCTGGAGGAAGAGCCAGGGAGCGGTCGGAGGCCTGCCAGGGAGCCTGTGTGGAGGGAAGAGCCCCGTAATCGATAACGACCTGGGAGAGGGGAGAGAAGCATTAGCAGCAGCTCCTGCCCTGCAGGGCGCTGAGAGCTGAGTGCAAGGGACTGTATCCGGAGGGGGCGCAGTGCAAGCCCGAATGGCCAACCGACAATGACCCGCAGAGTGCGGCGGGGCTCTGGGGCTCCTAGAGCGGGAGAGACGCTGCTGAGCTGCATGGGGGGTCTAGGAGAGCCACGGCCGCGGCTGGAAGCATTCAGAGATCCACGTGCAGCGCGGGGCTGGGCGTGAGAAGAGGCGCCAGCACCATCTGTGCCAGTGGCTCCGCTATCCATCCTAGAGGCATGAGATGCGGTCCTACGGGGGCTGGGGCTCAGTCTTGAGGGCAGGTGGGTGGCACTGGAAGCTGGCAGCCTGCCAGCCTCGGAAGCATCAATGGGAGGCGAGGTGAGGGCCGGGGAAACAGTCTCCCCAGTGAGTAAAGGCAGAAGCCAGTCAGCTTGCCCTCTCTCTAGCAGATCCCTGACCCTCTCAATCAAGACGTCAGTGTCCATGACAAGTCCGGCAGGAACGCAGGGGATGCCAACTCTTGTGACGTCAAATTCTCTGGAAAGTAGTGGGACGTGCCTCTGTGTAGCCTTTTCTAGAGTTCCGGCTCCAGCCAGTCACCTTGTGCCATTGTAGCCAATCCCAATGAAGCCACTCCGACTCCCTGATAAGGTTGACGCCCCGATTGCTTGCCAAGCATCAAACAGTCAAGGCTCCCTCTACTTAGGGCGGGGCGGGTCAAGGAGACTTCATTATCTTTACAGTTAATACTTTTTCTCACTTTTTCACACCCATCTGGTACAATACGGCATTACCTAATACACTGCATTAGGAAAACCTATCCCAGGGGTAGGCAACCTTAGAGAGAGATCTACTTGATCAATACTAATGAAGTCAAAGATCACGGGGCCCCATGTCCTGTTGTTAGGGCCAGTTCACACCAGAACGCGGTGCCAGAAAGGCATGTTCCATGTGTGTTTCCTGCACCATGTTCAAATTGTACTGCCTTTGTGATCTACTGCGATCTACTAGTGATACATTGTTAACCCAAAACGTAGATCACAAACGCAGTGTTTGTGGACAATAAAATAAGTATAACAAGAGAGTGCAGGGTTTAGGAGTGCAAAAAATCAGAATGCAAGGTTTCAGGAGTGCATGTGAATGCAATTTACTTGTAGTTACTGCAATGCAGGTATGATGACTGCCAAAAATGTTTAATCTGGTGACAGATTTGCTGTAATTATTTAAGGCTGCCACAATTTACACACAAATTCTTCTAACCTATAACCACACTGGCTATAAGCTGCCTTATCACACATCCTGTGCTTGTCTAAAGCCACATGCAAACCCACATGCAGCTAGACGCTACAGAAAGTCCTGTTAGTACTTTGTCTAAACTGTCTACAGCCACAGGCTACATGCTCTCTCTGTAGAGCAGAACAGACTACTAATAACTATGGGAATCACCGAACATACCATTGTGGAGTCCACAATGACAAATATATAAGGCTCTTGTATTGATTTTCACCATAATGGACAGCAAACAAGCTTATCTGAGCAGCAAAATAAATTTATTTTTTAAAATGAAATTTGCTGAATCAGATATGATCCTTTCAATGTGCAGGTATTTCAGAAATAGAAAATAGCAGGCAGCATTCGAACTCTGAAGTCATAGAGGCAAATTTATCACAAGATCAAACCCAGGCTTGTATGCATTCCCATTTGCTAGCATTTGACTTCAATTTTCAGTTATTTTGCAGTTGCTGCTGTTGCAGAAGGTGTATGGTGACTTATGACTTTAGAACCACTTATATAATAAATCAAATCAATCGTAAAGAAACACGATTTGCCATCTGCAAACCAAAATATTACAGGAGATCAAAAGAAGAAAAGTAATATTCACTGTATTTATTACTGAGACTCACATTTAAAACTGAAAAATGCGCAAACATCAAAGATTGTTCTGTATATGGGAAGCATATTACATTAAAGTGGTGCTAAACACACACTGTTTAATTTACAATATCCCTTCTATTCTGTATGTGGATGATAGATGTATTAAAATAATTTCAGTGCCAAGTATCTTTTTCCTAATTGATAAACAGCTGTCACATGACCCAGATTTTTACCAGCCTGTCTGCAGGGAAACATATGCAGGAGGAGCTTCTAGTCTTCTGCTGCTGATCACATGTTAAAAAAAAAAAAGCTGAATTTTGAATGCAGAGTAAAAATAAATAATTATGTAGCGGGTGCCTCACTCTGTCACCCGCGGCCCCGTCAAGCTGGCCGCCGCGATATACAGAGGCTTTCCAGCCCGGAAGAGGGGCAGAGCTGCCGGTCAGTCCCTGCATGGGTTTTTTACCCCCTCCCTCTCCTCACTTACTCACACAGAGCTGTTCACCCTGCAGACTCCCATGTGCTCCTATTGGCAGGACAGGAGCCAATTAAAGACAGTTACAGCAGCCAATGAGAGGGACTGTACTAAGCTGCAGGAAGCAGCTGCAAAGGACTCTGGAATATGAAGTCTCGCCACAGAGCGGCCTCACTGACAATCTGGGCCAGTTGTGTTGTTTGGCCCTGCTATCCAGGAGTTTAAAAGCACCAACGAAAGTGGCTAGCTGAAGACACAAAGTTTTATCTTTTCTTCAAAAGGACTAAAGCTACTAGTGCCATACTGATCTGCACACACATATTCAGGGCTCTGTATATGCAGTGGGTGTGTGGGACAGCTTATCTAGGAGGTTAAGCCATTGCATGTTGATTTAAATAAAGTGTTTAAAGTTGGGCCTGTGGTGTCAGGGGACAGGAGAGAGAGGCCTGCCATAAAGAGGTTCATTCTTCTGCTCTTCTCCTGCCTGGACTCATAGAGCCAACCTGAGTAAAGGTAACCAATCTGATTTAAAGTGTCATACTGTGTTTTATTTGCCATTTAAGTGTGCCTCTGATTTTGGGGACATTCTCAGGTTTGGAATCCCCTGAAAGCAGCTTGAATATAGGATTGAGAGCTATATCGCTCTTAAATCTCAGTTATTGCTCTCTAGTTGATTACTTGAATATATACTGTTACTGTCTGTTATTCTTCCATAAAAACATTACAGTAAAGACAATTTCTGTGTTTTATCATAAGGTGTGTGTTTCTCATTGGTCATTGCATTTACACTATTGCCAGGTGTGCCAGAAGGGGCTGAGGCTGTTCTTAGGGTTGAGAGGCACAGTAAAAACTGAACAAACAAAAGCAGCTCCTTTGGGGGTATCGCTACATGTGGGGGCTCGTCTGGGATTTTCTGGTACTCCTTCAGACTGCACCCCTACAAGCGCCAGGATGGGCTCTGCCACTGCGACACAGTGGTGTCGTAAAGAAGGCACCCGGCCAGAGTCAATTGTAGTGATTGAGCTCCCTGGGGACCTGGACTGAAGAACAGACCAGCCAGGAGGTGGAGACATTGATTCCAGACCAGAAGGCATGGTTGATTGCTGTCAGACCAACGGGGCATAAAATTTATATAGATTGTTTCTTAACCATTTTCTATGAATCTGGAAAGGGGGGTCCCCTATGGGTTGGACTTTAAAGGCGTAGAATTCGTAACCCCAAATAGAATGAAAATTGTTGTATATTGAAATATAATTTATTACAAAAGAAGCAAAACATAAAACGATAGAAGATTTCACACATATATAACGATATAAAAACACCTGGAAATTGTTACAGCAAAAACTTGATATAGTACAAACTATGAATGCGTTTTATGTCATTTTCTCACACTGACGCGTTTCGGATATAAATGCTTTCCTCCTTCCTCAGAGGTGAGACTATAACATCATTCCTATTATATAGAAAAATGTCAAGGTCAGGTGGTATGCGCAAATCTTCATATAGTGATTACATCTCAAATCAAAAAGATACAGTTGAACATAAAAAGTATATAAAAAACTCACATGAGGGGTATATCAGGTATAGAGACATTCCAGTGTAATTTAAAAGAAAGACGGCTGGGAGGAGGAGCTTCTTCAGTTTACAGCCTTCGAAGAGGTCGATTGAGTGTCAAATGTATATAGATGTTTAATCAGCTAACTGGAGCTCAGTGATAACTCCAATAGTTGAATATAATACATCTATCCCAAAAGGGAATGATCGTTAAGGGGGCGCCTGTAGAGCACACTGGGGTCGGAAAATATCAAGAGAGAACCCTACAAGATAGAACATATAAATATATGTGTCAGACAGCAAAAACTTTCTGGTAACATAAAGGGCATATAACGCCGCTGATCTGTACCTGTTTGGTGAGTTTTAACTTCTAATCCTTAATGTTCGGGTTGGAGTATCCCCGGATTTAGACAGTATCAGCCGCTGACTCTAAAAGGAGATTATCAAAGGTAACGTTTGATGGAGCGGATAAATGGGCGGTGAATCCCCCCACATAAAGCCTATATATCCCTATGTTCTAGTATTGAATGATTTCGGTATTACATGAGATAATATATATGTATGGGGCAAATGACTCCCCCACTATTTAGGGGGAAGCGATGTCCAAAATGAAAAAGACTGCATCAAACATAAGGGAAAAGTATATAGTTAGCTTGTACATAGCTCTATCTGAGTGCTAGTATATTGGTGGTGGCAATGCCTAATGGGGTCCACCATTCACTGCAATCCTGAACTGAGTTTAATCCAGAGAGAGCCACATGGATTCCGTAAAAGATAAAGAGTGAAGAGGATTTATTACCTTATGTTGACGTCCCGCTGTTTGCCTCCTCCTCAGACTGGCTATTGCAAGTTCTGAGTGGGGCAAGCAGCGTGTATATGTGTAGATTCCAGCCCTTCAGCCAGCTGTATCAGATACAGCTGATTGCTGAAGGGCATGGAGATTGACGGATCTCTCTGGGTCCGGCCCCCCGAGTGCTGCGCGCGCACCCGGGTCCCGCGCACCAATGAATGGTTACGCAGCGTGACCCGGGCACGCCCACAGCTCCCGCCCAATGAATGGTTACGCAGCTTAGCCTATACATTTCTCCTTAACCATTTTCTATGGACGTTTATATTTAGTTCACATGCTACCATCTAGTGACCTTTTGTGGTAATGCACTTGTTTTCTCATGTTCATGTCAATGCTCCACCTTTTTCCTGTTATTGTACTTCCTGTGTCATGGATGCAGCTACAAGCCACATGTAGCAGGGCACATATATTCTGCATTGTAAGCTACAGACAATATCATCTTTTGACCACATAAATACTACAACCTATTCATCTGTTTGTATCCTGTCATCTGCTGTAACCTGATGTTCAGAATAAAAGCACCTTTGTGGATGGAATCAGTATTTGGTGAGTTCAAACTATCTGATGAGGATTGTCCTCCATGATTATATTTTATACGGGCCAAGCATAGAGGTCTCACAGGGGATAAGCCGCTTCACAACAATCGGAGTCAGAATAGTCAAAAGATGTATAGAATTCCCACAGCCTGCTGTGTATATGTGTGAACCTGATCTGCAATCAAGCTCAGTGCCATCCGCCATCTTGTGAAGCACATAGTCGCACGAGTTTACTGCACCTCATGTGAATGTTAAAAACAGTTTCTCTACATTGAACTGCGTTACCCCACCTGTCTAAGCTGCTGTTCGTCTTCTCTGCGTTACCCCACCTGTCTAAGCTGCTGTTCGTCTTCGTCTCCTGTACCCCCCATTTCGGCTCACACCAGAACCCGCGAACGGACCTAAAGTCCTTGTGAGCTTTAGAACCCTATTAGTTACAATGGATGCGAACGTTCGAAATCAAAAGTGCTAATTTTAAAGGCTAATATGCATGTTATTGTCATAAAAAGTGTTTGGGGACCTGGGTCATGTCCCAGGGGACATGTATCAATGCAAATTTTTTTTCTAAAAACCGCCGTTTTTTCAGGAGCAGTGATTTTAATAATGCTTAAATTGAAACAATAAAAGTGTAATATTCCTTTAAATTTTGTACCTGGGGGTGTACCTCACAGGCGAAGGGGCGCATGTTTCCTGTGCTTGGAACTGTCCCTGCAAAAAGTGTCATTTTTGCAGGAAAAAAAGCTATTTAAAATCACTCGCGGCTAATGTATTGACGGCTCCCGTAACACAGAGAACAGTCATTCATTGAAAGTCATTCATAAAAAAAAAGTCATTGATAAAAAATAAAAAAAAATTAAAAAAAAAAAGCGTGGGGGTCCCCCCAAATTCAATAACCAGGCCCTTCAGGTCTGGGATGGATATTAAGGGGGACCCCAGCCAAAAAAATTTATAAAATGGCATAGGGTCCCCCTCAAAATCCATACCAGACCCTTGAGGTCTGGGATGGATTTTAAGGGGAACCCCAGCCAAAAAAAATGGCGTGGGGTCCCCCTCAAAATCCATACCAGACCCTTATCCGAGTACGCAACCTGGCAGGCCGCAGGAAAAGAGGGGGGGACGAGAGCGGCCCCCCTCCCTCCTGAACCATACCAGGCCACATGCCCTCAACATTGGGAGGATGCTTTGGGGGTCTGAGACCCCCAAAGCACCTTGTCCCCATGTTGATGAGGACAAGGGCCTCGTCCCCACAACCCTGGCCGGTGGTTGTGGGGGTCTGCGGGCGGGGGGCTTATTGGAATCTGGAATCCCCCTTTAACAAGGGGACCCCCAGATCCCGCCCCTGTGTGAAATGGTAAGGGGGTACAAAAGTACCCCTACCATTTCACCAAAAAAGTGTCAAAAATTGTAAAAATGACAGGAGACGTTCTTTGACAATTCCTTTATTAAAATATCCTTTCTTCTTTCTTCTGGTCTTCCTTTCTTCATCCTTCGGTTTCTTCATCTTCTCCTTCCGGCATCTTCTTCCATCTTCTTCTTCCATCTTCTTCTTCCTCCGAACCGCTTCTTCTTGCGCTGGTCTTCTCGTCCGGCATCTTCTTCCATGGCGTCGGCGTCTGTTCTTCTGTCGGGCCGCTCCTCGCAATGGGAGGCTCCCACTGTGTGAGGCTTTGCTCCGTCTGACAGATCTTTTATAACGGAGGGCACCTGGTGACCCCGCCCTCCTCTGACGTCATGGGGAAAGCCATAGGGAATTCCCCATGACGTCCCCGTGCGTCAGAGGGGGCGGGGTCACCAGGTGCCCTCCGTTATAAAAGACCTGTCAGACGCAGCAAAGCCTCACACAGCGGGAGCCTCCCATTGCGAGGAGCGGCCCAAGAAGAGACACCGACGCCGACGCCATGGAAGAAGATGCCGGACGAGAAGGACGAGAAGACCAGCGCAAGAAGAAGCGGATCGGAGGAAGAAGATGATGGAAGAAGAAGATGGAAGAAGATACCGGAAGGAGAAGATGAAGAAACCGAAGGATGAAGAAAGGAAGACCAGAAGAAAGAAGAAAGAAGATTTTAATAAAGGAATTGTCAAAGACCGTCTCCTGTCATTTTTACCATTTTTGACACTTTTTTGGTGAAATGGTAGGAAAGTACCCCCTTACCATTTCACACAGGGGGGGAGCCGGGATCTGGGGGTCCCCTTGTTAAAGGGGGCTTCCAGATTCCGATAAGCCCCCCGCCCGCAGACCCCCACAACCACCGGCCAGGGTTGTGGGGACAAGGCCCTTGTCCTCATCAACATGGGGACAAGGTGCTTTGGGGGTCTCAGACCCCCAAAGCATCCTCCCAATGTTGAGGGCATGTGGCCTGGTACGGTTCAGGAGGGAGGGGGGGCCGCTCTCGTCCCCCCCTCCTTTCCTTCGGCCTGCCAGGTTGCGTGCTCGGATAAGGGTCTGGTATAGATTTTGAGGGGGACCCCACTCCATTTTTTTTGGCTGGGGTTCACCTTAAAATCCATCCCAGACCTCAAGGGTCTGGTATGGATTTTGAGGGGGACCCTACGCCATTTTATTAATTTTTTTGGCTGGGGTCCCCCTTAATATCCATCCCAGACCTGAAGGGCCTGGTTATTGAATTTGGGGGGACCCCCCCGCTTTTTTTTTCTTTTATCAATGAATGACAGTTCTCTGTGTTACGGGAGCCATCAATTCATTAGCCGCGGGTGCTTTTAAATAGATTTTTTCCTTTTAAAATGACGCTTTTTGCAGGGACAGTTCTAAGCACAGGAAACATGCCCCCCTTCACAGGCATACTATAGACACCCCACAGATGTGATACTGCAATGCTGTACTAACAGCACGCACACACTAATCCCCAGAAATACAGCACATAATGTCAGCAGTCAGCAGCACACTGACACGCTGACACTGAAACACAATATGCGAGGCCGCCGCCGCGGCGGCCTCTTATACCGTGGGGCATGTACTAAAGCCCCTGAGCTATAATTGGCTACAGGCATCCTGCCTGTAGCCAATTATGGCTCTCCTCGCTGCCGGCGCTGTGATTGGCCAAGCATGCGGGGTC
Organism: Lithobates sylvaticus; assembly: GCA_028564925.1. Lineage (NCBI taxonomy): Eukaryota > Metazoa > Chordata > Amphibia > Anura > Ranidae > Lithobates > Lithobates sylvaticus. Next base: position 80,259,209 of record CM053037.1, read on the forward strand.
ACAGTGCATGCTTGGCCAATCCTCAGCCAGCATTGCACTGCGACTGGCGCAATGCATTGCGGGCCGCTCGCATCACACGAATGTGATGCGAACGGCCCAAATAGTTCTGGGCTCGCCGAACGGGCGATCGCCCGATGTTCGATTCGAACATGGGTTCGAATCGAACACCGGGCCCATTCCTAGTGAATATGTACTAAAGCATAATGTTTTCAATGATACAGAGTTATCTCCTGTACGTCTTACTAACAACACTGTTCTGACTCTCAACACAGAGACCTCTCAGCTCCAAATGCCTGAGCCTCTTCAAGTCTACAACACAAGTGCATCTATGCAGCAAACCGCATCACCTCTTGTTGACAACAAGGTGACTTCCAGTTTCAAGCCACAGCCAGCACAAGCCTACACCACAGCAACATCATTTCATCCTGGTAAACCTCACCAGAGAACTTTCACACCCGAGGGGTTCCACAAGTTACTTTGGCACCGAAGAGTTAGAGATCAGACTTGAATGATTTTTCCAGATATATGGTACGCCGTGAGCTCATTAATACTACCCTCTCTAGGTTTGACGACTGTCCGGAAAACTACAGGGCCTGGAGATCAACCTTCAAAGCTTCCATTGCTGATCTCAAACTTACCACCAAGGAGGAACTTGATTTGCTCCTAAAGTGGCTGGGGCCAGAATCTGCAGATCGTGTTAAAAGACTGAGAACAGTGCATGTTGACCACCCAGATGCAAGTCTTGTTGCTGCATGGGCAAGACTTGAACAAGCCTATGGTAGCTCTGAAGCCATAGAAAGCGCTCTATTCAAGAGACTGCAAAACTAGGGAACAAAGACTATTGCAAGTTCCAAGATATGAGTGATCTTCTCATGGAACTGGAGTTGGCAAAGACAGACCCACGTCTACCTGGACTAAGCTTCCTGGACACTGCTCATGGTGTCAATCCAGTGGGGTGTAACCTGCCATACAGCCTGCAAGAGAAATGGGTACAACAAGGCTCAAGGTACAAAAGAGACTATAACAGCCCTAAAATTTTCCACTCGCCTACTCGCATTTTGCGAGTGGAAAATTAGGTCTGGCGAGGAGCTGGGCTGCCTGGGAGTGGGGGGGCGAGCACTGCCGTCAGGCGGGGATGAATGGGAGCCGTTCTCCCAGAGAAAAAAACGTGTGTGGAGGAACAGAGAGGGCGGCTGGATCATTGTGGAGGAAGAGAACCGGCTTGTTCACAGAGCGGGGTTTGCCCGCTATATCAGCTTACATTACATTTGATTTTGCAGTCCGTGCGCCTTCACACACAGCCCCGCCCTCCTGAACCCGCACCTGTGACAGACAGAATGCGCCCTGGCATTGGACCGGCGTTCTGTCTGTCACAGGTGCAGGGTCAGGAGGGCGGGGGTGTGTGTGACGGTGCGTGGACTGCAAATGTAATGTAAGCTGATACAGCGGGCAAACCCCGCTCTGTGAACAAGCCGGTTCTCTTCCTCCACAATGCAAATGTAATGTAAGCTGGCTCTTCTCTTCCTCCGTGCTATAATGATCCGGCCACACTCTCTGCACGGGGTAAGGCTGCACGATGGACACAGGTGAGGCTGCACGATGGACACAGGTGAGGCTGCACAGGTTAGGCTGCACGATGGACACAGGTGAGGCTGCAGAGGTGAGGCTGCATGATGGACACAGGTGAGGCTGCACAGGTGAGGCTGCATGATGGACACAGGTGAGGCTGCATGGGTGAGGCTGCAATGATAGACACAGGTGAGGCTGCACGGGTGAGGCTGCACGGGTTGAGGCTGCATGGGTTGAGGCTGCAATGATGGACACAGGTAAGGCTGCACGGATGAGGCTGCACGGGTTGAGTCTGCAATGATGGACACAGGTGAAGCTGCACTGGTGAGGCTGCAATGATGGATACAGGTGAGGCTGCAATGATGGACACGGGTGAGGCTGCACGGATGAGGCTGCAATGATGGACACAGGTGAGGCTGCACGGGTGAAGCTGCAGGATAGACACAGGTGAGGCTGCATGATGAACACAGGTGAGGCTGCACGGGTGAGATTGCAATGATGGACACGGGTGAGGCTGCATGGGTGAGGCTGCACAGGTGAGGCTGCAATGATGGACATGGGTGAGGCTGCACTGGTAAGGCTGCAATGATGGACACGGGTGAGGCCGCAATGATGGACATGGGTGAGGCTGCATGGGTGAGGCTGCAATGATGGACACTGGTGAGGCTGCACGGGTGAGGCTGCGATGATGGACAGAGGTGAGGCTGCACGGGTGAAGCTGCGTTAGTGGGCACTGGTCATGCTGCATTGATGGACATGTGTGAGGCTGCATTGATGGGCACGGGTGATAAAGTTGTTGTTAATATTTATTTGTGTAACTTAATTCTGCATAAAACACTTAAGTGTAATTTCATGAGAATTTTTTGAGGTTGTGTATAGGGGCGGGATTATGGGTGGGACATGGTAGGGGTTGGGCGGGGCAACTGGTGGCGAGTAACCCTTAAGGCCTGGCTAGTAGCTGGCTCTTCTCTTCCTCCGTGCTATAATGATCCGGCCACACTCTCTGCATGGGGTAAGGCTGCATGATGGACACAGGTGAGGCTCCACGATGGACACAGGTGAGGCTGCACAGGTTAGGCTGCACGATGGACACAGGTTAGGCTACAGTGATGAGGCTGCATGATGGACACAGGTGAGGCTGCACAGGTGAGGCTGCATGATGGACACAGGTGAGGCTGCATGGGTGAGGCTGCAATGATAGACACAGGTGAGGCTGCACAGGTGAGGCTGCACGGGTGAGGCTGCACGGGTTGAGGCTGCATGGGTTGAGGCTGCAATGATGGACACAGGTAAGGCTGCACGGGTGAGGCTGCACGGGTTGAGGCTGCAATGATGGACACAGGTGAGACTGCACTGGTGAGGCTGCAATGATGGATACAGGTGAGGCTGCAATGATGGACACGGGTGAGGCTGCACGGGTGAGGCTGCAATGATGGACACAGGTGAGGCTGCACGGGTAAAGCTGCAGGATAGACACAGGTGAGGCTGCATGATGAACACAGGTGAGGCTGCACGGGTGAGGCTGCAATGATGGACATGGGTGAGGCTGCACGGGTGAGGCTGCACAGGTGAGGCTGCAATGATGGACATGGGTGAGGCTGCACTGGTAAGGCTGCAATGATGGAAACGGGTAAGGCCGCAATGATGGACATGGGTGAGGCTGCGATGATGGACACAGGTGAGGCTGCACGGGTGAAGCTGCGTTAGTGGGCACTGGTCATGCTGCGTTGATGGACATGTGTGAGGCTGCATTGATGGGCACGGGTGATAAAGTTGTTGTTAATATTTATTTGTGTAACTTAATTCTGCATAAAACACTTAAGTTTAATTTCATGAGAATTTTTTGAGGTTGTGTATAGGGGCGGGATTATGGGTGGGGCATGGTAGGGGTTGGGCGGGGCAACTGGTGGCGAGTAACCCTTAATGCCTGGCTAGTAGCTCAGGACTTGAAATTTTGAGCCCTGGACTATAACATATCTTCTCCTCCATTCGCATATTTTTGCAGGTTCATCAGTGATCAAGCCTGGATGAGAAACGATCCCAGCTTCAGCTTCAGTGAACCCAACTTGCCTGCTTCATCATCATCATCTTCATCAAGGTATGATAACATAGCAGCTAAACGTAAAGACTTTAATAGAGCAATATCTGTTAAAAGGACAGACATCTCACCACCCATATCCTCTCCTGCTCCCCAGAGCGATTCGGGTGACAGAGCTAAAGACCCTAATCGTCAGTGCCCTATTCACAAGAAGCCTCACCCCCTAAAGAAATGTTGTGGGCATATGGCAAAGACGTTACAAGAGCGCAGGGAGATTCTTCAGAAACTTGGAAAATGCTTGTTATGGACATTTTGCTAAAGACTGTAAATCTGTCATCAAGTGCACAGAATGCAGTAGCAATAGAGATGTTACAGCTATGCATCCAGGCCCACCTTCAGACAATTCACAGCAGCCTTTTACCTTACCTCCAGCCCTGTCTCAAGTCATGGCGGGGAGCAATAAGGTCATGCTCCAGCCACAGCTAAAGTTTCTTCTTCATGCATAGAAGTCTGTAGAGAAGGCTTAGATCACAAATGCTGCTCTAAGATATGCCTAGTCAAGATAAACCCAAATGGTCAACCTGAGGAAGCTACTAGGATGTATGCCATAATAGATGAGCAGAGCAACAGATCACTGGTTAAGCCTAAATTTGAGATCTTTGGGGATAGAGGGACACGCATCCCTGTATACTCTCAGAACCTGTTCTGGTCGTGAAGAGACCTTCGGTAGAAGGGCTGATGGGTTCATGGTCTCTCATATCAATAAAGGAGAGGGCATACCCCTACCAATATTAGTCAAGTGTGACCAGATACCAGACGAAAGGGAAGAAATTCCTACTCCAGAGGCTGCATATCACCATCCTCACTTGAGGCACCTTGTTAATGAAATTCCTGCAATGGACATAAATGCTGAAATCTTGATCTTGCTAGGAAGAGACATTCTCAGAGTACACAAGGTACGCAAGCAGTGCAATGGACCTGATGATGCCCCTTACGCACAAAAACTTGATCTAGGCTATGCTTGGATAGAATGCGTACGTCATCCAAGATCCACTCCTTCAGAACTTACATTTTAGGAAACGGACGTGCATCCCACTTCAAACAGTGCCCTCGCCATTACGATGTAAAATAGAAGCCTCTCGACATTATCCAAGTACCTGATGTCACTCCTAACCTTTGCAATGACAACCTAGGTACCACAGTGTTTTGTACTACAAGCGATGACAACAAAATAGCCTTGTCAGTCGAAGACAGAGAGTTCTTCAAAATAATGGACAAAGAGTTTTTCCAGGATGAGTCTAACAGCTGGGTTGCACCAGGGCCGTCTTTAACGCAGGGCAAACGGGGCAGGTGCCCCGGGCCCTTTTTATTATGGGGGGGCCCAAAGCTGCCCCTTTAGCCCACGTTTCACACTTGCCAAGTTGCCAACAGTCACATATAGTGAGCCGCCTATCCCGCCGTGCTCTTGTCCCGACTGCATTCGGGAAAGCAGAGACATGATCGGGACAGCTTACAGCCATTTCACTCGTTGCTATTTGTTTTGGTATTTCTGTATTAAGTTTTGCTGCCCCCCGGCGTCTCGCACATCTCCACCCCCTGCACCTCCCCTACATGACTCATCAGTAGTCTTACCATTCTCCTGCAGAACTAAGGACCATCCCTGAGGTGGAGCCTCCAGGCTTCAGCTGCTTGAGTGGGCAGGATGGGGGATGTGCCTGATCTCCGAGATCGCGCCTGGAAGAGGGTGGTGTGACAGTAGCTGGGCAGAGGGAGCCGAGCCAAGGGAGTGTGCCTGCCTGCCTGGAGGTAAAATCACCCAGCAGGTCATTGCGGATTGGCTTGCAGGCACTTCTATGCTAAGTCTGCTGAGCTACTGCAGTATTGCAATAGCATAGAAGTGCTGCCTGCTAGGTGACACATGGGATGATGTTCTTTTTATGTAGAAATAATTAAAGTATTGTCACTGCCCCCAGGTTTTCACTGCCCCCTGGTGTGTGACCTACCAATCCCATAGTGTGTGTCCTCCTGCCCCCCATGTGTGTGCCCACCTAACCCCATAGTGTGCCCCCTCCTGACCCCCATGTGTGTCCCCTCCTAACCCCATAGTGTGCCCCCTCCTGACCCCCATGTGTGTGCCCACCTAACCCCATAGTGTGCCCCCTCCTGACCCCTATGTGTGTGCCCACCTAACCCCATAGTGTGCCCCCTCCTGACCCCCATGTGTGTCCCCTCCTAACCCCATAGTGTGCCCCCTCCTGACCCCATGTGTGTCCCCTCCTAACCCCATAGTGTGCCCCCTCCTGACCCCATGTGTGTCCCCTCCTAACCCCATAGTGTGCCCCCTCCTGACCCCCATGTGTGTGCCCACCTAACCCCAAAGTGTGCCCCCTCCTGACCCCCATGTGTGTGCCCACCTAACCCCATAGTGTGCCCCCTCCTGACCCCCATGTGTGTCCCCTCCTAACCCCATAGTGTGCCCCTTCCTGACCCCCATGTGTGTCCCCTCCTAACCCCATAGTGTGCCCCTCCTGACCCCCATGTGTGTCCCCTCCTAACCCCATAGTGTGTGTCCTCCTGACCCCCATGTGTGTGCCCACCTAACCCCATAGTGTGCCCCCTCCTGACCCCCATGTGTGTGCCCACCTAACCCCATAGTGTGCCCCCTCCTGACCCCCATGTGTGTGCCCACCTAACCCCATAGTGTGCCCCCTCCTGACCCCCATGTGTGTGCCCACCTAACCCCATAGTGTGCCCCCTCCTGACCCCCATGTGTGTCCCCTCCTAACCCCATAGTGTGCCCCTTCCTGACCCCCATGTGTGTCCCCTCCTAACCCCATAGTGTGCCCCCTCCTGACCCCCATGTGTGTCCCCTCCTAACCCCATAGTGTGTGTCCTCCTGACCCCCATGTGTGTGCCCACCTAACCCCATAGTGTGCCCCCTCCTGACCCCCATGTGTGTGCCCTCCTAACCCCATAGTGTACCCCCTCCTGACCCCCATGTGTCTGCCCTCCTAACCCCATAGTGTGCCCCCTCCTGACCCCATACTGTGCCCTCCTGACCCCCTGGCATGTGCCCTCCCAACCCCGTAGTATGTGCCCTCCTGACCCCCGTTCTGTGCCCTCCCGACCCCTGGTACTGTATATACCCTCCCAACCCTGTAGTGTGTGCCCTCCTGACCCCCTGTATTGTGCCCTCCTAACCCTCTGGTATGTGCCCTCTCAACCCCGTAGTGTGTGCCCTCCAGACCCCCTGGTATGTGCCCTACCAACCATAGTGTGTGCCCTCCTGACCCCCGTACTGTGCCCTCCTGACCCCCTGGTATGTGCTCTCCCAACCCCATAGTGTGCCCTCCTGACCCCCACACTGTGCCCTCCTGACCCCCTGGTATGTGCCCTCCCAACCCCGTAGTGTGTGACCTCCTGAAGTCCATACTGTGCCTCCCATGGTGTGTGACCTCCTGATCCCCCTGGTATGTGTCCTACTGTCCCCCGTACTGTGCCCTCCACGCGCCCATACTCTGCCCTCCTGCCCCCCGTACTGTGCCCTACTGACTTCTTAACCTCTGACCTGTCAGTTCCTGCCCTCTGCCCTGCTGACCCCCAGTGCTCTGCCCTACTGTACCGTGTACACTACATCTACAGCCTACTGACCTCTGTACACTTCCCTACATACTACTGACCTCTGTACACTGCCCTACCTACTACTGACCTCTGTACATTTCCCTACATCCTACTGACCTCTGTACACTGCCCTACATACAACTGACCTCTGTACATTTCCCTACATCCTACTGACCTCTGTATACTTCCCCCCTTACTGACTTCTGTACACTGCACTACATACTACTGACCTCTGTACACTGCCCTACATACAACTGACCTCTGTACATTTCCCTACATCCTACTGACCTCTGTACACTGCCCTACATCCTACTGACCTCTGTGCACTTTCCCCGTTACTGACTTCTGTACACTGCACTACATACTACTGACCTCTGTACACTGCTCTACATACTACTGAACTCTGTACACTGCCCTACATACTACTGACCTCTGTACACTGCCCTACATACTACTGACCTCTGCACACTGCCCTACATACTACTGACCTCTGCACACTGCCCTACATACTACTGACCTCTGTACACTGCCCTACATACTACTGTATTCACTTTTTACTGCATGAGAATAGTCTGCTGGCTTTGTTAGCTGCGGCTTGGCATTGCATGTTATTGCTAAATCTGTAATCTATGACATGTTTCTGGTGTGTCAGTATGGTACTGACTTTGTCTTGTGGACATGTTCCTGTGTGTGTCAGTACAATATGGTACTGACTCTATAATTTAATTGGTTGGTGTTTGTTATGGTGTGTAAGTTTGGAACCTATTTTTTGTCTGCTGACATGTTTTTGGTGCATAAGTATGCTACTTATTATTTCTCCACAGGCATGAATGATGTGCCTCTAGAAACTAATCAGTGAGTGGCAATGATAAGCAGTAACCTATAGCAACCAATCAGTTAGCAGTAATGATGTGTAGTAACCTCTAGCAACCAATTAATGAGCGGTTATGATGTGTAGTAACCTCTAGCAACCAATCAGTGAGCAGTAAGGAAGTGCAGTAACCTATAGCAAGTAATCAGTGAGTGTGGACCAGTTCTTTACATTTACACTATTAAAGTTTTTTGAGATGAGTGCGTGTTTATTTGTTTTTTGGGATGTTGGGGTGGAGAGCGAAATTGCATAGGGAGGGGGGCCCCAAGAAAAAGTTTGCCCAGGGTCCAATCAATATTAAAGATGGCCCTGGGTTGCACCATTACCTCTTCGTACTGCAAGAGTTAAACTCCCAACCAATTGTGAACAGGCCCTATCCAGATTCAACTTACTTCAAAGAACACTAAAGAACAGGCCTGAAATGAAGGACCATTTCATCGCCTTTATGAAAAGGATCTTTGACAATGATCACGCCGAACCAGCCCCACCACTTCAAAGACACGATGAGTGCTGGTACCTGCCTTTCTTCGGAGTGTATCATCCATGTAAGCCAAAGCAAATCAGGGTAGTATTTGACTCCAGTGCCAAGCATCAAGGCGTATCCTTGAACAATGTTCTTCTCACTGGTCCGAACCTAACCAACAACCTTGTAGGTGTACTTATGAGGTTTAGAAGAGAGCCAGTTGCCATAACCGCTGACATTGAACAAATGTTTCACTGCTTCATTGTGTGGGAAGACCATAGGAACCGCCTAAGGTTTCTGTGGCACCGCAACATGGACAATGAGATGATTGAATACCGCATGAAGGTACATGTTTTCGGAAATAGTCTCTCACTCGCTGTTGTAACATACGGTTTACGAAGGACTGCCCTTGCTGGGGAGTATGGCATGGATGCTCGACACTTCGTCGAGAGAGACTTCTATGTGGACGACAGACTTAAATCTTTACCTACAGACGAAGAAGCCATAGACCTGCTTCAAATGACACAAGGTATGCTTTCCGACGGCTAACCTCAGACTACACAAGATTGCCTCAAATAGTGTTGCTGTTTTGAAAGACTTTCAAACTGGCGATCATGCCACAGGGTTTAAAGACTCGAATCTGGGAATGGACATACCACCTGTACAGAGAAGTCTGGGCCTACATTGGGACTTATTAAAAGACACCTTTGGTTTTCAAGTCAGCTCTGCAGACAAGCCATTTACCAAACATGGTGTTCTGTCAGTAGTGAACAGCTTATACAATCCATTGGGATTCGTAGTTCCCATCACCATACAAGGTAAATCTCCTTACTTAGACAGTTCTCAGAGACTATTAAAGATTGGGATGCTCCACTACCGATAGACCAGCTTTCAAAGTGGGTGTCCTGCAAACAATCTCGACATGCCTTAAATGAAATCCGTATACCACGCTGCTATACTTCTGCCTCCCTTGCCACAAGTCAGAGGAAAGAGCTTCACATCTTCTCAGATGCATCTACTGAGGCCATAGCAGCTGTCGCTTACCTCAAGGTAAGAGATTCTTCTAATCAAGCCTGCATAGGGTTTCTGTTTGGGAAAGCTAAGTTAGCACCATTCCCAGGCTTGAATTTTGTGGGACTGTGCTAGCTGTAGAAATAGCAGATTTCATACTGCGTGAGTTAGACATTCAGATAGATGACGTCAGATGCTACACAGGCAGCAAAGTTGTTCTGGGCTACATATACAACCAGACTAAACATTTCTATGTCTATGTCAGCAACCGTGTAGAGAGAATATCAGGAAATCATCTAAACCTGAACAATGGCATTATGTTCCATCTGAAATTAACCCTGCAGATCATGCCACCAGGCCAGTGTCTGCAAGTGTCTTTGCAAATTCTTCTTGGTTAACAGGGCCTGAATTCCTGCTGGATCATCCAGCAGAAACCAAAGCTGATTTCTTCTGTTTTCTAGAACCTGACAAGGATCCAGAGATTCGTCCTGAAGTTAAAACCCTCGTCACCAGAACTGAACAAAGACTCGTCTTGGGCTGTCAACGCTTTGAATGTTTCTCCAAGTGGAGAAGGCTTGTACGCACCATCACAAGGTTAGTTCATATTGCAGAAAGCCCACAGATGCTCACTGTCAAGGTTGCCACGTGTGCCAAAAGCTTCTTTTTGCAAAAGACATTGCTGAAGGTGAACTGATCATAATACGCAGTGTACAACAGAGTGTCTTTGGCTCAGAAATTCCATGTATCCGTGACAAGAGGGACATAGCAAAAACAGTCCAATTGCCAACCTGAATCCATTCATTGACAATGATGGTATGTTAAGGGTTGGTGGATGTTTAAACAAGGCTGAGTTGAGTGAGCAAGAACAGAATCCTCTCATTATACCTGCTCGCCATCACATCACCACTTTGCTCATAAGGCACTACCATGAAGGGGTTAAGCACCGAGGTAGACACTTCACAGAGTGTGCCATAAGATCTGCAGGCCTTTGGATTATCCCCTTGCTGCCGAGTGTACGCAGATATGCGGCCTCGGCTTTAGGGGGTTATACCGGGATTATGCCCGCAGGTACTGTTTTTTAGAGCGGGTGATCAGCTATCCAGCTATTCAGGGATAACAACCAATGTGGCTAAAAGCCGCGATCAGCCACTTCCAGCGGCTAGAGACAGACTGGCACGAAGCCGGAAACAGCTTTGTTACAGTCTTCTCTCTGTAAACACGGAAGTGACTTCACAATGTCACTTCCTGTTTACCCGGCTGCCAATGGCGCAGTTTTTTTTAAAAATGTACAGTATTCAGAATCATCATTTTTGGTGATCTGAATACTTTGAAGTGCAAAGGAGGGATTTTGGGTTTTTTAGACCCCGATTCCTCCATAAAGAGTACCTGTCACCACCTATTATTGTCACAAGGGATGTTTACATTCCTTATGACAGCAATAAAAGTGATCAAAAAAACACAATGTAAAAAATAAAAAAAAATAAACAACATTTTTTTTAAAGCGCCCCCGCCCCTGCACACGCAGCAAAGAAAATACATACGGAAGTCGCACCCGCATATGTAAACGGTGTTCAAATCACACATGTGAGGTATCGCCGCGATCGTCAGAGTGAGAGCAATAATTCTAGAACTATACCTCCTCTATAACTCTAACCTGGTAAAAAAAAAATTTTTAAATGTCGCCTATGGAGATTTTTAGGTACCGTAGTTTATTGCCATTCCATGAGTGTTCGCAATTTTAAAGCGTGACATGTTTGGTATCTATTTACTCTGCGTAACATCATATTTCACATTTTTTTTTTTTAATTCATGAAAGTGTCTTTTCCCCCAAAAAGTTGCGTTTAAAAGACCTCTGCACAAATACTGTGTGACATAAAAGAGGGAAACACCAGCAACAGCAAATGTCAGATTTGCCAGCTGACAGGTTAAGTACTGACCCACCTTTCACTCATGTTGGTCTGGATGTCTTTGGGCCATAGATGATAATAGCCCACAGCAGGGCTTGACAAATTTGCTTGGAATCTAGGAGCCAGCTAAAAAAGTTAGGAGCCAGGTCGGTAACGGCGATCCGGACCTGTCCCTGACCTGACATGGAGAAACAAGTGAGGGGAAGATGCCCCCCCCCCCCCCCCCACCTGTCTCCAAGTCATTGCCCATAGCTCTTAAAGGGACATTATTATTATTTTTTCAAATGACCAATTTTTTTAATTATATTTTAGTGTAAATATTAGATCTAAGGTCTCTCTGACCCCAGATCTCATATTTAAGAAGTCCTGTCATGCTTTTTTTCTATTACAAGGGATTTTTACATTCCTTGTAATAGGAATAAAAGTGACACCATTTATTTTTTAAAAGAACAATGAAAAAATTAAAAATAAAAGTTAAAATAAATAAAAATTATTATTTTTTAAACACGCCTCATCCTGCCGAGCTCGCGTGCAGAAGCGAACGCATACGCAAGTAGCGCCCGTATATGAAAGCGGTGTTCAAACCACACATGTGAGGTATCGCCACGATCGGTAAAGCGAGAGCAATAATTCTAGCCCTAGACCTCCTCTGTAACTCAAAACATGCAACCTGTATAATTTTTTAAACGTTGCCTATGGAGATTTTAAAGGGTAAAAGTTTGTCACCATTCCACGAGCGGGCCGCAATTTTGTAGCGTGACATGTTGGGTATCAATTTACTCGGCGTAACATTATCTTTCACAATATAAAAAAATTGGGCTAACTTTACTGTTGTCTTATTTTTTTAATTAAATAAAGTATTTTTTTCCCAAAAAAGTGAGCCTGTAAGTTCGCTGCGCAAATACAGTGTGACAGACAGTATTGCAACGACTGCCATTTTATTCTCTAGGGTGTTAGAATAAAAAATATATATAATGTTTGGGGGTTCTAAGTAAAGGGAATGAGATGGGCAGGCAGTGAAAACAGGCATTGGAAGCTCCATTGCTGGCTGTCATACCAACGGCCACCACAAGAGGGCGCCAGATTCCAGAAGGAAGCATAAGACTGTAGAAGGCCTCAAAGCCGCGGCCTCAATTACCGGCCGGCGTGGCCCATCGCGATCACGCCGGGGGGAGGGGGTGCGCACGGAGACAGGATACCCCCCAGCTGTGCCTTCCCAGGCGCCAGGTCGCTAATTCTAGTCGCAAATGCGACCTGGTGCCCGGGGTTTGTCGAGCCCTGGCCCACAGAACTCGAGGTGGCCAAGCAAATGGCAAACGATGGGCAGTGCAATTCATTTGCATGAGTGTGCGTGCAGTTAACATTGAAGTAATAGAATCTATGGATGCCTCAAGTTTCATCAATGCTTTAAGACGATTCCTAGCCATCAGAGGACGAGTCAAGACACTAAGGTCTGACTGTGGAACTAATTTCGTTGGAGCCTGTCGAGAGTTACAGCTCAACTCTAGGCTAATCCAAGACCTTTTAGCTGAAAAAGGCTGTACATGGATTTTCAATCCTCCTCATTCTTCCCACATGGGTGGCTCATGGGAGAGAATGATAGGCATCACACGTAAAATATTTGATATTTGATATTTTAACCACCTTCCTGGCAGAGGCATCTGCCATAATTAATTCAAGACCACTTGTTCCAGTGTCCAAAGATCCAGAGACCCCAACTATCCATGCCCCAGCTACACTTCTTACCCAGAAGCTTGGATCTGACTTAACAACGGTCAGTTTGTTTCCCTCAGATCCTAAAATCACAGACCCAGGCAGTTAAATGTGAGGCAATATGCCACAAATGCAATTTATCACTTTAATAATTAATGTGAGAGTCCCCTTTTAAATGTAGTCACTGGAATCACTAAATTACTGATACTGAAGGAGTAACAGAAAAGGTCCTCACAATGGAGATATCCAGGATCTTCAGCTAGCCTGGCATTGGTGCACTTGGTGTCTCTTCTCCAGAGAGAATAAGTTCAGTGCTCGCAACCTTTCTTCATAACTAATATCCTCCAGACCCTTTATTAGCTTTGTTGCCCTTCTTTGTACTCGCTCCATTTCCAGTACATCCTTCCTGAGGACTGGTGCCCAGAACTGGACAGCATACTCTAGGTGCGGCCGGACCAGAGTCTTGTAGAGTGGGAGAATTATCACTTTGATCCTGGAGTTTATGCCTTTTTTAATGCATGCCAATATTCTGTTTGCTTTGTTAGCAGCAGCTTGGCGTTGCATGCCATTGCTGAGCCTATCATCTACTAGGACCCCCAGGTTCTTTTCCATCCTAGATTCCCCCAGAGGTTCTCCCCCTAATGTATAGATTGCATTTATATTTTACGTTCATATTTTTGCCACCCAAATGCATTATTTTACATTTTTCTACATTAAACCTCATTTGCCATGTAGTTACCAACCCCAATAATTTATTCAGATCTTCTTACAAGGTTTCCACATCCTGCGGAGAAGTTATTGCCCTGCTTAGCTTAGTATCGTCCACAAATACAGAGATTGAACAGAGATTGAACTGTTTACACCATCCTCCTACAAATGTGGGCACTGGTGAGGCAATGTTGCCTGACTACCGTGTCTTTAAATATGGGCAAATGCCCGCTCACCCATCCTGCGACCAAAGGATCAAGCGACAAGTTCCCTGAAAGGCCTGACTGGCCACCTTGTACCCACTACCTCAGGAACACCTGGAGATATAGCCGGGATCCCTCTCAGGTGGCATGTCTATCACAGTCCAACTCTTGGAACCGTGGCAGGATCAGCACATCAACCTCTGGAGATGTGGCAGAATCAACACACCGACCGCTGGAACTGTGGCTGGATGGATCCCCTCCGTGGGTAAAAGCAGCCCCTCAGATCACGTCTGTGATCTGACTTTCACCTCAGGACACAAAATGAAGTCTTTTACTTTCCTGTCAGCAAAGCCTGCTGGAATTTGTATTTCTCCTTGTATACTAGTCTATGGGGCCGTTTTGTGCGGGAACTGCATGTCCCAGATTCCATTGCAGCTCTCCCTGCAGTTCAGTACAGTCTCTCCCATTGGCTGTTGTAACTGTGCCTTTAATTGGTTTTCTTCTTCCAGCCAATAGGGGCACAAGAGAGGCTGCTGAATGCACAGCTCTGTGTGTGTCAGCTCACATTACATTACTCAGGCAGTGAAAACAGGAAGAAGGGGGGTGAAAAGGCCCATACAGACATGACAGCCAGCTCTCTCCCCTTTTCCCAGAAGTTAGGATGCCTGTGTAAATGCAGCCCATCTGTGTTAATGTAAGTCTTTGGCTGCAATACCCGCTACACATACTCTTTCCATTTTCGGATAATGGATTAAACAGTGCTCCATGAGATGTTCAAGGCTTGGGATATTTTTTTATAACCTAACTCTGCTTTAAACTTCACCACAACTTTATCCCTGACCTGTCTGATGTGTTCTTTGGTCTCCATAATGCTGTTTGTTCATTAAGCTTCGCTAACAAACCTCTGAGAGCTTCACAGAACAGCTGTATTTATACTGAATGAATGAATGAATGAATGATTTGTATAGCGCTGCAAATGCAAACTGAATCGCCTCAAGGCCTGAGATTAAATTACACACAGATGGACTCTATTTACTAACTGGTGACTTCTGAAGGCAATTGGTTCCAGTAGATTTTAGTTAGGGGTATCAGAGTAAAGGGGCTGAATATAAATGCACGCCACACTTTTCAGATATTTTTTGGAAAAAATGTTGACAACTATTTATCATTTTCCTCATTTTTGGTCTATCACATAAAATCCCAATAAAATACATTTACGTTTTTGGTTGTAACATGACAAAATGTGGAAAATTTCAAGGGGTACGAATACTTTTTCAAAGCACGGTAAATATATCCAATAGTTTTAAATCCGTGTGCACTGAAAGAAAGAAAATAAGATAAGAAATAATTAGTAATAGTGCTGCTACTTAAATCACAAAACATACACCAACATGTGAAAAAATTGATAAATGAAAATACACATATATAACTTTTTCACAGTAGCGCTCAAATAAATGTATTAACATCTATAAACTTGTCCAAATAAGTGTAAACATAAATAAAAGTCTAGAAATAAAATTAAAAAAAAAAAAATTAAAAAATATCTTGCAATTCCACACAAAACATAAATGACAGTCCTCTTGAAAAGTGCAAAAAACTATATATATATATATATATATATATAATAACACTACAGTGATAAGTGGGAGTTCAGCTCCCTTAGGAAACAGGCTCATCAGATGCTGTTGCCATTCACTCTCGTGTTTGGCAAAATACACTCAGAAATTAAATTGAAGAGCCCCTGTTAGACGCCCCACTCCGTTTCAAATGCCTGACTTTAAACTCCACGTGGGAATAATAGAGACAAAGCCTCCAATAGTTAAAATTACTTAAGGTAGTATATTTACTAAAAGATATATTGCACGTACATCAGCTACAAGTAAGACAAGCCTTCATGTTACATTATAGAAGACATGCCGGCAGGCACTGTGCTGCGATCGCACCGCTCCTTCACTCGCTAGGCATCAGATCACCTTTCCAGCCTCAGCATACAGTTATTGTGTAGCCACGTCCCCACGCGTTTCGTCACTTCCGACTTTGTCACGGGGATGGTGACACGGCACGGCAACCAAGCTAAAATATCCTTCTCCTTCCTAATCGACCAATGCAAACTGCTTTCAGCTCAACACAACATCAAGTGCATGTAATCACATACGATTTTGTCCGCCTGTTCCATTAACCTCTTAGTACTCTCTTAATAGTCAGGCAGAACTATTACACAACTAATCGACGAAACTCATTAAGATCCTTCAGCACTGCCAACTACTGGAGTAAAAACACCCGACAGATCTACCGCAGCTTCATCCATATGTGCAATTAACTCTGTAATTGCTAGATATAAGTTTAACTTAGTGGGTGAAGACCCAGGCATGGCGATGTATTCAATCCAACACCGATCATTTAATGGACAAATGCTAATAATATTAAACTAATGAATTCAAGGTGGGAGGAGCATTACTAATGCTTTTATAACTCAATGAATTTATAGATACAAGATACTAATAGAATAGAATAGAATAAATTTAATTTAAAAATAAAATAAATGAGTTGGTCAAATCTCTAAACTAGCAAAAGACCACTCAACGATAAATTTCTACATATTTAAAACATATGCGCCTTCAGTATGAACCCACCACAAAAAAATATTTTCCCTTTAACCGGTTCCCGACTGGCTCACATACTTTTACTGCAGCAGAATGGCACCGCTGTGCGAAACCCCTTACCCGTATGGGGCAAGCTATCGCTGGCAGGGGAAGCGCCTGCACAACCATCTGATTTGTTCCTGAACCGATCAATCTTCAGGTCCAGGCCAATGATTTCTGTCCTGGACCTGCTGATCGATTCTGGCGAATTAAATGCTTCCCCTGCCTGTAAGTGTGAACACAGGCAGGGGAAGTGATGTCATCTTCTCTCCTTGAATTCTTTTTGGTTCCAGAGAGAGGAGAGAGGACATCTAACTGTAAGTTGCACCAACACTACACTAACACCAGTACACAAAGGCACACTTTTCACTTCCCGATCACCCCCCAGTTAACCCTTTCACCCCGTCACCAGTGTCACTAGTAGATCTATTTTCTGATTGCCGTGTTATGGGTGATGCTGGTTAGTGAGTTTGTTTTTTATAGCATCAGGCATAACCGCTGTGTATTACCCAATAGAAGTTTAATCCTCCGATCGCCCAGCGGGTGATCTCAGCTAGGTTTTAGAGTCAGTTAGGCCTCTTTCACACTGGGGCGGTTTTCAGGCGGTACAGCGCTAAAAATAGCGCCTGTACACCGCCTGAAAAAACCAGCCCCATTCACTCCAGTGTGAAAGCCGGCGGGCTTTCACACTGGAGCGGTGTGCTAGCAGGACGGTTTAAAAAGTCCTGCTAGCAGCATCTTTGGAGCGGTATAGGAGCGGTGTATTCACCGCTCCTATACCGCTCCTACCCTACCTACGGCAGCACTTTGTGGGGGGTTTTAACCCTTTTTCGGCCGCTCGCGGGGGGTAAAACCGCCCCGCTAGCGGCCGAATACCGTGGCTTAAATGACGGTAAAGCAGCACTAAATATAGCGCTGCTTTACCGTCGCAGCGGCTCCCGCCCCAGTGTGAAAGGGGCCTTAGGGTCAGCGTCAGCTCCAGGCAGTGTCAGATTAGTGCCAGTAGTGCTAACACCCATGCACTTACCATACACCTTCCTTAGTAGTATAGTATCTGAACAGATCAATATCTTTGATCTGATCAGAACTATATCAGTGTCCCCAGTAGTTCAGGGTTCCCAAAAACGCAGTGTTAGCGGGATCAGCCCAGATACCTGCTAGCACCTGTGTTTAGCCCCTCTGCCCAGCCCACCCAAGTGCAGTATCAATCGATTACTGTCACTTACAAAACACAACACACATAACTGCAGCGCAGAGTCACGCCTGATCCCTGCAAACGCTAACAGTTTTTTTGGTAGCAGGCTCTGACAATCATATGCTCTTTTTGCCTGTGAGTTGCACGAGTTGTAACAGTAAATTTAGAGGCCAAAATGTCCAATCGGAGGTACACTAGTGAAGAGGCCTACATGTTTCTGAGCATGACAGATGAGAGTGAAGAGGAAGTCACCCATCTGTCAGATTCAGACTCAGAATACAAACCAGTAGACAGCAGTGGCACCCTGACAGATAGCTCTGATGACGGAGTAGTGGTCCCTGCTAAAGTCAGGCATACCCGACCACATTCCTCTTTTGTTGTTGGGGTGCAAGGACCGCAGGGCTCTCGTATGGAGCAGAGAGCTAGTACTAGTGCCGCTCATCCTTCTGGTGAACTGGCAAGCACCAGCGGCCTAGTACAAGCTGGTCTGGTGGCTAGCACAAGTAGTGTCCCGCAGCCACCAAGAAGACAAACACAGGCTCCTTGAGCTCATAGTGCCCTTCCTGCTGCATTTGCCAATCCTAATTGGGAGCCCACCACTTCTGCAGCACCCGTACTTCCCCCATTCACTGGCCAACACGAAATTCAGGTGGAAACAGTTGATTTTACGTCACTTGATTTATATTTGCTGTTTTTCATGGAAGAAATCTATAGATCTATTGTGGAAAAAAGCAATTTGTATGCTGGTCAATTAATCGCCGCTAATCCCCAGCTGACCCTTGCCAGAGATTTGAGACCTTTTACAGTTTCCAAATTTAAGACCTTCCTGGGCCTATCCCTTCTCATAGGCATAACTAAAAAAAAGTGAGTTGCGGTCATATAGGTCTACTATCCTAATTTACCATATACCCGTGTTCTCTGCCTTGATGACCAGGACACAATACAAGCATATCTTACAGTTAATGCATTTTAGTGACCCTGAATACGATCGGCTTCACAAAATTCGGCCCTTCGTAAACCACTTTAACCAACAGTTTGCAGCCTTGTTTACTCCCGATTAAGTTGTCTGCGTTGATGAGTCCCTGATTAAGTTTTCTGGCCACTTGTCATTTAAACAGTATCTTCCCAGCAAGCATGCCAGATATGGGGTCAAGATGTATAAGCTCTGTGACAGGGCAACAGGCTATAAATATCGTTTTATGGTTTACGAGGGAAAAGATAGTCACATATAGTATGCACCCCATACTTGGTCAGGGCTCCTTTTGTATGAATTGCTGCATCAATGCAGCGTGGCCTGGTGGCGATCAGCCTGTGGCACTGATGAGGAGTTATGGAAGCCCAGGTTTCTTTGATAGTGGCTTTCAGCTAGAGTTGCCACCTCATCCCTTTAAACCCGAACATATATTGATTACACAGGTTCTGTGGCTGATTAAGGTGGTAATTGAACTCACTTGGTGCCTTATCTGCACTAAATTAGTCTCAGAACCTGTGTAATTCATATGTGTTCGGGTTTAAAGGGATGAGGTGGCAACCCTACTTTCAGCTCATCTACATTGTTGGCTCTGGTGTCTCTCATCTTCCTCTTGACATGGGGTTTAGGTCAGGTGAGTTTGCTGGCCAATTAAGCACAGTGATACCATGATCATTAAATCAGGAATTGGTAGTGTGGGCAGGTGCCAAGTCCTGCTGGAAAATGAAATCAATATCTCCATAAAGATGGTCAGCAGAGGGAAGCATGAAGTTCTCTAGAATTTCCTGGTAGAGGGCTGTGCTGACTTTGGACTTGATAAAACACAGTGGACCAACACCAGCAGATGACATGGTTCCCCAAATCATCACAGACTGTGGAAAATGTTGCATTTCATTTGAAAATGAAGGTCCCAGAGTCTGGAGGAAGAGAGGCACAGAATCCAAGTTGCATGAGGTCCACTGTGAAGTTTCCACAGTCTGTGATGGTTTGGGGAGACGTGTCATTTGCTTTTTTTTTGTACCAAAATCCTATAGATTGGGGTGACATATGCCTGGATGTGCAACATTACTCTGTTTATTGGAGTCACATGCATACCTCACTTAAATGATATACTGTATATTATTAAAGGTCCAGGATAAAGGGTCAGCGAGTTTCTGATGGGATCATCACTATGGCAGTTTTTTTTTTTTTTAATGAGATGTATATTTGCATAATAGGTAATATTGTATATACATTAATTCATTTATAGAACGCCACACTTTTTATATTAATTTATCTGCAGCTATAGGTAGGCTAATCCAGGTATTAATAAGGCAGCTTGTGTAGGTAGTTTAATGCAGAAGCCTGTAGTTGTAGGTATGGTATCCTCAGCTGCAATAAGGTGCCTTGTAAAGCATTACCCCAGTCTGTATCTGTATGTAGGTTACTCCAGGCTATAAGGCAGATTGTGTACATGGCTTAGACCAGGCTGTATTGTAGTAGCCTGCAGCTGTAGGTAGGTTAGCCCAGGCTCAGGTAAGGAAGTATGTGTAAAAGGGTTACCCCAGTATGTGATAAGTAGCCTGTAGATGTAGGCAGGTTAGCCTTATCATAAGCTGTGATACGGCAGCTGGAGTAGATAGGTTAGCCCAGGTTATAATGTGGTCAATTGCAGCTGAAGGTTAGCCGAGGCTCTGATAAAGCTGTTTGTGTAGATAGGTTAGCCCAGATTGGAAGTAGGTACTCTTAGGCAGTTAGAAAGTAATCTGTAGGTAGGTTCCCACAGGCAGTGATAAGGTAGCCTATTGGTAGGTTCCCCCAGGCTGTGTAAATAGAGCAGTCTGTGGGTAAAGACTGTGTACACATGGTATACTATAGGCAGCTCCCCCAGGCTGTGTAGATAGGGCAGGGGGGTATAGCCAGTCCTCCTGTACGAGGCACAGGCCCCATGAGTTCAGCAAGGGGGAAATTCCAGGAACCAGTCCCGTGTATGGCTCTCTCTGCAGCAGCCAAAGGCTGAATCTCCTCCTCCTTCCACCAGTTTTAAGCAGTTGCCGGGGAGGGGAGAACTACAGTGAATCTGTTTTGGTAAATGCCCCCCACCACACCGATCATCTCTCCTGTAAATAATCGTCTTTCCCCTGCTGCGGGGTCCCCCTGTGTGCTCCTCTGGCAGTGCTGACAGCTTCTTCTCCTCTCCCTCTTGCCGGTGTTCTGCCGAGAAAGGTCCCGCCAGCGGATAATGCCCTCCCTGTACTGCGCATCGCTTGCGCAGTACGAACCACAATGTAGCCGATGAAAATAGCCGAAGCTGAACACCTGTGAGTCAGCTGTACACGGCGCCTACGTTCCAACACTGTTGTTAGGCACCACTTTGTAACAGGGCCTCTCACAGCCTGGCTTGGGGCACGGCCTCGCTTCACTCACCACGCTTCGGGCACGAGCTTGCTTCGTTCGGCATATTTATATTCTAACTCTATGTCCATTTGGATAGTGGAGCTTGAACCTGGACTCAGGGCAGAATGTAGTGCGCAGGTGCCGTATAGAGCTGATGATCAGCTGTTCATCTTAGGAGACTTTTGGTGGCTCCGTGGTCCTTTGTACTGCGCAAGTGCTGCGCCCGCACAATACAGAGGGGGCATTATCCGCCGGGCGACCTTTTTCGGCAAGACACCGGCTGCTGCAGAGTATAAGGAATCGCTTGAGGATGGAGAGTGGGTCAGGTAGGCAGCATGGAGCCCCGTGATTTCTAACAGCAGCCCTGAGTTAGGGTATACTGTAGGTAGGTCCGACCAGATATTGTTTTCTTTGGTTAGGTCCTTCAGGCTGCGCACTTAGGATAGTTTGTAAGTAGGTCCCTTCGGGCTGTGTACATAGGATAGTCCGTGGGTGGGCACCCCCAGGCTGTGTAGGTAAGATAGTCTGAATGTAGGTCCCTCCTGGCTATGTATTTAGGAGTAAGCTGTAGGTAGATCTCTCTAGGCTGTGTGGATTGGGTAGTCTGTAGGTAGGTCCCCTCAGCCTATGTAGGTTGCGTAGTCTGTAGGTAGAAGCTCCTGGGCTGTATAGGTTGGTTAGTCAGTAGGTAGGTATCCCTGTCAGTGTAGGTGGGGTAGTCTGTAGGTAGGTCCCCCTGGCTCTGTAGGTAGGATAGTCTGTAGGTAGGCCCCCTGGCTCTGTAGGTAGGATAGTCTGTAGGTAGGCCCCCTGGCTCTGTAGGTAGGATAGTTTGTAGGTAGGTTGGTCCCCTTGTCTGTGTAGGTTGGGTAGTGTGTCGGTAGGTTCCCTGGTCAGTGTAGGTAGGATAGTCTGTAGGTAGGTCCCCCCTGGCTCTGTAGGTAGGATAGTCTGTAGGTAGGCCCCCTGGCTCTGTAGGTAGGATAGTCTGTAGGTAGGTCCCCCCTGGCTCTGTAGGTAGGATAGTCTGTAGGTAGGCCCCCCCTGGCTCTGTAGGTAGGATAGTCTGTAGGTAGGTCCCCCCCTGGCTCTGTAGGTAGGATAGTCTGTAGGTAGGTCCCCCCCTGGCTCTGTAGGTAGGATAGTCTGTAGGTAGGTCCCCCCAGGCTTTGTAGGTAGGATAGTCTGTAGGTAGATCCCCCCAGGCTCTGTAGGTAGGATAGTCTGTAAGTAGGTCCCCCTGACTCTGTAGGTAGGATAGTCTGTAGGTAGGTCCCCCCAGGCTCTGTAGGTAGGGTAGAATATGGTCATGACCTGACACACACCTTGAGACATGGCGGCCTCCATCCCGGATTTGTAGAATAAGAAAGGATGGGTGAAATGGGACTTTAAATGAGGGTACGCCATGTGGAGAATTAAAAATAACAACAATATAAAGTGAAATTGAATTCACAATACAAAATTTATTATACCCTAAAACATATAACGAATGTTTTATATCAAATACATAGGCAGTCAACAGACTTTCGATTCATATGTTGATACATTGTTTACAATACAGATAAACATAGACACAGTAGATATACATGCTGTAGTACATCATTCTAATAGAGGAATAACTGTTGATGTATAATGGCACTCTACGCGTTTCCTGGTATTTCAACCATTCATCAGGAGTGTTAAGAAGTAGTAAACTGAGAAAAGGAGAGCTGGGGTTAATAATAGAAATAATAAAAGGGGGGCTGAGACTGTCAGGTCTCACTGTAGTAAAGATTGCATTAAAGTACTTACAGGTAGTTCCTAGGCCCAGTTCGGTGTCTACCAAGGCATGCAGGGGCCGGAGGCATGATGTCGACCACCAGGTCCCCCCACTTCAACCCTGGTGGTCGACATCATGCCTCCGGCCCCTGCATGCCTTGGTAGACACCGAACTGGGCCTAGGAACTACCTGTAAGTACTTTAATGCAATCTTTACTACAGTGAGACCTGACAGTCTCAGCCCCCCTTTTATTATTTCTATTATTAACCCCAGCTCTCCTTTTCTCAGTTTACTACTTCTTAACACTCCTGATGAATGGTTGAAATACCAGGAAACGCGTAGAGTGCCATTATACATCAACAGTTATTCCTCTATTAGAATGATGTACTACAGCATGTATATCTACTGTGTCTATGTTTATCTGTATTGTAAACAATGTATCAACATATGAATCGAAAGTCTGTTGACTGCCTATGTATTTGATATAAAACATTCGTTATATGTTTCAGGGTATAATAAATTTTGTATTGTGAATTCAATTTCACTTTATATTGTTGTTATTTTTAATTCTCCACATGGCGTACCCTCATTTAAAGTCCCATTTCACCCATCCTTTCTTATTCTGTAGGTAGGGTAGTCTAGGTAGGATAGTCTGTAGGTAGGTCCCCCCGGATATGTAGGTAGGGTAGTCTGTAGGTAGGTGCCCCCTGACTCTGTAGGTAGGATAGTCGGTAGGTAGGTCCCTCCGGCTCTGTAGGTAGGTTCCCCCTGGCTCTGTAGGTAGGATAATCTGTAGGTAGGTCCCCCTGGCTCTGTAGGTAGGAAAGTCTGTAGGTAGGCCCCCCACCCCGGCTCTGTAGGTAGGTCCCCCCTGGCTCTATTGGTAGGATAGTCTGTAGGTAGGTCCCCTTGGCTCTATAGGTAGGGTAGTTTGTAGGTAGGTCACCCCGGGCTCTGTAGGTAGGTCCCCCCGGGCTCTGTAGGCGGGTAGGGTAGTCTGTAGGTAGGTCCCCACTCCCCCTGGCTCTGTAGGTAGGTCCCCCCTGGCTCTGTAGGTGGGTAGTCTAGTTAGGTCCCCCCTGGCTCTGTAGGTGGGTAGTCTGTAGGTAGGTCCCCCCTATCTCTGTAGGTAGGTCCCCCTGGCTCTGTAGGTGGGTAGTCTGTAGGTAGGTAGGGTAGTCTGTAGGTAGGTCCCCACTCCCCCTGGCTCTGTAGGTAAGTCCCCCCTGGCTCTGTAGGTGGGTAGTCTGTAGGTAGGTCCCCCTGGCTCTGTAGATGGGTAGTCTGTAGGTAGGTCCCCCCTGGCTCTGTAGGTAGGTCCCCCTGGCTCTGTAGATGGGTAGTCTGTAGGTAGGTCCCCCCTGGCTCTGTAGGTAGGTCCCCCCTGGCTCTGTAGGTAGGTCCCCCTGGCTCTGTAGGTGGGTTGTCTGTAAGTAGGTCCCCCCTGGCTCTGTAGGTAGGTCTCCCCCCGGCTCTGTAGGTGGGTAGTCTGTGCAGTGTGCGGGGACAGAGAAGTCAATGGTCCCCGGGCGGGTGGTGCGGCTCCTCCGGCACGTGTGAGTGAGGAAGTCCCGGCTGTGTCGGTGGTGGGGGGAGGGGAGAGCGATCCTCGGAGATTGGAGGATGGAAACACACAGCGGATGGGAAGAGAGGAGCGGACTGGTCCCGGCCCCGAGCACAGCGGACATCCCACAACAAAGCACTGAGCCCGGCATCCATCCCACACAGGAGGCACTGCGGACAATGCGAGCTCTTCTCCGGTGTCAGAGGAGCCGGGGAGCCGCACAATGGGAGTCCTAGCATGGACCTGATTCATCGGACCGACCCAATGTCCTACCGCTGACATCCTCTACTGCACACTGCCAACCGGGATCCCCTATACCCACAGATCCGGGACTCTGCACCCTATACCCACAGATCCGGGACTCTGCACCAATATACCCACACGGATCTGGGACTCTGCACCCTATACCCACAGATCCGGGACTCTGCACCAATATACCCACACGGATCTGGGACTCTGCACCCTATACCCACAGATCCGGGACTCTGCACCCTATACCCACAGATCCGGGACTCTGCACCCTATACCCACAGATCCGGGACTCTGCACCCTATACCAACAGATCTGGGACTCTGCACCCCTATACCCACCAATCCGGGACTCTGCACCAATATACCCACCGATCCGGGACTCTGCACCCTATACCCACAGATCCGGGACTCTGCACCAATATACCCCCACGGATCTGGGACTCTGCACCCCTATATCCACCGATCCAGGGACTCTGCACCCCTATACCCACGATCCGGGACTCTGCACCCCTATACCCACCGATCCGGGACTCTGCACCAATATACCCACCGATCCGGGACTCTGCACCAATATACCCACCGATCCGGCACTCTGCACCCCTAAACCCCCACCGATCCGGGACTCTGCACCAATATACCCACAGATCCGGGACTCTGCACCAATATACCCCCACGGATCTGGGACACTGCACCCCTATATCCACCGATCCAGGGACTCTGCACCCCTATACCCACTGATCCGGGACTCTGCACCCCTATACCCACCGATCCGGGACTCTGCACCAATATACCCACCGATCCAGGACTCTGCACCAATATACCCACCGATCCGGCACTCTGCACCCCTAAACCCCCACCGATCCGGGACTCTGCACCCCTATACCCACCGATCCGGGACTCTGCACCCCTATACCCACCGATCCGGGACTCTGTACCCCTATACCCCCACTGATCCGGGACTCTGCACCAATATACCCACCGATCCGGGACTCTGCACCAATATACCCACCGATCCGGGACTCTGCCCCCCCATACCCACCGATCCGGGATTCTGCACCAATATACCCACCGATCCGGGATTCTGCACCCCTAAACCCCCACCGATCCGGGACTCTGCACCCCTATACCCACCGATCCGGGACTCTGCACCCCTATACCCACCGATCCGGGACTCTGTACCCCTATACCCCCACTGATCCGGGACTCTGCACCAATATACCCACCGATCCGGGACTCTGCACCAATATACCCACCGATCCGGGACTCTGCCCCCCCATACCCACCGATCCGGGATTCTGCACCCCTATACCCACCGATCCAGGACTCTGCCCCCCTTACCCGCCGATCCGGGACTTTGCCCCCTATACCTACCGATCCGGGACTCTGCCCGCCATACCCACGATCCGGGACTCTGCCCATACTCACCAATACAAGTAAGCCAGCATCCCCAAAACCCTAACATCAGAGTCACCCTGTGCCAGTCTTACACCTTCAAGATCCTCCCTAAACCAGTGACCCTGAACCCCAGAACACAGTGATCAGTGCTATCTCTTATTACCACTGGCCCATCTCAGGATCCAGCCAACATTGGACTGATTCTACAGAACTATTTCAGGGACTCGAAAGCACAGATCCCCCTGATTCACTGATCCTGGACCCCAGAACACCGTTCCCTTGATGATGTGACACATTACCCCAGAACACCCCCACATTCACTGACTCTGGACCCCCAGAATAAAGTTCCCATTGATGACTTGACCCTGGACCCCAGAACACCCAGATTCCCTTATCCAGATCCCCAGATTCTGCGACACTGAACCCCAAAACACCCCAGACTCTGCGTCCCTGGACCCTAGAACAGCCCAGATTCTGTGACCCTGGAGCCCAGAACACCCCAGATTCTGTGACCCTGGAGCCCAGCACACCCCATATTCTGTGACCCTGGAGCCCAGCACACCCCAGATTCTGTGACCCTGGAGCCCAGGACACCCCAGATTCTGTGACCCTGGAGCCCAGGACACCCCATATTCTGTGACCCTGGACTCCAGCACACCCCAGATTCTGTGACCCTGGAGCCCAGCACACCCCAGATTCTGTGACCCTGGAGCCCAGCACACCCCAGATTCTGTGACCCTGGAGCCCAGCACACCCCAGATTCTGTGACCCTGGAGCCCAGGACACCCCAGATTCTGTGACCCTGGACTCCAGCACACCCCAGATTCTGTGACCCTGGAGCCCAGCACACCCCAGATTCTGTGACCCTGGAGCCCAGCACACCCCAGATTCTGTGACCCTGGAGCCCAGCACACCCCAGATTCTGTGACCCTGGAGCCCAGCACACCCCAGATTCTGTGACCCTGGAGCCCAGCACACCCCAGATTCTGTGACCCTGGAGCCCAGCACACCCCAGATTCTGTGACCCTGGAGCCCAGGACACCCCAGATTCTGTGACCCTGGAGCCCAGCACACCCCAGATTCTGTGACCCTGGAGCCCAGCACACCCCAGATTCTGTGACCCTGGAGCCCAGCACACCCCAGATTCTGTGACCCTGGAGCCCAGGACACCCCAGATTCTGTGACCCTGGAGCCCAGGACACCCCATATTCTGTGACCCTGGAGCCCAGGACACAGGTCCCTTTGATTATGTGACCCAGCATAGACAGGATTTCCTGCATTGGACTTGGTTAGGCAGCACTCAGGGTTTCCTCGCTCACAATGGATCTGGGTAATTATTCATGCTGATCGGTGGTCCTATTGTTTGCACACAGGCTGAAGGACAATGTGAAGTCCCCTCGGTTTCCTCCTGTGGGCAGTGCCATAGCCAGGGAAGAGTGTGCTCACATCTCACATGGTGTGGATGATGCCAGGCTGAGGATGGCAGATGTTCGGGACTCAGCTGCTTGTGCTGCTGCTGCTGCAGCAGTGGTGGGACTTCTGGGGGTGCAGGATGGGGGTAGCCTGACTCCTGGGGGGCCCAGTCGGGGAGCAGAGGACTTGGTGCTGAATGGAGGATGCTCAGAGGACAGTCCGCAGTCTGGGAGGAGCAGCAGGGAGCACTCTGGGGAAAGGGGACAAGGGACTCCAAAGACAACCGGTATTATGAAGGTAAGACCACCATGAATTCTCCCTCTCACTGCATAGTATTAGGCTTATCGGTTGTCAGCTGCAGCTGTGCCTGCAATGGATGCTGCAAGTCACTTCATAGCAGCTGAGAGCAACTTCTAATCCAAGAAAGGGAATGGCTGAGCAGTCAGTGCTGGATAGGTCTGCACCAAGTTTTTAAAGGGAACTCCAGGAATGATCTTTTCTCCATTCTTGCTTTGATCCAGCTTGACTCATTGTAAGTATCCATATCTGATATCCCACGGATCACCGAGGATGCTGAAAATCAATGTAGTAATCTATGCTCCATATAGTGATAGCCAGGATCTCTGGGAACTTCAGTGACTTTCCCTTTCCATACTGAACACAGGGGGTTGCTTGCTCAGCATCACCACCATTCGTTCCTTTATTTATTTCTAGTGGATACAAGGCATTCTGTCATTGGAAGAGGTGGGGAGTAGGGGTGCTGATAGCACAATCTACACCTCATCTAATCAGAGGACACCTTGTATTCATTGGAACAAAAAAATACAAGTCATTCTCTGAATGGCGGCAGTGCCAAGAGAGTGGCCCCCTGTGTTCAGTGTTTAGAGGGGAAGCCGCCAGATGATCATGGCTATCACTATATGCAGTGCGGACTGAAGTCTGAAGTCCTCATTTGCATACAGGTTTTTAGCTCTGTAACCCAGAGCAGAAGGCAGGGGTGCACATATTATGGGGGGGCCTTGTGGGACCCAAGGGCCCATTTACTTTACCTGTGGTTTGGGCAGGGACTCTGAATTGCTCACTGTCGGGTAGACCTGGGCACTGCTCACTTCTAGTAAAGGTAAGAGCGAGTGGTGTGACACAGTGAGCTCCTTCTTCACCTTCTCCCTGACCAGCACTGGGGAATACACATTGCTTTTATGGACTCGACTAGTAACAGGTTCTCTTGATATTAAGCTCCGAAAGGCCTCCATACTTAAGCTATGCAGATAAAAAATGTTATGAGGAAAAAATGATAGATTTAGCAGCATGGATGGAGGAATCTCCCCAGATGGCTATTGTATGTTGACAGTCAACACCTCACAGCTGGCAGAATACCTGAATAGCAATTGCAGTTGATTGGCTGCTGCCACTCTTTGGCCAATATTTTTCCCCTCATTGAGCCAGATGGTGTTGGCAGACATCCTGTGGCTTGATATTTGAGTCACTTGCCACTACAACCACCAACCACTCTTGTGCAAGTTTCCACTTAAATGCTGGGTGCATGGGCATTCTCCATGTGGCCACATTCACATGCTGTTTGCTACCCCCCCCCCCCCTTTTATAATAATTTATTCTAGAATTCCCCTCTCTGGAATGTCAACTGCATTTTTCATACTTACAACACCGTTCCTTATGCCAAACGCAGTCTTTAATGCCATCAGTTTATACTGCCCCAGAGGAGCTGACAACATTGGTGCACGGAGTGGCACAGCTTTTGGCCTGGTTCACACCTATGCAGGTTGCATATTCCAGGTGCATTTTGCATTTTTCATTACACATTATCGATCTATTGAAGTCTATGGAACCACAAACCAGAAAAAGTCCCTGGCCCTTTCCATATAATGCAGGGATGTGAACGTGACCCATAGGATAGGAAACCATGTCAAATGGACTGTAGTGTGTTTTCTGCAAAACTGAAAACGCGCTAAAAATGCATCGGTGTGATCCAGACCTTAAACCTATTGGAATCCACTTCAGATCTCCTTGTAGATGAACAAATAGTATGATGTGTGTATGATGTGTGTATGATGTGTGTATGATGTGTGTATGATGTGTGTATGATGTGTGTATGATGTGTGTATGATAGCGCTGGACTGATAGAAGTGGAAATTGTTTCTGATAGTTATACCGTAAAGTGAGATTTCCCCGGTCCAAGGCTGCTGCCTCTCTGTTAGCAATTATGGGGGCACTCGCCAGGCAGTCATTTGTTGGCTGTGTACGAAGGAGCATAGGGTACAAAAATTCATCTTACCTAAAGAACTTTTTTAAATATTTAATGGCTAAGAGCATCATATGCAACCAACACATTTTGGGGGGGAAAACCTCCACCTTCTTCAGGCCTTGAGCATTTTAATAAAATCATGACAGTATGTACAAAGGGACCTGTGTTATTGGCTTGTCGGAGACTAGCATCTCCTGATTGCACTCAGCCGGACACTTTTAGTGCTTTCAGGTTAAGATCATCAAATACAGTCAACGCATTTCAGGGGAAAAACAAATCCACCATCATCAGGGCATGATCAATCAAGGTTAGTATTATCAAACAGAATGTACTAAGGGACCTGTGTTATTGGCTTGGAGTAGCATCTCCTGAGGGCACTCAGGCAGCCGCCCTTAGTGCCAATGGGAGACATCAGTCTTCATCAATGCATTCTACCATGATTTTATTAACATCGACTGCTCAAGCCCTGAAGAAGGGAAAACATTTTTACCCAAAATGCGTTGGCTGTATTTGATGCTCTTAAACAATAAATGTTTCTAAAAGTCCTTCATGTGAAATGAACTTTTGCACCAGGTGCTCCTCCATACACATTCAAGTCTTTTTCTGGGGTGTTATCAGCAAAACTATTATCATCATGGTATTTGGGATCCACTTTGCCAATCTGGGTCCTGTATTCAGATACAGAGGATGTAAAAAGTCTACACACCCCTGGTAAAATGTCAGGTTTCTGTGATGTACAAAAATGAGACAAAAATAAATCATTTCAGAACTTTTTCCACCTTTAATGTGACCTATAAATTGTACAACTCATTTGAACAACAAACTGAAATCTTTTTAGGTGGAGGGAAGTAAAAATAGACAACTAAAATAATATGGTTGCATAAGTGTGCACACCCTTAAAAAGGGGTTGTAAGCCCTCATGTTTTTTCACCTTAATGCATCCTATGCATCAAGGTGAAAAAAACTTCTTTCACTGACCACACACCCAGCCCCCCCCCCCCCCGTTTTACCCACCTGAGCCCCGTAATTCCCACGCCAGAGACACGCACTTCTCCTCAGCCTGTTGTCTCGGCTCTTGATTGGATAAATTGATAGCAGCGTAGCCATTGGCTCCCGCTGCTGTCAATCAAATCCAATGACGCGGGCACCAGAGGGCGGGGCTCAGTCCGGCATTCTGCGTCTACGGACGCAAATGCTGGACTCGGGAGCACGCCCACAAGGTAACCCCCTGGGAGAGCGCTTTTTCCTAGGGGGTTATATGATGCGGGGGAGGGGCTACCAGCGTCACCAGGGGACCCCAGAAGTCGAGGCACAGAGCCACTCTGTGCAAAACGAACTGTACAGTGGAGGCACGTATGATATGTTTGTCCACTGCGCTTAGTGTTATCAAAATATTGATTACACACATATATCTTATACAGTCCCAAATATTGGTGATGTAAAGTGCTCGTGCCCAATAACAAATCTGTGTGCAGATGTGCTCAGACTGGTTGTCCCACATGGATGTGCTCACCCCTAGGAGTTGACCACCTATGTCTAGTGTGGTCCTGCAAGCATGTGGGGATACCCCTGTGGAAGTCTGTTGGCTGACGTCTTGTGTAGAAAAAAGATGGATACAAATGACAGAAAAACCCCCATTGCGCAATGCCATTTTAAACAATTTTTTATTTTAAAACAATATAAAATAACCACTCACATTTTAAGGTGCCTATCGTCCTGGCACCCGACTTGTGTAGCAGGTGATTTACTAAGGGAAAATCAGCCCTCTAATAGGGTGAAACCGCTCTCATCGTCCAGCTCGATTCCTGGGTGTATGTTTGGGCAGAAGTGTGTCGTGATGATGCAGTAAAACCTTGATGTGTTTCAGCCAATCATCCGGCCATCATCAGGAAGTTCTACCACACAGCCAGTACTTGCCAGATATTCCTGGAGCTCCTTTAATGTTGCTGTAGGCCTCTCGGCAGCCTCTCTGACCTGACCAGTTTTCTTCTCATCTTTTCATTAAGGAGGGACGTCCAGTTCTTGGTTATGTCACGGTTGTGCCCAGGGCCATCTTTAATATTGACTGGACCCTGGGCAAACATTTTCTTGGCCCCCTCCCCATGCAATTTAGCTTGCCACATGCTTTGAGAGATACAATAAATAGCAGCTAGACTCAAATTCAGTTTAGAATTTAGATCAGGCAGCGATTGGTTGCCAGAGGTTACAGTGTATCATTACGGCTCACTGACTGACTTCTAGAGGTTACAGCACACATTATGGCTCACTGTTTTTTTATTTTCTAGAGGTTACAGCACATGACTTCTGCTTGTTGATTGGCTGATAGAGAATACTGTACATCAATACTGCTCAATGACTGATTGCTAGAGGTTACTGGACATCTATACCACTCACTAATTGGTTGCTAGAGGATACTTCACATTATTACTGCTCACTAATTGGTTCCTAGAGGTTACTGCATATCCTTACCGCTCAATGATTGGTTGCAAGAGGTTAGTGCACAGCACTACTGCTCACTGATCGGTTGCTAAAGGTTACAGCACATCATCTCCTCACTGCCTGCACACCATGGACTGGGGAGGTGAGGGGACCCATCAATAGACAGAAAATTCCTGGGATCAGTGGCAATGTCAAGTATATAGTGAGGTATTCTACTAATGTAAGGGGGAATTTACAATGACCATCAATGTGAGGGGGGATTTACACTGACCATCAATGTGAGGGGTAATTTGCACTGACCACCATGTAACGGGGGATTTTATGCCACCCACCAATAGAAAAAAGGGATTTCTACACTGACACCAATGTAATAAGAGCATTTAGACCAACCACCAGTGTAAGGGGGAATTTATACTGACAACCATTGTCAAGGAGATTTGTACTGACCACCTATGTAAGGTGACAGTTCTACACCGACCACCAATGTTAGGGGGGATTTACACTGACCACCAGTGTAAGGTCAATTCTGCACTTACCACAAATGTAAAGGGAAATGTACACTGATCACCAATGTTATGAAGAATTTACACTGACAACCATTGTAATGGGGAATTTTACATCAACAGCCAATAAAGGGGGATTTCTACACTGGCCACCAATGTAAGGGGGACTTACAATCATCACCAATTTAAAGGGGGCTTCTACATGGACCACCAATGTTAGGGAGAATTCGAAACTGACCACAAATGCAAATTTGGATTTTTTGTAATGATTACCAATATAAAGAAGAGTTTCTACACTGGCCACCAGTGTAATGGGGATTTATAC
Source organism: Lithobates sylvaticus (assembly GCA_028564925.1). Lineage (NCBI taxonomy): Eukaryota > Metazoa > Chordata > Amphibia > Anura > Ranidae > Lithobates > Lithobates sylvaticus. The sequence continues at coordinate 80,292,408 of CM053037.1, forward strand.
TGACTACTAATGCAATAGGAGCATTCACAGTAACCACCAAGGTAAAGAGGGATTTACACTGATCACCAATATAAGGGGGGCCTTCACACTGGCCACTAGTGTGTATGAAAGGATTGTACACCAAGACCCAATGTAATGAGAAGATTTACACTGACCACCAATGTAACTGAGACATTTAGCCTGCTGTCACATTGGTGTGTGTCGGGAATACATGTAAAATCGCTTTCCTGAAATTACAGAAACATGCTGCCCCCTGCAGATACACAGCAGTGCCATTAATTATTAATGACACCCACATGCATCGGCTGAGATCTGCGTATTCACATGCAATTTGCTTACCTTTTGCAGAACAGGCAGATGTTAGGCCTAATGACTATAGTTGTAGGCAGGGCTTTCAAGCATGCTCCTTTACCTCCCCAGTGGGCAGAAGTAATGGTAGATACGACCTCAGGGGGACATGATATACATATGAATGCCGCCTCTATTTACATATCAATGCCGCGGTCCGTGACTATTTACATATTAATGCTGCCGCTATTTACATATCAATGCAGATTATTTACATGAAAACACAGGGTCTGCTGGTGAGTCATCTGTACATGGCAATAGGGCAGCAACAACAGAACTTTACACTGATATTTCGGGACACAGCACAGGACTAAAACTTCAATGGGTAAGGGAATTTAAACTGGGATAGTTTTACTTCCGCTCCTTAAAAGATTTCAGTTTGTTTTTCAATTGAGTTGTACAGTTTATAGGTCACAAAAAAGGTGGAAAAAGCTGGGTATACCAATGTAGCTTAAAGCTTTATGAGGTGATCTGCACGCAATATGCTAATATACCGTATATACTCGAGTATAGGCCGACCCAAATATAAGCCGAGGCACCTAATTTTAACACAAAAAATGGTAAAAAAATGGAAAAACTTATTGACTCCAGTATAAGCCTAGGGTGAGAAATGCGCAGCTACTGTAAGTGGAAAAGAGGATCAACAATGCCCATTTGCAGCCTCACTGTGCCCATTTTGCATGCCTCACTGTGCCCATTTGCAGCCATAGGTCCCCCAAACTTCAAACTTGGTAGTTAAGGGTTCCTAGATGCCCCCTATCTGCCAAAATGTCGGGTCTCTGAAATAACATTGCTGCAGATGGACACAGTTGACCGATTTTGGGGCCCCATATCTTGGGGCCACTTGGTGATAGGAACCCCAAATTTGGTATGCAAACTCAGTTAAACTCAGATGGGGTTCCTTATACCAAGTGGCCCCGAGATAAGGGGCCCCAAAGTCGATTTGGAAAATGTCATGCTCTGCAGCAGAGAATGACATTTTGCGAACCGAATTTGGGGCCCCGTATCTCGGGGCCACTTAGTGCTAGGAACCCCATCTTTGGATATGTTGTAGTGTTGCTTGGGGTTCCTAGCACCAAGAGGCCCCAAGATAGGGGGCCCCAAAGTCGGGTCGGAAAATGTCATTTTCTGCTGCAGAAAAGTGCTTGACTCAAGTATAAGCCGAGGGGGGCACTTTCAGCACAATAAAATGTGCTGAAAAACTCGGCTTATACTCGAGTATATATGGTAAGTCCCGCTTGCAATCCAACTTCCCTGTGTCCACCCCCTAGGCGTTCACGGCTTATGACCGACTTCACCCACCATGCTAATGTGACAACCTCTATTATTGGTCCTGAATAAGCTATGCAACTAAAGCTAAACGCGTTGACCAGATGAGGTGACCTGCTGCACAGACATTTCCTTGTTCCAGACTATTTGATGTATTTATGGTTTGAAGGGTGCACATGGAGGCCACAATGCTATGTCACATATATTGTTTTTAATGACTATATTCACCGGTCCTGTTTTCATGCTATATAGCAGGTTTTAATTATGTACTAATAAATATAGATTTTTTTATTTTAATTTGTTTTTGGTCTCATGTTTAGTGCCAGTAAAGTCAATCATTGGCAGGACTTAGGTCTTTCTCAAATCTTCTATCAGCAAAACTTGTCAAGTGCTCCCATTGGTTGAGAGAGATTATTATTGCTCCCTGTGTGGAGTCCCTAAAAATATATATATTTTTTTAAATTGCTGACAGGCAGGGTTTATATAACAGAAGAGAAACTTTTGATCTCTTCTGCCATAAATACTTCCCTTTGCTTCTCAGCTATAATGTACATTGAGCCACGCATGTGCAGCTCAGCATACATTAACCACACAGTGATGTGACTTCCGTGTGTATGCGTGGGAGTGACATCATCGCGGCCCAAGCCGTTCATATGGCCAAAGAGACTGAACCCGGGGGGAAGACCAGGTAAAGATGGAAGCTCCCAGGACCCATGGAATCAATGACTGTACAACTCTGGAGGGCACTTTAAGACAGGTGCATACTAGCACATTATGGCATTAACCTGCAGGGGGTATAATTCAAAAAAATGATCAAAGTTTGCGAACGCTTTAATGGCTTACCCTTCCCAGCCGATAATCAAACAGGGCCAAGATTGGTTTTCCTGAAATATATGAGAAAATACAACTAAAATGGTGCCTGGTTTAATATGAACAATGACTGTTTGTTTTTCATGAGTTAGGGAAAAAGGGAACTATGTTGAACATTTTGAAAAACAATTGAGGGAAACATATAGGCTGAGGTCAGTTTAACTTTACTGGCTAAAAGAGCAATGCTAAAATACCATTGTACTGTCCGCTTATTCCCTTACTGGAGTAGCCAGTCAGGATCCAGATCCAGATCAGTTGCCAAGGAACATGGCTCTATCAACCTCAATTTTCTGTCACGTGCTGTAGAGAATCTTGTTTTTATAGTTGATATCTTCTAGTTTAATAATGTTAATAAGGGAATGGATTAATGAGGCACCACATCATCTGTACCCCCCCCCAACGGTGGTACCTTTACCATCATCTCCCAAAACCACCTCAAGTACTACAGTTCCATTGCTTCCCAGCATTGGGCATTTTATACCCTCTCAGAATGTAGGGCCTAAGTGGGCAGGGGGTGCCAATATTGACTACAGGATGTGGTCAGTATTTCCTTAGTATATTTGGCTACAGTTGGAGAGAAGGGTAGTAATAATTCAAACAGAATTGTGCCCTCTACAAAGCAAGACGTTTTGTGAAAGGGTCTGGAGAAGCCGTGGAGAACATTATGCTGCCTGTTACATCGTTCAGCATGACCAGTTTTGTGGTGGGTCAGTGATGGTCTGAGGAGGCATATTTATGGAGGAACGCACAGACCTCTACAGGCTAGATAATGGCACCCTGACTGCCATTAGGTATCTGGATGAAATCCTTGGATCCATTGTCAGACCCTACGCTGGTGCAGTGGGTCCTGGGTTCCTCCTGGTGCACGGCAATTCCTAGCCTTATGTGGCGAGAGTATGCAGCCAGTTCCTGGAGGATGAAGAAATTGATAGCATTTTATGGCCCCCAAGCTCACCTGACCTAAATCCAATAGAACACCTCTGGGACATTATGTTTCGGTCCATCTGACGCCGCCAGGCTGCACCTCAGTCTGTTCAGGAGCTCAGTGATGCCCTGGTCCAGATCTGGGAGGAAATGCCCCAGGACACCATCTATCGTCTCATTAGGAGCATGCCTCGACGTAAGGCATGCATACAAGCATGTGGGGGCCATACAAACTACTGAGTACCATTTTTTGAGTTGCTGCAATGAAATTTTAGCAAAATGGACTAGCCTGCTGTATAATTTTTTCAGGGAGTCTTTGAATTTAGCCCTCTCTGTAGGTTGATCATTTTCATTTAACGATGTGGCATCCTTTCATTCCTAACACTTTACCCAGTCCATATCAGTATAAATATCCAGCATGATATTTTTCCCTATTGAGATCAGATGTGTCAACAGCTTTGTTTTTTCCTCCCGATTCAGCTGACTCCTTTCCCTTGTGGGGCCCAATGGAGTTTGCATGAGCCACCCTTGTGTGCAGACTAAAAGTTGACTAACACACACAGGAAGCCCAAGAGGATAAAAAAACACCAAAGATATATCTCTACTGTTCCTTATGTTGATGAAGTGACATCACTTAGGCTGCATTCACACCTGAGTGTTTTGTCGCCCTAAGCCGCCTTAAGCCTGAAGCTACAAAACGCTCGAGGGGAAAAAATACATTATTCTCTATGGAGATGGTTCACATCTCCACTGCAAAACGCAATGAAGCCGAACGCCTGAAGCTCAAACAAGTTCCGGACCCTTTTTTGTCGCGCGAATTGGGCAGATTTGGGCGTTTGTATCCCCATAGAAACTAATGGAAACGCTCGATTCAAGCGACTAGCGCGACAACGAGCGTTTCTACGGGCGTTTTGTCACTGCAACTGCTCCCAGGAAGCAGTTGAACAAAATCTAAAAACATAGCAACAAATGATGACAGTGATGATCATTTTTCCTATTGGCTATCAAGAAAAACGCAGAATTTAAAAAACGCCTGACAACGCCGTATGCAAATGTGCAAAAACGACCGTATTCGCGCGACAAAACCGCTGGTAAAAACGATCGTTCCGCTACGCTCAGATTTGAATGCGGCCTAACACTCAAGCTGCTGTGAAACATTTCCGATGGAGGAGGAGCACAGGCGTGTCTTCTACACCTCGCCCACTGGTCTGTCTGTGCACGTTGGCAGGGGCAACATCCTCACAACTGCAAAATGTTATAAATGAGAGGCAAACATGCACTTGCACTTGGCCTGATGGGACATATAGACCTGATGAATATCATATGGTGACTAATAACTCTTAAGCCCCATACACACGCTCGGACAATCCGCGGACAAGGTCGGTCGGACTTTGTCCGACGTACTTTGTCCGATGTTGGCGTTGCGTACACACGGTCGGACTACGTTGTCGGAATATCCGGTCCGGAAGAACGTCGTGACGTAAGTCGTCGTCCACGAGATTACAAAAGGGAAGTTCAGCACCACGTCAGGCACCCGTTGGGCTCCTTCTGCTGATCCCGTGTTTATCGAGAGTTAGTGGAAGTTTGGTGACTTAAGATTCGCGCTTCTCAGTTTTCTGACTCAGATCGTTACTGCTCTTCAGTTTGTGCTTGTCGTGCGTATCTGTTTATTAGTGCGTGTAGTCAGTTCGCATTTGTTGGTCATTGCGGCCTATATCTTGATATAGGACGCTTTGATTTGCACTGCTTATTGTCTGCTCGTTGCTGGTATTCACTTCGTTCTTTCAGGCCTTGCTGTTTATCGGTGCTTTCTGTTTGTCCGTTCTGACCAGCCGACCTTTTGTGACCTTCTGAGCGATGTTTCCCGTGCGTACTCGTCGCCGAGTTCGTGCTGTACGCGGAATTGGTGTCGGGCTTTTAGCTTTGACCCAAGACCCGTCCATGAACAGAGTGATGAGGAGTATGTGGACCAAGAATTGGTTGCTTCAGCGTGACCAGTTCTCGCACATGCCTTTGCTTCGTGAGATCCGGGGGAATAATCCTGATGATTTCAGGAACTTTCTCAGGATGACGGACCCCGATTTTCACCGTCTTTTGGCTTTGCTGACCCCCTTTATCAGCCGGCAGGATACCTGCATGAGACAAGCCATTACTCCGGAGCAGAGGCTTGTTGCCACGTTGAGGTACTTGGCGACAGGGAGAAGTCTTCAGGATTTGAAGTTCTCTTCAGGTATCTCTCCCCAGGCCCTGGGAATCATTATTCCAGAGACCTGTTCTGCCATCATTCAGGTCCTGCAGGAGGACTATATTAAGGTAACATTTCTACTTTACTATTCCCTTCTATGTATGCTCTGTTTGCTAATGACTTGTATTTTTGACCTCCTTCCCTAATTACCATGATTGCAATATGTTCTAATATGCTGTGCCCCTTTTCTCCTTCATGCATTTTTCCCTTCACTTACCTCACCAGCATGCTCTTCTGCCCCAATAGACACCTATGGCCTAGTCACTTAAGCAATGTCTTTTGTCTGCTGCATAGTATTGTTTGCCCCAAAACACCCCCTAAAATATGCACAAATGTTTGCTGTGTGGTTTACTTCATGTAGAGCCCCCTTTTTTTGTTCTTTTGGTGGGGGGGGGGGCAAACTCATTAGGAACCCCCTCCCCCAACTGCTCTGTCAGATGGTACCAATCCTTTATCTGCTGGCTTTCCCAAGGTCCATACACACTATATACCTACCTCTTTATAGTGCGCATCTTTAGGGATGAATTCAGCAAAGCATGTAGTGCAAGGGACTGCCTCCATACATTCCATTTCCTATTTTTTTGTCTTCTTTCCCTCCTATTAGCTTGCTTGGTAATTTAATAATGTCACACTGTGCCTGCCTTTTTTGGGGGGGGGGGGGGGAAATGTTATTTGATCTTTCCTGTGGCCTGCCAATAGTGTTAAGTACAGAGGGTCTGGCCAAACTAGGCCACATTATTGAGCCATTTGCCAATCAATGAAGTGCAGAGGGTTACCTGTCCACCACCCCCCCCCCCCAAAACCATAGTTATTGCCAATGTCCCATCAGAAGTGGGGGGATTGATGGGGGGGTGAGTAATCTGTGAAGGGGAGCCTCTACTTTTCTGTGTAAATACTTTCCAGCCTCCAATTTTATACAATGCTCTTGTTCCAAGATGTTGATTGTCTAATCTGCTTGCAATGTTTAGGTGCAAAGTGACTAATTTTTTTTTTTCTTGTTTCACTCCACAGTTCCCTTCCACGCCACAGGAATGGCAGACTGTGGCCTCCCACTTTGCCAGCCGTTGGGACTTTCCTAACTGCGGAGGGGCAATTGATGGGAAACACGTCCGCATCGTCCCACCGCCCAACTCGGGGTCCTACTATTATAATTATAAAGGGTTTAATAGTGTAGTGATGTTGGCGGTGGTGTCGGCAACATACGAGTTTATGTATGTGGACGTGGGGATGAACGGCCGGATATCGGATGGTGGGGCCATTACGCACACGGAGTTCTACTGGCGTCTCCAAAGTGGCAGTCTGTGCTTGCCACCTCCAGAGGAGAATGCCGAAGGACTCCCCTTCGTCTTTGTCGCAGATGAAGCGTTTGCGCTGACTCCCCATGTGATGAGGCCGTTCCCGATGAGGACCCTCACCCCGGACCAGAGGGTCTTCAACTACAGGCTGTCCAGAGCCAGAAGAGTGGTGGAGAACGCTTTTGGCATCCTGGCCAGCCGCTTCCGCCTGTTCCTGACGGCATTTAACTTGGCGGAATACAAACTGAACCACATAGTTCTTGCCTGTTGCATATTGCACAACTTCCTCAAAAGACATAACAGGAACTATGTGGTGCCCGTTGGCCCAGATGTGGAGGGCCCTCCAAATGCGGACCTCACAGCCCTTCGAGTGGCACGTCCAGGCTTGCCCCCTCTCAATGCCCGCGTGGTCCGGGACCAATATATGGAATACTTTGTGGGTAGGGGGGCCATTGCTCTGCCTGACGATGTGTGAGAGGCATTTTTTAATAAATCTGATATTTTAACCAACCTCTGATTTCTTGTCATTTCAGTCTTCTTTTTAGCTTATTTTACTTTGACATTTTTTCCCTTTGCCTTCGACAGTGGTAATGCACTTTCTGGGCAAAAGGAGGTAACAGTCTCTTCTTCCCAAAAAGATTATTCTCATGTGTGTTTGCTACCTAATCTTTGGTCTAGAGAAGGTTTGTCCTGCATAACTGACACCCAAAATACTCCTTTTCAGCACCAGGTGTGACATGTGTGTATTCTCCAAAATGCTGTGCTCCGTGTTTTCGTACAAAGCACTGTGGGTGTCATTTACATAAGTCAAATCCGCTATGCTCTACAAGTGCATTGAAAAAGTTCCCTGGGAAAGGAAATTGCAGTGCAAAGTGGATTTGCCTTTAGTAAATAACACCCATTGCCCCCCATATCCTTTACATTTTACATACATAATGCATTGTTTTAGTTAAATAAGGAAGCCACACATTTTGAAAAGTAAAAAAGTTTACTTGGAAAACATTCACAAGTGCGTTTACAATCTTCACGCCAAAACTGACAACATCTTGGTTATTTACAACATTATTTACAAAGATTACGCAATTTGTAAAACCAGGCATGGAGCTAAGCAGAACCTATGAAGTAGGAAAGTTCAACTTTGTAAAGTGAAGACAAGATCAGACATGACTATATGTTCAAAGTGTGTTTGATCTTGCCTTCATCACATGGGGGGGGCACCCCCGAAAAGTGGAAATTTGGAACATGCACACAATTTGGTTCTGAAAATGGTCATTAGATGGTAAAACACATGCCTAGAAGCTTCAAAAGTGCCATTTTTCCATCATGGGGATGAATGGACGTTTTTTGGGGGTGCAACCCCTTCACCACAACCACTTTCGTAGTTCGTAAAGTGTTTGCACCCCCAAAAAAACGTTGCCATTCATCCACCATGATGGGAGCTAGCACATGTGGACACAATGTGTGCATGTTCCAAATTTCACACAGTTTTTAAGTTGCAAATGTGTTCAGAAGCTGGCACAAATGTGTGTAAATTACTTGTTGCTTTTTCATATTTTTCCTAAAACATCAATGATGTTCTTCAATTTTTGTTGAACATCATTGATGTTTTGCTTTATGTAATCTAGATCTCGATTGCAGACCATTATCTCTCCGATGAGTACGTGGGCACTCTCTGTGGTAAAGTGCGATTTTTCTTCCACAACATCCACGTCACCTAAAAACCACAAACAAAAAAAATGGGGTGTTGGAAATGAGGCAGCCATACATGGATTAGCTTACCAGTAGCTGTGTTCTCCCACACTCACCTGTTGTGGTGACAATTTCTCCAAGTTCGATGATCTCTCCTTCCTCCTCCTCCTCCTCTGCTTCTGCTCTTTCCCCTTTTTTGGGAGGTGTTGGTTTGGGGGTTTCCTCAGACGGCCCAAGTTTTCGCTCCCCTATGAGAATGTCCAAAAGGAAGATTTAGCAACACAAACTATTGAGGGCAGAAATAGGAAATGACAAACATTGCTTGAAAGTGACGGACACTATTTTAGTTTGGCCAGTTACAAATGTCAACTACATGAATGTAGTCACTTTGTAAAGGTGCTAAACTGACTAGCTTTTTGGTAGAAGTTTGTGTGATGGAGACCCCCCTCTAGTATCCACTGGAGCACATGTGTGGAAAAGGCTAATAAAAAGGGGGTTTGGGTGTCCCAGCACTAGTGCTCTCGAGTCCAGATGGGTAAACACCTACTGGGTGACCTCTCCTTTACATTGAATAAATTGCCTTTACATTCTGGATGACATTTCTAGGGAGAACAAACTTCCTTTCCCCCAAAAAAACACCAAACATCGTATTATAAGTGGCCGCACGATCGAGGTTGCGTACGATCGAATGGACACACACACGACCATGACAGTGGCAGAAAGATCGAGGCTGAGTACGATCGAATGCACAGACGAACATGAAAGTGGCCATTTTGGAATGTACAACTTTGTAAAAATCAAACCACATGGAGCAGTATGCAAGCAAGAAATCAAACACAAAACACAACTACTTACTTTTTTGAAGAATTCTCTTGATCTTTCTGTACTGATCGGCCTCCCTCAGTTTCAGGTCTGACCAGCGTTTCCTCAGTTGCTCCTTGGATCGTTGTACCCCAAAATGATTGTACAGCCTCCTCACAACTTTAGACATGATCTTGGCCTTGCGGACATTGGGGTTGAGGTAAGGCCCATACTTCCCATCATAGTCGCTCCTCTTTAATATGTCCACCATCTCCAACATTTCTCCAAATGACATATTGGAGGCCTTGAATTTCAGGCTCCGGGATCGGGACGTTTCTGCCTCCGGCCTTTCCTCGTCCTCCTCCTCGTTGGGGGGATATTTGGGGCGCACCTGCTGTGTCCCCGCCATGTGCTCTCCCCACTGCGCCGTAAAGAGAAGGGGTGGGGAATAGACGAGAAAGATCGTCAGGGGCGGGCGGAGTTTGACGCATGCGCACTGTATATAAAACGTCACACGCCTGTGTCGTAGCCACGATCTGGGAGACGAGGGGAGAGAAAGCTCACGCACGAGACGATCGCTACAAACGAAGGTACAATTTGACGTTGGTACATAACTAGCCTAGACTGATTAGAACTTGAGGCTTCTTTATGGAGAAGATTAGGAGTGTTTAGGCTGACATTATTTATATTGTTTTGTGTGGCGTTGTGTCTTGCAGAGGTGATGGAGGCGTTCTACAACGTGAGCTTTCTCCCACACTTCATTGATAAATACCGGCAATTCCCCCTCTTATGGCAGGCAAAACACAGGGATTATAGCAACAGACCAAAGAGGTACGCAGCCCTGCTGAAACTGGTGGCATTTGTAAAGCCTACCCTGCCCATGGCAACCGTCGCAAACTTAAAAGTGAAGATAAACAACATGAAGACTACCTATTTCCGGGAGCGCAATAAGGTCCTGAAGTCACAAGCATCTGGAGCTGCAGCAGCTGATGTCCATGTCCCCACGCTCTGGTACTATGACAGGCTCCACTTTCTCAAAGACCAGGCTACTGTCAGGAAGTCACTCTCGACTCTTCCTTGCACGCGTCCTTCCACGCACGCCACCCCTGATGAGGCTTCCGAGGACCAACCTGGGCCTTCCAGTCAGGAATATGTGCAGGTGCCCAGCTTGTTCCAGGTATAGTAGTTTTGGAACCAGTTTGTTGAATAATGAATGATGTTCAGTTAATTCAGGATCCCCAATTGCTTATTTCCTAACGTGATTGACATATCAACAGACAGTGGTGTGGGAGACATTTTTGGGAAGAATCTAAACTGCAGGGCTGAGAATTGTATGGTTTTGTATTTGAAAACATTTTGCAACAGTCACTAGATGAGAATTGTGTGTGTTTGATGAACAAATAACTGAAACTATGTCCCTTTTTCAGACACAGGAAGACCTCAGCCAGGAGGTGGCTGTGGAAGGTGGCAGTCAGGAGGAGGCAGGGGGTAGTGGCAGCCAAGAGGGGGGTAGGCGTAGGAGCCTGACTGTCTCCCAAGTCTCTCCCCTCCGCCTTCCCTACAGAAGGGCGAAAAACATGGGGGAGGTGGGAGAGTCAGCGCTCCAGCTGATAAAAGATGCCTCAGCCTCCCTCTATGCCACACCCACCTACGAGGAGGCCTTTGCCTCCTTGGTTACAAGTAAATTTACGGGTATGGAGGCGGGGCAACGCAGCATGTGTGAGGAGGTCATCCTCAAAATACTAAATGAGGGGATGGCTGGGGAGATGACTCCCCTCACACATGTTTGCGAGAGTGACCTTGCTCCGCCTCCTCCTCCTCCTTCTGCCACCCCACCAGCACCAGCACCACGGCGTGGAAGGAAGCGTACAAGGAAGACAAGAGAGTGACAACCTGGACTCAGTCTGGTCTGAGAGAAGATGGAGCCTCTCGTAGTACCAGAGCCTGGGGACCTAGATGGCATCTGCTGCAGTTCCGGATGTTTTGGACTTCAGGACCAGATTGCGCTCCCTTATTATTTAGATAGGTAGTCTTCATGCCCCCAATTGTTTAAGTCTGTAAAATGATGGTTGCCATGGGTGTCCAAGGCTTTGCAAATTCCCCAAGTTTCACCATGGCTGCGTTCCTCTTTGGTCTGTTGCTGAGACCTAAATAAAGGTTTTTTTGCTTTGAAATAATCATTGACTATTGTGTTTTACTTTTCTACAATGACAGTTTTTTCTTTGAGTAGGCAGGTACATTTCACTAATCCTAGAATTAACAAGGGGCACCAACAACCAACAAACTCCTAGTAAATGTAAGCAAGAAATACAAATGTTAATAATGTGGTTTTGCTAAGTTGAGACATACAAACCCCCTCCAAAAAAAAAAAAAAAAACCTCCTTCAAATATGTATTCCCCCAAAAAAAAAAAATCTGGTTAAAAAAATAAGAAAGATTGTATTACGATCTGAGTAAAACTAAACATGTAGTGTATAAATGCTGCAAAGTAATAAAGAAGTAAGTTTGTGAGAAGTGCGGGTGAATAGGAGCAGCTAAAAGATGTCATTCTTGTTGCATTTTAAAGAAAAAGAGAATGCGCTGCATTAAAGACATTTTAACATTGCAGCGTGACGAATGTGCTGTGTCGATTAGGAAAGGTAGTTTTACCTGACCGAGCGCTTCCGTCACAGAATTTCTTCTGAGCATGCGTAGCACTTTGTCCGTCGGACAAGCGTACACACGCTCGGATTTGGTGTGATCGGACCGGGTTGACGGGAAATCTTTCCAGCAGGAGATAAGACTTTGTCCGACGGACAAACCGACGAACACTGTCCGATGGTGCATACACACGGTCTGATTTTTCAACAACCTTGTCCGATCGGACCAAATTGATGAAAAAGTCCGACCGTGTGTATGGGGCTTTAGGTGTGAGGCTTTGGTACTATTTTAAGGCGATTGCAGGCAGGAGTGTGCCTATGGTAAGAACATAGTTATCTAACTTGGAACATAAGCCAGATAAAAGTTTATTTATTACAGGTAGTTATATAGCGCTGTCCCACCCAAGATCCACTCGCCCACCAAAACAAAAAAAAATGATATGCTCATATGCACGAACGCTTCAAAAGTGGTATTTTTCATCCAATTTTTCGTATTGTGTGTATGAAGCTTAACTGTTAGTACATAAAAAAAAAACAATCCTCAATAAACATAAATACGGTAATTCTCTGAATAATCAGCATTCATTCAATTGTGCTTCCATGCAAATGTGAACATCATGTTCTGATCTTTATTGGGGAATTTTATTTTGTATATAGAGTGTTTATGTGGGGAGTTTACACTTTTCATTGAACAGAGTTTGGATAACACAGGGTTAAACGGAAAGGTCATAAATGAACTGCACATTATCTGGACAGAATGCTTGGGGAGATAGTGATATGTTCCTGCTTAGGAGATGTATGTTATCTTGGGGGGCTGCAAACTCTGCAGGGCTCCAACACACACTCGCTGCTATTCCAACCCTTCACATATTTCCACATAAACTTCCCTCCTGGCATTAAACTTTGCCAGGTATTGTGCTCAGCTTACCACCCCAAACTGATGTTCCTCCCTCAGCTCACCTCTCTCCCTGCATGTCCTGTGAGCAGAATAGCTGTGCTCCTCCTCTGGGTTCTCTCATCATATGGCACTAAAGAGAGAGGAGGGGGGGATTCAGCGGGACACACAGAGCAAGTATGCAGGAGACTGGGGGGGGGGGGATGAGGAGACAGAAAATCAGGAGGGGCCGGCGGGGCGGAGCGCAGCACGAGAGGTCTGACTAAATACAATCTCTTAGCAGCAGGGACCTGATCTACCCGTCAGCTAGCTGTGATTGACAGGTAGATTGAAGCGGAAGCTGTCATGGGGCCCCCTACTGTCAATGCCTAAATGGTCAGTCCACCCCTGGTGTGCGTCACTTACTATTGCGAGCTGTGTCGGCGGCTGCTGGTGTAGCATCTGCCACACAGCTTGCATACTTCAAAGTCTTGCAGGACACAGCTGCTAAAGGGAACTGAGTTCCTGTTGTGGAAAAAGTACAGGAACTCCGTTCCCATGCGTTCCCGCAGGACTTGAGCCCTGGCGCTGTCAGTTTACACAGTGCTTTACATATACAGTATATTGTACATTCACATCAGTCCCTGTCCTCAAGGAGCTTACAGTCAAAGGGCCCTAACACACATACACACACACACACACACACTGTACTAGGGCCAATTTAGACAGGAGCCAATTAACCTACCAGTATGTCTTCTGGGGGTGGGAGGAAACCAGAGTAACCGGAGGAAATCTATGCAGGCACAGTTTAAAAGTTAGATACATTTGAATTTTTTGTCAGGTTTATTACAGATGAATGATAACACTGTTCTAACAAGGAAAAAGCCTCAGAAATGAAAGTAGCTAAATTTGAATTGGGTCACCAATAAAAGGAAAATTTAAGTCCTGAGTATTAATTGGCTCCAGTTTCCAAGATACAGGTTCAGGTCAAAATTGCATTCAAACAATTCAAAATTACGCGGGGGGATGTGCGAAAAAAGTTTGCCTTTAGTTATACTCTAAAGTGGAGTTCTGCTTAAAAAAAAAAAAAATTAAATTAAAAGTCAGCATCTAAAAATACTGCAGCTGCTGACTTTTAATAATCGAACACTTACCTGTCCCAGGGTCCAGCGATGTGGGGAAAGCCCTGCTCGTCTCCCCCTCCTCTCTGCGATGCCGGCATTGTAACTGTGGGTGCCCGGCTGTGGCTTCACAGCCGGGCACCCACTGCATGAGCCGCGCCGCGACTGGCCGGGCAATCATCTGGGACCTGTGACGTGTCCCAGATGATTGCCGAGAGGGAGGGGGGAGAGGTGATCTCCCTTCTGGTGCCACGGTGTGCCGGGAGGAAGTGGGAGCCGGGACCCTCTGAAAAAGAGGGTATCCGCTCCCCCTCCCAAGCCAAATGTGGCATGTTATTGGGTCACCTCCCTTAAAGCGGAAGTTCCATTTTTGGGTGGAACTCCGCTTTAAGCTTATCATCTACCAGAACACCCAGATCCTTCTCCACTATGGATTCCCCCCGTTTGTACTCCCCCTAGTATGTATGATGCATGCATATTCTTAGCCCCCAAGTGCATAACTTTACATTTATCAACATTAAACCTCATTTGCCACATAATTGTACAATTAGACAGAGCATTGGGGTCAGCTTGTAAGTTGGAGACATCCTGCAAGGACGTTATTCCACCGCATAGCTTGGTGTCATCTGCAAAGACAGAAATTTGTACTTAATAAATAAATAATAAATAGGTATTCCAGGTTGACCAATAGACAGAACCTGGGTGTTGCACCTGCTGCTGTTGAACAGACAGAGTGTGTACTGGGCTTTAGTAAATAGGGTGAAGCTTTGTTCCCTCTGAGTACCCAATTCTCCTTAAAGTGTACCTGATCACATATGAAACTCAAACCCTGTACACAAAAGGGCCAAATGTCGGGAGACATCGGCCGGTGCAATAAAAACCAGACAACATTCGGCCCGTGTGTATGTCTGCTGGAAAACCAGCAGCTGACCGACTCCTGAGCAGCACTCTCAGCCAATGGCCGAGAGCACTGTTTGGAGTGTTCTGGTGGGGGGGGGGGGGGTCCCCCTGTCAGAACAGCTCAGCGGGGGAGATCGTTGGACTAACCTTGCAACCCGCTGGGTTAAATGAAATAAAAAAAGGGAAGTAAACACTGCGCTAATCTAAATAAACAATCTTAGGAATTACTGATATTGATCATTAAAATACAAATGAAGTGGGTGTAAAAAATATATGAAAATAAGCAGCAGCTAAAAAATTGCAAGATATGCGCAATAAACAAACAGAATAGGACAAAAAGCCGCGCGGCTTTTTGTCCTATTCTTTTAAATGAAATAAAACCTTGTAGTGTGTACCAGGCTTTAGGCTCCATTCACACTAGCGCGTTTTTGATGCATTTTGTATTTTTCAAAAATGCAGGGAAATTTTTTAACATGGGTTCCTATGGAACATGTTCACATCAATGCATTTTTGTGCCTCTGCGTTTTTGGAAAGGGTCGGGGACTTTTTTTCATGCAAAATGCAGTGTTTTGCATGTAATAGAAGTCAATGGACCCGCATCCAAAATGCAAGTACTGCGTTTTTACCGTGATTTTGCCGCGATTTGCGTTTTGCCTTTTTTTTTTTTTAATTGTTTATTTTTTTTTACACTGTATATAGCTGGTTACTAAGCACTTGTAAAAAAAAAATGTACAAAAACGCAAATCGCGGCAAAATCACAGTAAAAACGCATGCAAGCACCGCAAAAAGCACTGCAAAAATGCTCAAAAGCAAAATGCATAGATGTGAATGGAGCCTTAAAGCTAACCAGATATGTTGGAGAATAGACAGCTTACAATAAAGTGATGCTAAAGCCTAATTTGCAGACCGTAATATACTAGTACGCTGTGTTGCACATGCGTGTTAACTTCCATTGTGTTAAGGCAGCTTGTTAATTTGAGTAGGCTGCCTAACTTGCCAAAAAAGATGTCGGATTTTTGGCAGCGTAATGCAAATGAGTGTGTTGTTGCGTGCTGTGCTGTGACATGAGTGTGTTGTTGCGTGCTGTGCTGTGACATGAGTGTGTTGTTGCGTGCTGTGCTGTGACATGAGTGTGTTGTTGCGTGCTGTGCTGTGACATGAGTGTGTTGTTGCGTGCTGTGCTGTGACATGAGTGTGTTGTTGCGTGCTGTGCTGTGACATGAGTGTGTTGTTGCGTGCTGTGCTGTGACATGAGTGTGTTGTTGCGTGCTGTGCTGTGACATGAGTGTGTTGTTGCGTGCTGTGCTGTGACATGAGTGTGTTGTTGCGTGCTGTGCTGTGACATGAGCGTGTTGTTGCGTGCTGTGCTGTGACATGAGTGTGTTGTTGCGTGCTGTGCTGTGACATGAGCGTGTTGTTGCGTGCTGTGCTGTGACATGAGTGTGTTGTTGCGTGCTGTGCTGTGACATGAGTGTGTTGTTGCGTGCTGTGCTGTGACATGAGCGTGTTGGGAAGGTGTGTTGGGGCCGGGGGTACCATTCTATGTTCTGTTTCGCTGTGTTTCTTTGGGGTGCTTTCGTTTCTTCCCACAATTAAAGCAAAGGAGAAGGCCCCTGTGTGTCTGACTTATTTTACAAAATAAAAAAAATAAGAGAAGAATTCCTTATTTTAGGATAGTGGATAGAGCCGTAGAAATCATTCCTTTATCCTCCTGGGCCAATCATATATCCAGAACCACTGTCTCTCAATCATCTCTGTGGTTACACTCTCCCCCACAATGACAAAAACCTAATGGTAGGTTCCACCCAAATTGTCCCTGCTGTGAGCATGTGTTTGACTTTGGTGAGGACAATAGATTGTAAGCTGCTTTTGTGCCAAGGATTGATGGCAATGGTTCAGGATTTTTTCTAAAGTGTCGGCACTATATGAATGACTTAAATGAATCTTTTGGCTTTTAGATTTAGGCTTCATCTTGTAGAGGAGTAGCACATATAGCAGGATTTTACAAAGTATCTGCAAAGGTAGCGCTAGCTGTCACTTTAAACAAGCTGCTAACGGGCTTCAGTAAGCTTAGACCTACTTGCAGCTTCTTTAAAGACGGACAGTCGGCACTCCTATTATGATCTACGGTAGGTTTAACATCAATATTTTGGAACTGAAGTTTGCTTTAAAGGCTTCAGCAGAGTTATTTATTACAGGCACTTTATATATTGCTGACCATTTACGCAGCGCTTTACATGTACGAGGGTTCTTTAAAACGTTTTTTTTTTTTTTTTTTAAGTTTCACAGCTATCTTCACCACAGCATGACAACTCATTTTTGATGACCTTTCATATATTGTACATTCATACCCTGCCCTCATGGAGCTTATCATTTAGGGTCCCTGTCAAACATACATACACATACTAGGGCCCATTTAGAGGGAGCCAATTAACCTTCTACTGTCTTTGGAGTTGAGAGGAAACTGGAGTACCCAGTGGAGTGTCCTGATGAGATTTAAAGCAAGGACCTTAGTGCTGCAAGGCAGGAGTACTAACCATAAAAGCCATTGTGCTGCCCAAAGTTACTTAGAAAGCTTTGCAAATACTTTGCTGTTCAAATTGTCCTTTTACATATGTAGCACCCCTTCTCCTTACCCCTTGAAGGCGGTTAGGGACCCCAAGGTGGCTTGCAGGTGTAGTGCCATAACCCCTTTGTGCGGCTGAATTTTTCTGGGCTTACCGATTACCTCCACCAGCTCATACTCGTTGTCTAGGGGTTCCCAGGATTGATACCCAGTAACTGCGGAGACTGACACTTGAATTCCTGTTTAGGATTTTTATTTGCTTCAACGTTGAACAGAAACACAGTCTCTTAAGTTGGGAATAGAGGATAGGGTATAGAAGCTCAGGCACTTTAGAACTGCTGACACTCAATGCATGTCTCTCTTTGGATGATCCAGGGAGTAGCCACTCGCAACTGGATAACTCAACTGTTGGATAAATCCTTGTTTGTAGATCTAGCAGCCAACAAGTGAGTTTAGCTTAGCAAAGTCTCTGCCACAGACTTGATCGTGAAACTTTAAATGAACTCAAAAGTCTCTCACAGGAACTTGGTTGTAACTGAAGGATAAAGTTATGAACTTTCTTACAGTACCAGAATCTTGCAGCCGGTCCGGCGATACCATAAGAATGCGGATTCAATTAGTGTCCATACAGCTCAGCTTCCAGGCTCTTACCGAGCAGCCAGCCTTGTGCGTGGCCCTCCTCCAAAGAGTCCTCCCCTGGTTGCATGTAGAGTTGCTGGGCCTCTCCAAACCTGAGAACGGCACCGGGACACTTCAGAATCCTCCTAGTTACTGCGCCTCGAACTAGCCAGTTCCGAGGCTCAGAAACGGATGGATCCGCACCCCAGGCCATGACTCCCGACCAGGACCACGGAGTCAGCAGACACTCCTGGACCGGGACCCCTCACGGGGCTGGTCAGGACCGGAACCCCAAACCACGTGACTTCAGCACCTTAAGTAACCTCTCCCGGAATACACAGTGGGACAAACGTGCCCACTGATTGGCTCCGAGAGGAGATTGGTACTCAATTTGCCAACCAGACTGCGTTCTAAGGCATGGTCACGGGTGCAAACCCACCTATGAGCAGGCAGAACCTCAATTTGGCCCAGCCAAACTGATGCCAAAGCATAATTTAAAGCATTTAACCCCAAACCTCAACTACAGTTTTGAGCAAAAAATAAATTTAAATACATAGCACATACTTATAAAAAAGTACCGGCGCTAGACTGGACTAGCATTTCATCTCAGAACAGAATTCTTTACTCTTGGGGGGAGGGGGGTGAAACAAATTGGGTCCCAGACACTTTAAGACACAATAAAGAGGATCTTCACTCTTGAGAGGAAAACATTTAATGTCAGCAGCTACAAATACTGTAGGTGTGTAGGTGCTGACTTTTAATAAAAGGACACTTACCTGTCCAGCACTGTCCTTACCCAGACTTGTTGTTCACCAGTCTGCGGGTCCTTGGAGCTGGCTTGTTTGCTGTGGGAAGCTGGCTGTGACTCCTGTGGCTTTACAACCGGCTTCCCACTGTGCACTTGTGAGCCACGCTGCACTTTATGATAGGTCCTGCAGCCTTCTGGGACCTTTGAAGTGTCCCAGAAGGCTGCGGGCAAAGAGGAGGCCAAACTTCCACTTAGATTATCTAGGAAGTGGGAGCAGGCATCTATCAAAACGAGGTCCCCGCTCCCCCAAAACATTTTTAATGTGCCAAATGTCCCCTTAAGGGTAAAGTTTCGCTAAAATAACAGAGTTTGTTATAGGACCAGTAAAGGGGAGGGATTAGGGCAAAGGATACCCAAAAAGTCCAAAATGCAGACTCTGTATCTAGGGTTGCCACCTCATCCCTTTAAAACCAAACACATTAATTACACAGGTTCTGTGGCTGATTAAGGTGGTAATTAAATTCACTTTGTGCCTTGCCTGCATTAAATTAGCCCCAGAACCTGTGTAATTATTATGTGTTCAGTTTTTAAGGGATGTGGTGGCAACAATATCTGTATCTCTAATCACAATCAATACAGAGAAAGGGCCATTAACCAATTCCCGACCAGCGCACACATATGTACGTCGGCAGAATGGCACGGACAGGCAAATGGGCATACAGGTACGTCCCTTTAAATTAGAGGCTGTGCCATTGCGCGCGTCGGTCGGGACCTCCGTGAGTCAGATCGTGGGTCCCGCGGACTCAATCGCCGCGGGGATACCCGCGATCGTCTCAAGGGGAGGAAGAACGGGGAGATGCTAAAGTAAACAAGCATCTCCCCCTTCTGTCTAGCAACAGTGTCACTGATCTCTGCTCCCTGTGATTGGAGCAGAGATCAGTGATGTGTAAAACGCAGCCACGCCCCCCACAGTTAGCAACACGCCCCTAGGACACACTTAACCCCTACACTGCCATCTAGTGGTTAACCCCTTCACTGCCAGTGTCATTTACACAGGAATCAGTGCATTTGTATAGCGCTGATTGCTGTATAAATGACAATGGTCCCAAAAATGTGTCAAAAATGTCCAATGTGTCCGCCATAATGTCGCAGTCACAATAAAAATTGCTTACTAGTAAAAAAAAAAATATTTATAAAAATGCCATAAAACTATCCCCTGTTTTGTAAACGCTATAACTTTTGCAAAAAACAATCAATAATCGCTTATTGCAATTTTTTTAACCAAAAATATGTAGAAGAATACGTATCGGCCTAAACTGAGGAAAAAAATATGTTTTTATACATTTTTGGGGGTTATTTATTATAGCAAAAAGTAAAAAATAATATGTTCTTTTCAAAATTGTCGCTCTTTTTTTGTTTATAGTACAAAAAATAAAAACCGCAGGGGTGATCAAATACCACCAAAAGAAAGCTCTATTTGTGGGAAAAAAAGGACGTCAATTTTGTTTGGGAGCCACGGCGCACGACCGCGCAATTGTTAGTTAAAGCAACGCAAAAAGTGGTCTGGTCTTTGGCCAGCAAAATGGTCCGGTCTGAAAGTGGTTAAGCCAGACCTGTACTCTATTAACTATTAAGACTGTAGAGCAGCTCCTATTCAGCAGATGTACTCCTTGGATGAGCCACCAGAACTTCCTGCGATATCCACGCCAGTAGCTGCTACTCAGCTCTCTGGGATGCTCTTGGGCATTTTATCCTTTTAGGCTGCATTTACACGTTTATGCGTTTCAAAGTCGGGTGTTTTTACCACGATTTTGCTGTGATTTTGTTCAGGTCACCAATGTAAAAGGCAGAAAAATGTCTGTAATCTGCCCCAAAGAAGCTCATGTTCTTTTTTGAGCTTAGGGCTTTTTCAGGCATTTTGCTTCAGGTGACAAAACGCTCAGATGTGAACTGGTGCTATCGAAATTAATGGGATTTTGCTTGTTGGGCGTTTTTCATAAGTTTTTATGAGCGGAAAATGCTCAGGTGTGAATGCAGCCTCACTTTAAATAGCTCCAGGTTGGGTAATTTCTGCCCCACAGTCTTCCTTCTTAGGCCCCTTTCACACCGGGGCGTTTTTCATGCGGTGCAGCGCTAAAAATAGCGCCTGTTCACCGCATGAAAAAATCCGGCCCCTTTAACTCCAGTGTGAAAGCCGGCGGGCTTTCACACCGGAGCGGTGCGCTAGCAGGATGACAAAAAAAGTCCTGCTAGCAGCATCTTTGGAGCGGGATAGGAGCGGTGTGTTCACCGCTCCTATACCGCTCCTTCCCATTGATTAGAATGGGACACCGCGGTGAAACCGCGGCAATACCGCCGCAAAGCGCTGCTACGGCGGCGCTCTGCGGGGGGTGTTTAACCCTTTTTCGGCCGCTCGCGGGGGTAAAACTGCACCACGAGCGGCCGAAAACCGCGGTTAAAACGACGGTAAAGCAGCGCTAAATGAAGCGCTGCTTTACCGTCACCGCGGCTCACCGCCCCAGTGTGAAAGGGGCCTTAAGGTGTTAATTTGTATGCAATTTTACAAACCCTGTTTACAGTTTGCTCCCAATGGGGAGAACAGGGTAATCTTTATTCCTAACAATTAAGAAGTTTGAATTAGGTGTTTTTTTGCTCTATATGTTTTTACTTTGTTATTAACGTTCAAGTATTATTTTATTATCAGTATACCAGCAAAAAATATCTTTGTTATCTGTATTCTGTTTTTCTTTTTTATGAATACCTAATAAAAATCTTGAAAAGTAAATGTTCATGACACTGAGCTTATGCCTAGTACACATGATGTGAAAATCAGAAGATAAACACAGTTTTTGAAGTGATCATACGATAATCTGATTGTTAGTACACAGCTTTCCAGAGCTGATCATGAAAGTTCATGCGAAATTATCTGAAGGCACAAGCACGAAAAGTTTCCTCGTATGATACCAGAAAGAACGATTTTCGTTTAATCAGCACAGTATTCATCTGAAAAACAATTGAGTGACCAGGACCGCGCATGTTCAGAAACCAAAGAATACAATACAATACATTACATCACTTCCGAAGTTGTATTCTGCCTTGCGAGAATTTTTGTAGCTTTAGTAACCTCTTCATTTTTGATATGACACTAGCGTGCAAAGACGATCATTCTTCCAATATTCTCATCATGTGTATGAGGCTTAAAATGTTTGTTAACCCAAAAATAAATATGCAGATCCTGGTCCCTTAAAGCAGATTACACAGCACAGTGCTTGTGCTATGTAATCTGCCCTTCTCTAAACTGTAAAAAAAAAAACCCTGAACATTGCACTTCCTGTATGCCCCCTCTAAACAGACCACGATAACCAGGGCAGCTCTGCCCTGATCACCGTGGTCAAAGTGCCTCCCTCCGTGATAGGCTGCCCTGCTCCCCTCTCCCCCCCCCCCTCCTGCCTCTTATCCCACTCTGTGTGTGTCTCCAGCCCGGCCCCCCCGTGGCTATTCTTGTTAAATATAATGCAACATTTTTTACTGCCAGCCTCTCTATTAGAGGCTGGCATAGCACACTGTGTCATTAGTTTTTAAAAACAAGCATTGTAAATACCTAATTTGAGTTGTCTTCAGGCCGGTCACGTGACTTGTGGCCACTATACAGCTATAAGACAGGGCTTACGCGGAGGAGACGAGTGGTCACATCTCCCCGGCTGACGTCAGAAGGAGAGCATGGCCCCTCTCTGAGAAGCAATGTATCGGAGCTGGAAAGCGTCCGTGAGTAATGGGACCGGCCTGAAGACAGCTCAAATCAGGTATTTACAGCGCTCATTTTTTTTAAAAACTGCTAATAGAGGGGCTGGCATAGTCTTATATATATGAGTTAACAAACCCTTTAAGACCCCTTTCACACAATTGGCCCGCTTGGATCTGCCTGTCTGTTTTTCAAGCAGACTTGAGTGGGCCACCCATTGACTTCTATGGGCAGGTGGATATCAGTGGAGATGTGTCCGCTGACACTCGCCTGCCCTCCGATCCGATAAAAACAGACGGATGGCAATACGTTCAAATCCGTCCAGCGGATCGCATGAAAACGGACATGCTGTCTGTTTTCATCCGATCTCGCCATGAAGAACAGCGGGGTTCTGACATGTCCGTCCCTGCACAGTGAGCTGAGATGGACCTGTTATCCGCCTGCTCAGCGGACATCAACGGAGCGATCCCATGCTGAGCTGGCGAAAGGGGCCTTAGGGAAAACCTGAGGAAAGCAGAACTATCAATTAGAGCTCAGACTGACTACAGCCCAGCAGTACTAAATTTAGGTGAGGGGCACCACTTTATGCACAAGTCCTGACCAGAATCTGTAGCTTTAGTACAGGCAACGTCGCCTTGTTATCCACATCCTACCCGTCAATGAGTTAAAAAAAATAAAACAGTTCTTTTATTCTGCGCCAACACTAAATGAGTCTATTTTGCTGTCAGAGTCAGCCCACACTTTTACACCAATCCATCAATTTCTTGTCTTCACTGTGTGTCACATTTCTCACCCCTTTCTTTCTCTCCTTTATAATCTCTCACACTTATTCCTATTTGTGTTATGGGAGCTCCTAAGCTCGGAATGGAAGAAGGCATCCTCTCACAGTATATCATGGAACAGATTTTTCTGTACCAGGCCCCTTCCTGGTCATTTATTATAGATCCCGCCATGTACACCTTTTTCTGCCTAATTGTGTTTGCTTTATAGAGAATACCAAGGAAGTAAAAGAATGCATCGTCAGACAAAGATTATGGATGTATGGACCTAGGATGTAGTTGAGCCTAGCGGTAGTAACCTGATCATTTTTTTGTCAAATCAATAATGAATACATTTAAGTAGAGTTTCACCCAAAAATTGAGGTTACTTTATCTCATCTCTTCTCCCCCAGCCTATAAGGAGATGGCAAATGTTTTTTTTCCCAGGGAGAGAGTACAGAGTACCTTTTTTTTGGTGGCACCTGCTCCCAGTTTGTTTATTTTATTACAGCTACTTGTATAGCACTATTAATTTATACATCGCTTTACATATACCGTATTTATCAGCGTATAACACGCACATTCATTTTAAGAGGGAAGTTTCCGGTAAAAAAACGTAAACTTTAATCATTTTACGACCAGCGCACACAGATGTACGTCGGCAGAATGGCACGGACAGGCAAATGGGCGTACCTGTACGTCCCTTTGAATTTGCCGCCGTGCCATCGTGTGCGCGCCGCCGGCGGTGCGTGCCTGTCGCGAGCTCTGTGAGTCCGACTGCGGGTCCCGCGGACTCGATCGCCGTGGGGATACCCGCAATCGTCTCACGGAGAGGAAGAACTGGGAGATGCTGATGTAAACAAGCATCTCCCCATTCTGCCTAGTGACACTGTCACTGATCTCTGCTCCCTGTGATCGGGAGCGGTGATCAGTGTAGTGTCATACACAGCCCCCCCCATAGTTAGAAACACTCCCCAGGACACACTTAACCCCCAAAGCAACACCTAGTGGTTAACCCCTTCACTACCAGTGTCATTTTTACAGTAATCACTGCAATTTATCACTGTAATCGCACTGATCGCTGTAAAAATTACAACGGTCCCAAAAATGTGTCAAAATTGCCCGATGTGTCCGCCATAATGTCACAGTTACGATAAAAATCGCAGATCGCCGCCATTACTAGTAAAAAACATTTTTTTATAAAAATGCCATAAAACTATCCCCTATTTTGTAGACGCTATAACTTTTGTGCAAACCAATCAATAAATGCTTATTGCTATTTTTTTAACCTAAAATATGTAGAAGAATACGTATCGGCCTAAACTGAGGAAAAAAATACGTTTTTATATATTTTTGGGGGATATTTATTATAGCAAAAAGTAAAAAATATTGCATTTTTTTTTTTTTTAAATGGTTGCTCTCTTTTTGTTTATAGCGCAAAAAATAAAAACCACAGAGGTGATCAAATACCACCAAAAGAAAGCTATATTTGATGGAAAAAAAGGACGTCAATTTTGTTTTGGAGCCACGTCGCACGACTGCGCAATTGTCAGTTAAAGCGACGCAGTGCCAAATCGCAAAAAGTACTCTGGTCTTTTGCCAGCGACATGGTCCAGGGTTTAAGTGGTTAAATAAGGAACTTTGAAGCAAAGTAAGGGTCAGTACCCATCTGCAGCCTCACCATTGCCATCAATGCAGCCTGATCAGTGCCCATCTGTAGCCTCATCAAGTGCTAACAATGCAGCAGCCTCACCATTGCCATCAATGCAGCAGCCTCACCATTGCCATCAATGCAGCCTGATCGATGCCCATCTGCAGCCTAGAGGGGACAGGGAGGGGGGCGGGATGAGCGCTGACAGATTACATACAGTGAGTATCTCCTATGATAGCCTAAACAGTGGTCCAATGGCGGCCCAGGAGAGGGAACTTCCTATTACAGAGGCCGCCAAGTAAACAGGAGATTCTCACTGTATGTAATCTGACCTCGCTCATCCCGCCCCCTACCTGTCCCTTCCGGGGCAGCTAAAATTTAAGTATTGGCGTATAACACGCACATGCTATTTGCACCCGATTTTCAGGGTGAAAAAGTGTGCGTTATACGCCAATAAATACAGTATATTGTAAATTCACATCAGTCCCTGTCCTCAAGGAGCTTACAATCTAAGGTCCCTAACTCACATTCATACATATAATAGGGCCAATTTAGACAGAAACCAATTACTCTACCGTCTTTGGAGTGTGGGAGGAAACCGGAGTACCCAGAGAAAATCCACACAGGTACTGGGAGTTACATGCAAACTCTGTTCAGGTAGTGCCGTGGTTGGAATTCCAACTGTTAACCCTAGTGCTGCTAGGTGTAAGCTTTAACGGCTTAGCCAGTGTGGTGCAGTTCTTTATACTTTGCCTTGGCCTGCTGCTAAACTCTCCCACCCACAGCCTCCATCCCAGCATGCGCAGTAGTGAGCCGGCTGTGAGTCATCAGGAAGTGCTGGCTCCAGAAACCAAGATGGCAGTGCCTATGGACAGGCTACCTAAGAAGCACCAGCTGCATAGAAGACAGCAATGGACTCCATGGGCTGGTAAGTATACATTTATCTACCATATTTATCCTTAACCGCTTACCGACCGCCCACTGCATATATACGTCAGCAGAATGGCACGGCCAGGCAAAACCACGTACCGGTACGTGGCCCTTTAATTGCCTGGCCGTGGGTCGCGCATGCGCCGCCAGCGGCGCACACGCGACCCGGTCGGGAGCTCCGTGACCCCGGCCGCGGGACTAGCGGACCCGATCGCCACCGGTGTCCCGCGATCGGGTCACAGAGCTGAAGAACGGGGAGAGGTCTGTGTAAACAAACCTCTCCCCGTGCTTCCTACTCTGCCTGTCATTGATCGGCTGTTCCCTGTCATTGGGAAAGCCGATCAATGACGTCAGACGTCCCTCTGGGGACGGGGGCCGCCGGAAGGGCCAATCTCCAGACCACGGGGGTACTAAATGACGGGACAGACTAATGAAATGTAATCAGCAAAATGTAAATGGCATAAATAAAATTATTAATAAAGATTTAATTATAAAAAAAAATAATTACGTCAGACGTCAGCCCCGCCCCCTAATGTAAAAAAAACACACACACGTCACAGCCCATAACCCCTCCCCTCCCCCTAGTGGTTAACTCTTTCACTGCATGTGTCATTTATACAGGAATCAATGCATTTAAATAGCATTGATTGCTGTATAAATGACAATGGTCCCAAAAATGTGTCAAAAATGTCCGATGTGTCCGCCATAATGTCGCAGTCACAATAAAAATTGCTGATCGCCACCATTACTAGTAAAAAAATAAATATTAATAAAAATGCTATAAAACTATCCCCTATTTTGTAAACGCTATAACTTTTGCGCAAACCAATCAATAATCTCTAATTGCGATTTTTTTTTTACCAAAAATATGTAGAAGAATACGTATCAGCCTAAACTAAGGAAAAAAAAAAATGTTTTTTTTTATATATTTTTGAGGGATATTTATTATAGCAAAAAGCAAAAAATATTGCATTTTTTTCAAAATTGTCGCTCTATTTTTGTTTATAGCGCAAAAAATAAAAACCGCAGGGGTGATCAAATACCACCAAAAGAAAGCTCTATTTGTGGGGAAAAAAGGACGCCAATTTTGTTTGGGAGCCACGTCGCACAACCGCGCAATTGTCATTTAAAGCGACGCAGTGCCGAATCGCAAAAAGGGGCCTGGTCCTTTGGCTGCCAATTGGTCCGGGGCTGAAGGGGTTAAACAATTATTGATAGGACTTAATATGGTAGTGCCTTAGGGCTTGTTCACACCAGCAAGCTGCCTTGAATGCAGTTTACTTGTTGCTAGGATGTTGCTAAGACATTCCCAGCTGTTACTGTTCACATCCACCATATAAGGAGGGAACTCTCAAATGCTGAGGTGAGAGCTATTGCATCAGGGGAGAGAAAGCACATGTGAGGGGGCTTTAATCAGAGAAAGAGCTCAATTCTGTATTGGTGGATGTGAACAGCTGAGAATGTTTTGGCAAAGTCCTAGCAACAAGGCAGGGTGGGTTTTCCAGTCAGGCTTCATGAGGTACAGTATGTAAATGACCTACACCTTTAGGGTGGATACAAATCAATGATTTTTTACAGAAAAATCAAAAAAAAATTCAGTCAGATTTTTTTGATTTTTATCAAATTTATTTTAATAATATGCTTTTGTAAAAATCTATCAGTGGCGTCGCTAGGGTGTGGCTTTTAGGGCTATAGCCCCGAATCTGGGGCCCATAGCCCCGAGTCTCTGCAGGGGTCCCCAAGGAGTGGGGAGGCTCTCTGGGGACCCTGATGTAAGTGGGGGGCTCTCTGGGGACCCTGATTTAAGGGGGAGGCTCTCTGGGGACCCTGATTTAAGGGGGAGGCTTTCTGGGGACACTGATTTAAGGGGAGGCTCTCTGGGGACCCTGATTTAAGTTGGAGGTTCTCTGGGGACCCTAATGCAAGGGGGAGGCTCTCTGGGGACCCTGATGTAAGGGGGGCTCTATGGGGATATATACACACACACACACGTATATTATATACATGTGTATGCCTGCCCAAGCGTATGACTTTCTTTACTTCACTGCTGTGGGCTCTAGCCCCGAATCTTTTGTAGACCTAGCAACGCCCCTGCCGGTGGTGATCGCTGCTGGTCGCTCATGTGTGTCCAACAGCCCTGAGAAATATGGCTTCCACTGTGTGAGAAAGAGGGTTGGTTAATGTTTAATTACAAATTACAAAGTGGTGTTCATGCAGAGCCAGGCAATCAGGGACTCTGCCTAAACTCTTGTTCTACCCTTTACACTGGCCATGTATCCCTCCGCCATAGCTGGGATCTGATGCCATTTAACAGAGCGTGGAGCTGATGGTAAGATGAAATACAAAGCACAAGATGGCTTTGAATGAACGGAATATATTCTTCTCCTCTGGATGCTAGGCCGGTGGTTTTGATAAATCAGACCAGCATTCTAGAAGGAGGTTGGATTTTGCAGTGCTGTTATAGATGCAGTGCCATCAGACAAGATGGAAGAAAGGACAAGCTGTACTTCATACTCATCACCAATGCAAGACCTGCATTTGCAGGCAGGGTTGGTTAATTATTTATTGCAGAGCAGGATCTGAGAGCAGGATACAAAGAAGAGCGATCAACCTCCAGAGATGACCATCTCTTGCACAACAGGGCTTTTTTGGCCCAAAATAAAGTAGTGTCTTAATAAGATGGATTTAATCCGTACAGTAATAGAGACATCAGTGATATTAAAGGCAATTAATGCTAATTGGAAATCCTTCATAGAGAGCTTCCTGTAGAGTGGGAAAGCACCAGTGTAATCCAAGAGGGAATTTCTGAGATTAGGGGGTATCTATCTATCTATCTATCGATCTATCTATCGATCTATCTATCTATCGATCTATCTATGCTGTGTCACCTTTTTTTTGTCTTTGCTGCTTTTCAATTAGCTAAGCTTTGCAAGGTGCCTGTGCTGTAGCTTTAGCCTGTCTCCGTGTCCCTCTCTACCTACCACAATGTGACCTTGTAGAAATGACTTGATATGGCCTTGGCACTCTTCTGTTTTGCATGCTCAGCTGTAACAAAGAACATGTCATGTGTCTGCTCTGGAGTGGTGCAATTCTAGATGTATACCAATAAATGTGCATATAGGAAGCTGGCCGTACACTGCATGAATTTACACCAGTTCATGATGAACCTTTAGAATTTCACTCAGTAAGGTGGTCCTGTTGGGTCCCTCCTGCCCAACATCCTCCAGCTGAAAAATTGAAGGAGCCAGGTAGAAAACTGTTGGACAAACAGCGGCTGCATTCAATCGGATGCAGGCACTGTTTGGGAATTTTGACAGCGGGCGGGGCTGGCTGTCAAAGTATGATGGCCGCAGAGGAAAATTCGTCCTTTAGCACTGTTGTCCAGCTTTACTGTGTACAGTTGTTGTAGTATACAAGTTGATATGCATACACTGTCACTGATGTGTAATGGAAGATGTATCAGGAATGTGATATTGTAAGTGCAGCGTATGGCTAGCCAGAGTGCAGCTCCAAAAGGAGTCTTGTGTGTAGGCGATAAAGAGGGAGCATGTTGTGACCAAATCTTCTGCTGCCATCCCAGAACTGGATTCGATGTAGCTCCTGTTTAGGGCCCTTTCACACCACATCGCTGTGCTTTGTCTTGCGTTGTGGCGCTAAAAAGTCCATTCAAAATGGCATGGCCATAACAAACAGCAATTCACATGAGAATTGGGCAGACCACATTTTACTGCAACACAGTTTTTTCTTGCATTGCAGTGCTCATGCATTTAGGAGTTGCTTTAGGGTGCCACTCACAAGGAATAGCATTGCTGCATATCATTAGTGTGAATGAACCCTTAACATCCTGGCACTGAGGGAGTTGGCATCAACCCAGGCACATAAAGGTTTGTCCATTTGAGCTCCAGGCTTGTCAATAATCAGTGAGTGTACAGACATCCTAAAATGACAAGGAAGTGTCTCCTCTGTTGTTGGAGAGCTTCCAGTGACCTCTTTTCAGTTCCATCCAACAGAATTTCCTAATTTTTCCCTGGAAGGCTAGATCTTTGTTCCCTGAAGCATATTTCAACTCTGTTCATCAGCTCAATTTTTTTTTAAAAACGCTTTTTTTTACTAACGCTAAGCAGCACTTTCAGGCCAATCATGAACAAAGCTGTCAGCGATTAATGACGAGCACTAATTACTGGCTCTTTGAATCACAAGTAGTGAGCACACTTGGCACCACGAAGTGGTGACATTTTATACTCAAAACCTCTGAAAAGGTCCACATGGTCCTCAACCAAAACACCCACGCGATGCTCTCTTAAAACAAAAGATATTTGAAGGCATCGTTTTCTTCAAATACCTCAAACAATGTTACATATTCAAGAAAATTGGAGCATTTGGACTAATTTACTATCATTTTATTAAAAGACAACGTTTTGCCTTTAGTAACTAAACTCCAGTCTTTCAATTTGCTGGAAAATGTAACATTGAAATATAACTATTTGCCTTTAGTAAATCAACCCGTCTTCCAATTTGCTGGAAAATGAAATGTTGTTTGAGGTATGTGAAAAAAATGATGGCTTCAAATATCCTTGCCTGGAAATTTGCCCCAGAGCTTAGTGAATGAGGTGAAGCTTTGCTGACGCCCATCATCTAATTATGTGCAGGCAAACATTTATTTTTATTGCTTGCACACAGTTGGAATTTCTTTGCAAAGTGAAATCTCACCAGATTCACTAAGCTCAGGGGAAAATTATCCCTGAAGAGTGAACAGTCTAGTAACCTTTCATAAATCAACCATATTTTCTGCAACTGCCCAACCTCCCTAATACTGATCTTTTGGTAATAGATAGCGGACATGTTGGAAAGTTTGGGCACCTTGTAAGTCACCAATTAGTAATACCCTCATTTGGTAGAATATGCCTTTTTTTTTTACAAGAAAGGTGAACCGTAATGCTGACACAGAGGTTAAACATCAAAAATACCTGAAAGCTGTAGGAGGCCAGTCAGTAAGCCGATCACAAGAGATATATGGTGGCTGCCATGGATGATAGCCTTCTAATAATGCTGTTTTGCATTACGAATATATTCGATTTTATATATATTATATTGTTCCCGGTTAGTGAAAATGTTAAATCGACAGTGTGTGTATCATACCCAGGCAACTAGTATCCATATTTTTCATGATATTTTTTCTGTTTTGGAGTGAGTGTGGGAAGGTTAGAACCTCCGTCATATTTTCTATGTCCTTATCGTGGAGATTTCTGTTCATTTCTTATCTGAAGACACATGAAAGGAAGTAAGTGGAAATTCCCCTTTGCTGTGGTGCCCCCCTCATGGTTGTTACCAGAACAAGGGTCTTCATATAAACCTTTTTTTGACTACTAGAAAAATTGAATCTCTTCATGAGGACACAAATGGTAATTTAAAGTGTTATTCAACCCCACCCAGTTGTTTTTTTCCCTCTAACCTGTAGTGCTATGTTTTCTTCAAAACATAAACTCACATGTGCATCTAATATTGTCCTGTTGAAGTTCACTATTCTGTGACACACAACTAGGTTCTGTGCCGCCATCTTGGTCCTCTTCAGCAGGCAGGCAGCTACTGATGAGGTACAGAGTTTGCCATCAGGCCCATCCCCCAGCCCATCTGTGTGCTTGATCCTGCAGCCTTCTGGGAGAATGATGTAGCTCTCCCAGGAGGCCACAGGACTAGGGATACATAATTCTGGATGAACGTACAAAAAATGTACTGGTGAAATGATCTTCCAGCCAGTCCAATTTTCAGGCTGGTTCACCATCTACCTTTGTTTGTTTTCATAAGATAATTCTGGCCCAAGCCAAAATGGCGGTGGTGGCCAAGACAAAATAGATTTTTAGATGGAACTAACTTCCTTTTAGGGGTTATAGTGGTTGTAAACCCCCCCCAAAAAAACCCTGTAAGACAAAGACAAATACTTACCTTAGATCAAATCTGTTGCAGCGGCCCCGCACACCACTGTGACCGGCGACATGTTTTCCGGAGTTATTTCCGGCTCCGGCGCTGTGATTGGCCAGAGCCGCAATGACGTCACTCTCACGCATAGGAGAAAAGAGAGAGAGAGAGCAGCGCCGCTCTGCGAGTAGTGGGTCTGATTTCAGTTGTGACTGTATGTAAGATTTTAAGAAGATATTGTACTCACATTTTGTTTAGTAATGTCGGGCACGTAGCGGTATCTTTATTTTGTCTGTAGTCCTCAGCCGTCGTCCGGTATCACGGCTATGGTGGGGAAACGTACCCCGGTCACTTGCGTCTCGTGGCTCCGAGGTGAGTGCGTCCCAGGATAGGCACGTCAGCAGGATCGATGATGTCGGTGGGCGTGGTTAAAAGCGCTCGCGTTCGGAGCATGCGTGCTCCTTCATCAGGCAATGTGTGTCACTCCCACGCATGCGCACGGGAACCGCCGCTCATGGCACTGCTGCTGAAGAAACGTCACGAGTGGCCCATTTCTTCAGTACGTATGCACCGATGATGTCGGCGCAAGCGTATATGGTAAATATCTCCTAATCCAGGGATATGCAATGAGCGGACCTCCAGCTGTTTCAAAACTACAAGTCCCATCATGCCTCTGCCTCTGGGTGTCATGCTTGTGGCTGTCAGAGTCTTGCAATGCCTCATGGGACTTGTAGTTCTGCAACAGCTGGAGGTCCGCTAATTGCATATCCCTGTCCTAAACCATGCAGGTTTAGAAGATATTCGCACTACCTACAGGTAAGCCTTATTATAGGCTTACCTGAAGGTACAAGTTGTGTAACTAGGTTTACAAACACTTTAAGTTCGGCTTTAAATATGAAAAGGGTTCTAACCCTTCTCCAGTCTGTCGAAAACTTGGATCAGGTTTTGGCAGAAATTTAGCTTTAGGCCAGATTGAGAGGGTTGCATTTGGTTGCATTAAAATGGACCTGCATTAGGTTAGGTGTATTGGGGTGCCATTTAAAATGCACCTTCTTCCTCATGCATTGCAGTGATGGCCTACATGCGTTTGTCCTTTTAGCGGCCTTCTACTCAGAAGGTCTGGAAATCCCCAGTTATGTATACAGAGGTGGAGTTCAGTCAAATTTCTGCTGTCATCAGCGTAGGGCTGGGAGGACAATAATCTGGCTTTATTTGGGAGGATCTGTTTGGAACCAAGATCCTTATTCAGGCATTTTCACACATCAGGCCTTGTGGATTTTTTCTTCTTCTCCAGCTATATAGAAGCTGAAGTGCGGTGTAAGAAGAACTGGCAGTTGTCCTAATCCTTTTGTGACACCAGGGACTTGCCATCTCTGCATATGGCCAGGACAGAGCCTCTGACATCAGCAGACTACACGCACACTAATGGGCTCGACTCACTAGGGATCTCGGGTGGGGTCTGTTTCATCGAAATGCAAATAGGATTCACATGGAGGACACAGTGTATGTTGCCATGTGTAAGCCAAGCTTAGCATTCTTTGTAGGCAGGGGCTGATAGCAAGCAATCATTTGTCTGTGAAGTATTGTGTCTAGAGCAGATGGACTGTGCTGCATTCACACTCCTGTAGCCCATTTTTACGAAATGCGCAATTTTTTTTTAATATTGTTGGTATCTCAAACATGACATGAGAGATGCAGGGTTTTGCGTGCCCCTGGCAAATGTGGCAAAACATGTTGCTAAAAAATGTGATTGACTGTCACAGTGGTCACATGATAGCAGAGACTGATAGCTTCCTCTGACAAGCTCGATCACTATGCTGGGAGCGCGCAGAAAGCTCTGCCACCCATGTACGCACATGTGCAGCAAAGCCCACTCTCTTTGTCACCACACATATGTAATGCATTACGTGGGTGGTAAGAGGTTAATGAATGGAGTTACAGACAAAATATCCTTTTTTGTAAAAAACATGGAAAACCTAGGTAAACACATGAAAAACAAACCCGAGCATGCTTATTAACAAACCTATGGATTAGTGCAGGTGCTGATGGGAATGTAAAGCGCTGCATAGATTGTCAGAGCTTTATGAATACCTGTAAAATAAATGAAAATCAATGCGCCTTTAGGGCATCAGAATCGCACAGGAATGCAGTGTGGGTTCTTGTACCTTTTTCAGAGCTGAATTCACACTAGATCGCATACAATGTAGTACATCTACTACTCCTGAATAAGGATGAGCTCAGGCGTGTTCGCACACTCCATGTGCAGAGCCCACCAGGAAGTCGGTACAGCGCTGCGCTAATCACAAGCAGTGAGACATTTTCCCAATGTGCGTCTGCAGAGATTGGGAAATGTCTCACTGCCTGTGATTAGCGCAGCGCTGTGCCGACTTCCTGGCGGGCTCTGCACGTGGAGTGTGCGAACACGCCAGAGCTCATCCTTACTTCTGAAAATCATGCTGCACCAAATTGCATGTATCTGGTGCCTGAAAATATATTGCGTTTGCGATCTGCACATGGGGTGCCATTAACAATATATTTGCATCTGCAGCAGATCGCAGAGGCAGTGCATTTTGAACATTGTCTAGAAAATGTGCCTTTCCTGTACCACGTTTTTGTGTGAACATGCAGTCCAGTGCGTTTTTTTTTCTGTATCAAAAACCTATGTACGGTAGATTACATGGATTTCAATGGCAAACTTCACACCATTGCAGTGCGTTCCAGGACATTTTCTGCAAGGAACTGTACTGAAACATGGCAAAATTATTCAAAAACGCACCAGAATGCATCAAAAATGCACTGGTTACATTAAAAAAAAAGGAAAATGAAGAAAAATTGTAAAATAAAAAAAAAGGGAAAAATGCATTTGGAACACATCAAAACCATGTCATAAGGCACCAGTATGCATCAAAAACACACATTCAGAAACACATGCGGACTGCGTTTCTGTGGTGTGAACCTAGGGCCAGATGTGTGAATAGGTTAACGCCCATGCAGATGTTTTTTGGGTGGTTTGGAGAAGTCTGAACATGAAAAATCACGCCGATTTTTTTCACATTCCTTTCTGTAGCAAAATCGCCTGAGAAAAGTGTCCTAGCAGACACGGCCTTCACTTTGTTTATATTGTTAATTTATCTATCTTCACATCCTTCTCTACTGAGGGAACATTTCTCAGGCTTAGTAAAGAGTCATTTCCACACTGTCAGCTAAGGGCAAGATATATAAAATAAATGACCTCCACAATGGGAGCGATCTGCTTCTAGAATTGGGGCCTCATTACAGTCTGAGATTGAGTTGTACCACCAGGTCACTGCAAGAAAGACGAGGTGGATAGAAGATATACGGTAACTGCTAATACAGCTCAAGGACTCATGCAGGGACCAGCTGTGCCAGTCTCTTGAGGAGATACCTAGGCATTCAAAGAGTTCAGGCATACTTCAGCAGATGGGTTGTAATTTATACTCCAAGGTCAGGCAATGGTCTTGCATTATTCAGGCTGAAACAGCCATATTGCTTTCCAGAACCAAGGATTTGCTATACATAAAATGACTGTTCACACCTGAGCTGTTGTGGCACGTTGGGCAGCGTCACACAACCATAACACAACATCAACGGACATAGCATTGCAATATTGCCATTGGTGCTGTTCACACCTATGCATTGCATTGCCTTGCATTGTGCTAAAGTGTGCATCAGTGTTGCGCACCACATTGCTGTAGCAACATTTTAAAGCACAGGTTCCAGCTACAGTCCTAGGTGACTCCCCCCTCTCCCCTTCCTTTTGGCAATCTTCTAGGGCACGTAAAATGTCCCGACTTGCGCATGCGCAGTGTGTGCCGTAAGATGTCAAGGCTGGGTGCCCACAGTTTCAATGGTGGCACCGAGGAGAGGAGGGGGAGAGAAGCAGAGCTCCGCGGGGCCGCATCGCTGGACCGTGGAACAGGTGAGTGTCTGTTTACTAAAAGTCAGCGAAACTTTTTGTAGCTACTGATTTTTAATAAAAAAAAAAAAAAAAGCCTGGAACATCTATTTCTCTTCTGGTTCCTTCCCCAAATGTTGGCACAGCCATTCCTGAATCCTTGGCTAGGTCCTGATGCTATATCACATTCCAGGAGGCAGTGTTGTACTCAGGTGGGGGTGTCTGAATACTTGGCAGAGAGCTGCAGAATATTTGTGCGTGTGGCAGATGTTTATAAGATATTGAATTGTGTCGGGGGGGTCAACAGGAGGCAGATATTGCAGAGGTAGAGTTGTTCTTTAACCAAATCAAGCACTAACTGTGCCTGAGGTTCTGTTTCCTTGACCAGAGCTGTTTGAAAGCCCAGAAATGCTCAGTGCTTAGCACTTCCATGTCCATACAACACAGGGGAAGATCAGCAAATGTTCACTGGTCTTTCACCACTCGATATGCTGACATGTGCCTGGCACCCAGGAGGGAGATTAGAACCATGGGTGGCCCTGCAAACACTAGGTAAAAGTTGTTTTCAAAAATCAGTCTTATGGAAAATTATTGACTGGACAGTGACTTTAACCTATGAACCTATAGAAACCCCATGCAGCCAACCTGACAGCCCCCCCCCCCCCCCCCCCCCCAAAAAAAAAAAAAAAACACAGTTTACTATGCTTCAGTTATGAATGAACACAGTGAGTGATCAGTACCGATCAGTCATTGTGTTTATTCAGGAAAAGAAAGGGCTGGTAAATGTGACATTTACCGGACCCTTCCTCCCACTTTCCATCCTGAAGGATCCTATTGTGTGCTTGCAGCTGCCAGTGGGAAGAAAAAGAGGGAAGCCAGCCGCAGTGTGGGGATATAATAAAAACGACACTGCTGCGCCTACTTGATACCTCTATAATTAGATATGTGCTAATTTGCACTAAGTGCACTGCAACCTGTGTGAAACTTTTTTTTATATATGTGTGTGTATATATATATATATATATATATGTCTGTATGTATGTGTGTGTGTATATATATATATATATATATATATATAGATAGATAGAAAAATACACACATATATATAACAACTTATAATGCTACACTCCAATAATCATCAAACATTTGAAATATAAATCCTCAGTGTCCAAATAAATTGAATTCTTCTTACATTTCACCTCTGGTGATTCAACAAAGATGTATGTGCTGTGAATCCCACCACCGTTCACCTATGCGTTCACCTCTTGTAGTGGACCTGCACAGTGTCAGGTCAAAAACACAGTTCCTTCTCGAGCTTGTTGTAAATCCCGCTAGATTGTATTCACACTTCAATTTTCCCCTCCAGTCTCCACTTTAGATACTATACACCACATCCACTATTAAATAGGGATATGGCCCTTTTAAAAGATCACGGTTCCTTCCTTCAGTGGACTCATAAAGCAGAAGGGATCCCCATAGTGCTATAAAGCTTCTTAAAATCAATTTTATTAAAATCATAATGAACTTACATCAGTTAAAAGCATAAATTGCACGTAAGAAACAGCGGGGCCGCAGCTCCCATGTAATTTACGGTTTTGGCTGTCAGTCACCTGGCTCCGCCCAATGCTTGACGTCACGGTCACTTCCTCAGGAGTACTGTATGGATGGGGGGGGGGGGGGGGGGGGGGGGGCTGGGCAGCAGGGGGAAATGTATGGTACACAGGAAGGGTGATGAGTGTGGCAGGGGGGCAATTACTGGAACCAATCTCCTGTATGGCTCTCTCTGCAGCAGCTGAGAGCAATACAAGAGATTGGTTCCAGTATTTGACCTACCCCGCCGTGCCTGATCACCCTCCCTGCCCACATCTTATTCACCCAGCTGCCTGTGCTGCGCTTCTGGCCTGGGTACCTTTTACAGGAAGACTGGTAGTACCCCCTTATCCACAGCCCTGGATGTAGTCCCTGTTTAGCAATACAATTGTATTGGGACAGCCGTGGCATCCTAAAACAAGAGATTCCTCCATCCACACCGTATGCATGGATGGGGCAATGAATTGACTTTCCTTCATTCAGCCCATGGGTTATGTGAAAGAAAAGCAAGCTGTGTATCGCTATTTCACTTCTGGTTCCCAGTATAGGCCTTCTGTCATGCTGCCTCCACTTAATAGGAAGCAGAAGAGTAAGAGGTGTCTGGTGGATCTCAGCTCTAACATTACACCCTCCGGTCCTTTTGAAGTACAAATCCCTGCGTAAACAGTTTAAAAAATATGAAACATCAGTTTGAAGGAGGAAGATCAATATTATCCCTCTTGACAGTGAAGAAGTCCAGGTCTGCTGGCGATGGCGATGGCGAACACTCTAAAGCCCCATACACACGGTCGGACTTTGCAGCATTTATACACTACATGTTTATTTTTACTCAGATCGTAATACAATCTTTCTTATTTTTTTACCCAGATTTTTTTTTTTTGGGGGAATACATATTTGAAGGAGATTTTTTTATTTTTTGATTTTTTTTTTTTGAGGGGGTTTGTATGTCTCAACTTAGCAAAACCACATTATTAACATTTGTATTTCTTGCTTACATTTACTAGGAGTTTGTTGGTTGTTGGTGCCCCTTGTTAATTCTACTTTAGGATTAGTGAAATGTACCTGCCTACTCAAAGAAAAACTGTCATTGTAGAAAAGTAAAACACAATAGTCAATGATTATTTCAAATCAAAAAAACCTTTATTTAGGTCTCAGCAACAGACCAAAGAGGAACGCAGCCATGGTGAAACTTGGGGAATTTGCAAAGCCTTGGACACCCATGGCAACCATCATTTTACAGACTTAAACAATTGGGGGCATGAAGACTACCTATCTAAATAATAAGGGAGCGCAATCTGGTCCTGAAGTCCAAAACATCCGGAACTGCAGCAGATGCCATCTAGGTCCCCAGGCTCTGGTACTACGAGAGGCTCCATCTTCTCTCAGACCAGACTGAGTCCAGGTTGTCACTCTCTTGTCTTCCTTGTACGCTTCCTTCCACGCCGTGGTGCTGGTGCTGGTGGGGTGGCAGAAGGAGGAGGAGGAGGCGGAGCAAGGTCACTCTCGCAAACATGTGTGAGGGGAGTCATCTCCCCAGCCATCCCCTCATTTAGTATTTTGAGGATGACCTCCTCACACATGCTGCGTTGCCCCGCCTCCATACCCGTAAATTTACTTGTAACCAAGGAGGCAAAGGCCTCCTCGTAGGTGGGTGTGGCATAGAGGGAGGCTGAGGCATCTTTTATCAGCTGGAGCGCTGACTCTCCCACCTCCCCCATGTTTTTCGCCCTTCTGTAGGGAAGGCGGAGGGGAGAGACTTGGGAGACAGTCAGGCTCCTACGCCTACCCCCCTCTTGGCTGCCACTACCCCCTGCCTCCTCCTGACTGCCACCTTCCACAGCCACCTCCTGGCTGAGGTCTTCCTGTGTATGAAAAAGGGACATAGTTTCAGTTATTTGTTCATCAAACACACACAATTCTCATCTAGTGACTGTTGCAAAATGTTTTCAAATACAAAACCATACAATTCTCAGCCCTGCAGTTTAGATTCTTCCCAAAAATGTCTCCCACACCACTGTCTGTTGATATGTCAATCACGTTAGGAAATAAGCAATTGGGGATCCTGAATTAACTGAACATCATTCATTATTCAACAAACTGGTTCCAAAACTACTATACCTGGAACAAGCTGGGCACCTGCACATATTCCTGACTGGAAGGCCCAGGTTGGTCCTCGGAATCCTCATCAAGGGTGGCGTGCGTGGAAGGACGCGTGCAAGGAAGAGTCGAGAGTGACTTCCTGACAGTAGCCTGGTCTTTGAGAAAGTGGAGCCTGTCATAGTACCAGAGCGTGGGGACATGGACATCAGCTGCTGCAGCTCCAGATGCTTGTGACTTCAGGACCTTATTGCGCTCCCGGAAATAGGTAGTCTTCATGTTGGTGATCTTCACTTTTAAGTTTGCGACGGTTGCCATGGGCAGGGTAGGCTTTACAAATGCCACCAGTTTCAGCAGGGCTGCGTACCTCTTTGGTCTGTTGCTATAATCCCTGTGTTTTGCCTGCCATAAGAGGGGGAATTGCCGGTATTTATCAATGAAGTGTGGGAGAAAGCTCACGTTGTAGAAGGCATCCATCACCTCTGCAAGACACAACGCCACACAAAACAATATAAATAATGTCAGCCTAAACTCTCCTAATCTTCTCCATAAAGAAGCCTCAAGTTCTAATCAGTCTAGGCTAGTTATGTACCAACGTCAAATTGTACCTTCGTTTGTAGCGATCGTCTCGTGCGTGAGCTTTCTCTCCCCTCGTCTCCCAGATCGTGGCTACGACACAGGCGTGTGACGTTTTATATACAGTGCGCATGCGTCAAACTCCGCCCGCCCCTGACGATCTTTCTCGTCTATTCCCCACCCCTTCTCTTTACGGCGCAGTGGGGAGAGCACATGGCGGGGACACAGCAGGTGCGCCCCAAATATCCCCCCAACGAGGAGGTGGACGAGGAAAGTCCGGAGGCAAAAACGTCCCGATCCCGGAGCCTGAAATTCAAGGCCTCCAATATGTCATTTGGAGAAATGTTGGAGATGGTGGACATATTAAAGAGGAGCGACTATGATGGGAAGTATGGGCCTTACCTCAACCCCAATGTCCGCAAGGCCAAGATCATGTCTAAAGTTGTGAGAAGGCTGTACAATCATTTTGGGGTACAACGATCCAAGGAGCAACTGAGGAAACGCTGGTCAGACCTGAAACTGAGGGAGGCCGATCAGTACAGAAAGATCAAGAGAATTCTTCAAAAAAGTAAGTAGTTGTGTTTTGTGTTTGATTTCTTGCTTGCATACTGCTCCATGTGGTTTGATTTTTACAAAGTTGTACATTCCAAAATGGCCACTTTCATGTTCGTCTGTGCATTCGATCGTACTCAGCCTCGATCTTTCTGCCACTGTCATGGTCGTGTGTGTGTCCATTCGATCGTACGCAACCTCGATCGTGCGGCCACTTATAATACGATGTTTGGTGTTTTTTTGGGGGAAAGGAAGTTTGTTCTCCCTAGAAATGTCATCCAGAATGTAAAGCCAATTTATTCAATGTAAAGGAGAGGTCACCCAGTAGCTGTTTACCCATCTGGACTCGAGAGCACTAGTGCTGGGACACCCAAACCCCCTTTTTATTAGCCTTTTCCACACATGTGCTCCAGTGGATACTAGAGGGGGGTCTCCATCACACAAACTTCTACCAAAAAGCTAGTCAGTTTAGCACCTTTACAAAGTGACTACATTCATGTAGTTGACATTTGTAACTGGCCAAACTAAAATAGTGTCCGTCACTTTCAAGCAATGTTTGTCATTTCCTATTTCTGCCCTCAATAGTTTGTGTTGCTAAATCTTCCTTTTGGACATTCTCATAGGGGAGCGAAAACTTGGGCCGTCTGAGGAAACCCCCAAACCAACACCTCCCAAAAAAGGGGAAAGAGCAGAAGCAGAGGAGGAGGAGGAGGAAGGAGAGATCATCGAACTTGGAGAAATTGTCACCACAACAGGTGAGTGTGGGAGAACACAGCTACTGGTAAGCTAATCCATGTATGGCTGCCTCATTTCCAACACCCCATTTTTGTTTGTTTGTGGTTTTTAGGTGACGTGGATGTTGTGGAAGAAAAATCGCACTTTACCACAGAGAGTGCCCACGTACTCATCGGAGAGATAATGGTCTGCAATCGAGATCTAGATTACATAAAGCAAAACATCAATGATGTTCAACAAAAATTGAAGAACATCATTGATGTTTTAGGAAAAATATGAAAACGCACCAAGTAATTAACACTCATTTGTGCCTGCTTCTGAACACATTTGCAACTTAAAAACTGTCTGAAATTTGGAACATGCACACATTGTGTCCACATGTGCTAGCTCCCACCATGGTGGATGAATGGCAACGTTTTTTTGGGGGTGCAAACACTTTACGAACTACGAAAGTGGTTGTGGTGAAGGGGTTGCACCCCCAAAAAACGTCCATTCATCCCCATGATGGAAAATGGCACTTTTGAAGCTTCTAGGCATGTGTTTTCCCATCTAATGACCATTTTCAGACCCAAATTGTGTGCATGTTCCAAATTTCCACTTTTCGGGGGTGACCCCCCCATGTGATGAAGGCAAGATCAAACACACTTTGTACATATAGTCATGTCTGATCTTGTCTTCACTTTACAAAGTTGAACTTTCCAAGTTCCTAGGTTCTGTTTTGCTCCATGCCTGGTTTTACCAATTGCGGAATGTTTGTAAACAATGTTGTAAATAACCAAGATGTTGTCAGTT
This sequence comes from Lithobates sylvaticus, assembly GCA_028564925.1. NCBI lineage: Eukaryota > Metazoa > Chordata > Amphibia > Anura > Ranidae > Lithobates > Lithobates sylvaticus. The sequence continues at coordinate 80,334,569 of CM053037.1, forward strand.
TTGGCGTGAAGATTGTAAACGCACTTGGGAATGTTTTCCTAGTAAACTTTTATTTTTCTAAATGTGTGGCTTCCTTATTTAAAAAACACAATGCATTATGTATGTAAAATGAAAAGGATATGGGGGGCAATGGGTGTTATTTACTAAAGGCAAATCCACTTTGCACTCCAATTTTCTTTCCCGGGGAACTTTTTCAATGCACTTGTAGAGCATAGCGGATTTGACTTATGTAAATGACACCCACAGTGCTTTGTACGAAAACACGGAGCACAGCATTTTGGAGAATACACACATGTCAGACCTGGTGATGAAAAGGAGTATTTTGGGTGTCAGTTATGCAGTACAAACCTTCTCTAGACCAAAGATTAGGTAGCAAACACACAACATGAGAATAATCTTTTTGGGAAGAAGAGACTGTTACCTCCTTTTGCCCAGAAAGTGCATTCCCACTGTCGAAGGCAAAGGGAAAAAATGTCAAAGTAAAATAAGCTAAAAAGAAGACTGAAATGACATGAAATCATAGGTTGGTTAAAATATCAGATTTATTAAAAAATGCCTCTCACACATCGTCAGGCAGAGCAATGGCCCCCCTACCCACAAAGTACTGCATATATTGGTCCCGGACCACACGGGCATTTAGAGGGGGCAAGCCTGGACGTGCCACTCGAAGGGCTGTGAGTTCGGCATTTGGAGGGCCCTCCACATCTGGGCCAACGGGCACCACATAGTTCCTGTTATGTCTTTTGAGGAAGTTGTGCAATATGCAACAGGCAAGAACTATGTGGTTCAGTTTGTATTCCGCCAAGTTAAATGCCGTCAGGAACAGGCGGAAGCGGCTGGCCAGGATGCCAAAAGCGTTCTCCACAACTCTTCTGGCTCTGGACAGCCTGTAGTTGAAGACCCTCTGGTCCGGGGTGAGGGTCCTCATCGGGAACGGCCTCATCACATGGGGAGTCAACGCAAACGCTTCATCTGCGACAAAGACGAAGGGGAGTCCTTCGGCATTCTCCTCTGGAGGTGGCAAGCACAGACTGCCACTTTGGAGACGCCAGTAGAACTCCGTGTGCGTAATGGCCCCACCATCCGATATCCGGCCGTTCATCCCCACGTCCACATACATAAACTCGTATGTTGCCGACACCACCGCCAACATCACTACACTATTAAACCCTTTATAATTATAATAGTAGGACCCCGAGTTGGGCGGTGGGACGATGCGGACGTGTTTCCCATCAATTGCCCCTCCGCAGTTAGGAAAGTCCCAACGGCTGGCAAAGTGGGAGGCCACAGTCTGCCATTCCTGTGGCGTGGAAGGGAACTGTGGAGTGAAACAAGAAAAAAAAATGAGTCACTTTGCACCTAAACATTGCAAGCAGATTAGACAATCAACATCTTGGAACAAGAGCATTGTCTAAAATTGGAGGCTGGAAAGTATTTGCACAGAAAAGTAGAGGCTCCCCTTCACAGATTACTCACCCCCCCATCAATCCCCCCACTTCTGATGGGCCATTGGCAATAACTAGGGGTTTTGGGGGGGGGGTGGTGGACAGCTAACCCTCTGCACTTCATTGATTGGCAAATGGCTCAATAATGTGGGCTAGTTTGGCCAGACCCTCTGTACTTAACACTATTGGCAGGCCACAGGAAAGATCAAATAACATTTCAACCCCCCCCCCCCCCCAAAAAAGGCAGGCACAGTGTGACATTATTAAATTACCAAGCAAGCTAATAGGAGGGAAAGAAGACAAAAAAATAGGAAATGGAATGTATGGAGGCAGTCCCTTGCACTACATGCTTTGCTGAATTCATCCCTAAAGATGCGCACTATAAAGAGGTAGGTATATAGTGTGTATGGACCTTGGGAAAGCCAGCAGATAAAGGATTGGTACCATCTGACAGAGCAGTTGGGGGAGGGGGTTCCTAATGAGTTTGCCCCCCCCCCCCCACCAAAAGAACAAAAAAAGGGGGCTCTACATGAAGTAAACCACACAGCAAACATTTGTGCATATTTTAGGGGGTGTTTTGGGGCAAACAATACTATGCAGCAGACAAAAGACATTGCTTAAGTGACTAGGCCATAGGTGTCTATTGGGGCAGAAGAGCATGCTGGTGAGGTAAGTGAAGGGAAAAATGCATGAAGGAGAAAAGGGGCACAGCATATTAGAACATATTGCAATCATGGTAATTAGGGAAGGAGGTCAAAAATACAAGTCATTAGCAAACAGAGCATACATAGAAGGGAATAGTAAAGTAGAAATGTTACCTTAATATAGTCCTCCTGCAGGACCTGAATGATGGCAGAACAGGTCTCTGGAATAATGATTCCCAGGGCCTGGGGAGAGATACCTGAAGAGAACTTCAAATCCTGAAGACTTCTCCCTGTCGCCAAGTACCTCAACGTGGCAACAAGCCTCTGCTCCGGAGTAATGGCTTGTCTCATGCAGGTATCCTGCCGGCTGATAAAGGGGGTCAGCAAAGCCAAAAGACGGTGAAAATCGGGGTCCGTCATCCTGAGAAAGTTCCTGAAATCATCAGGATTATTCTCCCGGATCTCACGAAGCAAAGGCATGTGCGAGAACTGGTCACGCTGAAGCAACCAATTCTTGGTCCACATACTCCTCGTCACTCTGTTCATGGACGGGTCTTGGGTCAAAGCTAAAAGCCCGACACCAATTCCGCGTACAGCACGAACTCGGCGACGAGTACGCACGGGAAACATCGCTCAGAAGGTCACAAAAGGTCGGCTGGTCAGAACGGACAAACAGAAAGCACCGATAAACAGCAAGGCCTGAAAGAACGAAGTGAATACCAGCAACGAGCAGACAATAAGCAGTGCAAATCAAAGCGTCCTATATCAAGATATAGGCCGCAATGACCAACAAATGCGAACTGACTACACGCACTAATAAACAGATACGCACGACAAGCACAAACTGAAGAGCAGTAACGATCTGAGTCAGAAAACTGAGAAGCGCGAATCTTAAGTCACCAAACTTCCACTAACTCTCGATAAACACGGGATCAGCAGAAGGAGCCCAACGGGTGCCTGACGTGGTGCTGAACTTCCCTTTTGTAATCTCGTGGACGACGACTTACGTCACGACGTTCTTCCGGACCGGATATTCCGACAACGTAGTCCGACCGTGTGTACGCAACGCCAACATCGGACAAAGTACGTCGGACAAAGTCCGACTGACCTGGTCCGCGGATTGTCCGAGCGTGTGTATGGGGCTTTAGCGCTGGACTTTGTTCAACAACATGTAAATTGGGGCTAATTAAGTGGTAGGTCCAATATATTTCCAAACCTTGTACTAGTGTGACCTGAAACGGGAGGGGATGCGGGTACATGGCTCCCTATTGTGGCCAACTGCCTTTCATTTCAAAGGGCATCTTCAGTCTATTGAAATTTGCACACAGGAAATGTCGCTGGAAATTTTTCTGATTTTGAGCAATGAAGCAGCAGAAGAGTTAGAATCTCCGCCAAAAAATGTGAGAGCCAATTGTGTTAGCAATAAAATGAGCAATAAAGTGCGCAGATACCCTTAGATAATTGTGTAATTGTGTCTGTTAACACTGAGTTATACTGGACAGGGACTGAATACTGTCATTCTTTTATACTACTAGTAGTTTGTACATTCTGGAAATAGGTGATCTGAGTTTTATACTTTATTATCTGTGTCATGAACGAGCGATAGAGATGGATCAGACGTGCTACAGTGTGATAAAGATGCAGCCACTGGATACGGGAAGCCCAGGAGATGTCACCCTAATATAACATGACAACCTACTGTGATGTTGAATATAAGAGCACATTAGATACATTGGTCTAGAAAAAGAGGTCTCCAAATTTTTAACCACATCATCCACAGGGTGGATTTCATTTAAATCAAGTCGATTTAAATTGCTAGTAAAAAGGCTTGATTTTAAATCAACTTGATTTCAATCATAATTTTTAAAGAGCAACTGTCATCTCTGTCCCACAGCCGCTCCTCCTCTGACCCGCTGTCCCATTCACTTTAATGGGACGGCTGGTGATGTGGCAGGTACACAACAAGGTGAGGGACGTGGCGGCAGCAGGTGAGTGGGTTCCCGCTGACAGGCGCTACCATGATGGATCTGAAATGACAGGTGCTCTTTAAGACCCCTTTCACACTGGGTCGTTTTGCAGGCGCTATTGCGCTAAAAATAGCGCCTGCAAACCGACCTGAAACAGCTGCTACTGTGTCCTGTGCCCTGAGGGCTTTCACACTGGAGCGGTGCGCTAGCAGGACGGTAAAAAAAGTCCTGCTAGCAGCATCTTTGGAGCGGTGAAGGAGCAGTGTATTCACCGCCCTTATACCGCTCCTACCCATTGAAATCAATGGGACACCGCGTTAATAGCACCGGCAAAGCGCTTTGCGGGGGGTTTTAACCCTTTTCGCCCGCTAGCGGGGTGGTTTTAACCGCGGCTAAAACGACGGTAAAGCAGCGCTAAATATAGCGCTGCTTTACCGTTGCCGCCCGCACCACCCCAGTGTGAAACCGGCCTTAATGTAATGTGGTAGTTCGATTTTTTAATATGTGCAAACAAAATGAAGGTTTCCTATTTAGAATAATAAACTATCCGGTTAGTAAAACAGCGATATCAGAACGGATTTAATCATACAGTTTGTAGTGTACATAGATTTGCAAAACAATGAGATAAAGGAATATTTATGACCTTTGTTTTATCTCATGGTTACTGTGAAATTGTGTGAATGCATCAATGCAGTGCATGTTATCTCAGCTTGCAGAGCTTGGGTTCATTGGATGAGTTTACCAAAAATGTAAATATTGCAGAATATTCACCCTCATGCTACATAACTAAGCTCCATTTCATCCTGAATAAACTTAATTATTATTGTATCTTAAATAGGAAACTATCTGTAGATAGATTTTTGCTCCATAAGCATTTTACAAAACAAAATTTGATCAAAATTAAAAAAAATCCAATTTAAATCATAGAAATCGGATTTAAAAAAAAAAATAAAATTATTTTTATCCACCCTGCACAAATGAAAGTTTCTTTGGTGGTTTTGGATCACCACAGTTTTTATTTTATTTTTGGTTTGTTTTTTATAAAAAAAATCTAATTTTTTCATATTATAAATCTTTCTGGTAAAAAAAAAAAAAGTTGTAGTGTGTAAAAACTATGGTGTGTGTGTGTGTGTATATATATATATATATAATATTGGATTTTTTGGACAGGGGCTGCTGGTAGTTGTGGTTCTTCTCTCACCCTACACAGCAAGGCACACAAATCTTCAGACATACCGTGATCAAGAAAGGGTCCTTGTACTTTGTTTTTGTTATTTTATTTAGGTGATTGAAAATTGGATGGGGATAGAGTAGATAAGAGATGCCCACTTGATTGTAAAAGCAGTATAGGGACTGAGAACTATATACACCTCCTGTATATACAACATCCCCTCTTCCTCCAGCACATTCACTTGATTGCAGACTATCACTCCTTGGGACCAGCTAGCAGTGAATTGCAGGCCTAACACTGGCTCAGCCAGGTCCAAAGCAAAATGCCCTTTGCAGGCAGGGACTGCGGGCCACTATGGTGTAGCAAAAGTATGGTAGTCCTAGTGCTAGCTATCCCACGTGGCTACTGATCCCAGTACCACCTCTTCATGCCCTGCAAAACCTCCTGGCTGCAGCTGCTTCTTTACACTGCCCATGCCACCACGGTCCTCCTTACTGGCTCTGCACCCATCCCAGACTTCTTTCTCCCAGTCCTCTCGGACGTGCCTCCCAGTCCTTCTGACAGTATGTCACTCACAGCCCTCTTGGCTGCACCTTGTTGTTCCTCCTGGAGACTTGCCTAGCAGTGTCCTGCTGTCCTCTCCTTGCTCCCATGCCTCCAGTCCAGGACACCTCCATTGGTTGTAGGAAGGTTTTGTCTGCACCCAAGCCCTAGCCCAAGGTCACCCCTAACCCCCAGACTGGGTAGCTCCCTTTAAGGTCACCACAACCTAACACGCCATCTCCAGCTTCCTCCGGAAGAACTCCTCCCCAGCTGGGCTGATCCTGAGTATTCGGGGAGGCCTGTCCCCTGGTAAGTGATCAGGACACTCAGAATACTCCAGGCAGCTCCACCTCACCTCTCCTCCTATCTTTCCAGAAGGTTCCAGTAAATTCTGGAAATAAGCGGGAGGTCTTAGTGATGCTGCCTGTGAGTCATCCAGCTCTCCCTGGATTTCTGCCAACCCAGGAATCAAAACAAGCAGGCTTGGCTACCAGCCAAGCCTGCATAAATTTGCCCACACTGACAAAAACCTTTTACACCTAGCACACTAGACTAGAGGGTGCTACGTATACTACTAATGGCAGTGATTAGCGACAGGGACACACCAGTACATCGCTTTGCCTGCACAGGCTGCCTGTCCGCAGTATATGATGGGGGGTCCTTTAGTGGTTAAACAAAAGGCCAATTTTCTGTCCTTCAAACTTTTTGGACAGTTGGGGTAGAAAATGCCCCAGCATCAGTGGGAGTAGTGCCTCATCATTGGTGTAAGTGGAAGGAATAGTACCCCATTGTGTTGATGTCAGTGGAAGGAATAGTGCCCCATTGTTGGTGTCAGAGGTATGATTTTGAAAATCGATCACCTATGTATGTATGTGAACCAACTTAAATCTGGTACACCCTGGTTTATAGTGTTAAAGAATGCGCGTTTATGTGCATTGCATTACTGCAGCAATTTCAAAAGTGCACTAGAACACTTGATAATGCATTCTGGTCCGCTACAATGCTTGTGCATTGGGATGCCATTGAAATTGAATGGCACTAGTGCATTAATGTGTGTTTCTGCAAGACACCACTTTGTAGAGTTGTGAATGGGCCTCAAGTCTGAACTCCAGGCAAACTGCTAACTACACAAATGAAAGTCATATATGGAAGCAATTTATCTGCCAATGTATTTGTATTTATGCCCATCTAATTCTAAGATTTACCTAACCCAGCCACAGAGCACAGCCCTGTGCCTTCCCCAGCCTACTACTGGACAATGAAAGGAAAACAATCTGTCACTCTGCTCTCTTCTCCTATCAGCATGTTAGCACACAAACACTGCAGAACATGTGGCTGGCTCCTTGTTTTGCTTCTTCCTCTCCCATTCTGAGCTTGGCTCAGAGGCCCGAAAAATGCTAATACCAAGTCAAATTCAAGTACACTGCTTTAAAATAGTGTATTTCATCTCTGTTCAGCTTTAAAGAGGAAGTAAACCCTGATGGGTTTTACTTCCTCTTTGTTTCCCTGCAAAGGTAAAGCATAATAGGCTGCTATGCATCGCATAGTAGTCCATTATGTGTCACTTACCTGACACAGGAGCCAGCGATGTCACCGCTGTCCCCTCTTCCATGAAGCGTCCATCTTACCTCCCGGGTATCGCGGCTCTGTGATTGGCCGGAGCCACGATGATGTCACTCCCATGCATGCGCGCGGGAGCTGCCTCTAACGGCATGATCGCAGTTGGCAACGGCACGCTCAGTGCGCCTGCGCGTCGCTGTCTACAGAGCATGCACCGTAGACATCGGTTCCTGTCTTTTGCAAATATCTCCTAAACCGTGTAGGTTAAGTACCGTAGATATTTCTTGCACCTACAGGTAAGCCTTAATCTAGGCTTACCTGTAGGTAAAAGGGGTCTGTAAGGGTTTACAACCACTTTAACCGCTTCCCGACCGCCTCCTGCACATATACGTCGGCAGAATGGCACGGCTGGGCAAAACCATGTACCGGTACGTGGCCCTTTAAGAGCCCAGCCGTGGGTCGTGTGCGTGCCGCCAGCGGCAGGCTCGCGTTCCGGTCGGGAGCTCCGTGACCACGGCCGCGGGACCAGCGGATTCGATCGCCGCTGGTGTCCCGCGATCGGGTCACAGAGCTGAAGTACGGGGAGAGGTCTGTGTAAACAAACCTCTCCCCGTGCTTCCTACTCTGCCTGTCACTGATCGGCTGTTCCCTGTCATCGGGAAAGCCGATCAGTGACATCAGATGTCAGCCACGCCCCCTACTGTAAAAAAAAACACACGCACGTCACACTAACTCCTCCCCGCCCCCTAGTGGTTAACTCCTTCACTGCCACTGTCATTTACATAGGAATCAGTGCATTTAAATAGCACTGATTTCTGTATAAATGACAATGGTCCCAAAAATGTGTCAAAAATGTCCGATGTGTCCGCCATAATGTCGCAGTCACAATAAAAAACGCTGATCGCCGTCATTACTAGTAAAAAAAAAATATTAATAAAAATGCTATAAAACTATCCCCTATTTTGTAAACGCTATAACTTTTGTGCAAACCAATCAATAATCGCTAATTGCGATTTTTTTTTTTACCAAAAATATGTAGAAGAATACGTATCGTCCTAAACTGAGGAAAAAAAATGTTTTTTTATATATTTTGTGGGGATATTTATTATAGCAAAAAGTAATAAATATTGCATTTTTTTCAAAATTGTCGCTCTATTTTTCTTTATAGCGCAAAAAATAAAAACCGCAGGGGTGATCAAATACCACCAAAAGAAAGCTCTATTTGTGGGAAAAAAGGACGCCAATTTTGTTTGGGAGCCACGTCGCATGACCGCGCAATTATCAGTTAAAGCGACGCAGTGCCGAATCGCAAAAAGGGGGCCTGGTCCTTTGGCTGCAAATTGGTCCGGGGCTGAAGTGGTTAATGGACGGATTTAAATATAATAACAGTTGAGTGGCAATTGATTCTATTACATGACCAATGACATCTCATGAATGTTGGTGTATATGGCTGCCCAAAAGGACTCATTGTTGCAAGCAGCCAATCACCATGGATTATAGATTATTTGGATCTCTCTCGATTTGATTACCCAGTTTGGACTAGAGAATCTTTCACGTTTGCCTGCTGTACACGGGTTATTGTGTTTTCTATTCTATTCTTTCACCTCTATGCACACCCGGTGATCTCCAGTGTATCACTGCTAGGTACATGGAGTGGTAATAAGTCGGAAGGCCAATGAAGTGTAACTAGGCCGGAGAATCTATTATTAGACTTACTGATGGTTCTATGTCTGGAGACCCAGCTGGGACAAGCAGAGTAATTAGGTTTTAAATAATTTAATTTGGATTCCATTTATGAAAGCAAAAAGGAAAGGTGGAGTTATTGCTTGTCCTAGCTAACGGGACGTTTTTACTTTCTAACATGAGAGCAACATTTGCACTTCCTACAATCCCTTCTATATACACTAGCTCTATGAGAGTTCAGTCCAGGGGTTTAGATGTACAGTAGGGTAGAGGTCCCTATGGTTAGGCAATGAATACAACGTGATGGCAAAGACAGACTACAGGGTTGCACACAACTATGACCTTGGCAATGCCGTCAGCCCCTGAACTTTGGAGCTAAGGGTATGCAAATCCTACGTAAGGCTCTAGTTGAGGGCATCCCGCTATTCAATTTGGGTACATCCAGAGCTGCTGTTAGAAATCTGACAGAACAGTGAACCCTTAATACAATTTTAGGTTTTTATTTTACATTTTAACAGCCCTGTGGGTGCTGTCTCGCCTTTGAGACAGAGACAAGAGATTGAGGACACAGATTCCTCAATTCTTTCTCTGCAGCCTCAGCTGGAGATTGAATGAACAGAAAACCGAAGCATTGTAAACACAGGGAGGGCTCCCCCTGTTGGACTTATGGGGCCGTCTGCCTTGTACAGGAGGGCAGGGGCTACCTCCTTATCAGGGGCCCTGGGTATATAGATTGTTGACCCAGAGAATATCTGATTGTCTTCTGGGGGATCAGGAAGGAATTCATTTTTTCCTTGCTGGAGCAAATTGAATCATGCTTTCTAGGGGTTTTGCCTTCCTCTGGATGAGCTATGTGTTTTATTCTGTAAATTGAGTTTTATTTATAGACTCATTTATTTTTTATTGGTTGAAATAGATGGATTTGTGTCTTTTTTTTTTTCAACCTGTGTAACATCAGTGACCTATATGAAGGCTTGCCTACTGTATTTTGTGATGAAGATTTGTGTAGGTACACAAAATCTATTTTATTAGTAACCAGATGTACACCAATCAGCCAAAACATTACGACCATTGACCGGTTGTCCCTGAAGTTCATGTGTTAAAGAGCAGAAAAATGGGCATAGCAGTTTGTTGTGTATAGGGCTGTCTAGTCGCAGACCAGTCGGGCCGTCCACAGCCAAAAGCGCCTACAACGAGCATCAGAGCATCAGAGCTGGACCACAGAGCACTGGAAGGAGGAGGCCTGGTCTGATGAATCACCTTTTTCTTTTAGGTCATGTGGATGGCCGGGTGCATGTGCATCACCTACCTGGGGTGAGGCAGAGGCGGTGTGATGATTTGGGCAAGGATCTGCTGGGAAACCTTGGGTCCTGCCATTCATGTGGATGTTACCTTACATGTACCACCTACCTAAACATTGGTACTGACCAAGTACATTCCATAATGGAAACCGTATTCCCTGATGGCAGTTGCCTCTTTCAGCAAGATAATGCACCCGGCTACTCTGCAAAAATGGTTCAAGAGTGGCTTGAGAAACACAGTGGGGGTTATTTACTAAAGGCAAATCCACTTTGCACTGAAAGTGCACTTGTGAGGGGACATGCAAGTAAAATAAAAAACAGCATTTTAGCGTGCGCATGATTAGATGATAAAATCAGCAGAGCTTCCCCTCATTTCAGATCTTCCCCCTCAGATCTACAGCGACTGCGTGTCCAAGTGAACTTTCAGTGCAGAGTGGATTTGCCTTTAGTAAATAACCCACAATGTGTTAAGGTGTTGACTTGGCCTCCAAATTCTCCAGCTCCTAATGCAATCAAGCATCTGTGGAATGTGCTGGGAAAAAAAAGTCCAATCCATAGAGGCCCCACCTCACAATTTACAGGACTTAAAGGATCTGCTACTGACAGCTTTGTGCAGATACCACAGCATCCCTTCCCAGGTCTAGTGGTGTCCATGGCATGATAGGTCAGGGCTGTTTTGGTGGCAAAAGCGGGACCTACTCAATATTAGGTGGGTGCTTATAAAGTTATGACATATATAATGCAGCTTACCAGACCTTAAAGTGGTGTTCCAGATGCGTTTTTTTTTTTTTTTTTTTTAAAGTTAACAGCTACAAACACTGTAGCTGCTGACTTTTAATAAGGACACTTACCTGTCCAGCGAGCCTGCGATGTCGGCCGCCCGAGGCCGATCCATCCATCGGATCAGGTACCGGCGCCGCCATCTTAATGAAGGGAAACAGGCAGTGGAGCCTTGCGGCTTCACTGCCCGTTTCCTACTGCGCATGCGCGAGTCGCGCAGCGTTTTGTGAATGGCCCCGTTGTTTTCTGGGACACACACATGTCCCAGAAGACAATGGGGCAGCTCGCTGAAGAGGCGGAAGCCCCGCGGAATAGGAAGAGGCAGATTAGGAAGACTGTCTGAGAGTTCTGAAAAAGGTGGCAGAGAGCTGAAGTACACTCTGTAGGGCTCAGTGAGGAGAGCGCTGAGAGCTGATTGGAGGGAAGGGATGACACGCCCCCCTTCATACAGCACACATGAACAGAGCCAAGGTTGTCAATTAGCTGAAAATCCCTCCCCTGACACCATTTTTCTCTTGGTGTCAGGAAAACTTGTCAGAAGTGACTCATGCAGATAGCAGAGGAAGAAATCAGCAGACAGAAATGACACTTAGTGCTCTCATTTGAGACAAGCACCCAAAATAGACATGCTTTGTTCATATTTCATGTCTGAGGTTTACAACCACCTTAAAGCGGTGTTGTACACAACATTTAGAGTTTATCCTATTGCAATCAGTTATAGGCATAGATGCTGAACTGGGCATTAAAAAAAAAAAAATTGCCGTAATTCCCTTTTATTTTCAATACGTTTCCTGACTTCCGGGCTCTCCTCCCGTGGGAGTAGGCGTGTTTATCGCCTTTCCCCGGCTCCGCAAAGACCCCTGGGAGCTGTGTAATAGTCTTCCCATGAATCATTGGGGAACGCCGTCATGCCGAAATCTCGTGTGATTTCGGAACTTCCGACGACGCCGCCCGTTGCGATGGCAACCCGGAATTCGGCGGTGCTGCTCGCTGTTAGCATTGAGCATGCGCGGGATCGAGCGGTGAATGCTGGGGGCACAGCATTTACCTCCTCCCGGAAATACATGCTTGTGGGCGTCAAATGCCCACAAGCAAAATGACAACCGCCTGGACACATTTTTATAACATATCTTTTGTCACGAAATCGGCAAGCGGGGGGAAGTGTGAAACCGAAAACGTGAGTACTACATTGTCATTTTTAAAATATATAAACGATCCTGAAAAAAAAAAAAGATAGTTGGGCGGAATCCCGCTTTATTCTTATGGAAAGATTCCTGTTAAAATGAAGGGCCTGACAACAGGGTCTCTTTAATGCTTTCACCTTTTTAGCTCACAGCTACCTATATTCTCTAATGTACTTTTCTGACTTACTAGTACTATACTTCAATGCTTATGTGACTTACAAAGCCCCAAACTCACCATATTTGTTTGGCATAAACATCTCCGTGTATGTTGGCTCCGATAAGGCAGATACTCAGGGAAATCTTCAAAGGCCCAGCATGTGTTCCAACATAAACATGTTCCTTCGCCATCTTAGGTTATTTAAATCCACTATAATGATATAATTAATAATATGGTGGGTGCTGCACCAGGCCAAGGCAAAGTCAAGCTGTGAGTAAGAATGACTGCAAGCACTTATCACCAGTTTGTCTTTGCACAACATCTGAGGGTCTGGCCTTGTGTGTTCTCTGAATACATTACCCATGTGAAAGTCAAAGTATACTCGTTTCTGTTTTTTTAATTCAGCTAATGTAAGTAGAGTTAAGAGGATCTTCACCCTAGAAAGAAAAAAAACATTACAAATAGTATAGCTGCTAAAAAGGACACCTACCTGTCCAGGGACCCAGCGTCTTCCTCATCCTTGCCGGTTCTTTACCAGTTATTCCGCCCCCCGGCATGTTTCCTGTGGGAAGCCGACTGACTACTTACAGCTTCACAGCCAGCTTCCTACTGTGCATGTATGAGCAGAGCGCTGCTTTGACAATGGTCCCGCAGCCTACTGGAACTTGTGACGTGTCACTGAAGGGTGCAGGCAAAGGTGGTGGGGGCAATTTTCCATTTAGACCACTAGGTGATCCAACTGGGTACCTATCAAAAAAAAATAAAAATGTATGTGCCAAATGTGATAAAAGAAGGGAGGGGGGAGAGAAGGACATAAAGCAGAACTAACCCTTTGGGGTAAAGTTCTGATTTAAGTATCACTTAAAGGTGACAACCTCCTCATAGAGCCGCCCTGCGTCATGCACTAGCCTGAGACAGGCACATCCTGTGTAAAAAGTTCACAATTCACATCCCCCTCCCCTCCGGCTCTCCCAGCTTTACTGGGTTTTGACTGGATGTTTCTTGATGCAGTGAACAGTCAGCAGACTATAGACAGACAAGTGATTTAGGGGACATGTATGTAGTCAGAGCTGGGCAGAGTAGAACATGCAGTGATCTGTTTATAACCTGTCTCAGACTAGTGCATGATATGTAAATCACCTGTCACTCACAGCAAGGGGGGGGGGGGGGGGCCTTTTTGACGTTGAAGTTTTCAAGACTTTGTCAAGATTTCTCTAACTGAACAATAAAAGAGGATTGCTCAGGCCTCTAGTAAATCTGTGTGACAAGACTGGGCTCAAATGAAAGTAAATATTATTCTCTACATTATGACATAAAAAAAAAAAATATATTTTTGGGGTTTACATCCACTTTAACGAAGCACTTCTTATTGGTTAACGCAGTCACGTGGCTGCACTGACCAATGAATACTTGCCATTGCGAACTTGGGATGTATAATTTTATTTTATTTCATACAGGCACTGCCAATTTTACACAGCACTTTAAATATATATTGTACATTCACATCAGTCCCTACCCTCAAGGAGCTTACAATCTAAGGTCCCTAACTCACATTCATACACACACATACTGCACTAGGGCCAATTTATCCATGAGCCAATTAACCTGTCAGCATGTCTTTGGAGTGTGGCACATTGTAATGTTTATAGGCCACTACACTGATGGCATAGGACAGGGATCTACAATTAGCGGACCTCCAGCTGTTGCAAAACTACAAGTCCCATCATGCCTCTGCCTCTGGGTGTCATGCTTGTGGCTGTCCGAGTCTTGCTATGCCTCATGGGATTTGTAGTTCTGCAACAGCTGGAGGTCCGCTAATTGCATATCCCTGGCATAGGACATCATGGCCACCATGTGCTGTGGGGTCCAAAGGGGTGGCCTGGATGTTTGGAGTTAGTTCACCTCTTCATATTTTTTAATGAAAAGGTATACTTACCCTTTAAAGTTAAACTCCAACCAAAACTTTTATTTATGTTTTAGAACCACTGGGGAGGAGACAGAACCCCTATAAAGTTTTTATTGTTGTCTGTGTCTGCCAGTGTTTATTTTGCCATCAAATTTTGATTTAGTTTTAGTCATAGTCATTTGACTAAAATGCTGTCTTAGTTGTATTTTAGTAATCTGAATTGTTTTAGTTTTAGTCCTATTTTAGTTGACTGTTCATTTAGTTAACGGAAATATATTAGTCAATGAAATTAACACTGGTGTCCCCAACACGAAGCAGTAAGGATCAAGGAAGTGCGAATGGGCATGACTTTGGATTTTCAAGCAATTGCTCCCCTTTACAGGGTGATAACAAACCTGGCAGTCAGTGGTGCACTTTATCGCAATGCAAATCTTGTGGAATGGTCTCCTCTTCCATGGTGAACAGGAAGCATGAAAGAAGCGCACATGTGCTCCTATCACCTGTCATTGGGTAAGGGGCTGCTGGAGCATTAGAGAAGGAATGGGAAGAATGTGAAGGAGCATGGAGACACTGCTACTCATCACTGATCACATTTCAGCAGCTACACGTTTTCTGTATTTCTATTTCCATTCATTTCTGTGTAGCAGAAGAATTGCATCTCAAATCTAAAGCCTCGTACACACGGTACGATTGTTGGACAACCAAGCATCAGATTATTTGTCAAAAGTGCATGTGCCAGGATCTTGTCTTGCATACTAACGTTACACAAATTGTTGTGCCACAAACACGAACGTAGTGACGTGCTACGAGGAATTTCAGCTCTTGAACGCCACCCATTGGGCCCCTTCTGCTAATTTTGTGTTTGGTGAGCATTGATTCCGATAATGCCTGTTTTTACTTCCAAATTTTGTGTGACGGATTTGTGTACCGACCATCTTAAAATCTGACGTGGAGCTGTCGTTTGACAAAAATTTACTAGCCTGTCATCCAACATTTGTTGGCCGAAAATTGGAAAATAATTGTTGAAAGGAGCGTACTAATGGACAACAGCCTGTCAAACGACAATCCCCTTCTGATTTTCGTACCGTGTGTACGAGGCTTTAGGCTACATAGGCTTATGCAACAGAGCAACAAACGGCGTGCAAAGTGCTGCTATCCATGGCAACCAGTCAGCATTCCTCTGTCAGTAAACTGATACCGCATTGGTGACCACACATTGCATATCATCTTCCCTTCATGTACCTTTCTCTAAACCTTTGAGAGATTGATTTATTAGGCTCCTGAAAGATCAGCCCTGAGGGGTACCCCCCTCTGTAAAACTACCTGATGCCGGTTTTCAGCAGTTTGACCAGGCAGATGTACACAGTTGGTTCCCTGGCACTATCAACTTGAGCCCATACCAGGATGGGGGGTAAGCTCATCATACATAATATAGCCCCCCTGCCCTCTCAGAGTGGCACCACTCTTTTTAGTCCTAGGTGCTCTCTCACTATGACTTTTGCTTCTAAGCTAAACCTGGCCCTCTGTCCCCGCAACCCTGATCCTGGGACTATTGATTTACATTTGGGACTGTCCTGGCAAATCTAGGACTGTTGGCAAGTATGCACAGGAGACCTCATCAAGTGTTTGCTTTGCTTTATAGAAGGGGCCTTCTTTCCGCTCTAATGCTGGCATCTGTCAGGACAATCTTGAATAGCAGAGCCTGGAACTCTTGTTTAGGATCTAATGATATGTTCCAATGTTATTTTATAGTTCTACAGTAGCCACAACTTATTGGCTTTCCCTTTTATTGTTCCTGTTTACTGTTCCTCTACCAAACTTGCTTTAGGTTAAAGAGACCTTGTTACAAACTTTGTAGGTAAAAGCACAGAAGAATCACGTATCTTTCCTGCAGCGTTTCACCTTCCCAGAGTTGTGTTTTCATTTGAATGCAGTGTACCTTAAAAAAAAAAAAAAAATTGCTAGCAAGTTTGACTTCCCCAGCACAGCCTCCTCCCTCCTTGCACGTCTCCTCTTCTGAGAGTGTGATTACTGTCTGTGCTGGCCCAGCTTCTTTTTACCTGTCATCATAACCTTTTCTGGAACTGCTGGGGAGGAGCATGGGAGAATCCTATAGAGCCGCCATTCTTGGGGTTTTGAGGACCCCTAGAGTTCCCCCAGAGGCTGCTAAGGGTTCCTTGAGCTGTGGCTGACTGACCTCCTATCTGATGGAGCATGCATAGTTTCAGGGCCAACACCAAAGGCTACAGTATAACACCAATGATATTGGGATATTGGTATGATATCTTCCCACTGACATCCAATGAGTTTATTTTTGTAGGAGTTCCCTAAAACCTGCAGATTATTTTAGGGGCTCATTTGGGGTAAAAAGGTTGAAAGAGGCTGCTTTAGGCCCCTTCCACACAAGCGCTCCGATTGGGTCCACCTGTTTGTTTTTCAGACGGACCCTCCATTCTCCTCTATGGAGCAGCAGATGTAAACAGGTGGAAGGGATTCGTTCCCATCCGTTTGGCTGAATCCGAGGGCAGTCGGAGTAAATGGACAGCTGGTCCGTTTACATCTGACTGTGTCCGTGTTTGCTCTGCATAAACGGAGCGGACATGGACCTGTCATCTGCCCACTCCACTCCACTGATCTGGCTCGTGTGAAAGGGGACTTATGCCGCGTTTTTTCGGAATTCTCGTCGGAAAAAGCTCTAATGGTTGTTCCGTCGGAATTCCGACGGAACTTCGCTCAAACTGTCTTGCCTACACACGGTCACACCAAATACCGACGGTCAATAACACCGCGACATACAACACGTTCGACTGCACTATAAAAGGGAAGTTTAATGCTTCTGAGCATGCGTCGAATTGTTTCCGAGCATCCGTTGGAATTTTGCGTGTCGGAATTGCATACACACGATCGGAAAATCCGATAGAAAGGTTTTCCGTCGGAAAAATTAAGAACAGGTTCTCAATCCAAAGTCCTTCGGAAATTCCAACAGAAAAAGACCGATGGGCATACACTCGGTCGGAAAATCCGATGAAAAGCTCCCATCGGACTGTTTCCATCGGAAATTCCGACTGTGTGTACGTGGAATTAGAGTGTTAATCAAGTGACAGCTCTGAGTGTGCTGGGGCTGCTGACATCACATTCAAGATGGTGACCCCCAGCGGCAAATCTTAAGGATTCTGAATATCTACACCTGAAGTAAAATAATATGCAGAAAATACATTACATGCACATATAATGTTAAAGCGGAAGTAAACTCATCAATAAAACAGTTTCATTTCAGGCACGTGCTGGAAATGTAACACTCCCATTGGTTGTACTCTCAACCAAACTGTCAAATCATCCAATGGCTGGTGTCATACCTGATCACATCTGCAGCATCATTGCAGTTGTAGATTAAACAGAGGCAAAGATGGCAGCTTCCTTGGCTGAAAACGATAAGGGGTTTACTTACACTTTAAGTGAAGGTTGTTGAAATTATAGTCGAGGAACGCGGTCCCTTTAACGTGTATGTGCGGTTCTGTACAAGAAATCCTGCTTGCCGTACACTTGGTGCAATTTCCAGCAAAATCTTCCATAGCGTGCAAAACATGTCTAAATTTCCTGCTACAGACAACACTAAACTGCACCACAGTCTAGTTTTTTTCGTTGGAACATTTTTAGGGCAAAGTTACCTCGTGATAAGTTCATGCCTCCATATTATTGTCAATATCGAGCTGCCTGTAGCCTTTTTATGTCTCTTATGTACTGTGGCTCAGCCTGGCAGTCATTTATTTAAATTGCGATAGACACAAATTCTCTTATCTGCAAAGGATATTTATGAGCAATCTTGACTCCTTTTGTCGCACTACAGTATATACATGCATTGCTTGTCGACAACAATTTATTAGCAGAATTATCTATAACAACTTTTTGATAGGAAACGGCCTGAATTCCATGTGAAGAGCCGGGGGCCATTCTATGTTCTCTGCTGTACCATGCATCATTTATTGTCCTCCTGCTTGCAGTGTGGTGATGGTTTATATGTCTTTATTAAATGTTCCACAAATGAACTAATTTACTATGCTCCACTGCCTTTAATCGTTTTCTACCTATATAGCAGTGGCGGCCCGTGCATTGTGGGCGCCGCCCCCCCTGACACCTCCGCCGCCCTCCCTATTCATGTGCCTGGCCCTTTCAGGACACATGAAATACTATGGCGGGGATAGGCGGGGGTGTGCATTTTGAAGCACGTGATTAGAGCCAGAGGCTCTAATAGGCTTCAAAATAGGGTGGGCACGGGGGGCAGAGCACTGCGTCCCAATCCCACCCTGTTGTGTTTTATAACGAATGAATTTTCGCTATTTTCACACTAACGTATCCTCCCTGCCAATCAGCAGGCAGGTCGGTGAGGCTTGTCTCCCGATTGGCCAAAGCATTAGGCGATCCTATTGGATGCCTAACACTTTGGCGGAAGAGGAGACATGGCGGAGGTAGCCTGAGGAGCTGAGCGGACACAGGAGCCGCAGCTGCCGCTTCCCGCCACTACAGAAGAGGAGGATGAAGCCCCGCCACGCCAGGAGAGGAGCAGAGCCCCGCCACATGAGCGGTAAGTGCCACCAGACCGGCCACGCGGGGGGGTTTGTGAAGTGACAGCCGAGCCGGGCGATGTGCCTGGCTGCATTAGATGGGCACAGGTGGCTGCATTTGATGAGCACACGTGGCTGCATATACTGGGCACAAGTGGCTGAATATGATGGGCACAAGTGGCTGCATATGATGGGCACAAGTGGCTGCATATGATGGGCACAAATGGCTTCATATGATGGGCACATGGCTGCATTTCATTGGCACAAGTGGCTGCATTTGATGGGCACAAGTGGCTGCATTTGATGGGCACAAGTGGCTGCATATTCTGGGCACAAGTGGCTGCATGTGATGGGCACAAGTGACTGCATGTGATGGGCACAAGTGACTGCATGTGATGGGCACAAGTGGCTGCATTTGATGGGGCACAGTGGCTGCATATGATGGAGCACAGTAGCTGCATATGATGGGCACAATGGCTGCATATGATGTGCACAAGTGGCTGCGTATGATGGGCACAAGTGGCTGCGTATGATGGGCACAAGTGGCTGCGTATGATGGGCACAAGTGGCTGCGTATGATGGGCATACTGACTGCGTATGGGCACACTGGCTGCATATGATGGGCACAATGACTACATATGATGGGCACAAGTGGCTGAATTTTATTGGCACAAGTGGCTGTGTTTGGGCACAATGGCTGCATTTGATGGGCACAGTGAGGCTGCAATTGATGGGGGGGGGGGGTTCAATATTTTTTAGTTTGTTTGCACCCCCTCAAAAATTTTGAGCACCAGCCGCCACTGCTATGTAGTAATGATGAGTGCTAAAAATGTAAGAGGTGGCTTTGTTTGTGAGTGGGCAGTGAATTTAGAATGACGTTTCTCCAGGCTGGAAGAGTAATTGTTTGAAAGATCGTTTAATCCCATAAAGATGCAATTTGGTACGAGACGCACCACATCCATATTTCTATTTTAGAATTTTGGATGATTGTTATTATTAACCACTTAAAGAGGAAGTAAACCCTGATGGGTTTTACTTCCTCTTTATTTCCCTGCAAAGGTAAAGCATAATGGGCTACTATGCATCGCACAGTAGCCCATTATGTGTCACTTACCTGAAACCGAAGCCAGCGATGTCACCGCTGTCCCCACTAGCAGCGAGCGTCCATCTTCACCCCTCTTCCTTCCGGGGCTGCAAACTCCAGCTCTGTGACTGGCTGGAGTCGCGTGACGTCACTCCCACGTATGTGCGGGGTAGCCACCAGTCACGGCATGACCCCTATTAGAAACGTCTCTTTCTAAGGTGCGCATGCACCGCAGTCATCGGCGCGCAGCTTTTTTGTAAATGTCTCCTAAACCGTGGAGGTTTAGGAGATATTTCCAGCACCTACAGGTAAGCCTTACTGTACAGGGTGTACAATCACTTTAAAGGGGTGTTTCACCTTACAAAATTTTTTTTTTTAAAGTCAGCAGCTAAAAAAAAAGTAGCTGCTGACTTTTAATAAGTACAGTTACTCTCCCAGGGCGCCCGCGATGTCGGTCGTGGAGGACGAGCTGTCCCTCGGCGATCCGGTTCCAGCGCCGCCATCCTCAGTAAGGGAAACGGCTTCCCGTTTCCTACTGCGCATGCGCGAGTCGGCGCGCGGCCTACTGCGCATGCGCGAGTCTGATTTGTGAATGGGGAACGCGATGTGTTGTGGGACATAGTTCCCATAACACACCGCGCCCCATTCACTAGAAGACGGAAGGAGAGAAGATCACCGCGGCGCTGGAGGAGGCAGATTAGGACGATCTGCCTAGCAACAGCCATTTCTGGTAAGTAAGAAAAAATATATATTTTTTTTTTTTTTTCATTTTAAATTGTTACTAACATTTTTTTAAAGTTTTTGTTTTCAGGTTGTCCCACCACTTTAAGGACCGAGCCTCTTTCTGAGATTTGTTGTGTACAAGTTAAAAACATTTTTTTTTGCTAGAAAAATACTTAGAACATATAAAAATTTTTTCTAACACCCTAGAGAATAAAATGGCGGTCGTTGCAATACTTTCTGTCACACCGTAATTGCGCAGCGATTTTACAAGCGCACTTTTTTTGGAAAAAATACACTTTTTTGAATAAAAAAATAAGGCAACAGTAAAGTTAGCCCAATTTTTTTTTTTATATTGTGAAAGATAATATTACACCAAGTAAATTGATATCCAACATGTCACGCTTCAAAATTGCTCCCGCTCGTGGAATGGCGACAAACTTTTACCCTTAAAAATTTCCATAGGCGACGTTTAAAAAATTCTACAGGTTGCATGTTTTGAGTTACAGAGGAGGTCTAGGGCTATTATTGCTCTATTACCGATCGCGGTGATACCTCACATGTGTGGTTTGAACACCGTTTTCATATGCGGGCGCTACTCACGTATCTGTTTGCTTTTTTTTCTTATTCATTTTACCTTTTATTTTTACACTCTTAAATATGAGATCTGGGGTCAATAAGACCTCAGATCTCATATTTACACTAAAATGCAATAAGAGCTTTAAGAGCTATGGGCGGAAGTGATGTTTTGATGTCGCTTTTGCCCTGCAATGGTATGGAGACGGGTGGAGGCCATCATCCCCTCAATCGTCTCCATACCCAGAAAGGAGAGGGATCCGATCGCCTCCCCCGCTGCCGACGGCACAGGAGCGTGGCAGGAGGGGGGCCTTCTCCCACCGCCGATAAAAGTGATCTTGCAGCGAATCCGCCGCAGAGACCACTATTATCGGAAACCGGACCGTCGGCCGAAGAAGAGGATACCAGGGTTATGGCAGCTAGCTGCTGCCATAACAAAGATATCCCTCTTCAAAGTTGGGACGTATATCGGCGTGCGGTGGTCCGGCAGTGGTTAAGACTTTTCCTATCGTTAACTTGACATTTTTAAGTATTTAGGTCTTTGGCTCAATACGACAGCTACACAACGAACATTTGCATGTAGGCAGTTGGGCAGTTTGGGTGGTCGGCATTAAATCCCAGCATTTTTGAGCCCCCAGGAGGCACAGATGCTGCCCCTGCCTCCTGCTAACAGCCTGTAATGTGGCAGATGAATGCTGTACCGAGTGGTACTTGCTTTTAGAGCCGTATGTGTACAGGCAAGTATGCCCTGATTCAAAATGACCCTGTCATAGATTTTGAGAAGCCGCTGGCATGCAGGTTGGTACTCCTACACGGGGCTAGCAAACGCCATTGAGTTTGTATTACTAACTGGCCACTTTAAAGTTGGCCACTTTATTGCTATCACATAAGAAGGGCCAATAGCCTCCTATGTGATAGCATTTTGCTGTGACATGTTCTCTTTGCTGAAACAGGAGTCCGTTAGACTTCTGATGTCTCCCTGCCCTCCACTGAAGCTAATGGGGTACAGATTGTGTGCCATTAGCTTCTTCCCAGACCACAGCAGCTGGGGTAAGTGATACCTGAACTTGTTAGTGATGTAATATTAGGCTGTATGAGGAGATAAGAGTCACCATGTCTAAGGGCTCATTCATACTTGCGGCTAATATTGCCCTATTGGCATTTGACAGGCAGGGAGGAGGTGATATGTTTCCTTGTCACCTCCTGTTTTAACCCACAGCACCACAACAGCATTCATACATGCGGTTCAGGTTGGTTGCATCATAACCCCAATCACTTAAATGTTCTTACTCTGTATGTATGGACTCTGCCTAGTAGCACTTCTCTTATTATTGGTGTGATTTTCAGTATCTGTTCATACAGGCAAACAAAAGGTTCATTTTAACCCTTGATAGTGCATTTGAACGATCAGGATACCTAGTATGGGGAAGATTGAAGACCATTAGGCCTCATGCACACAGCCCTTTTTTAGGCCTGAGACCTGAGAGAGACAGCTCCCCATAGTAGTGAATGTACACAAGCATAAAACCTTGAGCGTGGCTTTTGTGCGTCCAGAGATTTACGCCTGTGCGCAAGTTAACGCAAGCACGGTGTATTACCTATGTACATCTAGTGTGCAGCCATTCACATGTGTGAATATGTACATTGAATGCTAAAAGCATATATATGCATGAGGCCTTGAGACACGACAGTTGCCATACATAGAGCTGCAAATGTTTCTGTGTGGTCTGTTAGGTATAGCAAAATAATTCAGACTGGACCTAATTTGTTATAAAGCAGTACTGCTCCCAGCCACAGACCCAGACATCCTGCCCTAAATATAGAAGTGGGGGTGCTCATCCTGCAGTGGATGTGGTTCCTGTGGAACAGGAAGTGTGGCATAAAACAGGAAGTGCGCAGCATTCTCTGCTCCCCCCCCTCCTCAGTCTCACATCCTCACTATTCAGGTTGTCAGTCTGATACATCCTACTGTGTTTACTTAGTTCCAGGGAACAATATGAAAGCGCCTACTGAGAGCAGAGCCATCAATAAATTAGTATTCCATGCTTTATTTTTCTGCTTCCATGCTTTTTCTGCATTTTAGCTTTAATTTTGTGCTTTATTTGAATGTAATGAACAAAACATTCATGACAAATGGCCCTTTTTGGTTTTACAGTTCACATTTTAGTTTACCTTAAAGCCCCATTGAACTTTTAGTTTCTACTGGCTAGATACACTCCAGGTGCATCAAAATAAAAGGCGTATTAAATCTTATCGTTTAAGCTGTAACCATTTCCAACTAGCAGTTCTAAAAAAAAAAAAGTTGGTCTTTACATTCTTTTTAAAATGGAAATACACAGATAAAATGCATATATGGGAGTTGTGGGACCTGCCAAAGGGTTTGTATTTGTGTCAGTCAAGTTCTGAGATTTACACAGCTCTGTCATACAGCACAGCTACGATTGTCAGGGCAGGAATACCTGGAAGGAGAAACCTCAGACTGATGAGCTTATCTGTCACTCTGCTCTCTACTCCTGTCACTATTGTTTGCACATGACCACTGGGAAACAACCGATTGGTTCCTTGTGCTGCTCCTACCGAGATCTGCTGTGCAGTAGTTTGCAAGAGGCTGCTACCAGGTCAAATTCAGGAACTTACATTCATTGCGTTTGAAAAAATATATTTAACTATTTATTAATGAGTACAGAGCTGCATTCATTTTGTGTCTTCTATATCTATACTTTAACCGCTTACCGACCAGCCGCCGTCATTTTACTGCAGCAGGTCGGCACTGCTGGGGTGTCGATGCTCGTGGCCGACGGTCGCGATGACCGCCGATCGCGAGCACGAGGGACAGATCATGGAAGTGTGTGTGTAAACACACAAATCCGTGTTCTGTTCTGAGAGGAGTGACCGATCGTGTGTTCCTGTTAGCTAGGAACCACGATCCGTCACTTCCTCTAGTCATTCCCCTCCACCTTCAGTTAGAATCACCTCCCAGGGAACGCAGTTAACCCCTTGATCGCCCCCTAGTGTTAACCCCTTTACTGCCAGTGACATTTTTACAATAATCAATGCATTTTTATAGCACTGATCGCTGTATAAATTGCAATGGTTCTAAAAATGTGCCAAAATTGTCCGATGTGTCCGCCATAATGTCGCAGTCACGTTAAAAATCGCAGATCGCCACCATTACTAATAAAAATGAATAAATCTATCCCCTATTTTGTAGACACTATAACTTTTGTGCAAACCAATCAATATACTTTTTTTGTGATTTTTTTTTTTTTTTTACCAAAAATATGTAGAAGAATACATATTGGCCTAAACTGAGAAAGAATTTTTTATTTTTTTAAATGGGGATATTTATTATAGCAAAGAATACAAAATATTGTGTTTGTTTCAAAATTGTCACTCTTTTTTTTGTTTATAGCGCAAAAAATAAAAAAAGCAGGGGGAAACAAATTACACCAAAAAAAGCTCTATTTGTGGGAAAAAAAAGAAGTCAATTTTGTTCGGGTACATCGTTGCACGACCGCTAAATTGTCAGTTAAATCGACGCAGTTGCCGAATCGCAAAAAAATGGCCGGGTCATTAACCACTTCCCGACCGCCCACTGCATATATACGTCAGCAGAATGGCACGGGCAGGCAAAATCACGTACCTGTACGTGATCCTTTAAATGCCTGCCCGTGGGTCGCGTGCGCGCCGCCAGCGGCGCGATCGCGACCTGGTCGGGAGCTCCGTGGCCGCGGGACCAGCGGACCCGATCGCCGCTGGTGTCCCGCGATCGGGTCACGGAGCTGAAGAACGGGGAGAGGTATGTGTAAACAAACCTCTCCCCGTGCTTCCTACTCTGCCTGTCATTGATTGGCTGTTCCCGGTCATCGGGAAAGCCGATCAATGACGTCAGACGTCAGCCCCGCCCCCTAATGTAAAAAAAACACACACACGTCAGAGCCCTAGTGGTTAACTCTTTCACTACAACTGTCATTTATACAGGAATCAATGCATTTAAATAGCATTGATTGCTGTATAAATGACAATGGTCCCAAAAATGTGTCAAAAATGTCCGATGTGTCCGCCATAATGTCGCAGTCACAATAAAAATCGCTGATCGCCGCCATTACTAGTAAAAAAAAAAAATATTAATAAAAATGCTATAAAACTATCCCCTATTTTATAAACGCTATAACTTTTGCGCAAACCAATCAATAATCGCTAATTGCAATTTTTTTTTACCAAAAATATGTAGAAGAATAGAGCCTAAACTGAGGAAAAAATAAGTTTTTTTATATATTTTTTGGGGATATTTATTATAGCAAAAAGCAAAAAATATTGCATTGTTTTCAAAATTGTGGCTCTATTTTTGTTTATAGCGCAAAAAATAAAAACCGCAGGGGCGATCAAATACCACCAAAAGAAAGCTCTATTTGTGGGAAAAAAAGGACGCCAATTTTGTTTTGGAGCCACGTCGCACGACCGCGCAATTGTCAGTTAAAGCGACGCAGTGCCGAATCGCAAAAAGGGGGGCCTGGTCCTTTGGCTGCCAATTGCTCCGGGGCTGAAGTGGTTAAGCAGCCAAATCTTCTGGGGCTGAAGTGGTTAAATACATCTGAACGTTTCTTTTCTTTTTTTTCAATCCATGGCACCCAACATTGTTGACTTGCTCATGTGTAGTGCCTTAAAAGGCAACTCCACTTTTGTGGGGAAAAAATAGCAGATTAAAAAAAAACTAATGTGGCATATATAGTATAATTTCTACACATGTCATATTGTAATTAAATGTTATTCCAAATGACCTTTTCCTATCAATCTGCAGCTCTGTAATTTTCTGTAAAATGCAATATGGTAACCTGGAGGCATTCTGTACACAGATGGTGTACGGCAGTGTTGCCAACCCCTCATAGTGAAATTTACTAACAGGATGCCAAAAATTTGCCAACGGCACAATTTTTTTACTGAAAAACTCATGAAATTTGCAGACAGAGCCAAATTTTTTGCTGACACTTCAAGAAAGTACATAAAATGACAGTTTCCAGTGAAAAACTGTTCACGTATCAATATTTAAAGTTATATCAAAGTCTCTTTTTTTTTTCCGTTAAAAATAATAAACACAACAATAAATACTTACCTGCTCTGTGCAGTTGGTTTTGCACAGAGTAGCCCAGATCCTCCTCTTCTCGGGTCTCTCTTTGGTACTCCCGGCCCCTCCCTCCCGTTGAGTGCCCCCCACAGCAAGCAGCTTACTATGGGGGCACCCAAGCCAAGCCGAAGCTCTCTGTGTCCCACCCATTTTCTCTCCTCATTGGTTCACTGACTTTGACAGCAGCGGGAGCCAATGACACTGCGCTGCTGTCTCAGCCAATGAGGAGGGGAGTCCAACATCGCTGAATCTAGATGGGGCTCAGGTAAGTATTAAGGGGGCTGAGCAGGTCTGCTGCACACAGAAGGGTTTTTGTGTTAATGCATAGAATGCCAGCCCAACCAAGTGAAGCTCACTTTGTTCGAACATTTGGAAAGGAACCTGAGCTCCTTAAGCCAATTCCATATGAGTTTATGGCATAAAGTACTGCTATTAAAACACCCTTTTCTAAAAAAAAAAAACCTTCTGCCTTTACAACCACTTTAACCACTTGCCACCCAGGCCAATTAAGACTTTTCTCTCCTACATGTAAAAATCATATTTTTTTTGCTAGAGAATTACACAGAACCCCTAAACATTATATAGGTTTTTTTAGCAAGAGACCTTAGAGAATAAGATGGCGATCATTGCAACTTTTTATCTCGCATGGTATTTGAGCAGCTTCATGCATAATAAAAAAAAAACACATGTCATGCTTCAAAATTGCACACGCTCGTGGAATGGCGCTAAACTTCGGTACTTAAAAATCCCCATAGGCGACGCTTTAAATTTCTTTACAGGTTACATGTTTTGAGTTACAGAGGAGGTCTAGTGCTAGAATTATTGCTCTCTCTCTAACTTTTTTTATCACTTTATTCCTATTACAAGGAATGTAAACATAATAGGAATAGTGCTTGACAGGTCCTCTTTACCGTTGGATATGGGGTCAATAAGTCCCCAGATCTCACCTCTAGGCTAACAGCGTGAGGGGAAAAAAAGCTGATCACCGGATTCTGACAGAGAGACATCAGTGCCGAACAGGGAGAGGCACTACTGCTATACAGTGCCCTCCAGTGCCACCTGCCAGTGCCACCTACAGGTGCATATCAGTGCCCACCAGTGCCTCATCATCTGTGCCACCTATCAGTGCTGCTATCAGTGCCCTTCAATGCCGCCCACCAGTGCCACCTCTCAGTACCCACCAGTGCCACTTCTCAGTGCCCACCAGTGCCGCCTCATCAGTGCCCATCAGTGCAGCCTCATCAGCGCACATCAATAAAGAAGAAAAATTACCTGTTTTCTAAATTTTATAACGAACAATGAAACAGTTTTTTTCCAAAATTTTAGGATTTGTTTGTGTGAAAAAAATTATAAAAATGTAATATGGGTACAGTGTTGCATGACTGCGCAATTGTCATTAAATGTGTGAGAGGACTGAAAGCTGAAAATTGGCCTGGGCAGGAAGGGGGTTTAAGTGGCCAGTAAGTAAGTGGTTAATATCAGACTCCACAGAGTTCCCCTTTACTTTAGGGTCCCCAGAGTTTCCCCATGCACTGTAAGGAGGATTCCTGCAGATTCTGATGTAAGGGGGAATGCTGGGAACAGATCACCTTCCACGGAGTGAATACACTAAGGTAAGGTAGAGCTACTAATATAAGGGGAAACCTTTATATCTGTTTCCCCTTCATTCCCCCTTAGATCAGCAATCCCCCACGCAGACTCTGTGTGGCCACTGGAGGCTGGAGCTGCCTGTCACTGACATCCTTCTTTGCTGGCTCACGTGCCCTGTTCTCCGGCCCCTGAGTCCTTGACTCCTTTCTCATTTTATAAAAGCCGCCAAGACGTCACTGAGGGGAATAGCTTTCCTCTGGGAATGCTAGATATTACCTAAAAGGCCTTTTGCAATCAGCCCTAGCCCCCACCTCCATAAGGGTCAGCAAGTCTACACCCGAACCTGGGTGCAGGTCTACTCTTTTCTGGCCTCCTGCCCTGTATAGGGCTTCCACTTGCTTCACACCTATGCTGGTTTGGATGCTTGGCTCCCATGCCCCAAGTTCCCTGGGGCTCCTACCAAGCTAGCTTATAACTGGGAACTCACTCACATGACATTACAGCAGGAGGGCTATAACTAAAAGGGGCCTAGCACCTGATGACAGTGTCTGTAACCAGACAGTGTTCTGGCACAGAGCCACCTAGTGGCAGACTAGCTACCTGCACCTGCCTAAATAGAGATCTTTGAATCAATAAACTACAAGTGCCATCAGCCACCAGCAGCAGACAGACTTGTAGTGCTCAATGAAATGGAAATGACTGCACTCGTGGTCTATTGATACTTACTCCTAACTGAAAGTCTGTACTTCATTGCAGATACAGTGCCTTGAAAAAGTATTCATACGCCTTGAAATTTTCCACATTTTGTCATGTTACAACCAAAAACATAAATGTATTGTATTAGAATTTTATGATATAGACCAACACAAAGTGGCACATAATTGTGAAGTGAAAGGAAAATGATAAATGGTTTTCAACATTTGTTTTACAAATAAATATCTGAAAAGTGTGGTGTGAATTTGTATTCAGCCCCTTTACTCTGATACCCCTAACTAAAATCTAGTGGAACCAACTGCCTACAGAAGTCACCTAATTAGTAAATAGAGTCCACCTGTGTGTAATTTAATGTCAGTATAAATACAGCTGCTCTGTGAACCCCTCAGAGGTTTGTTAGAGAACCTTAGTGAACAACCAGCATGAAGACCAAGTTGAAAACAGCTTAAAAACACAGCTATTCAGTGTTTACCAGCGTTTTTGAGCCATAAGCTTTTATGGGAGTATAGTTTTGCTAAAAAACGAAGAAAAACGCTACTACAAAGATGCTGAAAAACTCACTCTACAGCTACAGCTAACGTTACTGGCTTTTTTAAATAACGGCCAGCATGCATGAGGCCTTAGTTGTGCACTCCACAAATCTGGCATTTATGGAAGAGTGGAAAGAAGAAGAAGTCCCGTTTGCAGTTTGCAAGAAGCCATGTGGGGGACACAGCAAACATGTGGAAGAAGGACCTTTTTGGCCTGAAAGCAAAACGCCTTGTCTGGCGGAAAACTAACACTGCACATCACCCTGAACACACCACCCCCACTGTGAAACATGGTGGTGGCAGCATCATGTTGTGGGGATGCTTCTCTTCAGCAGGGACAGGGAAGCTGGTCAGAGTCGATGGGAAGATGGATGGAGCCAAATACAGGGCAATCTTAGAAGAAAACCTGTTAGAGTCTGCAAAAGACATGAGACTGGGGCGGAGGTTCACCTTCCAGCAGGACAACAACCCTAAAGATACAGCCAGAGCTAGATCAAAGCATATTTATGTGTTAGAATGGCCCAGTCAAAGTCCAATTGAGAATCTGTGGCAAGTCTGGAAAATTGCTGGTCACAGAGGCTCTCCATCCAATCTGACAGAGCTTAAGCTATTTTGCAAAGAAGTTGGCAAAAATGTCACTCCTAGATGTGCAAAGCTGGTAGACATCTCCAAAAAGACTTGCAGCTGTAAGGTGGTTCTACCAAGTATTGACTCAGGGGGGGGCTGAATACAAATCCACGCCACACTTTTCACATATTTATTTGTAAAAAATGTTGAAAACCATTTATCATTGTCTTTTCACTTCACAATTATGTGCCACTTTGTGTTGGTCTATCACAAAATCCCAATAAAATATATTTACGTTTCTGGTTGTAACATGACAAAATGTGGAAAATTTTAAAGGGGTATGAATACTTTTTCAAAGCACTGTATAGAGCTGGATGAAGAGTTTCCTGGAGCCTGGCATTGCAAACACTGATAGCAGTTGTAATGCTTTGTAGGGCTATTTGCAAAAAAAAAAAAAAAAAAAGATAAATTCACATTTTGCTGCAAATATGTGTATAATTATAATTTTTTTGTAAACGGTGGACTTAGCTTTTAACCACTTTGCGACCGCCGGCTGTCAAATGACGGCCAGGCGGCGCAGCTCTCGTTCCGGGAGGGCGTCATATGACGTCCTCCCCTTCTTTGCACTGCAGGGAGCGCGCGCGCGCCGCCGGGAGTGCGCGCGCGCTCTCGCCGTGTCACTGGGCACCCGATGCGCGTGCCCAGCGGCCGCGATGTCCGCTGGGCACCCGCGATTGCCCGGTAACACAGCGGGACCGTGGATCTGTGTGTGTAAACACACAGATCAACGGTCCTGTCAGAGGAGAGGAGCCGATGGTGTTCTCTGTACAGAGAAACACCGATCGGTCTCCTCCCCTTGTGAGTCCCCTCCCCCCACAGTAAGAATCACTCTTAGGGAACATAATTAACCCCTCCCCGCCCCTAGTGGTTAACCCCTTCACTGCCAGTGTCATTTATACATGAATCAATGCATTTAAATAGCATTGATTGCTGTATAAATGACAATGGTCCCAAAAATGTGTCAAAAATGTCCGATGTGTCCGCCATAATGTCGCAGTCACAATAAAAATCGCTGATCACCGCCATTACTAGTAAAAAAAAAAATATTAATAAAAATGCTATAAAACTATCCCCTATTTTGTAAACGCTATAACTTTTGCGCAAACTAATCAATGATCGCTAATTGCGATTTTTTTTTACCAAAAATATGTAGAAGAATACGTATCGGCCGAAACTGAGGAAAAAAAATGTTTTTTTATATATTTTTTGGGGATATTTAGTATAGCAAAAAGTAAAAAATATTGTTTTTTTTTTTAAATTTGTCGCTCTTCTTTTGTTTATTGCGCAAAAAATAAAAAAACGCAGAGGTGATCAAATACCACCAAAAGAAAGCTCTATTTGTGGGGAAAAAATGATAACAATTTCATTTGGGTACAGTGTCGTATGACCGCGCAATTGTCATTCAAAGTGCGTCAGCGCTGAAAGCTGAAAAATGGCTTGGTCAGGAAGGGGGTGAAAATGCACTGTAGTGAGGTGGTTAAAGTATGCAAAACAAACCAGTATAGGAAATTATTATTGTAACGCCATATCCCCTGGGGGCAGCTATTAATTTGCTGGGCTTACCAATTACCTCCTCCTTGTAGCTCGTCATTCGTTGTCTAGGGGTTCCCAGGGTTAGTACTCAGTAACTTCAGAAGCTGACACGCAAGGGTAACGTTCAACTATAACACAGTCTCAATTGGGAATAGAGGGAATGGGTGATAAAACTCAGGCACTTCAGAACTGCTGACATCAATTGAATGTCTCTTTAGATAGCCCAGAGTGTAGCCACTCGCAACTGGGCACTTCACTGCTGGATAAACCTCTAACTGTAGATTT